>CP123720.1:2400000-3000000 GCA_029906385.1 Neofusicoccum laricinum | reverse complement strand
GCTGACTAGTCTTAGGAAAGCTGGACAGTCCCAGAGCAGGCCAGAGAGCTCTCTCAGGTCGGGCTCGGTAAGGCAGGAGGGTGGTAACGACTGTGCATCCATGGTGAAATGCCTGTGATGGTAGATGGAGAGGATCACTGATGGATGTCGATGTAGCACAGCGGCAAAACTTGTCTGTATGGAACAGCGCCAAATATATGAGGAAAACCAACCACAGACAACATATGGAATGGAGAAGCATGGCGAGGGATGGACAGCTTTATGATGGAAGGGGCTCAAAAAGCGCGTCGCGCCATCGGCCCGCTATGCTGAAAGCCAGACCTTAAAAATCGGTGCATCATCGCTCTCATCTGGAGAGAGCAACATGCAAAGTGTAGGGGCATTTCCATTTGCGCGCCGGCCGTCACGCTTAAGAGGACGCGCCGTCCGGCGCTTCCGGCTCACTCACTGCTCCCACCTCCAGCATGTCGGTACCTCTTCTACACATTCGTAATAATTAGCATGGTGTTGCGGCTCTTGTACCTAGAAAAGGTTTAATGCGGCTTACATAAGGTTCGCTGGTCGCATTGTATCAAATAGGGGTATTCTCACTTGGAACGGATACTATCTGATATAGTAATACAAATCATACTTTTCAAGGTGCTGGAAGGTCGAAGGACTTCTAAAGTTGCCGTCTCTCGTTGCTCGACACTCAAAAATGGATCAAAGCCATTGGAAAAGGCCTATGACTACGTCATTAATGACATGGCAGACACAACCCAGTACGACAAACTCTATTGCGGTGCTCACTTCTACCATCCTCGTCTTCCTTGCTATTTCTATTGTCCGCATCGTCTTATGTGCTGGTCCCTCCCCTACGGCAAGCATAGGGCTAGGCTACTGCAATACTCGTATGACTAATAGCGCTCAGCAGCCTACTGGCGAAGGGAGTCAGAACCGCTGGACAGTGACCATCGGCAAAATCATCGCCAGGCGTCGAGACCCGACGTATCCGTAGGAGTGAGTACTTCAACAGCCTCATCAACGGAACGTGAGATAGAAAACACCTGGCTGAAGTTCTCCGTGGGATGTGGTGATGCTCGACAAGAGTCGCCAGGTGCGGTGCAATCTGAGTTTGTGGGGTTGGATCGACGCTGTGGCTGTTGGCGCCGGACGGAATCAAGGATGCCCTTGCTCATCGCTCCGTGGTTCTTTCAAATGGTGCGAGCTTTGGACATAAAGCGGTGGCTTGTACTTGGGTTGTGCACTTCTTGAACGTGAAATTATGTCTATAAACTCTGTTGCTGGCCGTGAGTCTACTACCTCGGTCCTCGACCCTCCCGCCATCCGGGTCTATCAATCAAGTGGAACTTCACTCGCCGTCCCAATCACCACCTAACACAGCGCCCCGTTTACTGCAGTCTGCCTTCCTCCACCTCAACTTCTCAAATGCAAACACGGCAAACTCAACACACTTTGACGCCCCTCAAAACAAACCCAGATTCCACTCCCCAAAAAAACCCTCACCCGCACCCGCACCCGCACCCGACTCACCCATCCCCCCATACTCCGCCCCCTCCCCCCCCCCCCCCTCTCCCCCCCCCCCCTCCTCCTCCCCCCAAACCAACCCCCCCCCCTGCGACTCCAGCACACCCTGCCCCCTCCCCTGCCCACCCCCAGCCACCAAACCCACCAACCGCGCCAAACTCTCACTCACCGCCGGCAACCCCGGCTCGCGCCGCAACTTCCGATGCGCCGCGACCTCGCACAGCCTGGCGGCCACGCCCGCCACCTCCGCGCCGCACGGCGGCGCCGCCGCCGCCAGCGCGCGCGCGCACGTGTCGAGCCCGAGCACGAGCAGCGGCGCGGTGCGGCCGTCGTGGTCGCGGGCGCCGAACAGGTCCTGCAGCGCGGCCTGGCGCTGGAGGGTCTGGGTGGCGGCGAGGAAGGTTTGGATGGAGGGGAGGATGGCGGGGGCGGCGGGGATGGGGGGCGAGGTGGCGGGTTGGGCTGGGAAGGCGAGGTGGAGGGCGAGGAGGTGGTAGACGGCGAGGAGGGAGGTGTGGGTTGGGTTGCTGTGGTCAAGAGAGGGGGGAGGCGGGATGCGAGGGTGTCGGCGAGGAGAGCGCGAGGGGAGAGGGCGTAGAATGGCGGGGTGAGGGCGGTCCAGTAGGGGGAGGTGGAGGAGGTGGTGGTGGTGTGGTGGAGGTGGAGCGAGAGGATTGGGCCGAGGGTTGAGGTGATGTGGCTGAGGGACCAGAGCTCGCGGACGCCGGTTCTCTGCGCGACGAGCGAGGCGACGGTGCCAGAGCTCTCGTCGAGCGAGTAGATGGCGGAGGAGGAGGAGGAAATGTCGGGTGCGGGGAGAGGGGCGGTGTCGAGAGGGGAGAGGGGGCCGAGGTCGGGGGTCTCGGTGTGGAGGGCGATCCAGAGCGCGAAGGAGGAGGTGAACCAGAACGTCCGCTGGGAGAGTTCGGTCTCTACGGCGTGGGTGTTGACGCCGTTGATGTGGCGCTCTGCGGGAGAGGCGTGGGTGGTGGCGCTGAGGCGCTGCGCCGCCATTATCCGTGCGAGCTCGAGGTAGCAGAAGCCCTGACGGGGGCGGTACAGACAGACGTCATGCCAACCGAGGAGGACTAACGCCTGCATGGTCGAGAGGGACGTCGTTGACCGTTCGAGCACGCGAGCTCTGGCCGCTTCGAGGATAGCTTGGGAGACGCTTACGTCTTCGTTACCAATGAAGAAGCTTGCCTCGGCTAGGACCAGCGCCAACAACTCATGATCATGAGCGCCATTTCTGTACGTGTGAAGAAGCAGCGTCTTGGACAGTGTAAAGGACAGCGGATGGTGAGCGAACCAGACCTCGATCAGCTGCTGCACCTTGAGGTCGCTGAAGCTCTGCTGCGGTATGGGCAGCGCGCGGGCCCCGAACGAAAGAGCGCCTTGGTGTTGGAAGAAAAACTTCCCCAGATCGGCGAGCGCTGTCTGCTCGCGCGGCGAGCAACCCAGGGAGTTGTAGCGCATCAGGAAGAGCTCCACGATTGCCTGTGCCAGACCAACGAAGACCTCGCGATATGGTAGTTTGACGCCGGTGTGCACCGGCTCCCGTGTGGCGGCGCTATTCCAGTAGGCGCTGCGCTTCAACCCCGTCCAAGGGGCAGCCTGGCCGGGGAGGATTGTCCGGTGGAAGACATTCTCGAGCTCCTCCGAGAGCAGCCTCTGGCCTCCTGAAGCTCCTGATGGACTCGTAACGGCTGAGGGCAGGCTGGGGCCGGGGGACGCATATCCGCTGAGAATCTCTGTCCTTGGCGACCTTGTTGGAGCCTTACTGGAGGGCTCGCTTGCGTAGATGCACTCGATGTTGTGTCCGCGGCAGGCTTCGCATGTGGGATGTCCAGAGCAGCGGATCTTACGCGTCAGACAGAAATGGCAACTTCTTCTGAGGCCAGACGATCCCGGGAGGTCCACGGGCACCGCTTCGCCGGCTGCGGAAAACATGTCCATCATGACAGCCGCACGGAGGAGTGGTCGATGGGGGGTGCATCGTGGTCCAGAGGCGGGTTATAGCTTGGAGGGGGTGGCTACCGGTGGAGGGCGACGACTGAGCCGCACTGGCAGGCATGCGGCGTAGCACATCGCCAAGTCGGCTTGATTGGGTGGGCCAGACGCCATCGTATATGCGTAGAACGTTCGGCGCTGCCGTCAAGGGTTAAGCGAAGCTAAAAAGGCCAACGTGCAGCTGTTGGTCAATATGATCCTTGACGGAATGGGGGGGGGGTAGATCGGATGGTTAAGCAGCCAGCAGCAGCTTACCTCAGTCGTCTCATGTGCTGTCCATGTCAACATAGGCGAAAGCTCAAGCGAGATGCAAAAGGTCTGTTTCAGGTACAAGTGGGGGCAAGCTTCATGCGGCGAGGTCTCGCAACTCGTACCAGTTCCATCCCGCTACTCCCACCGGCTCCCACGCCAGCCTTTCCGAAAACGAAAGCGCAAAGAGACTTAGCGTACGTGAAGATCGTCACTCGCCAGCATCTTCAAACACAGCGATCAACCAACCAAAAATACACCGCGTCTCCAAACTCCCCACAGAACCCCGCTCCAACAATAACGCCACAGAAACGCTAGAAGCCATCTGCCCAGACACGGTTTTGAACACAAACAAGGAGAGGAGAGAGTATCAAGCATGGAAACTTATTTCATCAGAACTGCCTTCGTATAGGTTGCGGAAACCCCTGCTCCCCGTTCGCGGCTCCGAGTCCGGCCAAGCCCATCAGCTGCATGTTCTGCTGGGAGTCGGCCATTTCGCGAATGCGCTTGATCAGATTGCTGTGACTCATGTTAACGAAGCGAAATTCCGAGTGACTCGCTCTGGCTGATGCTTACTTACCTGACGGGCAGATTACTCCTGATTTCCTCGCTTCTTGCCAGCTCGACCGCTTCCTTCCTCTTCGCGTCATGCTCATCCAGATGCTCCGCGATAAGCACTTGTGATTCATCCAAACTTGCGCCATAAACCTTGTGCACACACCCATCGTTGGTACAGCGCCACATGTCGCCAGGTGAGTTTGCCTCTATCGACGCGGGAGGTTCGGAGAGAAGGGTCGGCATGAATCCCGGGGTTGCTCTCTGGCTTTGGGGCGTCTTCCAGCGCAAGGGGAGACTCTCCTTCCTGTCGTCGTCCGACTCTGGTGGGGAAACAGCCTGGGAGGGTTGGGCATGAGCGCGACTAGTAGGCCGCTTGCGCCTGTTGTTTTCGTCTTCTCCCTCCATCTTACGCTTAGGCGGTGACGTTACCTCCGGCGTGTCTGTGTCATCCTCATCACCACTGCTCCTGTGATATGACTTTCCGCTTCTAGTCATGCCCTTGCCGGAGTATTTGCTGCCCTTTGGCCGCAGAATTGAATGCCTTGCTTTCCTCCCACGTCTGGGAGCTGGTGCTGGGACATCTTCTGAAGAGGAATCTGATTCATCGTGCTCTTGGTCCGATTCCGGTTCCGGATCTGGCAACGGCTCCTTTCGCCGGCGAATCTCGAGCTCTAATGTCCTTTTCAGAGCACTGGCAGACAGTCGAACTTGGGCCAATTCAGTGTAGACCGGAGTCTCTGTCCACTCCACCGCTGGTTTCCGCTTGTGTGCAATCATATACATCAGGTTCGACGCGTGAGCCTTGATGTAGTCCGCCGCCAGCCCCTCGTTATCAACCTCGAACTTCCGCACCATGACCTTCGCGAAGCCCTGCACCGTCATATTCTTCGGCGCAATCAACCCCTGAATCTGCACCTTCTGCATCATCTCCCATATGACCTTCGTCTCCCACCAATTGTCGTCCTTCTTCGGCGCCGCCCCCGGTTTCGCAGCAGCCCCCTTCTTCCTCGCATCATCCGTCGACTCCGCATCCTGACTCCCCGCCGCCAGCGTCACCCTCTTGACCTTCTTCCTCTTATCCTTCCCCACCTTCCCCGCCTCCTTCCTCTCCATCGCCGCAAACTCCTCGGGGAACCTGCTCTTCAGGTGCTGAAAGATATCCGTGTAGCTCCACGCCGGGTCCTCCAGCTCATTGCCCCGCAGCATCGACAGAATCAAGAACTCCCTGTGCTCGTACACCGCCTCGGCCGCCGCCTTCGCCGTCGCACACTTCTCCGGAAACGCCGCGGCGAAGCGCCTGAAGACGGCGCGCGCGCTGCCGTCGGCCCTGCCGCCGCCGCTGCGGTACAAGTCGGCGAGGTGGTACAGGATTGTGATGGCGTCGACCATGCCGGCGAAGACGGGCCTGTAGGCGCGGGCGGGTGCGAGCTTGAACCAGCCGGCGCGGCCGGCGGCCCAGAGCGCCACCTCGCCGTCCTCGTACTGGCCGTACGCGAAGCGGGTGACGTTGCGGATGGCGACGGGCGCGCCGCCGCGCGGGAACGGCTGCGGCGCGCCCGCGGCCAGCAGGTGTGTCTGGTCGCGCGGCAGCGGGTCGAGGCGGCCGATGACCGTCACGGGCGACACGGCGTTGGCGTGCAGCAGGCTGGCCGGCTGGCCGGCCGCGTCGCGCACCTCGGCGGCTGAGAGCTGGAATTCCTCCCACTCGTCTTCGTTGGTGAGCTTGGGGTCGTGCGGTTTGAGGACGTCGGTCTCGCGGAGGAGGGTGGTGGTGATGGTGGTGGTGACAGCCTTGTTGGTCGGCATGGCGTTGGCGAATTATGAGGGCGGCTCGCGGGCGGTCGGCGTCGGCGTCGTCTTCGTCGTCGGGGGCGTGGCTATTGCATTCGCCCTTGACATGCTGGGGGTTGGTTGCGGCGCGGCTGCGGGAGGGTGAGTCGTGGGGTTAGGCTGTAGATGTGTGCGCGAGCTGAAAAGACGCAGCGGCGCGGCCGAAAGAATGCGGGCACGGAGCACAGCAAGCAGAGCGCGCGGCCGGGGGGGGGGGCGCCAGGGCTCACGCTCAGTCGCGTCTCCCTCAAACCGCGTACGTAGGGCTGAAGTGACGGAGAATTCGGCCACGCCCGCGCCGACGTCAGCTACAGGCTTGGCTTTATTCCACCCACCACCCCGCGCCCGCTCTCCAATTGCGCCCACATTCACATGCTCGGCTTCGCGACCGGCTTCAGACGCGTAGCCATGGCCTCCAGCAAGCCGCAGCTCCTACAGGGAGTCTTTGGTATGCCCTGCAACGCTCCCAATGCCCTCCTCTCCACCAGCCGCGACCACTCCTCCAGAAACGCCTAACCCTCCGCGCCTCCCCCTAGGCATCCACAAGCCCATGGGCATCACGTCCGCCCAGGTCCTCCGCGACGTCGAGCAGCAGTTCAACAAGTCTGCCCGCTTCGCGCCGCTCCTCGCCGCCGAGCGCGCCGCCGTCGACGCCGAGAAGCAGCGCAACCCCAACTACCGGCGGGCGCGCGGCCCCAACCGGACGACCCGCGTCAAGCTCGGCCACGGCGGCACGCTGGACCCGCTCGCGACGGGCGTGCTGATCACGGGCGTCGGCAGCGGCACCAAGGCGCTCGGCCGCTTCCTGGGCGAGTGCACCAAGACGTACGAGGCGACGGTGCTGTTCGGCTGCGCGACCGACACGTACGACAACACGGGCAAGGTCATCCGGCGCGCGCCCTACCGGCACGTCACCAGGGCCGCCGTCGAGGCCGCGCTGGCCGCATACCGCGGCCCCAGCGAGCAGATCCCGCCCGTGTACTCGGCGATCAAATTCGGCGGCAAGAAGGCCTACGAGATCATGCGCGAGGGCGGCGAGCGGCCCGAGATGAAGCCGCGCCCGGTCACGGTGCACGCCATCGAGCTGGTCGAGTGGATGGAGCCCGGGACGCACGCGTGGAAGTTCCCCACCGAGGAGATGGACGCGTCGGAGGAGGAGAAGGACGCGATCCTCGGCATATCGGCGTCGAACAAGTCGGAGGAAGCGCAGGTGCAGGCGTCCGCTGGCAGCAAGAGGAAGCGGGAGGAGGACGAGGCTGCTGAGAACTCGCCGAAGAAGACCAAGACTGATGCCGGACCGGAGCCCGCTAGTAGCACCGCTGATGGCTCCTCAGCTCCTGCAGCTCTCATTCGCATGACTGTATCCTCTGGCTTCTATGTGCGTACGCTCTGCCACGACCTAGGTATCGACGTCGGAAGCTTTGGTTGCATGACCTACCTGGTACGCAGCGAGCAGGGTGAGTTCAAGCTGGGCAAGAATGTGCTCGAGTACGAAGAGCTGGAGAAGGGAGAGGAGGTGTGGGGACCCAAGGTCCAGGGCTTTCTTGAGGACTGGATGGCCCGGGAGGAGAGCAGGAATAGTGATGCGGCGGATAAGGGTGAAGAGAAGCAAAGGGCATCAAGGTTGAGGTCTCCAACGAAGGAGGCAATATCTTAAGTGCAGACGTCTCTGGAGAGGTAGGTGGAAGTGAGCGATCACACTGACGGAAAGAGAATCAATCACACCCAAAGCACCCTGAGAAATATCGTATGCATACATTCTCTGTACGGGAGAAAAATGAAGAGAACCCATATATGCCATGAACAGTCGTAATACCCTCCCATCTACAGGAAGAAAAGGATGTTGAAAAAGAACAATTATCTAGATGCACATGCTACGCTCGATCTGATGCAAACTCCCAAGCGGGTGAAACAAGGTGCAGGGTATCCTGTACACACAAAGTAGGTATCAAAGACTGTACGGTTTATCCCACACGGCCAACCTCTCTAGGGAAGACAGTCGATGCTGTCGCCGTCTCTTCTTCCTCTTCCTTCACCTCCTCGTGGTTCACGAAAATGAAGCTCGCCAGCACAACCACAGCGCCTATCCAGTACGCCCAGTGACTGTTCTGGCCGTTGATGACCATCTGGCCGATGAGCGAGCATGGAATCGTCATGCTCAGGCCGACAGTCACAATGAGCGGGCTGCCAGTCAAAAGCATCGCGTAGGCCCAGCACATGTCCGAGACGAGCGAGGTAGTACTGTTGATGATGACGATGGCGGTGACGCGGGCGGAGGGCGGCAGCTCGAACGTCTCGATGCCGGTGACGTGCAGCAAGATCAGCCCGGGCCACAGCATGACGCAGTTGAACAGACCGACCAATCCGAAGAATAGTGGCATGTTAACGCGCGACTCGTCCTCGATGCGCTTCTTCATGAGGACGGCATAGAAGCCGTACATGACGGCCGACAGGAAAGCCAGCGCATCGCCCAGCGCGATCTCGCCTTGTGTTTTCGATGGAAAGGAGCCGCGGTTTTCGTCGCTGTTGTTTTCGCCGGAGATATCGACGGTGCTGATGAGCACGATGCCGGCGAGAGAGGCGAGGACGCCGACGAGCTTGCGGATCGTGAAGTGCTCGACGCCGATGAAGGCGCCGCACAGGAGCGTCCAGATGCTGCTAGTGGAGGTGAGGATCGTGCTGCTAGCGACGGTCGTGTACTCGAGGCAAGCGGCGGTGAAGTAGTTAGCCTGCATCGAAGATCCCAAGTTAGCCCTCGGTTCTCAACAATGTCCCCCTTTCTCTCAGTCTCGGGGAGTTCAGGAGTAAACCAAACATACCAGGAACCAGAGGATGCTAAACTCAAAGCTCAGCTTCGCCGTGTCCACGAACGTCAACCCCTCGGTGCTGTCCATCTGCGGATCCCCAATCTCCACGCTCAACGTCTGCGACGCCCCCGCGGCTTCGACGTCCGCGGGCCCCGAGTCCTCCTGAGGCTGTCCGAGGAATGCCTCCCTTTCCGCGCCATCCTCCTGCTCCTTCACCGGCGCGTACGTGCTCTTGTTGCTCTTCCGGAAAGGCCGCTTCACCGCGTCGGCCAGCTGGCGGAACTGCTCCGGGTCGCGGCGCGCCTGCCTGAACAGTATGGGGCCGAGCGGGATGACGAAGAAGGCGGTGTTGACGTAGGTCACGAAGTACGGCTTCGAGTACGTGTCGTCGGCGAAGATGGTCTGGAAGGATACGGCCCCCTGTCAGTGTTGCTGCAGGTACAAAGTTTCGCGGAGACGCGCGGAGAGCAAGAAGCGCGCATCGTGCAGGCGGGAGGGAGAAGGGGCGGTGACGGGCTAGGAGCACTTACGCTCGCGAGAAAGTTGCTGGCGGTCCACAGCACAACTGTCACGAGCAGCAGCAGTATGCCGACGGTATGCCTCCACCGCGGCGGCATCTTCCCTTCTGACCACGCACTGTACATGCTCTGGCTTGAAAAGACCGACGATGCGCTGTGTACGCCCAGCGCAGGGCGGGCGGCTCCGTCCATGGTGTTTGTCGCGGGGTGTTTCAGTCCTTGGCGGAGAGGGTACGAATGTATGGAACGGGAAGGTCCGATAAGTAGGCGTGGGCGATGACGATGGGCTTAGACTATCTGCAGGGACTCTCAGGTTGCGGGGATGGACGGAGCGAGAGTGCAGCGAGAACCCGGGCGTCGCTGTGCATGGAGAGCGCGCGAGCTGCGCATGTGCCGTGTGGCGAGGGGGGAGGGGCGCAGAGGAGGATCTGGCATTTGGTGTTGCATGGTTGGGACTCCGTGCAGTCGGCGAGGTTTCAATGGTGGGTGCCCGCCGCGTCCCTGTCTCGCTTCCCTCGGCACGCCGCAGTGCTCCTGGATGCTTGGCACGAGATAGGCGCGCAGGCGCCGGTGTGCACGCGTGACCGCAAGCACTGTCACCATTCCACGCGTATGTACAGTCTTTCGTGCAGAAACATAATCGAAATCGCATCCGAGTCCCGGGATGCCCTCTTGTAGCGCTTATTAACCACCAGGAAGAACAAAGAACCAATCAAACGCCTCGGCCATGAACCAATCACTCGTGTAATGTTTCCGTCCCACCCGCTCTCCTCTAGCAGAAAAAGACGGAAGAGCAACGCGAAGCCGTCTAGCACGCGCAGCCGTCGCGGTCGCTCTCGAGGTTGATGGGTATCGTCTCGGGGAAGTCCTGGTTGAAGTCGCCCGCCTCCTCCTGTGCAAGCGCCTGGCGCGCGATAACTGCGGGGCGCTGTTAGTGGAAAGTGGCACAAACCCACGGGGAATCCTACCCTCGAACGCCTGCTCGACATTGATGGCCTCCTTGGCGCTGGTCTCGAAGTAGGGGATGCCGCCCTTGGAGTTGCAGAAAGCCATGGCGCGCTTCGTGGAGATCTGGTGTCATCGTTAATGATGTCGTCATCGTCCATCAGGCATCCCAACGTACCATGCGCTTGCTCTCCTCAACATCGATCTTGTTGCCAATGACGACCTGTCCCAGTGTCAATGAACCATCCAAGCGTGCAACGGTGCGGGTGCGGGGCTGCATACGAAGGGGAAGCTCTCAGGATCCATGGGGCTGGCTTGAATGAGGAATTCGTCCCGCCAGCTGTCGAGCGTATCGAAACTCTTGGCGTTGTTGACGTCGTAGACGAGGACACAGCAGTCGGCGCCACGGTAGAAGGCTACACCAAGCGACTGGAAGCGCTCCTGGCCTGCGGTGTCCCAGAGCTATGCCGAAATCAGTCCACGAGCCGCGAGGCTATGTTGATAAGCACCCACCTGCATCGTCACCAGGCGGTCGTCCACAAGAACCTCTTTCGTCAGGAAATCGGCGCCGATGGTGGCCTTGTAGCTTGCGCTGAACTTCTTGTTCACCTGTAGCGCATCGACGTTATTATCCGACGGCGGCAAGGGTGGGAGGGAGGTAGGCAGCGGTGGAGGCAACGTACATATTGGTTCATCAAGCTGGTCTTGCCGACGCCGCTGTCGCCCAGGATGATGACCTGCGCTTCATGTCAGAGCGGACCCCCTGTGTCGCGTAGGGAAGGAGGCGCACCTTGAGCAGGACCTTTCTTCTCGAAGCCATGGTTGCGCTGTTGAGTCCGCGGTACGTGCAGCTGTGTTGTTGTGGCGAAACGCGGCGGGTTGTCGCACGCCAAAAATAGGATGTCCGGCCTTGGAGCAGGCGAGAAGGGATGCGCACGTTACAGGCAACGGCGACAGGAGCAGAGATTTGTTGTCGGGATCGGTGTGATGTGTTGACGCGGGAGATGTGCAGCTCAGGACGTCAAAGCTCTGGGCACGAGGTCGGTGAAGCTTGGCTGATGATGACGGGCCAACGACAGGGATGCAGACGCACCTCCGGCCGTCTACTTAACGCGCTCTCGCCTCCGCAGCACCCCTCCACCTCTGCCTCTTCCTACCCGAGTCATTCTACATCTTTCGTGAACGTCACCGCTCGCACGCGGCGCTGCCGAACCCATCGCCAGGCAGACCGACCTGCAGAGGGGGTCAGCGGCAACCCTGAGCGACCCTCTGCCTTGCCGCACAACAGCGGCAGGATAGTCGTTGCCGCTCCTGGTATCGAGAAACGAGGCAGGGAAAGCTTCTTTTTCTGATACTTTGGATCGTCTCCGGACTTTTTTCCGTCTTCGTGCAGCGTCTCGATCTTGCTTTTTCCTGTCGATTTTCACGTCACGCACACAACCAACACTACTGAATGCTCCTCGTTGTGGCTAAATACACGTTTACACGTCTTCGACTAAAAATACCCCCAGCAGTCTTTCCTATGGCCTACCAAATTGTCCGGCCCACCATGCCGTGCTGGCAACATCGTTCAAGGGCTGAAATTGTAGTGCGGCTTCTCAATTTTACCAGCCAGCAGATCGACCAAAAAGTCATCGAACGCGATAGGCTTGAAATCCGGGTACAGCTCGCGAGCGTCGAGGTAGCCAAGGTATTTGGCATATTTAGGGTTGTTGTCGCCCCGCACGGACTTACTGTATTCGTACTCTCCGCCCCATCGCATCATCTTCTTCATAGTATTGCCAGGCTCCTTCTCGTGGGCAGCCTTGAGCCCTTCAACCCGAGTCGTGGTTTCCTCGAACGACTCCTGTGAAACTTGCGTCAGCTAGCCAGTTCTACAACGCTCGTTCCCTCTGGGTTGTATAAGACAAGACCAGGATTTGTCTGTAGTATACGCACATGCTTCCTCTCAATCTTCTCCCCAGTCACCTTTTCCGCCTTGGCGAAGATTTCGTTTTCGGTGAGCACGTCGCTCGCCGTGAAGACATACTTGTTCAGCGTACGCTCGTCATCGATGATGCGCGCTGTCCAATGTCCGATGTCGCGCAGGTCGCCAATAATGGTGGGCGTCTCTCCTTCACCATGAATAGTAGTGGTGGGAAGCACGGCAGCGTAGTCAAACCGGCCGGACGGCACGCTGGGGAAAGACAATTGATGCCAGTATCCAACGTCGATGACGGTGTAAGGGAGGTAGAGTCTCTTGATGTGGTTGTAGACTTCCTCCTTCTGTGTAGTTGAGAGGCTGGTCAGCACTGGCTAATTTGTTTTCGAAAAAAACACCGCTTGGGTGGAGTAACGGCTCAGGTATGCATGTTCGGGACCTACCACATCACGCAGTTGCATGACACCTCCCACGGGCGCAACGGTAATCCAGGCACAAGGCACAAAACGCTTCACGCCCGCCTTCTTTGCAGCGGTGGCGAGATTCTTTTGAGCCAGCAGCGAGCCAGCATCGATGGCGCTGATGAAGATATCGACACCCTTGAGCAGCGGAACAAGCTCGTCAACAGCGGCGTTGATGTCAGCGACGACAATTTTCACGCCTCGCTCCGCAATCTTCTTCACCTCAGGCTTCTCTGCGGAAGACGGCCTGATGAGAGCCTCGACTTCCTGTGAGCAGATACGTCAGTCTGCCATAATAAGAGGAACTGGATTGTTTGAGGAACAAGTTCAGAGTTCACGTACGAATTTGCCGTACTCTAGCAAACCATCAAGGATAGACTTGCCAGTGTGGCCAGTGGCACCAAGAAGTAAGACGCGTTGTTTGGCCATGATGGATTTCAAAGAATCACAATTGGAGTAAGGTAGACAAGAATCGATTGCAGGAAAGAATTGGCTGGTGTATTTGGGTGTATGAGATTAATGCTGTCTATATAAATTTCCATATTTTTCTACATCAGACACAACTGTCAGTCGGCAAGCATTATGGGATGCCTGAGTGGAGCATTGCAAAGAGGGGAATGTTAGGTAAGCATGACGATCACGGAGTCCGGATCGCACCGCTTCCGCAACCCGAAAACACTCAGTTCGAACACGAAAGAAGGACCTGCTACAGAGCAGGTGCTGTTCCATTGCTCATTACCATCTTATAAAGCAAGGTACGCCCGAAGGCGGCTTCGTGTCTCGTGCCGTGCGTTTCAGCAAACCGGACGTTATTCGGGCGGACGAATCCGGGCGGAAGAACGTAACCTGTGACGTCAGCAGACGGAGGGTTGTGCGTCCAGCGGACATCTGATATATTTCCTTCTTCTGGACGGAGGTCAGACTTCGTTTTTCGAGTGTTGGTGCCGAGGAACCTGCTTCAAAACCGTTCGCGGCTTGGGGCTCTTTTCTCTCACTCCTCGCAGCCGCAATTTCGATTTTCCTATTCGCGTAAAGCCGCGCGAGAGGGTCGGTGACGAACAGCTAGTCGCCTGTAGTGGAGAACCGGGTCCAAGAGTTGGGCTTCAGTCCATCTGCTCGGGCAGTAATCCGGAGCACCGTCAGCCAGGAGCAATCAAGGCGATGTACTCAATTCTCGACATCCGAAAGAATCAGAGCGGGCGCCCGTGAGGTATAGAAGCAAGGCAGGCAGAGTGTGAGCTCAGTGCTGACAGGGTCCAGTGCAATGGGGCGTGTGACGAGACGGTTTAGGAAACAAGCATTGATCGAACGCGATTAAAGCCTTCTAGAAAAAACGAATCACGCATCCATTAAGATCTCAATCGGCTCCGCAATGGTGGCGGCGATCTGGAACGGAGGAGCAAGTTGCAGATGCTCGCTCCGACCACGGTGTGCGGTCAATGGCCGGTGAAGCGTTGACTCAGGCTTCAGCTTTGCGGGCTCGCTCCGTTGAAATCGAAGGGGCCCGTGACGTATGGGCAGACATCTCAGCTTGTGCGAGAACTGTGCTGTTCGTCTTCGCTGGCAAGCGCGGGCTTAGGCGACGCTGGCGGGGCGGGCACAGCTAGTCTTTGCCGGTGCCGTCGCGAGCACTCAGGCGACGTGTTGGCACGGCCTGCACGGGCTGCCGCCGGGAGGCGGATCGACCGGGTCGGCTGCCAGGACGAGGGCTGCAGGAGTGGTATATGGTTCGGCGGATGCAGAATGCTCGAAGCGCATGCACAAGCTGGATGTTCGCGCATGTGTTTCCAGCGGCCACATGAATCTCGGGAAAGACCCCTGTGACGCGGCGCGCAGGGCAGGGGGCCGTGACGATCGCGGCCACCCTGGCCAGCTGCAGCCACCCAGCCAACGCCGCCCGGTCGCCGCCTCCAGAACGCCATTATCGCGACCATCGAAGCTGAAAAGACGCCATTCATCGCCTAAGCCCTGTCCTTTGGGTCGCATTTCCGCCCTTGGCGCTCCCGTCCTGGTCATGCTGCCCCCGCCATACCCGAACATGACATGGCCGATCGCTCCGTCCCAGCTGAGCGCCTGGCCCGGCCGCGCCCACCAGACCCGCCGGCAAGCTTCAACCATGCTCAACCGTGGCGGGCAGGCCACTCTTGAGCTGCCGACTGATGCTCCAGCTTGAAACCACCCAGCAGACATGCGCCTACGCTGTCGGCTCTCGCTACACACGCCGGACAGGCCAATCTATGCCCCCGCTCTAGTTTCACTTCCGGACGAGAGAGCCGCCTGCGACGCATCCTTGACGTGCTGTGCGCCTCGCTGTTGCCCCCGGCCAGATGCTGGCCGTTGTACGAAGTTACTACCTGCTAATAATGCCGGTGTGGATGCATCCTAGCGCTTAGTGGCCATCCTGCTGCTTTTCTATAAGTCCCTGGGCACGTACTTGTTTGCAGCAGATCCAGAATCCCTCTTCCAGATGAGATATGCCTTCTCTGCCCTCAGTCATTCCTGCTTACTACACCACGCAAATGCAAGACGTTGCTACGCTTGCTAGCACGCCCTTGTGGAGAACATTAGCGCTGTCGTTGGTCGCTGTGCTCTGTCTTTTACTTTATTTGCGCCGCCGACGGCATCCAGCAGGCCCATACCACAACGAGCAACCCGCGTCCGTGTTTGAGAAGCACGGAAATATATCCTATCCCAGCATCGTGCCGTCTCCGTCAGACTTCAACGCTCCTATCAAACACCACTTCAGCAGTCCGGATGCTTCCCAGTTCTCAAGCTTCGAGTTTCCCGCAGCTGCACCGCCACCCCTACCTCTGCCTACCATGCGCCGGAATTCGTGCCACGTAGCACAACAACCATCATTCCCGCCGACAACAACGCATTACACACGGAGGATATCAGCAGACAGCATCCAACCAGCAAGGTCGATACGAGGGAGTATTATGAGAGGCGGGTCTCTTGCTCCGGGGGTCAGACGGAATCAATGGACGATTGAGATACGATGAGCATGACAGCAGAATTTATGAAAGGACTGGTTGGAGCAACACGTTACGAGAAACGGCCCGGAGTTTGAGGGATGTATGATTTTGAACCGGCCTGATGTAATGGAAAAGTCCGGCCTGTATTTCCTAGCCCAAGTGGGCCATGGATGTGGACGTAAATGGCTGATATCCACATCGAATATGCTCTCGTCTTCGACAGCGCAAAATCAAATAAACAAATCCTTGCCCGCAGAAAACGCCATCCAAGTCGCTCATGGTAACATCGCGTGCCGTATACCGGAAACATGTCCGTGCCTCGTAAAGAATCCTGGCCGGAACGCATTTTCCCGTCCAGCCAGCCACCTGATAACTTGACCCCAATTGCTACCTGCCCTCGTACCGCTCGGTCTCGGTGTAGAAGCGGACAAGGCTCTCCGCGCCAAGAAGGTCGCCCTGCCTCAACAGCTGCGCGATATCAATGTTGAGCGGCGAATCGGGCTCGGCGGAGGTGAGGAGCTGGTGGATGGAGGTCAAGGTGGTGGAGATGGTGAAGGCAGGGCTCCAGGCAGACTTGAGGGTGTCGAGGCAGATCTTGCCGGTCTTGAAGTGCACGTTCGGGTGGCAGATGGGCGTGATGAACCTGACTTCCGGCGCGGCGAGCGGATAGTTCGGCGGGATGCGGATGTCGAGGAGCCAGCGGCCGTCTGGGGTTAGCGATGTCAGCTGGGGCAATGGACACGGGTGGGCTAGGAAACGGTACTTTCGTAGGCGGTGCCGGGCACGCCTTTCATCACGGCTGTCCAGTGCATCAACTCGTCGTCGTTCACGGGGCCCAGGCGCTGCAGCGCATCGTTCGGGTCTGCCTGGTAGGACTGCAGCTCGACAAGCAGGCGCTTGGTCGGCGTCTGGGCGCGACTCGACGTCATCTGAGAGGGCCGCGCGCTCACGCGTTCAAGAGGTGCTCTGGGCGGAGAATCTGGTGCGGGACCTGTACGCTTAGCACGAAATTTTGTTAGTGAGAGTTATCGCAGCTGCGCGTCGAGAGCTATGGCACCGGCACCAGCACCACATGCCGGCGGGAAGCCTCGGTCATGGGATGATCTTCGGGATCGGCGTTTGCGACGTGCCGACACATTTTCTGGGGAAGCCGGACGGTAAAGCAATTCTCGTCGCGAACATCTGCACGTCTGCCGTACCACCGCCGAACAAACTCGTCATGCCGGCCATCAAAGCCTCTCTGTCCGACCTGCGCCATGCGGACGGCTCAGCGACCTTCTCGCAGAACGGATACTCTGTGCTGGGCGCCGTCAATGGCCCACTCGAAGTGCAGCGCCGCGACGAGTTACCCGAGGAAGCTGCCATCGAAGTGAACGTGCGCCCCGCGTCAGGCGTCGGAAGTGAGAAGACAATGCGCAGCAGCAGTCCGGGAGCTCCAGAGGACTGACACACGATCACAGGCCCCAAGGAACGGCATCTCGAGACCCTCATCCACAATACGCTCCGGCACGTCATCCTCGTGCGCAACCACCCGCGCACCCTCATCCAAGTGACGCTGCAAGTCCTCACCGTTCCTGAAGGCGACGCCGCCGACGACCGCTCGCGCTCCTCGGTACGCAATTGCTCACACGTCCCCCTCTACTCAAAACTGCGGAACGCTAACCACAGCTCCCTGCTCTCCACAGGTCCTCTCCATCCTCCCCGCCCTCCTCCAAACCTCCATCCTCTCCCTCGTCTCCGCCTCCATCCCCCTCTCCACCACCTTCGCTTCCACCCTCCTCGCTGTCTCGCCCTCAAACGCCCTCATCGCCGCGCCCTCTGTCAAGGACCTCGCCAGCGCCACGTCGCTCCACGTCTTCGCCTTCGCGACCAAGGGCGAACTACTGCTCGCCGAGAGCGAGGGCGCGTTCGACCTGGACACGTGGGAGCAGCTGCACGACGCCGCGGCGCAACTCTGCTGCGCCGCGGCGGAGAACTCGAGCATGGACGTGGACGGCGGCGCCGGCGGCGCTGAGAATCTGCACAAGGTGCTGAAGGGCGCGGTCAAGCAGAAGGTGCAGCGCGAGCAGGCGTGGAAGGAGGCGCCTTGAGCGTGTGGTTTTTCGTGCGACACGCGTCGCCTGGCCGCAAGGCATGGGTTATGTGAGCGGCTGCGAGCAGCGATACGCCTTGTGGCTGTTGCCTGGGTACGTGTTTGGGTACAGGCAGGTCGGTTAGGCGATGGGTGGTCACTCTTCTGCTGCTATTGGGGAGGAGGGTACATTGGACCTGTCGGCTGAGCTGAGCCTGGGTAAGGGGGCGCAGCTGGGTGCAAGGTTTCTGAGGCATAAGCACGAGGCTGTAGGCGACTATCAGCTCACGATCATGTCGTACAGCCGCGTGCTTGGTTGTGTACAGCAGGTTTTTCTTCTCGCGGGGGCGTGCGTGCATGAGGTAAATTCCACGAATGTTGCATGGCGTTATGCGCCAGCAGCAGCAGCAGCAGAAGGGACTCCGAGACTCCATACAGAACATACATACATGCACGGATATGGCGGCGGAGCAGGGAATTGGCGTTGCCTAAGGCATGGAGATGTCATCGGGGTTTACCAGTCAGCCACACATCAATCGAGAACGGATGGCGTGAAAATTCGCGGAAGCCGAATGGGAAAGTCCGTCGAAGAAAGGCAGAAAAGTCTATTTTTCTCCACATGAGGGAAATCCCTGGGCTCCGCTGTTCAGGGTTCTTCGTCTTCGGCAAACGAACTGTTAGAGGGCAAGACATCCTGGTACGACATGCGTGATGCCCCTCTCTCCCAGCTCGCTCGGGTCGCGGGTCGGACTCAGGGTCGGGTTCCATGAAAGGTTAGCGAGACGACGTTGCTGCACACGACCGATCACTCTGGACGTACACTTTTTCGTCCCGCTAGATACGAGTAGTCGAGGGACGAGATGCCACAGATCGACTCCGTGCAGGTCTTTGGTTCCTGGTCGAGCTGAAGGAGGCACAGCCAGGTATATCGGACAATGTCAATCACACACACACACACTCTCTCTCTCTCTCTCTCGCGCCGGCATTAAAACACTCAGTTAATCGTCCAACCAACCAACCAACCCCCACCCATCACCGCCCCGAGCCAGACAACCACGCCTCCTCCTGCGGCGAAGCGACCAACACCTGCAACCCACGCCCCATTGGACGGGAAAATAACAGCAACGATCAAAAGAGGGAACGACCCGCCAGGAGGATTCGAGAAAGCCGTCTCGCCGCCGTTTCAGCAAGCGCGCGCGCGCGCACAGCCCTGTCGATGCCTCGCTTGTCCTGCGGCGCGACTGGCCGTGGCAAGCGCCGGGCGCTGTTGGTTCCAGGATCTGCGGTGTATTTTTGGGTCTCTGGCGGTGGAGGGGCACGGCCGCAATCCGTGCATAGTGAGTCCGAGCGGCGCGGCCGGCCGTCGTGATGGGAGCGGTTTGTTGTTCGGCTCGCCGCCGTGTCGAGTGACTGCGTTGGCAGGCCGGAACAGACGTGCCGTCCCGTGCCGCACTGTGCCCGCTGAAGCCAATGGGGCGTGCTGCCGCGAGTAAGCTGGCTGGCGTCGCGTGAGTGGGCGGTGCGTGGTTGCTGCTGCCTGGGTGTGAGACGGGCTGGTGCCTGACTAGACGTGGAGGCGCGTGGGCGTTGCCGGAGTCCCCGCAGGATGCGTTGAGGAGTTGGGTTGTGAGCTCGTGATATTTCGTACAGTACAGTGTGCGGCGGTCTCTCTACTATGCCGGCGTGACATCTACGATGCAGACGCGGAAGGAATGTTGGAATGCTAGCAAACACAAAGAGAACCCCGAAAATAAAGCAAAACGCCCGTCCATGCGCCAGTGCTGGAATATTTTTGAGTACATGCTGTGGGAATATTTCTCTGGGAAGATCAAATGCATGCCGTTTCGCCAAGCAAAGTCCAAACGCTTAAACGATGCAAACTTCGAAGGTTAGGAGGCCGAAAGATGGTGATCGTAGTCGTACCGTCGTGATAGATGGCTCGTGCTGATAAATGGCGACATGAAAATGTCAAAGGCTGTGGTGGTATAAGTCGAGTAGGAGGGTATATAGCAGGCGGGACGGAAATCCAAGTCAAATATCCAAAAGCGTGGCGGCCGTATCTTTTTGTGTGTCGCAGCTGTTAGCGGGACCGTGTACCTTAGACAAGGGCGCTCTGGGCAATCGAAACGTTGAATTCGGGACTGTTCAAGAGGTCCCTGAGTCTCCCCTGAGGGTCGAAGTCCGTCGGAACTTTGAAGACAGTCATGTTGAGATCCTTGTCGTTTTCAGTGCCAGCAGCCCTTGCTGCCTCCTTAGCCTCGCGGAGCCATTGATCCCACACCGCGGTCCGCGGAGCAGCGTCACCGAGCTGGACCCAGTCGGTCTCCTTAGTAGCGACAATGGCCTTGAACAAGGCTTGCGTGAAGGAGTTATTCTTGTCCGTGAAGGTCTTGTCCTTTCTCGCGGATTCCAGGCGTTGGGAGCGAACGATGAAGGCAGAGGTGTTCCAATGAACGCGAGCGGGAAAGGCGGCAACAATCCAATAGGTAGCGTTGAGAATCATGTAAGCTGCGGCGAAGCAGGTCTGTGACTTGACCTGGCAGTTGGCAAGGCAGATGACACCAGCCATGAGCAGGATGGAGCCGACCAGTGCAAGAAGACGGTACATGACTTGGTCTTCGAGCAGATACTCAATGTTCTCCGGGGCGAAGAAAATCTCGCGGGCGACGTCTTCGCTACACTTGACGATGAGGAAGCTTCCCTTGGGGTGACGGATCACCACGTCACCACGAGGAACGTGTCCCTTGGTGTATCTCCGCTTCGGCAGCTTCAGCGTCCACTTGTTACCCAGTCCGATGACAGTCGAAAGCAGAGACAGGCAGCAAACTGCAATGAGGGCCATGCCGTCTTGCCAAACAGCGGCAAGAATGAGAATGGCCAGGGCAAAGGCGGCGCCGAGAATGTTGTTGGCAGTGAGCCAGCCAAAAGCGCGTGCCTTGACAACTGGTGCTTCATCGTTCCGCTCAATCTCAACGCAGCGGACCTCGAACTCGTTCAACGAGTCGGCGTCGCTTCGAGAAGTCAGCTCAGCCTTGTGGAGCGACAGGCGATGGCGGCTTACAGGATAATCGAACCAATATGATTGAGGGCGTCACGGTCGTTGCCTGACACGACGCCGGTGACTCTCCCGAGGGCCGGATCAAGCCTCGACGGACGAGATGGGCGCAGCAGGGCTTGGGGCGCGGGGAGAAGGCGTGGAACAAACATCCATTTAGACAGCGTCGAGACCTGGGCGTTGGCCAAAACGGAACCCTCGCCGAGGATGGCGAGGAAACCGACGATGTCCAGCTGGATGCTCACGAAATTGGGGATGGTGCTAAAGAAGTCACCGCGGGCACCGTCGCCTTGGTTGTCGTCGGCCATGGTGGAGATAGGATAGATAGTGTCAGCGCTGAAGTCTGGTCTGCCTCGGGTCCTTCAGCGGGAGAGCTAGCTGGGAAGCGGACACAGCCAGGCGGGTGGCTAGAAGGCATATAAGTAGAAGGAGCGGCAGGAATGGCCCGGCGCGGGAGGAGGGAGCTTGGACACGGCTCCCTCAGACAGTGCGGCTCTTGCTGCGGCGCGGCCGGCCGGTGTGAGGAGAAAAAAGCAGTTGAGCGCGGAGGCTGTGCGCTAGCAGCTGCATGCACGCAGCCCCCACGGTTCGGTGAGGTTCAGCCTCGCTGACGTCCAACCAGCGCTCGGTATGCGGCCGATCCCCAAGCTCCAGGCAGTCGCCGCCTCCGCTCCGGGCGCTCAGCATCTTCCAAACTCCACCTGAAACGCCATTTGTGGTTGCGCGCGCGTGTCTTGCGGTGAGGACCGCTGAAGGAAGCGGGTCTGCAGCGCTGTGGTTGACTCAGGCCGCCCCGATAGACGCGCGCTGGGCTTCCGCTCGGCTCGCAGGGCCCTACGGCGTGACGTGCGTCGCAGCGTCTCTTCGGCCGGCCCCAGTCTCGACTCTCTCCCCGGCGCCCAGGACGCTACGACCGCGCGACATCATCGGACCCCGTTCAAACCTCACGCGCAAAGCGGCGCGCCTGTGACCTGTGAGTACTCTCGCCTTTATCCCCGCCCGCGCCGTGATCGTCGGGCTCCGAGCCGAGGAGGCTGCGCGCTGCGCCCGCGCCCGTCCCTGCGACCGCGCCCGCGACGTGGCCGCGCCCCAGGACCAAGACTCGTGCACGACGTGGCCGTCGCCGAGCGTCCTGCTTTTCCTTAGTCCAAGTCAGGCTTTGTCTCAGTGCTGTTCTTCTTAAGCCGCATGCCGTCTGCGGCCGTCTTTGCGACCCTCTCCCGACCTCTCTGTTTCCTACGCCGGCCTTGCGCTTTTGCTTGTCCCACGCAGGTACAGCTGGCGAGCGGGTGTGCACGGGGCGCAGCAGTCAGCCTCGCCCATATAAGCTCGTCCGTCACCTACGTGTGGTCTGCTTAGTTCCGCTCTCTCTGCAACCATGCCAGCGCAAGGCTGACTTTGAGCCTTGGTAGACGCCCCTGTCGACGGCAAGCCCTTAGGCACCAATCGAAATTCTCACTGCCTCCTCGCTTGCCGAACGTGCGAAATTACAGTCATATTACAGCCTTGCCTGTGCTTACGCCCGGATACTTCATAAGTTGAACGGTACCCGCTCACCCGCCCTTTTATGGGGTTTGCCGCCTGGCTAGCTTGAAACCTGTCCATCGCGCGCGCCAAGATCTGAGTGAACGAAGACAAAGGTGATTACCTAGCCGCCAAAGCAAACGCCCAAGCAATGTCGTACGACTCGGAGTCTGAATCAAACATGCCTGGTCCAGGAGGGAAAAACTGGCTTCGCGTGCTGTCGCCACGGTCCGTGCTCCTGTCTCCTGTGTTTGATGCTCTTCGCCAACGCTCACGTCCAGCCGTACCTGGCCCCCACTCGCAAATCTAACACGTTGCCAGGAACTATACCTATAAGTTGCGGAAGAGGGAAAGCAAGGGCGGCTTAAATGAAAAGGAACCAAAGAACAACAACAGAATGTCGACGTCTAGAAAGTCCGAAGACTCCTCCCCTCGCAAGAGGACAAAGCACCAGGAAATGCCCGCCACTCCTCCAGCAGAAGCTGACGAGCAGCCTCGTGAGCCAATGAACAACGAAGACAAGATCCGCCAGATTGGTGGCCAACTGCAGCAGAATCTCAACAACGAGTATCAGCACAAGAAGTATGACCAAGAGCGCCAAGATCTCCTAAAGCAGGAGGAGACCGACGCTTGGGATAGGGAATCTAGAAATTCCGCTTCCGAGTACCAAAAGCGTGCTGCCCGTATCGTGTGGAAAATACGAGAACATGAACGCGACAACCTCTTCGGTAATAAGGCCTCCGAGCAGATACCAGATGCTTCCACTCGGGACATGGGTGGCCAGTTCCTTACCAACAAGGAACGAATTGACAAGGAGAGTAAGCTTTTCGGGATAGTCAGGGAGATGCCTAAAGGTGCCCATCTACATGCCCACTTTAACGCCGAGCTCCCCGTCGATGCGCTCCTGGAGCGTGTCCGGCATATGGATACTATGTTCGTAAGGAGCACTCAGCCCTTGGTGGAGCCCAAGGACTATGCAGAGACTGAAATCGTCTTCTCGGTCTTCCCATCAGACAAGGAGGAGGCCGACTTGTTCACAAAGGACTACAACCCTGCATTCAAGAACACGGAAAACAATCCTTGGATGAAATGGGTCAACTTTCAGAGAAGATTCCAGGACCCAGATGGTGGATTGAATGCTGAGGAGTGGGTCTCGAGAAAGATGATTCTGTCAGAGGAAGAAGTCTACGGCACATCGCAAACGGTAAACGGGTAGGTGAAGCCCGTTGAATAATCGTAATCGTGCATGCGCTCACAGATTCCTAGTATCTGGGCGCGTTTCAACCAGGCTACGAGGTGCTTCAAAGGCCTCCTGAACTATGAAACTAACTACCGTTGGTACGTTAAAGGGGCTATGGAGAACATGGTTGCCAATAAAGTCATGTATGCGGAGCTGCGGCCAATGCTCATGGACAAGGCCATCCCTTCCGACGACGGTCGTAGGCAAATTGATCTCGAGGGGCAAATGGCCATCATTGAGGAAGTTATTGCCGAGTATCAAAAAGAACTCGACAAGGAAGGTGAACTTTCGAGGCTTCCTTGGGGCATAAAGATCATCTACTGCAGCCCTCGTTCAATCCCGAAAGCAAAGATGCAGTCTGAACTGGAGGACTGTATCAAGCTGAAGATCAAGTTCCCGAACCTCATTTGCGGTACGTCCCGGTCGTGCACGGAGAGATGCCGCCTTTGCAAAGGCTGACAGCAACAGGGTTCGATCTCGTCGGTGCCGAGGACCGGCCGAACCCCATAGGTTTCTATCGTGATGAACTCCTCTCCTTCGTCGAAACCTGCAAGACGCTGGACATCAGAATCCCTTTTATGTTCCATGCCGGAGAAACGCTTTTGGACACGGGTGGCACAAAAGAGCCGCAGAAATCCAATCTTTACGAATCTGTCCTGCTGAATGCCAAACGTGTGGGCCACGGCTTCGCTCTACCGAAGCACCCCAAGCTCATTCAAAGGTTCAAGGACCAAGATATCTGCATCGAATTGTGTCCAGTGTCGAATGAGCTTCTCCACCTGTGCCGAAATGTCAAGGAGCACCCTTTCCCAGAGATCCTGGCAGCAGGAATCCCCTGTACCGTCAACGCAGACAATCCAGCGCTGTTTAGGTACGTTGTTCCTGTCCAAGGTATCATGAAGCGTGCGGCTAACAACCACTCACAGAGCCGATATGAATCACGAATTCTACCAGGTCATGGTAGGCACACCAATCATGAGTGTCCATGGCTGGCGGCAGCTCGCCGAGTGGAGCATCAAGTACAGCTGTATCGACAAAGAACAACAAGAGAACGGTCTCAGGATCTTCAAGGAGCGCTGGGAAATTTTCTGCCAGTGGATCGTAGAAGAGTATGCCGATTATGCGGACGCACTGGAGATATGACGAGTCACGAATCTCTTCCATGATCACGGAGAATCGCTGGGAATACCGCGGATCTGTAGGGCGTACTGTCTTCACTTCGATACCCCACATTCAAGCAACCATTGGAGAGGGTCCGGTTGTCAACGGCGTGTTTCCTTCTGCCTGTTTCCCCTCGTTCCTGGTGTAATTAACGACTTGCGTGAGAGTATCTGGTATTCTCCACATTTCTATGCAGGTAAATCCTTTGCAATGTTCTCGGGTCGTCATTGCGTTGAGCTCTTCCTGAGCGTTTGCTGCGTGGAAATGCGCAATCCTCCGTGGCCTCCCTCCTGTCTGGAGAAATCAAGATACAAATAGGCCGCAGGTCGCTCGCGAGGAGAGTGCGCTTTACAACACCGCGTATCTTCCTGTTGTATTATAATTTATCAATTCTTCCTCTCGCTAGTCATTTGTCTTTCCGTGCTGTGATCTCCAGTTGAATCGAACTGTGTAAGCTGCGGCGCCTGGCAGTACCACAGGCGTAAACATCCACCCAGCACCCTGAAATCTAATCAAGAATCATTACCTCTAGATTGTTTACGTCCGTTGAGCTGCGTGGCCTGTGGCAGCCGGATGTGAAGGCATCTGTACCAATATCAATGCAGCCGGGGCTTCATCGCTAGACCGCCATGTCTTCCCAACATTGACCAACCAAGCGAGAACAACGGGCAGTGCTCATTCACGCACCCAAAGAAGCAGTGAATGCGGATGGGGAGAAACAGAAGGACCCTGGGCGGTCACGTCGGGCCCTGAGCGAGACCCTCCCGCGGTCGTCACCAATTATTGGCACCGCCCGCCCGCATTGCGCTGAACTTCTTTACCCGCACCCCATCACCCTCCTCCCTCTTCGCCCGCGCACACCACTATCGAACGCCAATCCGGTCAGCACTGTGCCAATCCGTTCAAACGCTCCGGCGCTTGTCGCTGCCGGTCCCGGGCCGCTGCGCACACGACTGGCGTCCCTCCACGCGTAAGCCACGCTTTCTGTCCACCCTCCAAGCCGCGCTCGCATCTATCTCGAAGCGCGCTACCTGAACCTCTTCAGAAACGAGACAGCCATCCAGCGGTAAGACTCTACCTACGCTGGGCTCTCGTCCAGCATCACTTCCACCCCACGCTGTCTCCGCAAGGTCCAAAACACTGCTCTCGCCCTCGATACCTTCTTTACCTTTGCGTACCTTCGTCGCCCTGCCACGCGATACCGCCGGCTACCCAGATCTTCTACCTCTCCTCCGTATCCACGACCCCGCGCCTCTGGTCCGCAGGCCGACCACCTCTCCATAAGCCGTTCAGAGCGTTGAGCTTGCTGCCTCGCTCGCTTGGCATACACACGAAGACAGGACTTCCCGGTCTCTCTTATAAGCGGTATCTCCACAAGCTCCGCACCGATTCTGGAGTCTGTCCGCCCACAGACCAGACCATCGGGCTCACATTCGTCGCACGTCGTCACCTCCGCTCACCCCTACAACACCAAAGATCGGCACGCGGCTCGTCGATACTTCCCGAGATGCGGTTCAATGTGGCTTTCGGTGTGATGCTCGGCCTTGCACTGGTCGAGTTGCTTCTCCTTCAGGTTGTTGTTCTTGTTGATGGCCACGTTATCACTCTGCCACCGGTGCTTCCAACTGCCATGACCGGCACGAGCGACCCCTGGCTCGCAAAGCGAGAGGACGTGCCGTTTTGCGACGTTGTGGGACTTTGTAAGTCCCGGCATTCCTTGTCCAGGTAATGCTCAAAGCTGACTTCGGTTTCAGGGAAATGCAATGATGGGTCGTCGTGCTTCGTAAGTGGCGACTATCTCGGTTGCTGCCCGATGTGAGTGTCCTGCACATCAACAATGTTCCCGATGCTGACAGGGTACATAGAAGTATGAGTTGCACACCACACACTTCATGTATCGCCATCACCGAAGATGATCTTGAGAGCGTGACTCAGAATGATGATGACGCGAAGTCTTGTTTCGATGCAGGGAACTGCGGTGTTTGGTTTGTTTAATCCTCCTACCTGGACATGGAATCGAAGCGGTACTAATGCAAGGTATAGCTCTGAACCAGGCAGAAGTGATTGCCAGGTCCGGATCAATGCCGCTTTCTCACACACCATGTTCGGTTGCAATTATGTTCTAGGCTCCGAAGGCACCATAATCACCACCAGGGACGATGCGATCCTGCGCTCAGACATTTCAATTTACACGCCAGTGCAAACTGTCTATTCCACCATCACGGCTGAAGCAGCTCCGTCTCCTGGTGGTGAAGTGATAACTGTCCAAGCAACCGGAGCATCGCCTACAAACGGAGCTTCGCCTACGAACGGAACATCAGCGGTAGACACCAACAAGCAAAGCGGACCATCGCACGCCGGAACCGCCAAGGCTGTAGGAATATCCATCGGCGTGGTTGCCACCTGCGGCCTTGTCGCCCTCGGCGCATGGTGGGCCTACCGTCGTCACCGCAGCGCGTGCGACAACCAGGGCGGCCCTCCCCAGCAGTCTTCTTGGGCTGGCCCTCACCAGGACGGCGGCACATACGAGTTGGACAACACCAGCCGCCTGGAGGCGCCGAGCAACAAGGAAGTCCAGCACTCTCCGTCGCCCGGCCGCTCGGAGCTCGACGCCGCCCCGCAGCCCGGAGAGCTGGCGGCCAACGAGGTGTCCGTGATCGACATGGCGGAGCGGGTCTCGCCCGCGCCGGTCTCCCCGCTCGACACCGGCTTCGCTCTGCCGCCTTCGGGCTTGCGCTCCCCCGTCTCGCCGCCGGAGTCTCCCGCGGTGGAGGCGCAGGACTCGACCGCTGGAAGGTACGGGCCTGGCGGGTTCCTGAACCCGGAGTACGCGCTTCGTGACGGACTGTGGCACGAGGCGGACCGCAGGCAAGTGCTGCGTCAAAGTTTGGGGTATCGACGGACATTACTACTGATGAATCGAATAGGAAATCCGGGGTTCCGTCTCTGGAGTAATACGGTTGGGGGTTCATAATGGTTGGGTGGTGATATTAGTCGGATGGTGGTGGTGGTGGGGTTCCTCATGGTCGAACAGCGAGACCTGATTGGAAACGCCTTGCGCGGCTGGCAAATACAAATTCCAGAATTCTTCAGTCTGTCCGGCTCCTGGTGGTGAGAGTTGACAAGGCGAGGTCTGGAAGGCGGTCCGGGCGCCGGGGCCAGGGCCCTGGGAAATGACGTTTTTGCGGCGAGGTTTAGCCGGTCTGATACACGGGCAGCTCGCCGGCATGGGAGCTGCGCAATCTTTCGGCCATGGGCTCGCACAATGCCACCAAAAGATGACCCTGACGCAGCCTCTCACCCGAAGCCCACGCAGCAGCAGGAGCAGCAGCAGCAGCGGCCTCCCAAGCCGCGGTCCACCCTGTCCAGCATCACCACCGTCCCGCAGCCGGTGAAGCGCCTCTTCAACAAGTTCCCCCTCGTCACCTATCCCGCAAACGACCTCCCGCTGCGCGCCCCCAAGGAACGCCAGCGCCCGCAGCTGTACATCTTCACCACCGAGGATGGCGCGCTGAGAGGAGAGCCGTCGTTCAATCCCAGCTGTCTGAAATGGCAGGTGCGTCGCCCCCCATCCGCGCTGTGTGCCGCCACAAGTTCTCTCGAGCCACCGTCGCTGACGCGCACGGCGCTGGCCGCAGGCTTACTTTAAGTTCAGCGGCGTCGACTTCGTCACGGTCGCGTCGAGCAACCACGCCTCGCCCAGCGGCGCGCTGCCGTTCCTGCTGCCCGGCGGCGCCAACGCCGCCGCCCTCGACCAGCCGGCCGCGGTGCCGTCCGCCAAGCTGCAGAAATGGGTGGCGGAAAACGGCAGCACGCGCGTCGACGAGCCCGAAGACGACCGGTTCGAGGCATACACGTCCCTGCTGGACCACGGCATACGGCGCGCATGGGTAAGGCTCTCCCCGCCGCGTAGCGGAATCGACGCCAGACGGGCGGCGGCTGGCTGACACGGCACACTCGGCAGCTCTACACGCTCTACCTGACGCGCAACTTCGACGCGGTCGCGGCGCCGCTCTACGCCGAGCGCGTGTCGTCCAACGGCGCGGTGCGCGCCAGCATCGCGCGGCAGCTGCGGGCGGCGGCGCGGGCGGAGCTGCTCAAGCACGGCGCCGTCGTCGACGCCGAGACCATCTACGCCGAGGCCGAGGACGGGCTGCGCGCGCTGGAGAGCGCGCTCGGCGCCGACACGTGGTTCTTTGGCGCGCGCCGGCCCGGCCTGTTCGACGCGGCCGTCTTCGCGTACACCCACCTGCTGCTCGCCCACGACCTGGGCGGCGCCGGCGGCTGGGCCAAGTCGCGGCTGGGCGACGCCGTGAGGGCGAGGCAGCGCCTGGTGAGGCACCAGGAGCGCGTCGTGGAGGCGTACTTCCAGCAGTAGCAGCGGGCGCAGGCGTGAGGGGTGGGGGAGCGGGGAGCGGGGAGCGGGGAGCGGGGAGGACGGGCGGCGGAGTGTGTATTGTGTAATGCCGACGGCGTCCGCTCTATCGCGCGGGGTCGCTCACGAGAGAAAATATGACTTGTATCAGTAGTGGCTTGGAGACGATTTGCAGGCTCCGGCGTCTGACTCGGTGCCGCAGGGCGCAGAGTAGCGCGTGAGTCATTGGCCAGCAGCGGCGCCCTGTCGCGCGGTCACGAGCGGCGCGTTTGCCTATTTGTTGAGCGCCCTACCCTCCCCGTCCGCGACACGTCGACCCCGGCCTGTTTTCGCTTTTCTCCAGCGTCTGCCACCTCCAAAGAATCAGGAGCAGGAGGGCTGCCCGTTTTCCTGCTCTCTTTCCCGCTAGTCTCTCGTCCCGCGTCTTCCGTCTGTCCTTGCACCACTACGCCCTAGTCTTGACACCGCCAACATGACTCAACCATCCCTCACCACCACCTTCGACACCTCGTTAATAGACCTCTCCACCCTCCCCGACGCCCAACGACAGCGCCACCAGCAGCAGCAATTGCCCACCGGCTCCTTCTCCTCCACCGACGTCGACACCGACAACGCCTCGGACTTCGCCGCCGACGCGCCCTCCCAAGCCACCGACGCCTTCATCCCCTCCTCTGCCGCCCTCGCCAGGACTCCCGGCCTGAGCTCTGAGTCCGACTCATCCTCCTCCTCCTCCTCCTCCTCCTCCGACGACGACGACGACAGCGCCGCTGCCACCGCACCACCACCAAAAGCCCCGCCCACCCAACCCAACCAACCACGCCCACGAACCAACCCCCCAACCCACCCCCCCTCCTTCTCCGCCACCGCAACCCCCCCGCCACCCCCGCCGCTGCGAAGGAGACGAACCCCACCAACCCACGCGTCCCCCCACCCAAGCACCCGCACCGCTCCCCCTCCCCCTCCCCTCCACCCGCCTCACCCCCCACACCCCCACCCCACCCCGCCAAACGCAGGAAAATGGACCCTCCACCTCCCCCGCCGCCGCCGCCGTCGTCCTCGAGCTCGAAACCCGCAACGCCCGTCCGCCACGTCGCCACCACGGCCGCGTACGACGCGTGGGCGGCCGTGTACGACAGCGACGGCAACGCGCTGCAGGCGGTCGACGACGCGGAGCTGTGCGCGCTGCTGCCTGCGTTCTTGGGGGCGGTGGCGGCGCGGAGGCGGGGGGAGGAAGCCAGGGTGCTGGATCTGGGGTGCGGGACGGGGCGGAGTACGGGGGCGGTGGTGGGGTGGTGGGAGGGCGAGGGGAGGGGGAAGGGGAGGGTGGAGGTGGTGGGGGTGGATGCGTCGGGGGGGATGGTGGGGCGGGCGAGGGGGGAGTTGGGGTGAGTGGTTTTCTAGCTTCTCTCTTTCTTTTTTGGGGGGGGTGCGGTTGCTGATGGGTGCCGGTAGACCGTTGGTTCAGGATGCCGAGACGGTGGCGCTGACGCTGCTGGTGCATGATCCCTTTGCGGTGGGGGCGTCGACGCCGCCGCCGCTGAGGGAGCCGTTCGATGGCGTCGTGTCGACGCTGGTGCTCGAGCACTTGCCGCTGCGGATGTTTTTCGGGAGGCTGGCGACGCTGCTGGTGGAGGGTGGGTTGGCGCTGGTTACGAATATGCATCCCGAGATGGGGGCGAGCTCCCAGGCTGGGTTTGTGAGCACGGATGAGCAGGGCCGGGCGGTGAAGGTGAGGGGTAAGAGTTGGGCGCATGGGGTTGAGGAGACGGTGGAGGCGGCGAGGGTTTGCGGGTTGGTGGTTGTGGATGTGCTTGGGGGAGGGGGGGAGGGGGTGAGGGAGAGGGCGATCGATGAGGCGTTGATCAAGGAGGGGAAGGTGGGGGAGAGGGGGCGGAAGTGGGTGGGTGTGAAGGTGTGGTTTGGGTTCGTGGTGAGGAAGGTTGGGGAGGGGGCGGAGAAGGATGAGGGTAGTAAGTGAGTGGGTGAGTGGATGGGAGGGGCGTCGGCGGACATTAATGATCAACAAGTTCCTATTTTGAAGAATCCAGCCCGGCGGCATCAAGCTTACGGATTCAGCTTTCTCAGTTTGCGCTGGTTTTCACCAGCGGGTTTCTGAACTTATTATGGTTTATTTTACTTGGCGCCTTTACATAGCGTCTTCAGCATTTGGTGCACCCCTTGCTAGCATATTATATCTCTCCCGCGGCAACTATCAGCGTGGGAAATGATAAGTAAAATGACAGCTTGAAGAGAGCGTGCGAATGTGTGCAGTCGGGAAGCTGCTACACAATCTTGACGGTTCGAGTCTCGCAATCGTCGGAGGCGGTAGAGCTCTCGCTACTGAATCCGTATCCTTCCCAAAAACTCCCATCCTAACCCAATCGTCCCCTCCTTCGATATTGAATAGCACGAGTCCGATTACCAAACGTTTCGTGAGAAATAGGAAAGCAGTACGATTAAACAACTGCGTGCGAGCGAATTTTTCCTGTATATCTTGCAGATAGCATTCTATACGGCAGTTCCACCCGAGTTGACCAGGCCCCCAGATCTGCCAGTGGCTGCCTGTACGTATTTCTACCTCCAATTCCAACCGATTCAGTTCATTCAGCAGCATCAACTTACCTTGCAAGAGAAGATGGCCGTACTTGACACGACCGAACGGGTTTTCCCCTTCGAGTACTACGTTGGCGTCCAGGAGTTCAAATGCTGGCTTCTGACTTCGATACCCGAGTCTAATGAGTGGTTGGGGACAGGAGGTCCAACTCCAGCTTGGTGCAACATATGGCGATGGACGTGCCAGTCTGGCCAGGAATTCGGAAACCGACATGTAGTCTTCCCGATAGAGCCACGAGGGGCACCAGCACAGGCCTTCGTGCAGGTTTGAGGACCAATGACCGGCGAGGTACTGGTCTCCAGTCTTTTGCTGGAAAATCTTGGCAAGTCCGGATATTGCAGGGAACTTATCCTCTGCGACACTGAGGTGGCGCGTGCTGTAACCACCCATAATTTGATTGTCTCACACCTAGTGAAATTGTGCAGGTGATGCAATTTGTTTCAACCAGTCGACAAATAGACCATAGCACCTTGATCCGAAAGATGATGTGAGCGCGTTGGTCTCCACCATTGCTTTGTCAGAACACCAGAAAACCACTCGGTCCTTTTCAAAAAGAAGTCTTCGAACAGAAAGCTCATGTTCCTGCAAGGTCCAGCCTCGAGATAGCCAAGGCAGTTGAACGCTTCAAGGTAAGGTACATCTCCGGAATACTTTTGGGTTCGAGGATGCAAGGTGTAGCTTTCCTGAACAGTCGGGTTCCTTGAAGATTGGAATGGAATCTCAGCCATGGGCACTGGTGGACGATTCAGAAATCCGTCGCCACATGAGGAACTGTGGAACGGAATGATGGTGATGTATGCGCCCTTGAATATCTCGCCCATCCTCGATGATTCAAGCTCCCAGTCTTCCAGGTCATCCTGTATGGTGCACAGCGCATCGACCCACAAGCATTGGAGGTCAAGAGCCTGCGTGACGAGTACAGCATCACGTATTGTCCTGGGGAGGGATTGCAAGGAAATTTACCTCAAACGATCGCGCAGGGAATTTCTTGTCGTTTTCAATGTCCGAGGGCGGATGGACCCCAGCAACAGCTAAGTGCTGCATATTCGTAGCTTGGTGGAATCCATGGAACTTCGGACGTGATGATCAGTCGAGGCAAATATCCATCCTGTTTTCCGACGTCGATGAGCCTCATAGGCACTTTTTCATTTCCCTTGCATGGGTGACAGGATCTGATACATGTGAAGATCCAAGACTTTATTGTTGAAATGGCTCTTTTGGAAAGAGGACCGTCAACCGTCGGCTCAAGCGGAATTCCCAACCAGTCTGCACAGGCATCTTTTGCAACCGTCAGCAACACCTTGAAAATATAGGTTGAAAGTAGCGAACCTTGTAGAGTGCTCAATCCGAAGCGGAGGTAATAGTTTTCGACCTCTCCAGTCGGATCTTCAATTGTCACTTCCACACCTCCATTCGTGCCAGATAAGTCTCCTCGGACGTTGAATTAGTAGGGATCCACATGTAGCAAATATTGCAAATGGACAATTTCCCTTTTGGAGGTGGTACACCCCCTCTAGAATGAAATTCGGATCTTTCCCACAGCATTACAAGTCTCGGAACAAGCCGAGTGTTTTGCAAAGGCAGAATGGCCTTGCGGAGCAACGCGCGAAACGAACAGCCGTTGTTTGCTGAAAGCTGGAGGCCAGGAAGCTCCGGTAGAGTGTCGTACCGGGCATACGGCACAGCAAGGCTGATTTCAGAATCCCCTCTCCGGCCGTAGTTCTCGAAGTCATCGGGGTATTTCCCGTTTCTGCACCAGGCACCAGCAGCAGCCTTGTTGTCCAACTGGATCACAGCGCAGTGCTTGCACAGCTGCGCGAGGGGTTTCTTGCTCCCATATTGTCCGTCTCCTAAGTCCAAGGTGCCTGGGTCCTCGAAACGCGCCGCATCTCGAAGGGCAGAATCCATTTGTCTGACGGTGTTCTCGAAGCGGGTTCCGAACAGACTCTGAGGCCTTAGTTCAGCTGGTCAGCAACAAGGAGGTGCTTTTTAATAGATCTTCTGACGCATGAATTGATAAGGCGGGACAGACTTGAGATGCAGTCTTACATAGCCCCGCCTCAGCAGAGGCGCACACGTGTACGGCGCTGCCTGCAGCCACAACGTGACTTACGCACCGACAAGGCCGCGTTTAGCTGATTCGCTGCAATTGGAATCTCGGGCCTGGTTCGATTGCGCTTGCAAGCAGCAAGTAGGGAATCGATTCATCCCCCAGACGGAAAAGGATGATGGCCCAGCTTGATCATTCCTCCCGACAACCCCATTTCCAGAAAGACACTAAGCCTCGGCCTTATCCAACACCTCCACCACACCCCTATCCTCATCCACCAGCACCTCTGCCTTCTTCAGACTTTCCTTCACTGGCTTACTCGACTTGAAGATCACCGCCAACTCCTCCAACGTCCTGCCCTTCGTCTCGACAAAGAACAGGTAGATGAACGCCAGCTCGAAAAGATCCCAAAAGATGAACAAGTAGTAATACTTCCACCCGGCGCCCGAAAACGCAATCCCCGTCACAAACGTGTTGTAAAACCCGCAGACATCTACCAACGCCTCGTCAGCAGCGCACCTCCGTAGCCCGTCCCCGGGGAACACTTACTCGTAACGAACGTATACAACGCCATCCCTGTCCCGCGTCAGCCAGCCTCCTCACCACCGAAAAGGACCGCCACCACCCACCTTTCGCGCGGTCCTCGAACCGCAACACCTCCGTCGCATACAGCCCCTGCAGCGGCGTCCACCCCACCGCGAACACGAACCCGAACAGGAAGATGACGGCGATCTCGGCGTTGGCCTGCGCCGCGCTGCGCGCCACCGCCGCCCCGGTCGCGGCGTCGGCGGTCAGGTTTGTCGCGTTCAGCGCGGCGATGACGGCGAAGAGCACGACGACGACGGCAGTCGAGACCAGCAGCTGTGGACGCCGGCCGACGCGGTCGGTGACGGCGGCGCCGAGCAGCGCGCCGCCGAACTGGATGACGGCGTTGACGCCCTGCAGGAGAAGCGCGAGGCGGTTGGACGTGATGCCGGCGCCGGCGAGCATCTGCGGGTAGTAGTAGGAGGTGGTGGCGTTGCCGCTCCACTGGCCGAACACGGCGACGGCCAGGCACAGCAGCGTGCGGCGGCGGGCCTCGCCGCGGCCGAACAGCCCGCGGTCGTCCCACCACCGCTTGTCCGGCCCCGTCTGCGGGATCTGCGCCGCCATCTCGCCGTACTCGAGCTGGACGAGGGGGGAGGCGGCGTCGCCTTCGCCGTGGAGCCGGGCGAGGATGGCGAGGGCGTCGGCGTGGCGGTCGTTGGCGATGAGCCAGCGGGGGGACTCGGGGAGGAAGGGGACGGCGAGGAGGACGGTGCCGGAGAAGACGAGTTGGAGCCAGATGGGGATGCGCCAGGAGGGCGTGCCGGGGAGGGTGGAGGTGCCGTAGGGGACGAAGGTGCCGGGGATGGAGCCGACGAAGTAGAAGGTGGTGTAGACGCCCTGTGGGTGGGGGGGTTCCGTCAGCGTCGCGGTGGGGAGGGGAGGGGGGAGGGATGGGGCGTTAGGACGGTCATGGCGCCGCGGTACGCGGGGTGGGAGATCTCGGCGACGTAGGAGAGGGCGGCGCTGGGACCGAAGGCGGCTCCGAAGCCGAGGAGGAAGCGGCCGATCATGAAGGCGGCGGGGTTCTGGGCGCTGGCTTGGACGATGCTGCCGATGATGATGGTTGCGGCGCCGATGAACATGCCGACTCTCCTGCCGCGGAAGTCACTGGCGGGTCCGGCGATGAAGGAGGAGACGAGGTTGCCGATGCTGGGTTTGAGTAAGCAGATGGCTCACCAATTCTTTGTCAAACCGCCTTACGTGAATATGGCAAACACGATGCCGGTGCTGGGTGTCTTGGCCCTGCATATCAGCACTGAGCACCCCCGAGTGCCATCCCAGCATACTCACCCCCTCCGTCAAAGAAAACCCAAAGTACTCTCGGTACTGCCGGTACGAATTGATGCTGCTCATCAAACTCCCGTCATACCCGTTGATAGCTGTCCTCACATCAGCCCTGCATCCACCCAAAGCGCCTCGGGCCCACTCACCAGCATTAAGCGTCGCGATAAACAGGCAGAAATACAGCTACCCACCCATCAGCTCTGCTTTACCTTGCGGAAGTCTCCTGTAGGACCAACCTCAAACATATTCCTCGTCCACAGCGACGGCTTCTGCCGCAGCGTCGCCTCCGCCAACGCCGCGCTCGCCACATTCCTCACCTCACCCGCCGCCGCCGCCGCCGCCGCCGCCGCCGCCGCGCGCGGCGCCTCGGGCGACGCCTTCTTCTCCGTCACGGGGTACGACATGGTCTCCAACGCGCGTGGACGAGAGAGACAGGATCCTCACCGGGTACGCAGTCGTCGCGGGGCGGGCCCTGCTGATATACCGCGGCAGCAGCGTTGACAGCTCGCGGCGTCGGCACGGCCGATTGGCTCCGCGGCCGCATATCGCGGTTCGTTTGGACGCGAGCGTTGCATTGTAGCGTTATGCGCGCCCGCATGCTTGCTGGCACGCGGGGAGGGCGTGGGCGGAGACGCGTTGCCGGGAGATACGTGGAATGCGGCGGGGGTTCCCCCACCGTGGTGGTGGAGTGCCGTCGCGGCCGGGCGGTCGGGTCGCGTTGGTCCAGGACGCGGCGGGCTGGTACCTATCGCGAAGGGCGAGGGGACGGCGTTGGGGGTGTAGTCCGCGCGAGCTTATCACGACCCCTGGTCGGCCGGCTGCGTCGATCGTGCCATGCGGGGTTGGGGTTGGGGTTGGCGGGCGGGCGCGCACGCGCGCGCGTGGCGGAGGGTGAGGCTTGCGCGGCGGCGTGGCTTGCGGGCTTGTGCGAGCAGGGTGCGGGGGTTTGAGGCTCTGAGGCCTTTCGAGGGGTGGTGGGAGGAAGTGGGATGGCGGGAAGTTCGCCGGTCGGAACTCCGCTGTTCTCCGCGATGGGTAACAGTGGGCACTGGAGTCACCGTAATCCACTTTCATGGAGAGCATTTGCAGGGTCGCAAGACCTGTGTGGGTCTGGATCTGGGTGGAAGGAGAGTCCTTTGCGCTTCTTGCTGTAGCAGTAGATTGGCACCAACAATGCTGAACCTGCCCCCTTTGGAGAGTGCTCGAACACCAAACTACCCAGCAGTCGACGCACTCGGCGGCAAGTCCGCATCTCCAGTCCCCCACGAACTCTCGTTCCTCCCCAGCGTCAACTCAAGCACCCCGCCATCCAAGAAAAAGCTATGCGTGATCCAATTCTTCGTGTACTGCTCCCCATCCAACGTGGCGCTCTGAATGTAAATCGCCTGGTAGCTGGGATCGAAATTGACGTTCCGGATCGTCGCCGTGTTCCCTGTCAGCGGCGACGTGACGTTGACCTCCCTGAAGAACGGCGGGATGATCAGGTACACATCCTGCCCGGCCACGGGCCAGATGCCCATCATCGTCAGGCTGGAGAAGCTGCCCATGGCGCCCGAGTCGTCGTTGCCGGGGATGCCGATGACGGTGTCGTTGAACTGGGCCGGGATGTAGAAGTGCGCGATTTCGGCCGAGACGGCGGGGCGGCCGGAGTAGTGTGCCAGGTAGACGGTCAGGAAGGCTTGCTCGTCGCCGACGTAGAGCAGGTTGTACGTGTAGTGCAGGTATTGCACGCGGCGGGTGAAGGTTTCGGGTCCGCCGAGGGTTGTGACGAGGGTTGCCATGTCCTGCGGCACGTAGAAGGTGTACAGCCAGCTGGAGCCTTCGTAGGTCTCGTGGCCGTCGGGGTTGAGATAGCAGCTGGTGAAGTTGTAGAGACTCGAGCAGAGAATGGGGTCCTGGTACCCCCATGTGCCGTTGAGGAATTTCACCTGAAGGAACCCGGTGAAGCCGCTGTCTACTTTGGGGCCGCCGGGCGTCGTGTTGAAGAAGGATAACTGCGGGACGTCAGCAAGGGATGTCCTGTACGCAGCAGATCGTGTCTGACCTCATCTTCCTTGAACATGTTCTTCCAATTGTTGCTGCGCTCCAAATACTTCTCATAGTCGCCGGTCTTTCCAAGCTTTTGCGCCATCAGAGCAATCACGTAGTCGTTGTACGCGTACTCAACTGTCCGGGAGATACTCCTGGTGAAAGGGCCCACTCCATACGGGTCGTAATCATCCTGGAAACATGTCAGTAACTTGCGGTCCAGCGCTTGTTGGAAGCAGGCTTGCCGTCGGAATGTATCCAAGGTTCTTCCAACTCATGAGACCGCCTCGTCCTTCCACTGCCCCGCGGTATTAGTGTTTCGATCCTGTGCGTTTAGTGGAGAGGAAGGAGCTCATACCGGCCCAGTCCAGAGGCTCCTCCTCAGCATCTTCGAATAGTCAGTGCTGCCTTTCAGACTTGTATTTAAGCGGGTGTCTGGCGTGCCTTTGAGGAGCGCCCCATAGCCAGTCTCCCAGTCTACGTCTTGAGTGATGTTCTTCAGATACGAATCCACCAGAACAACATCGGCATTCGATCCACCTTGCGTGAACCCCTTACAGAGGCTCATGCGGCAATCGGGCAACCACCCTTCATTACGGTAAATGTCGATCAAGCTCCGAATCATCAGTGTCTGCGAATGCGGATCCAGCAGGGTAAGCAAGGGATGGATGCTCCGGTAGGAATCCCAGATGCAGTAGAAGGAGTCGTAGTACGGCTCATCGCTCTCCCAAAGATAGTTCTCCCCCGTGTAATCCTGGGGAGAAATCATGGTTCGGTACAGGCCGCTCCAGAAGGTGGTTTGCAGGGATTCGTCCACGCCGGCTGGGTCGATGGACACAACGTCGAGCTTCTGCCTCCACGCGTCCTCGGCGGCCGTGTGGACTGCTTCGAAGTCGTAATCGGGAATCTCCGATTCTGCGTTCTGGCAGGCCTTCTCCACGCCGAGGAAGCTCACACCGACGCGGGCGGTGATCTGCCTGTTGCCGGTGGAAGCGCCAAAGCGCACCCAGGCGCCGGCTGGCAAGACTGTGTTGACGTTGTCCGGAACGACGCGGAGGGACTTGGGCTCGGTGCCGGCGCGGTTGTTCATGAAGACGCCGGTGTCCCGGATGGAGGCGCCGGAGAAGTCGGCACAGAAGGAGAGGTTGTAAGTGCCAATGCCGAAGGAGGGCTCGAAGGTGCCGTTCCCGGTGATTCTGCCCGTGTCCGGGTCGACGGCGATGCTGCCGTACGTGCGGCTGTTGGGCAGGTCGTCCAGGTCGACCAGGATCAGGGGACTCAGCGGCACGGTGGCATTGCCGTTTGCGGGGACGGGGACCTCGGGGAAGGTGAAGCGCCAGAGAGCGGTGTGGCTTGTGACGGTGGTCTCTGCCTGGATGGAGGTGTTGAGCTGGACCTTGAAGTAGCCGGGAGAGGCGGAGGCGGTGCCGTTGACGCGCTTGGCTGCTCGGTCTGCGGCGGTGAATTCGCAGCGGTCGAGGTCGTCTCCAGGACAGCCGGACTGCGGGAAGAGCGGGAAGTTGCCCAGAGAAGGCGAGCCGCCAGTGCCGCTGTCGTGCATGTGGCTGAAGCCGACGATCTCGCTGTCGTCGCTGGCGTAGCCGCCTGGGGGCGGATTAGTTGGAGCTCTGCGCAGGCCAATGGAGAAGGCGGCACACCTTGGTTCTCGCCGGTCACGTCGGCGACGGCTTTGGCCATGCCAAACGGCAGAGTCGCGCCGGGGAAGACGTGGCCTGTCGCGGTGGTCAGCATCGCGACCTGTCGCCGGGATGGCCACACTTGCCTCCATTGACGGTGCCGATGAGCGGATCAACGTAGTCGAAGACATCGTAGGCCGACGCGTTCTGGGCGTGGGCGTGCTGGGCGCAGTCGACCAGGGCGAGCGCGAGGAGCGCAGACGACGCGAATGTCCGCATGGCTCTTCGCGGCGTGCAACCGGGCGGTGTCGTGGGAAACGGGGGAGCAAAGCCATCGTCAATGGTACTTGGGCGCGCTGACCCCTCCCCGGATCGTCAGGAACTCGGGCAGGTTGATGTCAGCCAGGATGCCGCCCGCAGCGCGAGACGCGATTCATGGCGAGGGCGCGGGCGCACCACACTGCGATGCCACCCCGATCCACCGCGACCCGGGCACGCGAAGCCGCCGATCAGCGCGCCGTTGCTTAGTGCGCGGCCAAAAGCGCGATAGCGGGTGCGGGGAACTTCTCTCTCACCGTGGCCCCTCCGCTTTCTCCGCACCCTGCTCGCGCCCATGTACCATCCCGACGTCGCATTTGCCTGGCTCCTCGCCCGCCGACTCCCACTTTCTCCGCTCGCCAATCCAGCCGCCTCATCTGGCAAGCCCGCCCGCCGCTTGTCGGCCGTCGTCATGGCCGCGCCAGCACGCTCACGGCGGAGGTGGGATGTCAAAACTCACTTTAAGCGACGCGAGCCTCTGTGCCTCCACAGAAAGCCAATTGAGATTACCGCCCGCATCCAATTGTCTGCTCGGCCCATGCTGCTCGACAATGAGGTTTCTCGCCTCTGCACTTCTCGCCGCCTCGCTGCGACTTCCTGGCGTCTTGTGTCTGCAACCGCGTGGTTCTGGAAGTGGGACGACGGGCAAAGATGGCTTTCTCGATGACTTGGTGTCAAAGATGACCGTCCCTGAGCTTGGTAAGCTTGAAGCATGCGCGTTGCGGCAGGACATTCTCCAGAGCCCGAGTATTTTGCCTTTCTTGGCCTTGGAAGTGCAGCGCCTGTCCGTCGGAATCCACCCGAACCACCGCTTCAACCACCCACCTTCAGCCGGCGGCTAACGTCTGGTCCAGTCCTGCAGCTGCATCTCATGTTTGGAGACAACATTGTAGGCCCCAGAAGCGAGAATGAACTCTACGGCACGCGCCCCATCCGGCTAACAGATTACGCCCTGCTGACATTTTGCTCAGATTTCGCCATGCAAGCTGCCCCAGATGCCGCCGTGGTGAGTTCAAATAAGCTCCACCTACGACGATGATCAACGCGCTAATGCAGTTTCAGGGCAATATGCATGATTGGTGCGCGCACAGGCAGCCTCTATTGGCGCGCTATACTAACTGAAGGCAGGTACCCACTCAATAAGTCATACTACAACGGGGTTCAGAGACTCAACGCCGAAAAGGCCCGTCTGAACATCCCATTCATGCATTTTGGAGAATGTCTGCATGGCGTGGGGAGCTACAAGCAGTCCATGTAAGGCTGCAGACGACACCGTCGGACTCTGCTGACTCGCAGAAGGTTTCCGCAGAGCATCGGAATGTCCGCTTCATTCGACACCGACCTTGTTCATCGTGTTGGGCGCGCCATCGGTGCAGAAGCCAGGAGCATCGGCGTTCACGCCTGCCTCTCCCCAGTCCTGGATCTGGGAAAGGAACCTCGCTTCGGCCGGCTCCAGGAAGCGTGGGGAGAGGACAAAGTCCTAACGTCGCTCATGGGCGTGGCTTACGCCTCCGGTTTATCCAAGAACGGGTCGTGGTCTGAGCCCGATGCTGTTGTGCCCGTAATGAAACACTTCGCTGCCTATGGTGCGCCCCAATCAGGTCTCAATGCCGCCCCGTGGATGGGCCATGGTAACCGCGAGGTCCTGGAGGAGCTGCTCATGCCTTTCAAAGCCGCTGTTGACTTGGGTGGAGTCCGTGGCGTCATGATGGCATACAACGAGCTCGACGACGTACCGGCGCATGTTTCGCCCATGCTTCACCAAGCACTGGAGGATTGGGGGTATGATGGCTTTGTCATGGGGGACGATCTGGGCGTCAGTATGCTGGAGGGGCGCCATCAAGTATCCACCGGCCCCGCTGATACTCTTGAACAGTGGTTCAATGCGGGGTAACCTCCATCCATCACGCGAACCTGCCTCGCTCAACAGCCTGGCTAACGTTACGCAGGGGCATGATCCAATTTTACGACTACTCGTTGCAGGAATTCCTCGATACCACTGCCGGTCTTTTGTCCAACGCCAGCGTGTCTTTATCAACACTCCAGGCTCATGTTCGGAAGATATTGAGCGTCAAGTACGACCTCGGGCTCTTCGATGATCCATACATCCCAGAATCCATCGACCCTCAAGCTCTGGTAGACTCTCATGTCCCCCTTACGCTCGAGGCAGCACAAAAAAGCTTGGTACTTCTTGAGAACCGTAATTCTACCCTGCCCCTCAAGCCTGCAGAGCAAGACATCAAGAAAATAGCACTCATCGGGCCCTTCATCGACACTCTCAACTACGGCGACTACTCCGGGCCCTTTGGCGCCTCTCCCGTCGCCAACTCTTCGACGCTCCAACAAGCCATGCTGTCCCACCTCGCCACGCTCGATACGCCCTGCGAGCTGGTTACTGCCTGGGGAGCTGACCAATGGCTGTACAATCAACAGGTCCCAATTCCAGGATACCACCTGTCGCCCCTGAACAGCAGCGGAGAAGGATTGACGGCAACATACTTCGCGGACACCAACTTCAGCACGCCCCTCGTACACACCGTCGAGACCCCGTTCCTTGACTGGGGCCTATATCCCCCGCCTGGCCTCCCCTCGAACAACTTCTCAGCCACTTGGGAGGGCTTCCTCACCGTGCCATCAACCCTCGTCGACACCGTCGAAGGCTTCCTCGGCGTCGCCGTCTCGGCCAACACCACAGCCACGCTCTACATCGACGGCGCCCAGCTCGTCTCGGCCCCCCTGACCACCTCCGGCAACCTCCTCCCCAACATCGAGCCGCGCACCTACACCCTCGTCAACAGCACCCTCCCGCCCCCGGGCTCCGCCCCCTTCACCTTCGTCCCCGGCGCCCGCCACCGCATCCACATCACCTACCGCGCCTACAACCTCCACCAGAAAATCGAAAACCTCTCCTCCCTCAACGCCCAACTCCTCCTCTTCTGGAACCTCGCCTCCCGCCACGACCCCCTCGCCCACGCCCTCCCCGCCACCTCCTCCGCCTCCCCCACCATCCTCCACCTCGGCTCCGCCTGGTCCTCCGACGGCGAAGGCGGCGACCGCGCCTCCCTCTCCCTCCCGCCCCCGCAAACCGCCCTCGCCGCCGCCGTCCTCGCCGCCGCCCCCCCCGACCACCCCGTCATCCTCGTCCTCACCGGCGCCCGCCCCGTCGCCGCCCCGGATCTCTACGCCCGCGCCGCCGCCGTCCTGGCGTCCTGGTTCCCCGGCCAGAGCGGCGGCGCTGCCGTCGCCGATGCGGTGTTCGGCGTGGTCGCGCCGGGGGGCAGGTTGCCGGTTAGCGTGCCGAGGGGCGTCGGGCAGCTGCCGGTGTTTTATGATTATAAGGAGACGGCGGCGGCGGTGATGTGGTTGGATGAGGAGGCGGGGCCGGAGTGGCCGTTTGGGTGGGGGTTGGGGTATGGGGAGTTTGCGGTGGGGGGGCTGGGGGTTGCGGTTAAGGGAGATGTGGCGGACGGGGACGCGTTCTCGGCGGGGGACTGGTTGGAGTTTCGGGTGACGGTGGGGAATACGGGGGGCGTGCGGGGGAGTTATGTTGTGCAGGTGTATTTGCTGCAGAGGGTGAGTAGGATCACGCGGCCGGCCAGGCAGCTGGTGGCGTTTAGGAGGGTGGAGTTGGAGGCGGGGGAGGAGAGGGAGGTCGTGATGGAGGTGGAGGTGGATCGGTACTTGAGGATTCTGAATCGGAGGTATGAGTGGGAGGTTGAGAAGGGGGATTATACGTTCGCGGTGTTGGAGCATGGCGGGGCGGACGCGGATACTACCATGAACGTGACGGTTGCCTGTGTGTAGAGATAATGGATGGCGGAAGGAGCTGGAGCATTCGTCCGGATGGGGAAGACCTGGGTGCGATGGAGCGTTCCTGTCGGGATGAATGCTTCAGCTCCGGACGTCTCTGGGGCGGAATTGAGACCTCGCAACTGGTGACGAGAATCAGGGTCCTGCCTAAACGATACGGACGGCCGCGGGTTAAGAGGTGTAGTTGTCGACAGCCGCCGGCAACGAAACATCCAACATCATCACGCCGTTCGACATCGACGGCACCGCCAAGATGGTCCCGTTCTGCTACAACCGACTCTTCCTATTACAACGCCTCACACATCTCAAGGCCTGTGAGCTTCTGAGCCTCGGCGACGAGGAATCCCAGAAGGATGGCCTGGCCATCCTGAAAAGGATGGTTGACAGCGAACTCAGCATCGGGGTTCGCCTCAAGGGCAATCTGGCGCTCTCTTTCTATGTTCCGAGTCTCAAAGAAGCCGCTGCGAGTTCTGTCTTTGATCTGTGGCGGAACGCTCTAAACATGCTTACAGATGTACCTGCGTGACGCCCGCCGCCTGTACGACCAAGTCATGATCCAGCCAGAGGAGGACTGTTCCAACTCGGGCGTGGTTGCTCGGCTGCCTGCCGTCGCCGCCGAGCTTGCCCAGTCGCGTGGGAACATCATCCAGCGGTTCATCACGGAGAGGGGCGACGGAGTGGTGCGCGGACAGGACGGAGATTGAAGGGACTCGGACGAGGGGCTCATCCACAAGACGGAACCTCGGGATTTCAACCACATGGCGCTCAGCGCGTACTTTCAAGAGGGACAGCAGCTGTTGCTGAATGTCCCGGGCAGTCATCCAAGCCACACCAATAGCAAATGAAGCTCTACACGGCGGTGTACGCCAATGCCCTTGAAGGGATGCCCCTGCCCCAGCGAGTGACTCGCCGCAACCAGCGCACCAGCAAGGACGGCGGCGGCGCAAACGCGAGCAGCTGCGCGGCTTCCAAGTGTGTTAGGGAGGGTCGGCGAGCGCGTGTGCACGGACCAGGGTGGTGGTCTTTTTATTGCGCGTCGCGCCGGCGACACTCTTCCTTCTCCAACAACACTGACGTCACACCCACCGCCCGCGACAACAGCGCCGCCGACCGCGACACCACCCTCGCTTGCCCTTCATCTCCATCCCCCACCCTCAGAAGCAAGTAAGTACAGCCTTCCTGGCCATGGCAACACGAGCGTCTCTCCGCCCACCACCCACCGCTCAGCGGCGGGCTGACCTGGTCCACCCTCCGCACCGTCACCCACATCGCGTCAGCAGCGGCATTCTGCCAACCGCAGCGGCGGGGGATGCCAGCGCGACATCAACCTGGTGCGCCCACATCCCGGTTATCCAGGCCCTCTAGAACACGATTTCAAAGCCGCACGTTGGGACGCATCCCATCGCCGCAGGGACTTGCGCTGAGTCCCTTGAACGCAGGTAAAGTCCGTGGCCGTGTAATTATGTCGTTCCGTACTCTCTTTTTACATGCTCAAGACAAGATTCGAACTTATCATCTTATTAGGCAGGGGCCTCACAAATAGGCAATCAACGCTGCGTTCTTCGCCTCTCCCTTCCTTCAGCTTTCTTCCTGCCAGCCTTCTCAATTCGGCAACCGGGTCTTCTTAGTTTAATCTCTGCACCTGCACTCTTGTGAGTCTTCTTCTTTCTTGCCCGGCTCATCCACCCTGCTGCACACACCCTTACACACTCTTACAAATCAACCCACACCAGGTCTTCCTCCCCTACGCCTTCGTCTCACCTTTCACCTCGCTCACTCTCACTCCAGCTTACCCTTGCTACACCATACGTGGCATGATGAATAACTTGCATCTTGATTCGCAGGCAACCGCCAGCACATATCGTTGCACAACGCTTTGAGCTGCAGCTGGTTCGCCTTTGAGAGCACTAGAGCTCCTGACCCGCCTCCTCCATTTTACTTTTTCCTGCTTCCTCAATTCACTCGACCATCCAACTAATACCACTGCTCAGGTCTTCGCATTCCCAGACCAGACTCAGACACTCGAACAGCAGTACATGTCTGTTTGATGACATATTTCGAGGAGAGCACCTCGTTAAAAACATCCGGGGAGAGCCCTCGTCAACAAACCTCCCCTTTGCGCGCAACCTCACTGCTTCGGCACAGGCCACTCTCAGGGGCCCACGTACTCGTACGCTGGGCGTGGGAGCCATACCCCGTGAAAAACAGGGAGTGAACCCGTAAAAACCCAAGTGTTGTGATTGGTGTTTCATCGACACCTTCTACAGACCCTCTTCCTTGCGCGCAACCTCACTGCTCCGGCACAGGCCACTCTTGGAAGCTCGTGTATGCTTTAAGCAGCCGGCCGGTGAGTCTGCTGGAGATGCATGGGTGGGGAGCCATACCCCATGAAAAACAGGCAGTGAAGCCGTCAAAAACCCAAGTGTTGTGATTGGTGTCTCATCAATACCTTCTACAGACCTCTTCCTTGCGCGCAACCTCACTGCTCCGGCACAGGCCACTCCTGGAAGCTCGTGTATGCTTTAAGCAGCCGGCCGGTGAGTCTGCTGGAGATGCATGGGTGGGGAGCCATACCCCATGAAAAACAGGCAGTGAAGCCGTCGAAAACTCAAGCGTAGTGACTGGTGTTTCGACACCTCTCACAGACCCTCTCCCTTGCGCGCAACCTCACTGCCTCGGCACAGGCCACTCTTGGGAGCCCACGTCAAACGTTGGGTAGGGAGCCATACCCTATGAAAAACGGGGAGTGAACCCAATGAAAAACTCAAGTGTAGTGATTGGTGTTGCCATCGATACCTTTCACAGATCCTCTCCCTTGCACGCAACCTCACTGCCTCGGCACAGGCCACTCTTGGGAGCCCACGTCAAAGTATGTTGGGTAGGGAGCCACACCCTATGAAAAACGGGGAGTGAACCCGATGAAAAACTCAATGTTGTGAATGGTGTTTCGACACCCTCGCCAGGTGCAGCGGTGGATGTCGAGGTGCAGTCTCTTAGCATCCACCGTCCCACCGCTCCGCACTCAGAGCTCGCTCTGCACGGTACGGATACGACTCGCGACGGTTCTTGTACCTGCTAACCCCGGGACAAGCGACAGAGTGGCCACTCCCTCGAGATGGTGCGCTGCAGACAGGTTCCGGTCGGACTTGCCTTGGGGCCCCTGTCTGCTGAGTCTCACCAAATCTCTCCCTCAAGTTGGCGGCGCTGCACGCCCCAGACCGAGCGAGAGTCGGCCGCCACGAAGCGTCGTGCCCAGCCTCTGCCTCCCAGACGCCATTTTAGTCGGAGCAGACGAGCGTGCGCTGGTGGCTCGAGATCCACCCAACACCTGAAGCTTCCGGCCGACGGTGTTGCGGCCCAGGTTGGATCGAACGGGCTGCGCGCCGGGGACACCGGGTCTCCAGCGTGCCTGGGGGAATAAATGGTTGGTGGCAGCGTTTTGGCGACGCCGGTCTCCGGTGGAGTCGTTGCCGCCTACCAGTGTCGCTCCTATTGCACCGTCTGGAGCTGACGCGAAACACTCTTGTCTCTCTTTGGGGCCAACTACCCAAACCACTTTTTATCTTTCTGCTCGCCGGGCCGCGGCTGATGCATTCGAGCACCCTGAGGACTTGCTCACCTCATGTCGACATCTTCGCCATCCGCACCGGCAACTCTACCACCCGCAACGGCATCACAACATCCCACGCCTCCACCCACCCGCGCTTACCCAACCTCGAAGCATCAAATGGGCGGACGGGAACGTCGAGATTCGCGAACACGAGGCGTCTAATTGGGCGATCGACGGTGTGGTGTGACCGCAACGACACTTCCCGCGCCTTCTGGACACGTTCGAGACACGGGGCGGGCGTCCACGCTTCTCGACCCGCGCCGCGGCCGCTCAGCCCTGCGCAAATGAAACATCGTGGCTTTGAGGGGCAGGGGGTCTGGTGACGGTGGTGGCTCGGTGGTGTGAGGAGGACGTGCGTGTGGGAATGCTCGAGAGCGGCGGTCGAGACTTGGTTTGGGGTGGATTCCCGGACGGCCGGTGGACGAGGAGGTCCTCCCTGCCAGGTTTCTTCTGCTGCGTGCGGAACGGGTGGGTGTTTCGACTCAGGAGCTATTTCCCACTACTCGCAACTACAGTCTCTTCGGGTGCCTGCGGAATAATGATGACATCGCTGGAAGCATCGCATCGTGATAGTGTAGTGACTAGAGAGGTCGGGCACCTACCGACCTGACCTCTCCGGCAGCGCCCCCTGCCTGCCTCGAACTCTAAAACGCCATTCCGAAACGAAACCCAGGCGAAAACACCCACGGCAGCAGCCCGACACCAGACGCAGCCCTCGTAACGGAAACCCAGTGTCATGGTCACGAGTCCGAGTCCGAACGAGCGGCGGTGTGAACAGGTCATCTGGCCCCAAGCCAAGCGCTCGCTCTTGCCGCCGCCGTCCGCCGTCGCAATCAAAAAAGAAGAACCGCCAACCAAATCCAACCAACCAACCAGCAGCCAGGGAAATTTGACCATTCAATGTTGATCGCGAGCCAATGGGCCACCCACCGACTCTTTCATCGGTATGCAGCGGGCACCGGTCTCCTGACCCAAACCTTCCCAAAGCTCGCGCGCGCAAAAAAAAAAAAAAAAAGAGGAAACCCTTGGATGCCGTTTGAAATCCGCAAGATTGCGCTTTGCGCAAGCCTAATGACCTTCAGCATCTCAGGCGGGGAAACCCGTTGTGTGCCCGCCCCCGGGCTGGGCTTGCTGGAACGCGCAACGCACGCGCGTGCGGGAACGGCTTGTAGGATACATACATACATACGTGCTGCGGGGTGCCTTGCGGTGGTTGGTATGGTTGCTGGCTATAGGCATGGTTTCTATGCAGTCAGAGCCTTCCCGCGTCGTCGTCGTCGTCGTCGTCGTCGAAACATGTTTCGAACGGGGGCTGGGGTGCGTTCGGCGTTGCCGGATTTCGCCAGACGGACCCGGGCCGGCCAGGATCCCGGTTCGCCCGCGTTTGATTAAGCATTTCTTTATAGCCCTGTGCGTGTTGGGACCCTTGCGCTCTGGCTTCGTCCCAGCTGTCCACGCAAGAACCAGCCGAATCTCGGGAAGACGAAACGAAAGTTTGTGCGAGGAGACGGAGGGGGGGAAGGGACGGAGGAAAAGGGAAACGACACGAACGACGGAGAAAAAATAGATGAGACGGCGGAGGAAAAGGTTCGTCTGCATGAATGCCCAAAGTACCGAATAGCATAAGAGGCGGAGAAAAAGTAGATACGGCGACCCGCGTTTCGCTTCGGAAAAGCTGGCGAGTGCGTCATCAGCTTATACGTTTGTGGTTGTTCACGCGAGAAAGGACGTCTGGCGTCGAACAAGCATAGGCGAAATCGGACGCAGCCGCAGGAGGCCTGCACCCCGGGTGGGGCGCCTTAGGATGACTACGAAGACGCAAGCCGGCAGGCGGAGAGCACGATGGCAGTATCTTGACTCGCAGTATGGAGCATCTCTCCTCATGTGAGCCGCGCTTGTCGTTGAGATGAAAGGGCGGCAAAAAGAGCATCGAAATAAAAATGAAGGAGAGGCCGCAAGAACACGAGATACGCGTAACCTACTTGCTAGTGGCATCTTAGCTGCAGATGATGATTAGCATGGGTTTTTGGAATTCCTGAGCAAACTAATCTCCATGCTTTGATCCTTCCGGAGCAGCGGCGGCCATTCTTGCGGGGGAATGGGCCGAAGTCCAGGTACGGACTCTGAAAATGTAAGGAAGATGCCATGGCAACATGCGTTCGCACCCCCTTTCATGCCGTTGATGGCGGTTGACGACGGCCTAGTGTGGGATAGTTGCACTCGAGTGGCTGTTCTAATGACTGCAAAACGTTTTTCGTGCCTTGACATAAGGCCGGGGGCGTCCCACGACGTTCCGTTTCAGCGCAGAGGTAACTAAGAGTAGCTATCAGGATGGAGCGGCGTGGATCTGCTCGGCGGTGGCTACACGCTAGCCGTAGGCATATTTGAGATGGTTGAACAAAAAGGCCGGCTTTGGGACCGGGCGACGATTCTAGTTCAGCCACAACGTGGTCAGCCGTGTTCTCAGCCGTGTGCCGTGGACGGCAGCGCAGAAACGACGATTGACGCAATGCGAAACTGGTTCGTGGCTGGTGAGGCGCAACATTGGTGGAGATGTGTCTCAGCCCTGCCGGAAATCGGGTTTTGGAAGGGCTGAAGAACACTGGATGGAACATGGGATCCGAGCGCGCCCTGCGGCTTCCTCCTGAACGCGCAGCGCACGCGACACGCCGGCGAGGGAAGGTCAAAACATGCTGACGCGCTGGAACCAGAATCTGGAGATGCGGAGAGAGGCGCACGTCATAGCGAGCCTGAGGGAATTGGGATGCGCAGTTGTGCAGTCGCTGCAGCTGTCCAGCCTGATGATCTCCCGCCGCTGTGCGCGGCTGGCGGTCCGCGCGGAGGCAGAGCAGAGGCGGCAGATCTTACGTAAAGGGGTTGTGATACCCCTCGGACCCTGATTTGTCGCGCGGTTGTATCGCGGAGTGAACTCCATGAGCTGCATACCCCACAGCGTGACGACGGCGAGCGGTGTGATGGAGTGGAGTGGGCGTGAAAGTGAGGCGTGATAAGTAGCGGCGATCTCCCAGCGCACTGGACTCGCGGCATTCCCCAGATGGCGGCCTTGCGGCCTTGCGCCCTCCTGGCGGGCGAGCGGGCGGCTGCAGGCGGTGGTACAGGGCGGTACGAGACGAAGCTTGGGTGGGCAGCTGCAGGTACGCGGGCTGACGTGCAGCGCCCGATCTGGCGACGGGAGCTGGCGTTTCACGAGCAGCCGCCGGCCCAGGCAGCGCAGGTAGGTGGGCGCGAGTCAGGCGGGCCGCCGAAAGGGACATCGCCTTCGCTTTTGGGCAGGCGAGAGACCCCGTCGCCAGGCAGCTGACGGCCCTGGCTCCGTAAATGACCATCAGCAGCGGACGATCAGGGGCGCGTTCGCCGCGCCGTTAATCGCGATGGGCCATCTTTGTCCGAACCAGCTAGCGCGCGCTGCCGGCCATGTCGCCCTCCCAACCACCGGCATTGCGCTGGCGGCGGCCCGCCGCGGGGCCGTCGCCGGGCCAGGCACCGCGCAGGCGCGCCTCAGGCATGCGCGCGCAGCGAACAGCGAGCAGCGAACAGCGGCCGCCGCGGCAGGCGCATTGTGCGGCGGGCCAAGGGCGTGCTGGGTGGAGCGCGGTTTCAGTCGCGACATGCGAGGTTGCCGTGGTGTGCGTGCGACGCCGGGGGCTCGAGCTGTGGCCGCACAAGACAGCCCGCGACACAGCTCGCGCAACGCAACCCCTGGGCCGGTGCGCCAGGCCAAGGATCAGCGGCCGCCCAGCAAATGAGCGCGCAGCGGAGCAGCGCGCGCCGCGCTGTGCCCACGGCGGCCGGCGGCCAACCCAGAAGCGCCCGCAAGCTCGATGCACGCACGCTGTTAACTGCCAGACGCCCGCCCACCGCGGCGACGGCGACGACGCGACCTCACTGCTGCCGCCGCGCTGCACGCTGCCGGCCCCCGCGCTTCCGCTCGTTTGGAATCCTGTTTCTCGGCGCCTCTCCTGCGCGCGCCGGTGCGCCCGACACACGCTCTCTTACGATCCACCGCTCGTTCTGTCTCACGCCTCGCGCCAGCAGGGGTGTCTCGTGTGTCATTTTACCAAGCGGCCATCCACGCCCGTCCCCTCTCGTCAGACCTCCCACCCGCCTAAATACGTGCTAGCCACTTTGGCCGCCCGCTCGATTCAGCAGGTCGACCGCCGCCGCCGACCTTTTGCACCCGCGCCGCGCAAAAAGGGTCTGTCCCATAAGGCTGCTCCGCGCTGCCAAACGTTCATGCTCGCGACTCTCTGTCCCACCGACCCGTCCGCGAAGCTTCAGCACCACCAGCACAGGGTATCCTTGAGCGCCCCGGGCGTCTCCAGGAGCCGTAACCATGGCCGACACGGCGAGACCGATAAGCTTCCTGCCATCCATCAAGTGCTCAGACTGCGGCGCCGAGATTGAGATCTCGAAGATGGCAGACCACATCTGCGATGGCGCTCCAGCAGAACCAGAGCCCCTCGCGCCCGCGCCCAAGTCCACGAAAAGCTTCTTCGGCCGCGCCGCCAGTGGCATCCGCTCGTCGACGTCGCACTTCAAGCCCAGCCGTTCGGGCCCGCCGCCCAGCATCGACTCCAATGCTGCCAGTGAGTGCCACAAACCGAAATCTGCCTTGCCTCAGGCTAACACGCGCCGCAGACAAGCCCTTCCCCCAGCGGACCCAGATCGCCCACGACCCGTCGACGCCGAACAGCAACCCAAACTCCAGAAGTCCGTCGCCAGCTTTCATTAAGTCGCCAATAGCTTTCCGGAACCAACCCAGCCCAGTACCTCGAGCTTACAGTCCCGCTTCTCCAGATCACCTCTCCACCAGCCGCTCAATCTCTCCGGACCCCACCAGGAGGCTAGCCACCCCGACCCACGACTATCCCGAATCCGGCCCCAACTTCGCCCCGCTCAGCCCACGGCCCAATGGCAGTGAAAGTGTCTTCTCGCGCTTGAACTCGATCGCACCTGGCCCCTTCAACGCAAAGGAAAGAGAAAGAAAGGCATCATTGAGGCCTGAGGCCGCGGGGGACTCTAGGCCGAGCTCGTCACACAGGAGGACGCCAACATTGAGCAGCTTGAGAAGCAGGTCGAAGTCTCGAACATCTAGCCGTGGTAGCAATGGCCCTGTACATGAGCGCCAGCCCTCGATAGCTAGCTCTCACAGATCGCGCTCGTCGATTCGCTCCAACGGACTGCCTCCAACAGTGGAAGGTCAAGTTACGAAGCGCGCCCCTCCTCCACGGCCAGCACGGCCTGATGAGGATGTGGACGCGTTCATTGAGCACCTACAAGGCCAGAATAACCAGCCGTCGCTGGCTGGACTGGCTATGGCTTCGCAAATGTCTCCGATCCAGAAAGATAGCAGTGGCAGCGCCAACAAAGCTGCCATCTCTCTGCCAAGACGGCCCTCGGAGAAGGTGCCTGCCCCTCCGCCGAAGACTCGCTCGCAAAAAGGATCGATCGACGAGGCTCCGGAATGGTGGGATGGCCCCGAGAAGGGACTGCCTCAGAGCCCGGAAAAGCCGCTTCCTCAGCCCAATCAGCACGAGAGGAAACCTCCTGTTGCCGCGCATGAGAATGCGAAGAGATTCCCGCGTAGGACATCCAGTCGTAACATCAGCCTCAAGGATCTGGATCTCGGGCCTCGGCCGCCTGTTCCGCAGCCTCCGCAGCTGGAGGTTCGCTCTCGTGGCGTTTCTCACGCACCTTCGGACTCTGCCTCATCCGAGGAATCTTCCTCGTCCGCGTACGATGGCCGCAGCAGCCGCTCGACCCCACCGACCTCAGCAGGCACTAGTCCTACTAACGAGCCGTTCAAAACTTATAGGCCGTTCGACAAGCCACTGCCTACCGGGCCCAATGTTTCCCGCCCAGGAACTTCCACCGGCCCCCCTCCTGAAGCACACCGGAAGACCCCAAGCTTGAGCCAACGGAATGCGCCCGAGGAATTGCAGCAGCCTTTCAGCCCTCCTCAGATCCGCCCCGTTGATGAGGCGCCAGAGTCACCGATGGATCCTGCCATTCAGCGGGGAATGTTCGCCCCGAGACGGCCATCCGACTCTTCGGCCCTGCCCGAGATCCAGTCCGTCGTTCAGGATGCCGCAATGCCTCCCGTTCCCCCCGTCCCCTCCCAGGAGGGACAGATCAAACCTGTTTCACGTACGAGAACGGGATCGGTAGGAAAGCGGCCCGGCACGGCGGGTAAGGGGAACTGCAGAGGCTGTGGCGAGCTGATTGTGGGGAAGAGCGTCAAGGCGGCTGATGGGAGGCTTACAGGGCGTTGGCACAAGCAATGTGAGTTTCTATTCTTTCTTTTCGACGTAGAGTCGTCATTTCGCTAACCCGTATCCGCACAGGCTTCACCTGCAGGACTTGCCACTCCCCCTTCCAGACCGCCGACTTTTACGTCATGGACAACCACCCGTACTGCGCGCATCACTACCACCAAATGAACGGATCCCTCTGCAAATCCTGCAACTATGGTATTGAGGGCCAGTACTTGGAGACGGAGCGGAGGCAAAAGTTCCACCCGCAATGTTTCTCGTGCGACACGTGCAGGATGCCTTTGCAAGATGACTACTTTGAGGTGATGGGTGTGGTATACTGTGAACGCCACGCATTCCACGCAGCCCGACAGACTGGTGGACCGCGTGGCATGATGCTTGCTCCGGGAGACCCAAGGAGAAACCCGGAAAGGAGGAGGACCAGGCTGATGATGATGTGAGCGATCTCGTAAGGAGAGTGCTTGCATTGACATCGGCTATTTTTGGGGTTTGGGAGGAGACGTGTCTTGGAAGTATCGTTTTCCTCGACGCTTGGGCACCGACGCCTATATTACGAGGGAATGCTCGGGTTATCTCCGTTTTACGCCGGGTACGGTCCAGGCACACCCCTTTCTGGACGACACACGGCTATCACCTTGCTCAGGCGAAGGAGTTTCCTCGGCAGCTCGAATCGCCAGACATTCGCTTATCTTTCACTCGTCTCCACCAGATCTCTCGCGCACTGAGCATTTCACGGCGTCGCATTTCCTTTCGCATTGTCCGTCCGATCTTTCGAAAGTTCGTCGTTTTCCTTGCATATGGACCGCCTGCATCTCCTGGTTTCCATCAGAGCTCTATACCCTTCTCCATATACCCCTTTCATTTGGGTGGGTTTCACTTTGGATATACCCCGTTCTTTTTTTTTTCCTTGTTCCTTTTTTTTTTACCAGCTGTCTGCATGATGTTCTGCGGCACTCGGTCTATCGTTTTTCTAGCATTGGCATGACGGCATAAGAAAAGTTGGGGAGGAGTTTCTTTTCCAATGAGGGAAGTGTATACCAGCCGACGACAGGGCTGATCTAATGTTTATCTCTTGCAGGTGGTTTTCGGTTAAATGGAGGTGATGGAAAAGGTCTCGGGATGGGCGAGGGGAAAGCCAACAGAGTAGCAGTAGGATCAACAAGAAAGAACATTTCAGTAAACCAGACGATCCCTTGACCGCTTGTGAGCGACTTTGAGCGCAATGGATGCGCAGATGACTGGGTTGTGAATGCCGGTGGACCCCAAGAGTCTCGAGGTGGTTTGGTCTCCGCTGCTCCGATCCTGCGGGCTCCCGTGGGAAGTAGGTAATTAATGCTCATGCAGCGACTCACTCGGGAAATACAAGTGCCGCATAGATCGCGGCGTCGGTCCTTGACGGCACGTCGGTCAATCCCAACCACCGATGCAGCATTGATAACTGCATCTGCACGACATGTGTCGCTGTTGCGGCTCCGAAGCAAGCAACCGTATCGAGCAGTCACGGGGCCCTGTTTCCTAAGACGGCCTGGCCAGAGAAGCCTCGAGCGTGGCGAAGCGTGAGCTGGCAACACCAGAGCAGCGGCACGATGGCTGTTAGCGAGCGCGTCGGCGCTCAGACCGAGTGGTTTTCGCCGACTGGTCGCGGCGAGCGCTCGTTTGGAAGGTGACAAGTGTTGGGCGGACAGCAGAGTCGCCAAGCGGGCGGCGGGCTGCGGCTTCACGGGCAGCCCGCTCGCCGACGCGCACAGGATGTTCCTCCAATCGACGCGACCCAGCCGCCCGACACCGATAACGGCCAGAGCTTCGGCATGCAGCGCAGCCAGGACGCGCGCCGGCGCGCGTGCAGGCTCGTCCTCATGGAGCAGGAATCAGCTGTGGTTGAGGCAGGCTCGTCGGCCCCTGTCTGCGATAGCCCTCGGCAGCGCGGATCCCTCGCGATCGATTGGCTTGTTGGTGGCGTGTGCCGGGCACCAGCGGGCTGCGAGCACATGCAGGCCTGCCGCGACTTGCCGCCTTTCACCCTCACCGCGACCTTGAACATGCGCCGCGCGCAGCTAGGAAATTAACCATCTTCCACGCTCCTACCGAATTAGCCTGCTGATTGCGCGGTTCGCCAGCATGCACGGCCTTTATCGTGCCCCCCGTGGTGCCCCGCGCCTGCCACCGCGCCCCACTAGTCCGCCGCAGCGGAGGGACTGACGCCGACCGCGCGAGTCTATAAAGTGTTGCCTGCGCCCCTCGTGGTCCGTCCTCTATCTTCCTCAACAACCACTTCTCTGTGCTCCCTCAGGCCTCTCCAAAGCGTTCTCCACAGCTTTCTCACCAAACCGCAACCCCAAGTCTTCAGGGCCATTGCCCAGCAGCAACGATTTTCTCCAATCTCCTTAACTCGTGAGTTTCCACAAGCCGTTCAATATGGCCAAGTCCCCAAGCGAACTGCTAACCGCCCTCCAGCGTCCACCACCCCTTCGCCGGCCGACGTACTTCTCCTTCTGGAGGCGCGTCGGATTCTCCATTCGTCCGCTAAATTACCACCAAGCGGAAGACAAATCGAACTTCGAAGATGGCACCGCACGCGGACAACGATGCCGTCGGCTATGCGAAGGGGAATGGACATGAGCACGGGCTCTGGGGCTCCCAGGGCGCCAATTCCAAGGACATGTTTGTGGTGAACTCGCCAAATGTTACGTACACGGACACCGAGATCAAGAGCCGTTACACGTACCGCACCACCGAGGTCTCGCTGAACGAAGGCGGCCTCGTCGCCACGCCCAAGGAGACTCTGTACGACTTCAAGGTAGACCGCAAGATCCCCAAGGTCGGCATGATGCTTGTGGGTCTGGGCGGCAACAACGGTACCACGGTTACTGCAGGTATCCTTGCCAACAAGCGCGGCCTCACCTGGGACACTCGCGAGGGCCCGCGCTCGGCCAACTACTATGGCTCCATGATCATGGCCTCGACCAGCAAGCTTGGCACGGATCCCAAGACGGGCAAGGAAATCAACATCCCGTTCAACAAGCTGCTGCCCATGGTCCACCCCAATGATCTTGTCATTGGCGGTTGGGACATCAGCGGCATGAACTTGGCCGAGGCTGCGGACCGTGCTCAGGTTTTGGAGCCGTCTCTCAAGAATCTCGTGCGCAAGCAAATGGCTGCCATCAAGCCCCTTCCCAGCGTGTACTATCCGGACTTCATTGCTGCGAACCAGGAAGCTCGTGCTGACAACGTCTTGGCCGGTAGCAAGGCCAGCTGGGACCATGTCGAGCAGCTCCGCAAGGATATTCGTGACTTCAAGGCTGCCAACGATCTCGACAAGGTGATCGTCCAATGGACCGCCAATACCGAGCGCTATGCAGACATCATTCCGGGAGTCAACGACACGGCCGAGAACCTGCTGAAGGCCATCAAGGAGGGTCACGAGGAGGTCTCTCCTTCGACCGTCTTTGCTGTTGCTTGCATTTTGGACCAGGTTCCCTTCATCAACGGCTCGCCCCAGAACACTTTCGTCCCTGGTGCCATTGACTTGGCGGAGAAGCACGGTGCCTTCATTGGCGGTGACGACTTCAAGTCTGGCCAGACCAAGATGAAGTCGGCTCTGGTCGACTTCATGATCAATGCCGGCATCAAGCTCACCAGCATCGCCTCGTATAACCATCTTGGCAACAACGATGGCATGAACCTTAGCAGCCAGAAGCAGTTCCGCAGCAAGGAAATCAGCAAGTCCAACGTCGTCGATGACATGGTTGCGGCCAACACCGTCCTCTACAAGGAGGGTGAGCACCCCGACCACTGCGTCGTGATCAAGTACATGCCTGCCGTTGGTGACAACAAGCGCGCTCTGGATGAGTACTACGCCGAGATCTTCATGGGCGGTCACCAGACCATCAGCATGTTCAACGTCTGCGAGGACTCCCTTCTGGCCAGCCCGTTGATCATCGACCTCGTTCTCGTCGCCGAGATCATGACTCGTATCCAGTGGAAGACTGCTGAGACCGAGTATGCGGGTTTCCACAGCGTTCTTAGCATCCTGAGCTTCATGCTCAAGGTAAGATTAACAACTTCCAGAAGAAAGTGATGACTGCTAACACGAAATGATAGGCCCCGCTCACTCCTCCGGGCACCCCGGTGGTCAACGCTTTGGCCAAGCAGCGCAACGCCATGATGAACATCTTCCGTGCCTGCGTCGGTCTCGAGCCGGAGAACGACATGACGCTTGAGCATAAGCTGTTCGCTCACTAAGCGTCATGACGATCCTCTTGCTTGAATCGAAGCAATGCATGGTGAGGAGAGAATGCGCTGCATCCAACATCAGCGTGTGAAGATGCCGGTGGAGTAGCCATAGATGTGCTTCAACGCATAGAGGCTATGGCTGGGCTTTTCTCCTTGGTTCATCTCTAGCTTTGTCGCTTCTGATCTCTCTTTAAATCTGGATCCAGAATAAAAATTTTGCGCGCAATTCCTGATGCGGTTCCATGTGTGATCGTTGTGATGGTGCCTGGCCAGTTGTTTATTAGCGCGGTTCTCGTCTGGAGTCGGCAACACACCAATGTGGACCCTTCACATCACAATCTCGTCTCACTCACTGGAAAACCTTTCCATCTTGAGATCACTTGACCTTATCTCGTCTGTGCAATGCCTTCACAGTCCGCCTCCATCCAGTCCTACTTCTCACCTCAGCCTTCCCCGGCAAAATCGTTATCCGCGTCTCAGCCGCCATCTAGCAGCAGCTCTCAGGCTGCACCTCACCCCGACACAGCTGACACAAGCAGCTCGACTAAAAATGCCTTTGTCCCCGGCGACGGCTTCACGGCCGACGAGCTGGCGAGCGCGCCAGAGCCGCTTCCGCTCACCGGCCCCTTCACTCCTCCGCACGGCATCCCGTACGAAGAGGTGAAGCTCTCGCAGCTGGGTCCGGCGGAGCGTGGCGTCACTTTCACGGGTAGAATTGTCAACATCTATGCGCTGCAGGTGACGTTTTTGCAGAGGATGCCGAAGGGGGCGATGGGGTGTTTGAGGTGTACGGTGGCGGATGGGGAGGGGGTTGTTACAGTGAGTGGGGTGGTGGCTCTAGGGTTGTTGTGCCCTCGTTGTTGCTTGTCATTTTCTACTTCACCCACCCTCACTGTCCAGTCCTCTCTGCCTGTCTTGCGCTCAAACAATCATCCAGGTCCGGCTGTGGCACGCCCATCATACGTATCCACTCCGCCTCGGCTCGTTGGTCACCGTCTGGACCACATACGTCACCCTCTCCGAGCACGAAGGTCTCTCTCCATCCTCGGTCCCGCTCTACACAAGCATCTTCCCGGAACGCGAGCGCGGCAGCCACGTCCAGATCCACGCAGACATCCCCGAGAACGAGCAGAGATGCAGAAAGCCACTGGGCTACACGGGCAACGACACGCCAATGGCAGGCCTGATGACGCTCTCCGGCTTCGCAGCCAGCGGATACGGCGTGCCCGACGCCCGAGTCCTGGTGTGCGTGAAGGGCGTAGGAGCCCGCAAGAAGAGCAAGCCTCCCATCCCCAGTACCTGCCCACCAACGTTCCAATCCAGGCTGACCTTCCGACGCCGCGCGCAGCCTCCCGCAAAGACAACACCACCGCCGCAAACGCCACCGTCTTCCTCTTCGACCACACCGCTCAAGCCTCCCTCACCCTCTGGGACGCCGCCGCTACCTCCCCCGCCCCCTGGAAGCCGCACGCCACCGTCCTCCTCCTCACCCGCGCCGGCTGCCACCGCTCCTCAAACAACAACAGCAGCGCCTCCCTCAGCAGCCACACCTGGCTGTCCATCCAAGCCAACACGGCCGTGGACGTCGACCCGGCCACGCGCGACGCCCGCTGGCTCCGCGGCTTCGCGCAGCAGCTGCTGCTCCCGCGCCGCAGCTGCAACCCGCCGTCCCCGCTGCCGGGGTTCGCGGCGCGCGAGATCGAGGAGGCGGAGACGCGGGTGCTTTGGCGGTTGGCGGATCTGGACGGGGCGGCGAGGCGGGCGGGCGCGGGGCCGGCGGAGCGACTGGAAGGGTTCGTGAGCGTGGTGCTGACGGAGGTGAGGCTCGTGGCGTTGTGGAGGCGGGGGATGCTGGCGTGTGCGGAATGGTGGGTTCGCCTTCGTCGCTTTGCCCTGGTGGTTTGTGCTGATGCTTGTGGGGTGTAGTGAGTGCGGCCATGAGCTCTTCGCGAACGCGGCCACGGTTACCTGTGCGCGTTGCGAGAGGCGGGGCGTGCGGCTGAAGTTGAATCCGCGGCTGCTGGGCCCGGTGGTTGATGAGACGGGTGGTATCGCGGCGGGGAAGTTGATATTTAAGGAGGAGGCGTGGGTGGAGTTGTTGGGAATGGGGGTGGAGGAGCTGTTGGCGGCAGATTTGGAGGCGCTGAGGGCGCTGGAGGCGAGGATGATGTTTGTGAGGGTGACGTTGGTGGTTGGGTGGATTGGGGCGGGGGAGGAGGGGTGGGAAGGCGTGGGGAGGATTTGTGTGGTTGGGGTGAGGGCGTGAGGGGATGAGTGCGGTGCGACGTTTGCTTGTTGCGAGAGTCGTTCTATCGGATGGGCGCGGGCGCGGGCTTGTTGCGTGTGAGGTGCTCGTACTGCTCGGATTTTCTGGGGAGAAGTGGCATGTCAGAGACGAGTCATTGCTGTTGCTTCTACAGGCTATAAAGTTCGAACATTTGCACATTCTCCATACCAAGGAGTTGAATGGCGTACTAGAGCTGACGACGGGAGGGTGGCCCCCCCGTGAGGCGATGTAGCTTTAGTTGTCTGAGGCTGTTTCAGGAAGCAGTTGACGCTCGCAAGATATTTCATCGAGGTTTGAAGAGTAGATAAGGAAGGTTCCGGGTACGTCTTCTTCCGATATTCTGTTGGATGCTAGAGTAACTATCTGGTGAGTGTCGAGATTGCTGCTGCCTTGTTATTTTAGAGATTTCATCACTGAATGCCAGAATTACAATATGTAGTTCGATACCATGACCGAGTCTTGTTTCGCTCGGCTAGTTTGAGAATAAAGTGACCGAGCCGAAAGAAACCCCAGATGATAATTTGCAAAGGAGTGCCTACCGTAAGCCCAAGTCGAAAAATGAAGAGGAGGGAGGTAAATTTTCCTTAATTGTGACCTCTTCCGCCTTCCACGTCCCTGACGCCCCCAACTTCGACCAATGGAACAAAGTCTTTGGTATCACCACTCTTCGACTTCCCATGAGGATCAAGATGGTTCGAATTGCCGGTATTGCTCGATTTGCCGGTGGACTTGGCCACTGTACTTCCAAACACGGTGGGCCAGATCCTCTTCAGCAGCGCCTGAACAGCAGGCATGCAGGCACAGATAATGCCAACATCCATCTCGACGGTACTCCAGTATCCGAATGGTGCGCTAGTCCAGGTGAAGTTGGAGCTGTTGGCGAAGTGGAAAAGAGTCTCGAGCCGAATGACACTGACGATTGTGACACTGCTCACTATTAGCAGGCGTTTGAATGTGCGTTCGCGTAGTACACTTACAATCCCCCGACGCAGAACATCAGCAAGAGCTGGATCTTCTTCTTCCAGCTCATGACCAGTTTTGTGAGCTGGCGGAGTGGTAGAAGGAGGATCGAAATATCGAGGACGATGTTGAACACTGCCGCAGCCCAGCCCTGTGCGTTGACGTTGTTACATGCCCCGTGGTATGAGCCATCCCAATGAAACCACGCTGCTTTGACCGGATTACATTGGAATATGGAAACGATCAGGAAGACCACCATGTAGGCAACGCAGAAGCTCATGACGCCGTAGGCTATCTTCCGGAAAGACTTATCGGGGAAAATGCGGAGGTAGAAGAACAGGATTGAGATCTTCGTCATCGATATGACCACGAGGTACAACAGCTCGTCGATAAAGTATATCTGCAGGTCATTGGTAATGGGTAGGTTGAAATAGACAGCCTCGGACTTACCAAGAGAATGTACGTGATGCTGTCAAAAGGAATAGTCCAAAGGTCTCTGCCGAGTCCATGTGTGGCCACTATCAAGGGGTCAGCACTACTTCCAGGATCTTACGATCTTTGGATACTTACGTTCGGTCGACAGGGCTGAGAATCCAACAAGACAAGCCTTTCCATGTCAGTAAGTTTTAACTTTACCCCAGAAATGCAAAGCTTACCATGGCTACTGTAATAGAATAGTCATCCATGCCGAAGTTGATTCCAGCCAGGGTAAGCTTTGAGACCATCCTGGCAATGAAAAACAACAGGGCAACCACGCCTCCACCAACGCCAAAGCCGTCGATGGGGCTGGAGACATCCCGAACCGGAGCGCCGCAAGCCGTCTCAGAGACATTCTTGGTAGCTTGGATGGTCAGCATGCTTCGAAAGGCGCTGAAGCGATCTGGGATCAAATACATACTCAACTGCTCTCTGATGGTGCAGCTGCTCTGCACGCATACCGAGATGCTGCTGATGAGCTCTTCATTCGTGCAGATGCAAGTCTGGTTGCTTGCGGAGCAAGAAGACTCCCCAATGGCCGCGATCGTGCATTTCAACTGGATGTGTTAGTCGAAACCCGGACGGGCTTCCAGAGGAACTTACTCCACAGGCCGGCAACAGAGCTGCGGCGTCGGCTAAATCGGCTTTGACAGAGGCGCATAAGCAACTTGCCAGAGCAAGCAGGCTCTATATCAACCGCATATCGCAGACTGTGGTTAAGCGAAGTGCAAAGCTGCCGGAGAAGACTCACATCCGAGACCTCCGGGTCCTAGTTGTGGGGGACATCCTTTTCAATCAGTTCAGGAGAAATTTGCCAACCCGCGTCCAGGGATGAAGGCCCGGCTAGTGGAAGTTACATCAACGGCAAAGCAACTGGAGCGGCTCTCTTCCTTCTTTTTTCGGTTGACACCGGGCACGTGTCGGAGTCCTTTGGTGAGGCCAAGCTTTGACGTTCCTTTGCATTGGGCAGACAGATGGACAAGCCAAAAGCCAGAAACAAAGACTCGGCAGCCCCGACGGCGCATCCAAGTCGTCGGCTAATGAGGATCACGGACTGCAAGCTGCGCGGAGCCCAGCTGCCATGACTCCAGGCAGCAGCAGCAGCCCGAAAATCATCGCTGAGGCTGGTCGGAAGAAACGCGCCCGCGAGGGAAGACTGGGGCGCATGCGGCGCAGGACGTTCCTTGGAGCGAGATTCTCCGCTTCTGAGAGTGGGATCATCGGGCGGCCACGTTGGAGACGAGCGGCGCGGATGCGGGTTGCGTAAACCCCATGTAAAAGTAGGAGTCATGGTCGTGGGTCTGTGCCTTGACGTGCTCCTTGGATCCGACGATCTGCGTCGCTTGTACAGACAAGCACTAAACCGTCAGAAGACTGTTGCCAAGCGTTTGGTCCCCGGGTAGCTCATTTACGGCTACACAAGCGAAGCCAAAAGAGCGGTGACCCTTGGAAGAGCGTCTGCCCCTGTGTATCACTGACCCAACAGCATGTCCACAGGTGGGGGCTGCTCGCCTTGACGGAATCAACAAGCCCTACTACGTATATTGAATCTGTTACCTCAGCTAATTGGCTCGACGCTCGTATCTCCGATCCCTATTGCGAGTGCTCGAAACGATGGATTCAATAGGTACTTGAGGGTCGGTGAATGTTCACGAAGTTCTCAGCGCAGGACTTTCGGAATTACGGCGGAAGTGGGCTGCAAAGCCAACGAGTCATTTGAAGAGCCCCGGATGAGGCGCCAGACCGTTCGGGAATGAACCCCGCCGCAAGCCGCATAAACGTTTTCGGCACGGGCTACGCCACAGATTGGCGTTTGTTGCCCCGCTCAGTCGTACTCCGTTCCCAGGTAAGAAACTGGTACGGGGGAAATTCTGCCAGGCAACTCAAGGCCCGGACTTCATTGTACAACTCTTCACTTCCCATACCTTTCACTGTCGCTTGTCAGATCTTCAAGTGAGTGTCTGAAGATTATTGCTTGGCAGCATCTGGCAGCTCTCTATGTACATCCACTCTGGCTCTGAGGTTGATGGCGTAGAGCCGCAGTCCAGGACATCCCTGCCAGGGGAGCGTGAACGGTTTACCAAAGAGGCTTGCCCCGCCCCTGATCGGTGCTCTCCAAACCATGCCTTGTCCCCTGCTTCACCATTGTCGGGCTCGCCAGAGGACCGTGAGGACCACACTTCCGCTCCTTGAGGTCTTGCAGCCGCTGATCGTCACGAAATCATCATGTCCCTGCGGAATTTGCAAGTACCTTCGGCTGTCTGGTGGTGCAGACGCATGTGATTCAAGCTTTATATTTCTCTACCGTACTCGCACAGTCTATCGACACGCCGCTCCTGCATTGTCACTCGTTAATGTCCTTCGTTTATTGAATTCTTGTCCTCATCGTCTCCGCTATGAAGGGCTTCACACTCCCTGTGCTCTTCACAGTCGTAGTTGCGGCTTGGTAAGGGGCTCCATCCCCATGGGTCTCATGCTATTCCTTGGCTGACGATCTTATCAAACAGGGCTGAGCCGTCTTCTCGTGGTGGCATTCGTGACACCTTTGCTCACCTCCACGGCGGCATCCACGGTAACCTCCACAAGAGAGCCAATGCCACGGCTGACTCCTATGACTACATCGTCGTGGGAAGCGGTCCGGGTGGTGGCCCTCTTGCGGCAAGACTGGCCATTGCCGGGCACAAAGTCCTGCTGATTGATGCCGGCGATGACCAAGGAAATGCGACCGAGTACCAGGTCCCGGCGCTTCAACTACAGTCGACCGAACACCGGGAGATGCGTTGGGATTACTTCGTCAGCCACTACAAGAATGAATCCCGCCAGAAAACGGACTCCAAGATGACGTGGAAGACGTCAGAGGGCGAATACTACGTCGGCTACGAGCCACCTACCGGTTCGGAGCCGCTTGGGATCTGGTACCCCCGCGCTGGCACGCTTGGAGGTTGCTCTGCGCACAACGCCCTCATCACCATTTACCCGCATGAGAGTGACTGGAGCAACATTGCCACTCTCACCGGGGATGATACGTGGGCGCCTGATGCCATGAGAAAGCACTTCGAAAACCTGGAGCGCAACAGGTACCTCCCATCCAGCATTGTTGGTCATGGATACAGCGGCTGGCTTGAGACGAGCCTCACGGATCTTGGCTTGGTCATCGAGGACCCGAAGTTGTTGTCTCTCATCATTGCTGCCGGAACCGCGATGGGCAAGAGCCTTTTGACGAAGCTCGTCAGCACGGTTGTAGGCCTGGGTGAGGTGCTTCTGCGTGACATCAACGCCGGTACCTCTGGTCGCGATTCTGCCGAGGGCCTCTACCAAGTCCCGCTGGCTGTTGAGGAGCTGTCCAAGCACCGCAACGGCCCACGCAACTTCATCCTCGACACTGCCAACGCAGTGAACGAGGATGGCTCCCGCAAGTACCACCTGGACATCAAGCTCAACACCCTCGTCACCAAGGTCTTGTTCGACGAGTCCGGCAGCAAGCCTAAAGCCACCGGCGTCAGCTACCTCTCCAGCCCAAGCCTCTACCGTGCCGACCCCCGCGCCAGCTCCACCTCCAGCACCTCTGCGCAGCAAACCATCTCCGCCTCCAAGGAAGTCATCATCTCCGCCGGCTCCTTCAACACACCCCAGCTCCTCAAGCTCAGCGGCATCGGCCCCGCCGACGAGCTCGCCCAACACAACATCCCCCTCCTCGTCAACTCCCCCGGCGTCGGCACCAACCTGCAAGACCGCTACGAAACAACACTCGTCGGCAACTCGCCCATCCCCTTCGAGATCACCAAAGACTGCACCTTCCTCCGCACCGACGACGACCCGTGTCTCTCGCAGTGGCAGAACGGCCTGGGCCCCTCCCTCAAGGGCACCTACGCCACCAACGGCATCGCCATCGCCATCATCAAGAAGTCCTCCGCCGCCGCCGCCACCGACGACCCAGACCTCCTGATCTCCGGCGCGCCGGCCTACTTCACGGGCTACCACCCGGGCTACTCCTACGAGTCGCTCAAGGACGCCAACCACTGGGCGTGGATCGTGCTCAAGGCGCACTCGCGCAACAACGCCGGGCGCGTGACGCTGCGCTCCGCCGACCCGCAGGACGTGCCCGCCATCGACTTCGCCTACTTCGACGAGGGCGTGACGGCGGAAGGCGCGGACGAGAAGGACCTGCAGGCCGTGTACGAGGCTATGCGGTTCTCGCGCGAGATTTTTGAGAACCTGGTCCCGCTGCAGGGCGACTTCGAGGAGGTCTGGCCCGGCCCGAACGTCACGAGCGAGGAGGAGATGAAGGACTTCATCAAGCAGGAGGCCTGGGGCCACCATGCTTGCTGCACGGCGGCGATCGGCGCGGATGGGGATGAGATGGCGGTGTTGGACTCGAAGTTCAGGGTCAGGGGGGTCGAGGGGCTGAGGGTGGTGGATGCGAGTGTTTTCCCCAAGATTCCTGGGTTCGTGAAGTCCTTTCATTCGTTTGCAGGAAAAGCCAAGCTGACATGTGGATTGACAGGTTCTACATTGCGTTGCCCACGTACATCGTTAGTGAGAAGGGAGCGGTGGCCATTCTGGAGGATGCAGCTTGAAGCTCTGAAGACGGAGGTTTTATCAGGGAATGTTTTAATAAGCTGAACAGATAATCAACTGTTATACCGACCACGGCTTCGACTGAGGCGGAGAAAGCTAATGATGCACGGTTCAGACACTGCAGCGTTGGCGATCAAATGCGGGATATCTATAGGCGCATTCGCTTCTCTGAGGATGCTTTTTTCGCCTGACACGATAATTACTAGCTTCCTACAAGAAAGCTCTCCGTGGGTTTTAATTGAATTAATAGCTGAATTTGCCTGTGTTTCCCCGCACACACTTTCTGATAGGATTTTCAGGAACCCGTGTGGTTCTGAAGCGACGAAGATGGCTCGATCGCTGATGATTGGGTTGTTCTAGATTCAATACCCCTGTAACCGCTGCATCCTCGCGCATTATCACTTGCGGCTCCTCCGCACCGTCCCGAGCAGCGGTGTGCAGCGTTCCGCGTTCCCCGAAAACCATTACCGGCAAGGCGGTTCAAAGACCTGTCGGCTGGTCCGCTATGAGATCGCAAATGATAGTTTGACAAGTCTTGCAGACAGCGTAGATGGCATCTATGGGCGGCGACAGGGATCATGCTCCTGAGTTGAACCATCTCTGTTGCAGCTCAGTTTCCCGGTAGGCTGTCTGAAGAGACGAGGGACCTTTCACATTTCCATCACAGGGAACACGCCGGGTTGAGCGCAATTGTCGCTGCCTGGGATCATGAACAATTCACAGGGAAATGTAAGATATCTCTCCGAGGCGCATCCCGTTGAACGGTTGTAACGCGCGGAACCATATTTAAAGTCACACGTCAAAAGTCTGAGCGAGCTCGCTTTCCCCAACACCACCTTGTCAACGCTTTTAGTTGTCATTCATCAACGCAACGCCCTAGAGCTCTAAATATATAGTATCTGGGTCAAAATTGGCTTAGGAAAAATTTGGTGATATTGGCTACTGACTAATACTTAGTATGCCAGCCCTCTGCAGCAATTACTGCCTCACACCTTCTTTTCATACTACCTAATACATTATCAAATAACTCCTGAGGTAGTGCATCCCAAGCCTCTACTCAGGCCTCTCCAAGCTTCTCCTTTATATACTCTATACCCCCGTTTAACTCGTTAAGCTCTGGGTGTAGCTCTACGACCTTAGCTTCAAGGTGAAACCAGATGTGCTCAATAGGATTTAAGTCTGGAGAGTAAGGTGGCCATTCTATGACTTCTACCCTATTTTCCTAGAACTATTCTTTAATAACAATAGCTATATAAATGCGCGTATTATCCTGCATAGACGTTATACCATCTTCGTAGATATCGAGTAAGGTTTCGTCTAATATTTTAAGGTAGGAGTTAGCTAGGTAGCCACCTCGCTTTGACTCCGCATCTCGGGTTATTACATGTAAAGCAGACCTCCCACACTCACCAGAAAAGCCTTGATAAACCATAACTAATATATCTTTTCCATTCTTAAAAGGTTGGATCATTTACTTATCCCATTTCTGGTATGGGACACGGAATACCCATTCCCTTTTTCACCGTTTCCTCTTTCAGCAGAGCACTTATTAGACCATATAATTTGAGCCTATTGAGCCGGGTTCTAGTCCACGTGAGCATGCGCCTAGGCAAGCCGAATGGCTGCATAACGTTCTATAAGCACCGGACGGCTAGTAGCCCTCCATTTATAGATATTATAGATGTCCAAAAGCCGGTAGTAGGTAGAGTTGCTGAAATTAGTCCTAGTAGCTTCTCGAAGCTCTGTACACGTGTACTTTGGGTGGAGGCGCACGCAGCGTATAATAATTCGTTCATCTCGACCTGAATAAATTTTAGGCGGGCCAGATCTAAGCTGCGTGTGCCCATTGTTGCGTGATGGGGCTCGTGTGATTGTGGTTCGAATAGTGGACTCAGGCACGTTTAGAGCCCTTAAGATCTGGGCGTTCCTATGGCCCAGGAGTTTGGCCCCAAGCAAAATTCCGCGTTGGTGAGGGGAGAGCTGTTGATTGTAACCATGCTGGCCAAAGAGCTCTTGAAGGGAGGTTCTGGTTAGGGGCATCAGGTGTTGTTGAAGAAGGGAGGTTCACGCGCGCGCGACGCGATTTTACGTGTTTCGGCCCGACTCGCGCAGACTTTTGACATAGTACTATAACAAAATAGTTGTGCCAGTCTGACCAATCGGCTCTTCGAAAGTCCGATGAATTCTTTGCCTGCCCTTTCCACAAGCATGGAGAGCTCCTTGACCCTCCAGAGCAGAATTCCTGCGGTTACTCTGGACGTGGCTTCAAGAATATGGCGGAATTGACGTAGACTGGACCCCCCGCTTATGCCTCATTCCTTTGCTGACTATTCTCATCCAGCCGTCACCTGAAAAAAAACCATACGCCAGAGATCGAGAGATGCCAAAGGTGCTCGCGTTTCTTCCCTACCCAGGAAGAATTCTCCGCCCATCGCAGCGATCTCTCTGGATGCCACAGGAAAGGCACACAGAGAGGAGACACGTCATCCAGGACATTGAGCATAGCAGCCGGGCCTGCTCCGGACTTGCCGTGGAACGCAATGACGCACCAAGGCAGACATAATCAATTCATACCGGATCCTCTAACCGTCTTTCCCGAAGCGAATGGACAGGTTCCGGAAGTTCGTATGTCTTCTCCAAGGGATCTTAACGGGTCTTTCCTTGATGTTCCGTACGCAAGCCCGCAATGGAGCCACGGTAATGGACTTTCACAAGCCCAGGACGGATCCGATGTGATGCCTTGTCAGAATGAACCTGGAAATGGATGGGGAAATTCCGAGGCCATAGACTGCAGGACTTCCGTCAATCACCAAGGCCTCAACCATGTCAACCACCGAAATGGATGGATGTGGCAAGATGAGCGCAACAATTGATATCCATGAGGATATTGACTTGTACTTCATTCAACATGTTTTGCAAGCACCAAACACTTAATGAGAGAATACTGTGTCTGTGGATGAAGGATGGAATGAGGTTCGACAAAAGTTCAGCGCAAAAATATTCCGGGACACTCTGACTTGAATTCGGATTGCATCTCTTGATTAGCCAGAATACCTCTACAGTCTTTATCGTAGTCTTCTACGTGATCCTACATATTTAGCTGTAGTCAGTCGATACGTCAGAGCAGGCGTATGCCATGGAACCCATAGGATCCCCTGTGGAGGGGGACGCTGAGATCCTGTATTAGAGGCCGATCGTCGACTCGAGGAAGGGAATACTACGTATTTTCGCTCACAGAGTCATGCGTAGCGATATGACAGCACACGAGAAAGATTACAGCGATGTGTGGGAAAACACGGCCGTTGAGGTGTAAGTTCAAAGAGATCAGGCCTCCCAGTATGATGAAAGCTGACGAAAGACATCGCAGACCTCTTGAGAAATGAAACGGAACCCCCGCCTCGTAGTTTCTCTATCCTAAGAAGCAGCACTCTCTAACTATTGTTACTTTGACGCCCGGGTCCGAATTCAATTGGGATACCAACGTGTATAGTATAGATCCAAATTTCCCTCATAAACCAGAAAGGCCGACGAGATGTGTAAATTAATACCATGTAGCGAAATATTAATCAATCTCGTCTCTCTGTAAGAGGACCCCAAGCGACAACGGAACATTGGAACGTGTTATGTCATTTTGCTCCACTGCAACATATCGCCAGTGTGACCACTTTTGTATACAATCTGCGCTCGTTTATCATGTCGCACCTTCATGATGAGCTTCAATCTCTAAAATTCGCCCTACCATTTTAGGAATTCCTTATCTTTCGTTTCTGTGCTTAGCGTGAGCGTCATTGGTTTGTGTCTCCGTGTACGTCGTTCCTTCAAAAAGAAATCCGCGGCCCCCATTCCCAAACACTTGCACAAACCGATGATTCGCTCGGGAGATGCGACCAATAGTGCATATTCCGGAATCCACCGAAATGACTAGGCAGACTTCAGGCTGACTGGTAAGGCCGCGTGGGCTGTACTCTTGGCAGCCTTACGCAGGGTGACGTGTCGGGATGGAACCTGCCGCGAAGCTCAGCTGTCCATCTGCGCAAATGCGAAAGCTGACGAAGACAAAAGGCAAGATAGGAAAACAGCCTGTACTTCTCAACATTTCACCTTTCATATTCAGTCTTTCCCCTAACCCTCTCGTCTTCGCCTTTGCTTGAGGCACCCTAGGGATCCTCTATCGGATCACCAGGGCAGCTTGCGCTGCAATGCCTCTTCAGCCACTGCACGAAATGGGAGACACGAACCCCCCTCAGCTTAGCGGAGGTCAACTGCGGCTTGGTTGCCCATGCACGGGCGACTTTCTGAACACTCCCTTAGGGAAGCTCACCAACATGTCGCAAACGATCTCCTACGAGCGCAAATTGGTACGGATATTCGAGGGAAAATGACACACGCACCTTTAATAACATGGAAAATTAGACACAGGACATGCCATCATGCCCTTCCTACGGTGACATCGAGCGCAATGGCGGGATGCAATGTCAGGGCGGCTTAGCCGGCAAGGGCCACTCGTCCGGCGTGCCGCAAAACGACAGTATTGCCATTGTTGGTATAGCTGGCAGATTCCCCGATGCTACCGACGCTCAGAAGCTTTGGGATCTCCTCGAGGCCGGCCTGGACGTCCAATGCAAGATACCTGCCGAGCGTTTCAACGTCACCAGCGCCTACTCCGGCAGGGGCCAGGATAACGTCCGCACACCTTACGGCTGCTTCACCGACGAGCCGGGTCTTTTCGATTCCCACTTATTCAACATTTCCACGTGTGAGGCTGCACAGATGGACCCGATGAGCCGTATGGCGCTGACCACCGCCTACGATGCTCTGGGAATGTCGGGATACAAGACTGATGCGGCCGAGAATGTGGGCGCCCACTTTGCCACCAGACGTGCCCGCCGCTCAGCTTCCAGCCGCATCAACTACTACTGCAAGTTTGCCGGTCCATCCTACTCTGTTGAAACTGCGTGTTCGTCTAGCCATGTTTCAATGGAGCTGGCCTGCGACTGCAACACTGCATGCGCTGGTGGCTTCAGCGTGCTCACCAGCCATGGCATCCTCTACAGTTTCAGCAATGGCCACGCCTTGCCGACCCTCAACGATATTGACTTGCCTAAATCACGACCACCGGAAAATTTCATCACACAAGGTGAGGATCTCTAAGCTGGGCCCTGAAGAGGAGGCATACTCTCTGGATGGATGACTGATCGGAGTAGGCACAAAATTGATTACCTCCATCAGAAAGCTCCGGGATTTGATCACATCGAAAGACTACACCAATAGCTTGAGCAGAGACCGCCTCAGCAAGCATACTCCTGCAACTGAAACTTCAACGACTACCGCGCCAGGCGATGGAAGTCCAACAGAAAAAAAAGATGAAACCCTCCCGGCCCGCCATGGATCCCGACAGATTCTTCATCTGTCCGCATTTTAAGCATGCAGTCATGACGCAGCAACATCCTCAACATGCCTGCCCTTATGCACGCGTTGCATTAGCAGACATGTCTAAGCTCAAACGACACCCCAATGAGAGTAAAGAACACAAAATGATCAACAAAATCATGAACTGTAAGCAGTGTAAGGCTTACTTCATTGACCCTAACGAACTGTCAGCATACGCAGAAAAAGGAACGTGTAAGCAGAAACCTATTCCGAAAGGTACAAGGCAGGCTGAGCAGTATCTCCTCTTATACGCCAAGCTGTTCCCCAACTCGCCACTCCCTGCAAGTCTATTCTACAAGGACCGCATGTCCATAACGCGGTTGCAGGACCATGAAATGGCAGATGAAAGCTCATCCAACCCTAATGACAGCGCTGCTTCCACCAAAGCATACAGGTCGCCCCCACAAACCTCATCCTCCTCCGATTCCCTCCAGAACATGAACGCATCGAGCTCTAACACTTCAGATCTACCATTGACACGGCAGACATCCGGAGCGACTCACGAACGTCCATCCGCTCCCTCCTCCAGGTCGACCAGCGGCAGCACCAGCATCGCTGATGACACACATATTTCGGAACTCAACTGTGCCATTGCACAACGCCTCCTATCCATACAAAGAGCTATACTGTTACCCTCTACCCCTTCAAACCCGCACTCCGCCCAATGGGAGCAGACACTGGAAGAGATATACGCCGGCTTGGGAAAGCTCGAGGATTTGCTGCCACACTCTGACGGAACCCAAGGCACCACTGCAAAACCACCAAACGACAATCATTCTCCTGATCCGGGCCCTGGCCAAAACGCTGGCCAACAAAACAGAATTACCGACAGTAACTCGCTCATCACGATAACGCCCAGCACAACACCCGAAGCAGACCTACCTGGAAACTTCCCCTTACCCGCTCCAACCCCCGAAAACATGGTGTGGGAGCATCAAATACCTCCTAACAGCTCGGACAACAACTGCATCGCTCCGCTGGAAGACGATCCTCCAGCAGAAGGCTTTGGCACACTGTTTGACCGGCAGAGCTTAGGTTACGGCACTGACTTTAGTTTTGAACCCCCTACGCTCACGGACATTGAGTCACGGCTGTGGGGGAGTTCTCATGTGATGTCCGACTACGAAGTTGCAATGTTTTCTTTCATGCCTCAATATACTTCTGATTTATCCAGTTAGCACTTAATATCTGTACTGGCGTTGATGTCCGCTCTTGCTTGGTTTTTCTAGCGTTCTTTCTTCCTGGAATGGAACTATTCGCAAATGCTCCGGCGAAACTGTGTAGACTACAGAAGCAACAGCATTGAGGCTTCTCCCACTTACCATCTCCCATCGGTAAATTCGAGCAATACAAGCATCTCATGTGCGTGTGGCTCACACCCATCTGGTTGAACGACTTGAGAAACAAGCAAACGTTACCCCTCCCCCCAGCATCTCCTACGTGCGGAGAAGCGCTTTTGACCCTCGTATAAGGGATGGCTTAAATCGTCTTTTTACGCTCTGGGATTTTACACTTTCATTCTAATGTTTTCGTATCCCGCTGCACTCACTACTTTGGGAAGGGATCGGCAGAAGTGTAAAAGAAATTCAGGTGTAGAATTTCCTCCTACGAATGGGTTACATGAAATGAGAAGCAATTGGGAGACGAAGAAAGGACTCAGACAATTTTAGTATGTGTCTGATCGGATACTTGAGCTTCCAACTCTCCCCCAGTGAGCTTGACTCAAGATGGAGACATCCACTTCCTTTGCACCACACTGCGCTGAAGCAGCTTGAAGTGCCAAAGAATTACTATTGGATGCATCGGCAGAGCCCTCCGTCTGTCTCATCCACGCATTCATCTACCATGAGTATTTCAGTTGTCAGGAGGAGGGTATTCATTAGTACCACTGAAGAGGAGAATCCATTCCCTAGGATTACAGTAAAGAAACCCCTTGATTATTTGCGCCGTAACTCACATCACCATGCCATCATGCCTTCCAAGCATCCTCTCCTCTCTTTTTCCTTTCATTTTCTTACAATTCCCTATGGCCTCAGGCCGAGCAGGAAGTTGCCGCCCTGGCCCTGTCCACCCTCCTTGCCACCGCCAGGCAGGTACGTGACCGAAGGGTTGCCGGCCAGCATCTGCGCAATCTCCTTCTGGGTCTCGATTCTTCTGATCTGGATGAGACCATCACCAGACTTGGCGACGGCCTTGCTGATCGTGTCCGCCGCCTCGGCCTCACCCTCGGCGCGGATGACGTTCGCCTGGCGCTCCTGCTCGGCCTTCTCGACGATGAAGCGGGCGCGCTCGGCCTCCTGCTGGGCGATCTGCTTCTCCTCAACGGCCTTGGTGAACTCCTTGCCGAAGGTCATGTGGGTGATGGACACATCCTCCAGCGCAATGTTGAATTCTTGGGCGCGCTTAAGCAGGTCGGTGCGGATGCGGTTGGACACGGCTTCACGCTGGGTGATCAGCTCGGCGGCGTCGAACTGCGCGACAATGGCCTTGAGCACTTCGTTGCCGATGGACGGCAGCACACGCTCGTCGTAGTCGGTGCCGAGGTTCTGCGGTTATGTCAGCGATCGGTCCGCCGGGCAGCTCGGCCAGGCAGCGCCGCTGCGGGCAATTGAGGGTCCAATGCTTACCTGGTAGATGCGCGGCAGCTGCTTGACCTCCGGGCGGTGCAGGACTCTCAGGGTCAGGCTGACCATCTGGAGATCCTTGCTGCCGGTGGTGGTGGAGATGTTGCGCGGCTTGGTGCGCACATCGTAGATGATGGCGCGCTGCAGCCACGGAACCAGGAAGTGGGTGCCCTCGTTGATGACGGACTCGCGCACACCGGACAGACGGTCGAAGATGACGGCGCGGGTGCCGCCCTTCACATCGTACAGCGAAGCCTGGACGGCCGATGCGCCGACGGCGAGCGGGACGGCCCACTTGTAGATTGCTTGGAGGGCGTTGGCCATGGCGGAGGACGAGGGAAGGAGCTGCGGCGGACGGCGATTGAGCTGGGCGGGCGGCGACTGAGGTGCAGCTGGAGTGGGCGGCGAAAGGTCGACGGCAGAGGTGCTCGCGTCAGGCAGTCGAAGCTTCCATGGCGGCGTTGTCGATAGCACTTTTCGGGCATCGGGCGCGCACGTGACGCCAAGCCTGGATTGGGTCAGCGTGTGTGCCATTCGTTCCTCGACTCGGCGAACATCGCAACGCAGACTCCAACGCCTCACCACCACCTCGACCGCCCGCTCCGCCGACGCGCCCTCGACCTCCATCTCCCGACTCATCCGCTCTGACATACCGACACAATGGGTGGCGGCGGTGAAAAGTTGCCCGGCCAGTACGTCCTCCCCGCGCCTCCGCCAACCCGCTCGAAACTTCCCTCCCGCCAGCGCTCCGCCAACCGCGGCGCCGCCAACCCCATCTCCACGCTCCCACGCTGACCCAATGCTTCTTCTCGCAGGTACATGGGCTGGTGGGGAAGCCTCGGTACGCACTCCCCGCGCCCAGCCGTGACCGCGCCCGCACGAAGCCCGCCGCGGCGCTCGCACAAGCTCCCGGCCTCCCCTCGCTCGAGCACGCGGACAGCATTGGACTCACAGTGATGCGCAGGCTCCCCGGCGCAGAAGGGCGTCACCACCTACGCTCTGTCCAACAACCGGCAGAGGCCCCTCGGCGGCGCTTTCCACAACGCCATCTTCAACACCTTCCGCCGCACCAGGCAACAGATCATGTTCTGGTCCGTCCCGCTCATCGCCGGCTACAGCATCATGAACTGGGCGATCGAGAGGTGCGTGCAAACATCATTCCCGGCCCGGCATTGGGATGCGGTCCGACCGGCGTTGGGTTGAACGATGGGCTGACGGATCGGAATCCACAGGAACGAGTACCTTAACTCCAAGGAGGGCCGCGCCGAGTACGCCGACTCTGAGGAGTAGATCATGCTTTTGGCTTGAGAGTCACGGATTAGATGGCGGACGCGGGAAGTAGACGTGCAGCAAGAGCTGAGTGTACAGTACGGGGAGGTTGGCAATAGACTTGTAACCAACTTTTTCAAGAGACTTGACGACCACTTGTTTCCTTTGTTGGTCTTGCAAATTGTTCATGGCTCCATCGTTGTCAAGTTTGATGATTGAAAGCCAATGAGGTGCTTACAGATCATAGGTCAGCATTGCCTTTCGCCCGAAAATTAAAGTTGCATGGGTATGCAGAGCCAAACTCTATCCCCTATCTCTCTTCCAACGCCAGTCTTGGGCAACTTTCGTCCAGAGCCGTTCTTTCATTCCCAATTTTCCTTTTTCACCTCCGATTTCAGGTGTCAATGAGGGTTGCAAGGCATCACTGGATTGCGGCAAATCTTAAGTCACGCCTTTTGGTTCACCTCATCCGCACAGTCTTCGCACCTGAATATATGCATTACACGTCTTCTCCACTACAAAAAGAACGGACGGCTACAGAATCGCCAAAATTAGGAGCCCCGAGGGACCCAAATAAAGCAAGTCGAGAAGACGAAACAATTAGGGAAGAGCAAGGAAAGGCAAATCCCAGGCGTCTAACCACACTCCCGATTCCCTCCACACCCCCCATCTCTCAGATCAGCGCGAGCGGGCGGCGGGCGTCGTTTGGACCCCAGCACGCCGCACCTACAAGATGTCCAACAGCGACCCGCAGCTCTGCAGGTTGATCAGGCCGCCGCCGTTCTGCTCGCAGCAGTTGATCTGCTGGTTGGAGCTGCACGCCTGGTTCAGCGCGCCGATGCCCAGGTTGAGCCCGAGGAGGCCGGACACTGGCGGGCGGGTCGTTAGCAAAGCTCGAACACTCTTTCGGAAACGGGGGGTTAGGGGTGATTGGGGGGGGGGTTTCCACGTACGCGCATTCTGCGGCACCACCGCGCAGTCCGCCCCGTTGCAGCACGCCGCCACGTTGTTGTTGCCCGAGCACACGTTCGGCCCTGGCACCGGCGCCGGCGGCGGGCCCCACGGGTTGGCGGGCGGCGGCGGGGGGACGCCCCAGGCGGGCGGGTGCGCCTCGGCGTCGCGCTTGTAGTTGTAGGGGCCTGGGGGCGGGGGCGGGGCGACGGCGCCGTAGGCGGCTTGCGGGAAGTTGGGGGGCGCGTGCCATGGGATGGCTTCTTTCCAGTCGGGGATGCCGTCGCGGTCGAGGTCGGTGGGGTCGGCCGGGGGGAGGGCGCCGGCGTCGTAGGTGTCGGGGGCGAGGGGGCGGCGGTGGCGAGCAGGCTGACGGCGAGGGCTGCGAGGAGGGTGGTGGGGGTGGTGGTGGAGTTCATTTTTGTTGTTTTGGTTTTGGAGGGAGGTGGGGAGGAGTGCTGGTGGGCTGGAGCTGGGGGCGCTGGGATGGGGAGCTGAGGAATGAACTGTGGGAGCTGGTGCTGCTGCTGGTTGTTGGTTGGCGGAAGAGGTGGTGGCTCTTTATAGGGCTCTGGAGATTGGATCCTTTGGAGGAAATTTGGCGATGGGGTCGTGGGATGGATACGCTCGGAGGTCCCAAGGAGAGGCGGAAGGCAAGGTTGACCGGCGCTGTTGGTCGAAAACCTTAGCATCACCGCCGTCGTGCTGGGCGCATCGTCGTGCTTTGGTGGGGCGAAATTTGCTGTGCTGTGCTTGTGCTGGGCCATTGAGGTACGATGCAAAGAAGCTCTCGCCAGTCCGGCCCTGTTCAGGGCTAAGCCTGTTGGCGCAAGAGACAGAGCTGGATTAAGCTGTGCGCCCAAGCGTCTGTCAGCCCAGTTCGAATGAAAGCCCAGCAGCCAGGTCGTGTCCGGCCTCCGTCAGCAGTTATTGGAGCCCGGCATTGTCGTCCCAGGGAGCAAAAAAGACTTTCCCCAGACCGGGGATCGTCGGGTTCCGCTCACTCAGCGCAGGGCTGGCAGGCAGCAGAGGTAGTCAGCAGAGCACAGCTGCAGTGCTCAATAAAGACAACAAACAGCGCAAACAAGGTTTTTGGCTTGGGACGGCCGTGCTCAGCGGCCAGCGGGCTACCGGGCTGCGTGCTGATCTTGTCCAAAAGTTTAGTGCGCTTTCGCACGAACACGAGCGTTCATTTTACCGCATGCAGCTTGGAGCGCGCCGGTTAGACTTTTAAACGTCGGCGACAAGGCGAAGGCGGCCGCCCGAACAGGCAAGTGTTGGACGTTGGACGCGCCTGTTTAAGGTTCGGCGCGGCAGAGATGTTCCTTGCGGGGACGTCATTGGTCGTCGACGGCCTCCAAAGGGGTTTGGGGTTGCCGGTTTGCCCGCTGAGGGCCGGCCACATGGAGACCTGCGCTGCGGTGTTCGTGCAACCAGAGTCGGCGGACGCAGTGTCTGAGCGGTCAGCTATTCTGGGGGGAAATGCGGAGGCGCCCGGATCTTCGGTGTGCCCTGCGCGAGATCATGGCACTTGAGCGCGATACGGAATAGGCTATGGAAGTGATTCGTGGGGCAAGACACGGTAATTGTGGCACCTACTGGCGTCCCTTGGCTTGAAGCATTTTCTTTTTGATCCGAAGGGTCACTGTGGTCTGGGAGTTGTGGTACGCCAAAGCTCGGAGGGTGTTTCCCTCCACCTCAGCAGCGCCGCCAGCCCAGCAGACTCATCTGATTTCGGCGGGGCTGGCATGGTCCATTCACGCCGCGATCCGTAGGTATGCTTGAGTTCTTATTCATACTTTTGCGGGGCTCTGGGCTGGGCTGGGCTGGGGATGTGTTGGCCCGTCGCGACAGGAGAGGCACGCTTTGATTGGGCAACTGGAAGGAGCCGATTTCGGTCTTAGTCACAATTGAGCTTTCTCTGAAGCATCGATTGGAATATCGCTTCGTGATAGGTCTTGATTGTTTAGGGGCCATGTTGTTCCTGCAGTGCTCATTTCTGCATAGTTGCATGAGTGGGGAATTCGTATAGGTAAGGACACAGTCAAGCAACTAACAGAAAGTATGCTACTGCCAAAAATACGAACTCAGGCTTGGTTAAGCCGTTGCTCCTACTGCTAATTCTGTCAAGACGTGCCGGGAATCCTTGGACCGAAAAATTCGGGTATCAATCTGACCGAGCCGGGAACCCACAAGCAGCAGCGACCCAATGGAGAGAACAAAAACTACCCGTCGGGTGATCTTCTAGTCTCCGGTCCTCCCAAATGTCGTGGATTCGTGATCTTGCGGATCGTCAGTGTGCACGGCTGTGATGAGCCTGCTCGGCCGCTGCCCGAGAAACACGAGGATCTCCAGAATGGCGTGTCCTACGCTACCATCGAGGATGATCTTCCATAGTCCGTGCTTTCATATTGGCTGGTAAAATCCTTCGTGTACCTCCTGAAGGTATGTTGATGTTGTGTGAAGACATAATGATGAGATGTGAACTGAAGCATATTCTCACTCAACTGCTTACCTCGCCACCTGAAAGCATAGCTTGAGTTTTGTACAAGAGTCAAGAGAAAGCAGTGGATGAAGAGCCGCACAGTTAACCTTAGGGTTCTTTGGGCCGGTAAGCTGGGCGGATGGGAGTTCCGAGCAAATGGGCTGAGAGAAAACGTGAGGTCGTGTCGTGCAGGGAGTTCCCAGCGCCATGGATAGGGCCATACTCCACGGGAAGGCGGAGATTTGACCACTGTGAGCTACCAGAGTTCTGTTGACTGTGGACTGGCTGCAAGAAATTTCTTCACGTAGCCACAAGACTGTACCCGATATTCCAGGGCTGTAGGTAGCTACGCTCGCATCTTTCTACGAGTAGTGAATTATTCTTCCGCTATTCGCTCAAAAGCTGGACTTCTGCATCGAATCCAACCGCAACTTGCTGTATGCCTGTCAACTTCCGACGTAGCAATATATTTATCCGGGCAAACCTCAATGCTCAACGAGGATGATGCTCTCTCCTTTCACCCAGTACTATGTTGGAAGGTAGCAATCTGGACCAGAGTTGTAAGTAATATCATTCAATCATGCTCTGGGGAACGTTGTGTAACTCGTGTCCCCCTTCGTATCTTTCGTCCCTGTCAGAATTTTTTTTAAAAAAAAAAAAAAAGAAACACAAGAGTGCATCACGCTCCCTCTGTGATCCGAGCCACTGACTCGGACACAACATAATGGACCATCTCATGTCCACTGCCATCCGCACATGCCGGCGAAATCCACGCCACGCACCCTCCTTGCGTATCACTATCTCCCTCGTGAATCGAACTTCAGTCCTCATTCACCCGGACGCAAAAGGCACTCTAAATGTGTCCAGCCTCGATTGTCGCGCTGGAGCCGTTTAACAGCTTCAACCCAACGTTGCGTGCATTCTGAAATTCCCCAAAAGAGAAAGAAAGAAAGCGAAACATGTAGAAAAATCCAGCCAATATTCACGCACGCATCTCCGCGCCATCCAAGTTTCTGAAGAACATGTCTTTTCCCATTGTCGTTTCTACATCTTCCTCCTGCTCGGCCAACGAGAGAACGACCAAGACGCGGCCGTCCCCAGACCCAAGCCCTCCTTCAAGCAGCGTTTCGCCGGACAGCCCACAGTCGTCTACCGCAATCTCCACCTACCCGCCTGCCCCCACCAACGCCCCCTCAACCCACCGATATTAAACGCATCCGCCCCTGGACCAGCCAGAGGGGACGGCGCGCAAAAATGTATAAGGAGAAATAAACGAAGAGGCCAGGAAGAAAAAGAAAAGGGGAACGGATCGGACGCGTCATACTCGTACAGTTGCGATGCCACATGCTCGTCACCCGTCCAACGGACGGAAAGATGGACAAGGAGAAAGAGACAGGGAAAAAAAAAATTAAGTATACCTCCCAGGAAAACGACAAAAACGCCATCGCCATGCAACGCTGATGCAGACACAAAAAAAAAAAAAAAAAACAGATCCAAACAAACCCACCGTCTCAGTTAATCCCCTCCCGACTCGCATACGCCACCGCCAGGTAGAGGTCCTCCCCCCGCCTCGTCGGCGTCAGCCGCGGCACCCACAGCGGCGTCTTGATCCCCACATCGCCCTCCCCGCCCCCCTGCCGCCACCGCTCCTCCGCCGGCAGCGCCGCGCTGCTCTTCCGCGCCTGCCCCTCGGGCGTGTGCGGGCTCCGCCCGCCGCCAGCACCGCCGCCCTTTGACGTCGGCGTCGCCGCCTTGCTCGCCGCCGGCGTCGACGCGCCGCTGTCGATCAGCAGCCCGCCGCCGCCGCGGCGCGCCAGCAGCGTGGCAGGCGCTGGGCTGCCGGCGCGGCTGCTGTCCTGCTGGGCGATGCGAGGGCTGGGCGTGGTGGGTCTGCCGGCGGTGGCGGCGTTGGGGCTGGTGCGCGGGACGGCTTGGTTGCTGGCGCGGGGGACTTTGGGGTACTTGATGTCCGAGATGGGGGAGCGGTCCGAGGCGTCGCTGGGGGCGGCGGCGGCGAGGCCAGGCGAGGAGGAGGAGGAGGAGGAGGAGGAGGAGGAGGAGGAGGAGGAGGTGGTGGTGGTGGTGATGGAGATGGCGTGAGGGCGGCGGGGGTCGGCGGCGGCGTGTTTGCCGAGCTGCTTGGCTGCCGTGGCAGAGTCCTCTGGTGGGGTCTGGTCGTCGAGGTCGTCGGGCGAGGCGGACTCGAACGACGTCATCGAGGCCGACGAGGTGGAGCGCTGGGGGACGGCGGGCGGGCGGCGGGCGTGCTGCTGTGCGGCGCGCGGGGGGCTCTGGGGTTGCGGCGGGAGGGGGGGCCGTGGGTATGGGTACTTGGCGTAGGCGTTGGCGCTCGCGACCGAGTAGGGCGTGTAGGTCGGTTGGCCCTGCGGCGCCGGTTTGGCAGCGGCGGCAGCAGGGCGGCCGGGGTGCGAAGCAGGTTGGCCGGTGGGGGGAGGTGGGTACGGTTGACGCAGGGCGGCGGGCGGGTGATTCGCTTGCGTGCGCTGTGCCTGTGCCTGCTGAGGATGATGCGCGGGCGACGGCTGGGGCGGCAACCCGGTTTGGACATGTGCGGGTGGGGCGCTGGTCTGAGCTTGCCGTGGTGGAGACCGCGACTGGGGCGGCCCGCTGAAGGCCGCGCCAGTGCCGTGCCCGTAGCTCTCTGGCGGCGTCTGCATGATGCTCGTTGGCGGGCTGGTGTAGTAGGCCGGTATGTAGGATGAGCTGGCGGCGGAGTCGGTCCCTGTGAACTTGGTGCTGCCGCTGGAAGCGCTGCTGTGCGGATCTGGTGGCGGTACCGCCCTCACCGATTGCGGCGGCAGCGGGGGAGGCTGACCGGCATTGGGAGGCTTTGCTATCCTCAATGGCGACGGGATCGGCGGGGGCGACGGCGTTGGCTGGCGCGGGTATTGCCGTCCTTGCGGAGGAATCGTGAGAGACAGTGACGGCTGCCGCGTGGTCTCCGGGCTCGCAGTGTACTCCTGCGCAAAGCTCGGTGGAGGTCTGTACGGCCTCGCGGGCGGGAGAATTGGAGGCGGCTGCTGACGCGGCGGGACCTGGACGGCTCGGACCGGGTACATGGACCTGCGGACCGCCGTGTCCTCCTCGAAGACCGTGTCCTGCGTCATCGAGCTATCTCGCTTTTTCTTCTTCGCAATGAACGGCGCGCCTCTCGGTACGGGAGACGTGGGCACGGGAGCGGGCTGGCGGGCTCGCACTGGCTCGGGCTTGTCTGGCAGGAGCTGCGACACGGTCCTGTTGCTCGCAACGCTTGCAGGTGATGGCATTGGCGTGTCTTCGGTGATGGCCAGGCCGATGCTCTCCAGAGGCGTAGGCGCGCGGGGCCTTGGCGGGGACGCAGCACCAACTCGGACCTGCGGGACCGCGATGCCCACGCCGCCGCCGTTGCGCGGATCCCTGCGGTTGCGAGGCGGGGACGGGAACTGCTCGAGGGCGGTGGGCGACAACACGACATTGTCGTGCGATGGTGGTGTCAGGGCGAACGGATTCTTGGCCTGTTTCTCCGACGACTCGTCTTCCTTTTTCCTGTCGCGCTTGCGGAGACACGCGAGCAGGAACAGCACCCCAACCGCCAAGACCACTGCCGACACGCTGGCCACGGAAATCCCGATGATCTGGGCGGTGGAGAGGGATCCATTGCTGTCGTCGGACGGAGATCCCGCCGCAGCCGCCGCAGCCGTTGACGAGGCCGCAGGCAGAGAGCTGGCCGTCGACGCGGCCGCAGACGGCGACGGCGACGGCGACGTGGAGGCGGCCAGTGACGTCCGGGAGCTGGTGCGCGAGGACGACGAGGTCGAGGACGTCGACGAATTCTGCGTCGATGCCGTCCTATTCGTTCCGGCCGTGCTCGGGCTAATCGAGGTCGACGATGCAGCTGGTCGCGTAGAGCTGTCGGCCGTGCTCGTGATGTGGTGGGTGAAGGTCAGGGTGCTGTGGGTGGCCACGACGGCGCCGTCCTGGCCCGCGCATATGCGGTACGTCGACGCAAGGTCGGGCGTCGACGACGGACACGAGGTCACGGCACAGCCATATGCAGCCTCCCCCAGCGTGAGCCCGGTGGTGCTATACTGCGAGCACAGACACTCCAGGCCACCTGCGCTCGAGCAGCCCAGCGGCCACTCGTCGAACAGGACGGACTCGAGACAGCTCTGCGCACATTGCGGGACGAGGGCCTGGAGCGACGACGGGAGGGCTGGTGATGACGAGGATGTCGGCGCTGCCGTAATCGTCGAGGTTTGCTGCGGGAATGCGGACGCAAGTGACGGCGTAATGATGAGGAACTTTTTACGCAAAGCGGGAAACATATTTTTACAGAACTATCCATCGCAGGCGTCAAAACAGGGCGCCGGTCGCAGCGGAGTGGCCATTGCACGAACCTGGGAAGGGCCTTTGGGGCTTATTACGACGACATTGAGCAGCGGTAAGGAGCGTGTAAGTCGGGCTGGATTATTAGAAGCCGGTCAACGGCCGTGTAGGTGGAATTGCGCAAAGAGACGAAATCAAAGGGACAGAAAGGAGAAAAAACGGGAAAAGATTCAGACAGACGTCGTGTCAAAGGGCATGCACGGCGGCAAAGGTCAGCGCGAACGGATTGTTGATGTACTCGGCCGCGTCGCTGGCAAGCGCCCAGCAACGCGACGGCTATTCTGCGTGCATGCGCCGCGATGCTGCCATAGGGCGCCCGCTGCACACTGCTGGCGAGGCGACTGCAGCGTAGCGCCCAGCGGTGGCAGCGCGCGCGTTCGTTGGCCCGACCCAGTCGACGAGTTGGCAGTGCGGGGGCGGCTGCTGGTGGGCGAGGTTTGCTGTAAGCGCTGGGCAGGCAGCGAGGCAGGCGGGTCGGCGGCGCTTAGCGACAGCACAGAAAAGCAGCGGCCAGCCCGCAGTCGCCCAGCGCGCCCGCCCGACGACTGAAACCTCTCGGGGCCAGCACGGCAGCGCGAAGTCAGCCAGGTCGTGCGTGTCGAGTCGCGGCCGGTGAAGCGGCAGTCCCACACAATATACACACGTCTAAGCCCCAGGCTTGCTCAACACCACGGCGGCCTGGGCAGGGAGAGCCCGGCGACGGGACACCTTCCGCCCAGCAGCCGTGGATAGCGCTCCCGAGACAGCGCCACTTTTCTCGCTCGCGACGCTCGATTGCGCGCGATCCGACTCACCACGCGCGCCGGAGACACCGCCTGGCGGGCGGCAGCGGCTGCGCTGGCCAGGCACAGAGGCGCCTTGAAACACGATCTCCGCGCGCCCACCGCTGCTCGGCTTACCTGCTGGCTCGCCGCCCACGCGTGCGCCCACGCACCAGCACCGTTGGGATAGGCTTTTTTCTCGCCTTTCGTCACGGCGCGCGGGCCCAGGCGGCAGGCCGGGAGCGGTAAGCCGCCGGCTGCGTGCCAGATGGCGTGCAGCGAGGCTGCGCGAGGCGGGCAAATCAAGGGGCGCGCGCCGCCAGCCTCGTCCCTCGCGCGCTCAGGGTGTCGTCGGGACAGTGCCGGCGCGCGTGGCGACGGGGTTGCGTCTGCCATCCCTATCCGAACGCTGCCACAGCGCCCCTGCGGCCGCACTGCCGCTCGCGCATAGCGGCTGCAAAATTTGCGAAATCTTACTGCGCGAGGCGTCCCCGGCGCCTCGCATCCTGATGATAAGCGGGCGGGCTGCAGAGCGCTCTCGAAGCTTGTAGCGGCCGATCATTCACATGCCATGCGACACGAATTGCTGGCCTCACGGGCCATGATCTGTATGGCAGGAGATACGGGCCCCATTCTCACGCCGGCCGGTGCTCACCAGCGCATGCCTTGCTCCCGAGTCCGCGCCCCCGAGAGAACGGCGGCGGCGACGCTCGCCAGCCAAATTGGCCAGCGTGCCAGCCTGATGGCGATGGTCGCACTACACGCGTCGGTGGCCGGCGCTGCACGCCATGGGCCCCGTGCGAGGGCTCCCGCAACCTAATGGACGGGCGGGCGGCATCTCTAAGAATAACAGAGGCGCGATCGTCAAAGACTTTTGTGGGTCTGCCAAACCCCGACAAGAGCCTGCGACCGCCGACCCGGGCGTCCCCGCCCCGCGGCCTTCTCCCTGCCCGGCTGGCTGAGGCATGGCGGCGGCGAGGGGCATGACGAGGCGCCGGGAAGGAAGTGCGAGCGGTGGTGTTGCAGGTCCTGCTTTTTAGCCCCGCCCTGATCACCACTCTTCAGGTCCGCCCGTATACACAGTCGATCCCGCCGCCCACGCACGCCCGCCAGCACTGGCGCTCCCATTAAATTGCCCTCTCGTCTGGCCCTCCTCAACACTCAAGCATTGTGAGACTCGCCCCCGTCGCCGGCACAAAACAACGCCACCGGTTGAGGCCCAACTATACCTCGAATCTCGCACCAGCCCTTTATCCTGTGCGGTGCCCACTCTCCACGTACATCCGGACCCATACACCGCCGAGTAGAGTGGTCCAGAGCGTAGATCCGACCCTCTCGCTCGCATCACCTGGTCTTCTTTGTTGCAAGCGGCAGAAACTATGAACCCCCAAACTATACCTCGAATCTCGCACCAGCCCTTTGTCCTGTGCGGTGCCCACTCTCCACGTACATCCGGACCCATACACCGCCGAGTAGAGTGGTCCAGAGCGTAGATCCGACCCTCTCGCTCGCATCACCTGGTCTTCTTTGTTACAAGCGGCAGGAACGTCATAGCTTCCTCCCGTACCCGCTTTCACATATGAACCCCCAATGGGACCTCGACGCCTCCGCCGAAGACTGGCACCTCTTTGCGGAGATGTCCTCGCAGTCCAGGGACGGGCCGTCCAACGGCAGCAACTCGCCCAATGGCCGTCCGAACGTGCCACAAATCATCACTGACGGCAGCAACTCGCCCGACGAACCCATGGCCGCAACCCCCGCCGGAGCCTCCTCCAGCCACGGCGCCCCCAAGCCCAAGAGCAAGCGCGTGGGCTTCACCTCCGCGTCCTCGTCCAACGACGACTCGCCCAGCCCCGAGAGCAGCCAGCAGCACCTGCAGCCGCGCCCGCATCCCACCACCTACGGCGCCCTGCCCTCGAACCCGACCTCGGGCGCCACCACCCCCATCGGAGAAGGCTACCTCTCGCCCACGCCGACCCGCCAGAGCGCCCCGCCGGCCCCCGAGGAGCTCGTCAAGGCCGTGCACAAGGCCTTCGGCCAGCCGATGCCCCAGAAGCCCAAGCCCGCCATCCGGAAGACCCCGTCGCTGCGCCTGAACCCCTTCGCCGGCTCGAACGAGGACTCGGACGAGGAGGACACGCCCGCGAAGCGGTCCAAGCACGCCGCCCTGGACCGAGCGAACCGGCTGGCCAAGAGCGTGGGGAGCGCCTCGGCGCCGGCGTCGCGGAGGAGCTCGTTCGAGGACAAGGCCGGCGCCGGGCCGTCGAGACCGCGGAATTCCACGACGGCAGGCCCCAGCAACCGCGACAAGAGCTCCTACCTGGAAGACCTCGCGTCCGAGACCGAGGAGGATGCCGCCGCGCTGGAGAAGAAGCGGCAGCAGCAGCGGCAGCGGCAGCGGCAGCAGCAGCCCGATCCGCGGGAGAGCACGCTGGCGGAGGCGAAGAAGCTCGTGATGACGCACACCCAGAAGGGGGGCAAGAACCGGGCCTCTCTCCACGCCGAGCCCGACCATGTCTTCACCCGCCCCACGACGCCCACCATGGAGCAGGCCTTTGACGACTACGTGCCCCGGCCGGCCAAGTACCGCGGAGGCATCTTCGGCGCCCTGCTCAACCTCTACGGCGCGCAGGGAGGCATGCAGGCAGCCAGCCAATGGAGCCACTCCCGCCAGAACAGCAACACCACGCTGGGCAGCGGGACGCCCACGCCGGGCATGACGCCGGTCATGACGCCCCAGCACTCGCCGCCCACGTCCGGGACCAACACGCCCGTGACCGGCGGTCAGCGGCGGCACTGGTACGCGCGCGGCGGGCAGCACGGCGCGCAGCAGTCGCAGACGTCGCTGGCGCGGCTGGTCGGCTCGTCGACCATGCTCGCGTCGACGGGCATGCACAACGACTACGACGCCGAGGTGGCCGAGAAGCTGAAGCGCGCGCCGCGGCCGGGCATGGGCAAGCGGACGCGCAGCGGCGGCGCCATCACGTCGGCCATGCAGCGCCTCTCGAAGCCGCGCCTCGAGGACGAGATCCGCATCACGGTGCACATCTCCGAGGTGATGGCGCGGCAGCGGTACCTGATGAAGCTGTGCTGCGCGCTGATGAAGTACGGCGCGCCCACGCACCGGCTGGAGGAGTGCATGAAGATGTCGGCGCGCGTGCTCGAGATCGAGAGCCAGTTCCTGTACATCCCCGGCTGCATGATCATCTCCTTCGACGACTCGAGCACCCACACGACCGAGGTCAAGCTGGTGCGTGAGACGCAGGGCGTCGACCTGGGCAAGCTGCGCGACGCGCACGCGTGCTACAAGGACGTCGTCCACGACCGCATCGGCGTCGAGGAGGCGACGCAGTGCCTCGAGGCCATCCTCAAGCGCCCGCAAAAGTTCAAGCCCTGGGCCCTGGTCGTCATCTACGGCCTGGCGTCCGCCTGCGTCGGACCGTTCGCGTTCGAGGCTCGGCTGATCGACCTGCCGATTGCCTTCCTGCTGGGATGCCTCGTCGGATTCCTGCAGTTGATCGCCGCCCCGTCATCCACGCTCTTTAACAACGTCTTCGAGATCAGCGCCGCCGTGCTGACCTCCTTCCTCGCCCGCGGCTTCGGTTCGATACGGGGCGGCGAGGTCTTCTGCTTCTCCGCGCTGGCGCAGAGCAGCATCGCCCTGATCCTCCCCGGTTACATCGTCCTGTGCGCGTCTTCAGAACTGCAATCGAAGCACCTCGTCGCCGGATCCGTCCGCATGGTGTACGCCATCATCTACTCGCTCTTCCTCGGCTTCGGCATGACCATCGGCATCGTGCTGTTCGGGGTCATGGACATGAACGCCACGTCGGCCACGTCGTGCAGCAACCAGATGCCGACCAACTACACCTTCTTCTTCGTGCCCGCCTTCACCATGTGTCTGTGCATCATCAACCAGGCCAAGTGGAAGCAGATGCCCGTCATGATCCTCATCTCCTTCGCCGGCTACATCGTCACCAAGTTCAGCAGCGAGCGCTTCCAGGGCAACACGCAGGTCAGCAGCACGCTCGGCGCGCTCGCCATCGGCGCCATGGCGAACCTGTACTCGCGCCTCGGCACCAAGATCGACAACTTCACCCTCGACCTGTACGAGAACCACCTGCGGCCGCGCTACCGCGCCCTCCGCCGCCGCGTCACCGGCAAGACCGAGCAGCTGCGCCTGTCGTACAAGCGCGCCGAGGCCGAGTCGGCCGCGCCCGCCTCGTCCAGCGCGTCCGAGATCTACGTGCCGCGCTCGCGCAAGGTCGGCTACGGCGTCGCCGCCGCCGCCATGCTGCCCGCCATCTTCGTGCAGGTGCCGTCCGGCCTGGCCGTCAGCGGCTCGCTCGTCTCGGGCATCACGTCCGCCGACCAGATCATCCACAACAGCACCGGCACCGTCACGCCCGCCGCGACCGACACGAGCTCGATGAACAGCGCCGCCTTCACCGTCGGCTACTCGGTCATCCAGGTCGCCATCGGCATCACCGTCGGCCTGTTCCTCAGCGCCCTGGTCATTTATCCGTTCGGGAAGAAGAGGAGCGGTCTGTTCAGCTTCTAAACCAGGGACCGACAGGAGCAGGGGGGAGGGGAGAGAAGGAGAAGGGGAGGAAAAAAAGAAGGGGGGGGGGGGGGGGGAAGGGAGGAAAAAGAGAAAGCCAAGCGGGCCACTCACCACCATCACCATCACTGATCGCTGGCCGATCGCACCGATTCCGCATCGCATTTCCCTTGTCGACACATTTTTCCTTGGCCGTTTACTCGCGTCTCCACACCATACGAAACACATCAGATTGGCCAGGCTTTCTCCAGGATTTGTTCCTCGTTTTCCGTCTCTTCAGCGGCGCTTTGTCTTTTTTGTTGTCCCCCGTCATGTCATGAAACTGAGCGTTCGTTTGTCCTGGGTTTTCCGTCTCATTTAACGATGCGTTTGTCGTCCCGCTCGATCTTTTTTGTTGTTTGCTTTGATACCACCGTTCTTTTTCCTACACGACTCCGGCATCATTAGACCATCTCTTTTTTCTCTTTTTTCCGTACTGAGTTCATTCCCGCTGCTGCGCTCGTTTCAAAATAGATTAGACCTGGAAAGCCACCGATGGAAAGCATATAGATTGGTGTTATTGGGAGAAGTTTTCAAAGCTGGAAAGGGGGGTATGGGGGAATAGCGAGCATCTGGTCGTTCGTATTGTTTTTGATGTTTTTCGTCAGGCCCGGGCGAGGGAAGCATTCGGCATTCGTGTATTTTCTGACTTGCTTTTTTTCTTCCGTTTTACGCTCTTCTTCGGGTTGCTGTCTCTTTTTTTTTTTTTTTTTGCCGTCTGCTACTCCCCGGGATTTGCATTGTTGATTTCTTACCCGTATTCGAAGTGTTATTCTGCTTGGTTACTTCCCTTTTGGCATGTTGCCTTTTTCTGTTTACCTGCTCCGGCGCATCGCCCCGGCGTTCTTTGCCTCCTCTTTTCTCAACTGTTTCCTAATGCTCTTAACGACAAAAAAGAAGGGGAGGGGGCTTGGTTTCTGAAAGTTCTCGTCGCTGCGAAGCAGTACTTTTGAAAGAAGAAAGTGAACCCCGTCTCGAGGTCACAAATCAATATTTCCTTGCCGGAAGAAACGGAACTGCTTCCCCTACGAAAGCCATTGCAATCGTGAATTATTCCCGTCGACAGTTGACCCGTGATACGGTCGCCCGTGCTGAATACGACGGGGCACTTGGACGCTGCTGTCTCGCGTCCCTCGCCAACCAAACGTCGTCGCTTCGATGACATCAACGCCGAAGTTGGACCAGCGACGATCAGGCCCAGCACGGACCGTCCTGCGCTTGGTGTTTGCGTGTATTTTGGAACCCGTCTGGCCGGTGTCGACGAGAAATGCTCAATTCGCGAAGAAACGCCAGCGGGCGTGGTGGGTCGTCCAGCAAACGAGCAAGCCAGCCGACGGCGAGCCTGCATTCAGCATGCTCTTTCGCTTCAGCTCGGCCACATATCCCAACTCTGTTACTTCCGGTTAGCGCGTTTGCGATGCTGGCTGGTTGACTGACTGGCTGATAGGTGGGCGAGCGGATAAGGGACGCCAGCTCGGAAAGAGATCTCTCCCTCCTTTTCCCCTATCCGACGCATGATGGTGCATGATAATGAACCCGCACAGAGCCACGCGCGCGCGCGCGTGCGTGCTTTCGTAGGGCTGATTTAGGGACCTTCTGTGAGACCGCACGTACGCCTTTCCGTTCATTCGGCCGTTCCTGATCCCTAATGGAGAGGCCAGCGCCGATCACCCGGAGACAACGGTCGCTCGTTAGTAACGCTGTAAGGGGAAGGGAGGCAGTGTTCTAAAATGACACCGAGGCGGGACGCAGAAAGGCTTGTCGAAAACAAGCATGTGGCCATCTGATCACGAGTGGCGATTGCGTCTTCGTATGAATCCACTCGTGGCTGAGAGGGGAGCAGGGCAAACAGAGCGTTGACCAAAAGAAGTAGGGGTTGCCAGGGTGGAGACGAGCCGAAAGGAGGGGGGCGAGTGTGAAACCCGAGACATCATTGCGCAATCGATGGGCATTTCTCCCGCTTAAGCGGAGCAGATCATCTTTTGCCTTCCCTCGAAAAATGTCCGGCAAGAAGAAGAAACAAAAGGCAAATCTGACGAGAGGACACGAAGAAGCGGGCGATACGTAGCTGCCAATTCATATATACACAGCTCCATCTCGGCGGGGTCGTGTGCCAGCTGACCTCCAGGCGTCCAGCTTTTGTGGGCTATTTTCAACGCCGTCTCCATTCTCTCTGCAGTCACCTGGAAGAACGGAAGTCGTGGTGTGGTGGCAAGACGAGATGAGATGTGCGATGCATGAAGCAGAAGTGGGCCGGTGCCTGGCAAGTGAGATTGACAGCACGCGGTTTCCCCGGATGAATGCCAGGAACGGGCATGGCTGACGAGCATCGAAATTTGACAGTTGCCATTCCCCGGATGGTGAGGCAGATGACAGCGCGCAGGACCAGCAGGCGGTGACAGTTTCACGGCCACATGGCAAAATATGCCGGGATCCCTACCGACATGCCGCCTTCACGCGGACAATTTTTTGGAGGCTCGTTTGAGTGGAAGGATGAGCTGGCGCTGGCGCTAGGCAAAGTTAACGAACGTTGGATCTGCGCAGTTCTCGCGCAGCGCGGCAGCAGGACAGCTTCCCGCTGCACGACCGGCCGAGTGGTTCGTCCAGCTGTCCGGTGTGGCGTAAGGCGGCTGACTGGGCCGGCGGTGGTTGGGAGCTTTTTTGCGTTTGGGCGGGTGCCATTGGCCAGTGACATCGCAGCCCTTGCGGATCAAGCGCGCCAGATGCAAGGAACGGTTCCAGAACACTGTGCGCTCCACCGTGGAGGCTGCGGCTGCCCCGATCCAGCGCCGAAAGCATATGTAAGGACCGCTGCGGCCGGCCGCTTTCAGCGACTCGCGACTGCGGGCAGCCGTTGCTGCGGGCGCGCCTGCGTGCTGAGAGGTGAGGCTCGTTGGAGATCCGATACTGCAAAGGGGCGATCAGGCTAGAGGCCGCGGCTCGCACCTGGAGGGTGTGGAGATGCTGAGTCGTGGAAATTGATGCCACGAGGCTCGGGGCTCGCGGGCGCGGCAAGCGAACTGCGCTGCAGGCGGCGGGCTGCCATTGGCGCTGATCACCGCGAAGGCGCGTCCCAAAGCAGCGTTGCCAGCCTGGACCGTCGGCTGCGCGCGACCGACATAGCAATTAGGCCGGCCATGGCGCGCCGCTCCTGTCGGCGACGCGACGATCGCTGCGTCGACGCCGCCGCTCGCCTGGCCGGCAGGGCGACGCGCGACGGCGGACGGGCGGCTGCGAGGTACGAGTACTTGTATCGCGCTGAGACCTGCGTGCAACACGGCCGCGCGCCCGCAGGCAGCCCCCAGCGAGGGCGCGGCAGCGCGCCGCGACGAGCAGGGCGGGCCCCTTTTTTCTAGCCTGGTTCTGGAAGGCCTGCGAGCTTGTGATACTTAGCCCGTCGGGGATGAGGTCGAGGTGTGCAACTGGTGCTGCAGGCCGGCGGGACAGGGTCCGCTGATACGGCGGGCGCCGTCTGATCTGCGGCGCCGGCTCGACTGGCATTTGCGAGTCGGCCTGCAACCTGCGACAGGCTGTGCCGCAGCGGCGGGTGGGCAGCTGGCATGGGCGTGGACATGGGCATGGGCGCGGGCGTCGTGGGCATGGGCATGGGCATGGGCATTGGCATTGCTGAGGGCGGCTGCGTGGTAGTGACGGCAGCGAGCCCGCGGTGCTTGGTGCTTGGTGCGCGGAGCAAGCGCAGTGGCGGCGGCGGGCGCGCAAATTGAAGCCGGCGTGCCATCGGGTGAGGCCCGGAGCGTTAGCACTGGCTGAGAAATTGCTGCGCACATCTCGCCCACCCCATCCGCCATCGCTCGCCTTTAGTCTCGACAGGCGCAAAGTCTCCTTTGCTGCCCGGCGCCCGCTAGCCCCGATTCGGCACGCCCTCGCCCGCTGGGGCTCCCCTTAACCGCGTCGTAGTCAGCATCCGAGCAGTTCTCTTGAGCCCGCCGTCCACCACCCGTCCTTTTCCTTGTGTGTTGCACTGCGTCCCCCCATCGCGCGCCTGCGGCCTCTGTCGTCTCCAGCTGCATTATAACTGGCGCCAGCACTCGACCTGCGAGCGCGTCCCCGTGCCCCCAGCCGCACCTCTCTCCCGCTCGCTCCCTACCCACGCCGCCGGCTGAGTCGGACTCGCCTGCCGTTCATCTCCTTCACCTGAGCTCCTCGGCAACGATCGACCGCCTGAAACCCAAACCCTCCTCCTCGACCCGCGCCCACTCTTCCTCTCCCACCCCAGCGCCACGCCCTCAGCGACGGTCGAGTCGTGCAACTCCCTCATTGAACCTCGCCCGACGTCCTTGTAATAGTAGGTGAGCCTCAATTGCGTCGCCTGCGACCACCGCGCTGTCGACCACCCTCACCGCTGCCTCGTCCCGAGTCGCACGCCTCCTCACTCACCTCGTCACGCGCGTCCACGCCCGCTCCCTCTCACAACACCGTTGGCCGTGCTAACTCGGATGTAACAACAGCCCTTCCGTACCTCTGCGGGCCTCTGTACGGAAGCCATTTCTTTCCATCACATCCTTTAGCCACTTGATCGCCGCAAGCTCGCGCACCATCCGCCAACATGGGTTGCGGCATGAGCACAGAAGAGAAGGAGGGAAAGCAGCGAAACGAGGAGATCGAGAACCAGCTCAAGCGGGACAAGATGATGCAGCGTAACGAGATCAAGATGCTGCTCTTGGGTAAGCCTCCAACCCTGCGACTGCTCAATTGATGGGCTCGCTTGCTGACGGCCGCTGCAGGTGCTGGTGAATCGGGCAAATCGACCATCCTCAAGCAGATGAAGCTCATCCACGAGGGCGGCTACTCAAGGGATGAGCGCGAGTCCTTCAAGGAAATCATCTTCTCCAACACCGTCCAGTCGATGCGCGTCATCCTCGAGGCGATGGAGTCGCTGGAGCTGCCATTGGACGACCAGCGCTGCGAGTACCACGTCCAGACCATCTTCATGCAGCCCGCGCAGATCGAGGGTGACAGCCTGCCCCCGGAGGTCGGTAACGCCATTGCTACTCTGTGGAAGGATGCCGGCGTGCAAGCTTGCTTCCAGCGCTCGCGCGAGTACCAGCTCAACGATTCGGCTAAATAGTAAGTCGATCAATTCATTTCGCCTCGCGACGTCGGCAAGTCGCGCAATGCCACCGCCTATAGCTGCTAACCTCGAGCCCCTTACAGCTACTTCGACTCCATCGACCGTATCGCCGCACCCGACTACATCCCCAACGACCAGGATGTCCTCCGCTCGCGTGTCAAGACGACCGGTATCACCGAGACCACCTTCATCATTGGCGACCTCACATACCGAATGTTCGACGTCGGTGGTCAGCGTTCCGAGCGTAAGAAGTGGATCCATTGTTTCGAGAATGTCACCACGATTCTGTTCCTGGTCGCCATCTCCGAGTACGACCAGCTGCTCTTTGAGGACGAGACCGTGAACCGTATGCAGGAGGCGTTGACGCTTTTCGACTCCATCTGCAACTCAAGATGGTTCGTCAAGACGTCCATCATCTTGTTCTTGAACAAGATCGATCGTTTCAAGGAGAAGCTCCCGGTTTCGCCCATGAAGAACTACTTCCCCGACTACGAGGGAGGCTCCGACTACGCCGCCGCTTGCGACTACATCCTCAACCGGTTTGTGTCGTTGAACCAGCACGAGACCAAGCAAATCTACACGCATTTCACGTGTGCCACTGATACCATGCAGATCAGATTCGTCATGGCTGCTGTCAACGGTTAGTTTTCTTGTATCCACACACGTCGCGCTCGCCGCTAACCTTTGCAGACATCATCATCCAGGAGAACCTCCGTATGTGCGGTTTAATATGAGGAGCGTGATACCCGAACGGCTCTGGCCGACCATATGGAGACGAGGACGTCTGCACCATAGACCACCGGAGGATACGTCTTGCCTTCAGGGCAAAGCAATGTCATAAATACGGCGTTTGAAAGTGCGCGGGTGCCTTCTTCCATACGGCATTTGCGAATGGGCTTTCTCTTGTGTTTTTTTTTTCGCGCTTTCATTTCAGAGTGTTCTTTTTAACGGCAGGAGCAGCGGCGGCGGCGGTTGATACCAGTTTTCTCAATCTTCTACGGGGACCTTAAAAAGCGGAGGATTAGGCACGCCTCTGTCCTGGTCACTTCCACTATTTTTGCAGTCCTGGTTTATGCACGAGGACGACACTTCTTTTCTGCGCTTTCACTACCAGCGAGAGAGGGCAGATCCGGCCTGAGGCATTACAACGGATTCACGTACCCGTCCTCCTTCCTATTTGCGAGCCGCACCTTTTCCTTTAATGTTCTCCGTTTCGTAGGTTTGGGCAACGTAGTCGCGACAAAAGTGAGATGCGGCTTGGCTTATGCATGATATTTATCTCGAAAATAATAGCTCTACATGAAAGAGTGAGGTGATGCTCGCCTGCTTCGTGATGTCCGCTCGGCTTCCGCGCTGGCCGCTCATAGCGTCAAACTTCTGCGCCGCCTCCAGCGTTTCGTGCGCCAATGAACGTTCTATAACAGAGGGCGATATAGGGGCGATATGTATCAGCACGGTGTGTTTGGGCGTTTAAGGAAGTCCAGCCGAGGCAAAGTCTTTTTTCTCTTACGTTCAGGACCGATGGGTTGATGATAAGGTTCGAATTGGACCGGTTTGGCCGAAACACATGTTGCATCCTCTCGCATCATTGGCACATTCGCTGTTCGATGTTTCTTCGACGCTGAGAAACATGGCGGAGAAAGAGGTCACATGCGGGCCTGTGGCGGACCTTGCGGGTGCAGTTTCTTTCTCGAAGCGTTAGCGGCGGCCGCCGGTTCAGGCATGTACGGGTATGAGCTTCGTCATCGCACACGCAGATGTTGTTTAGTTACGGGCAGAGGCTTTTTAGAGAGAGGGATGCCGGTCATTGGTCCAGCCGCGCAGACCAGCATTGGGTGATGGTGACTGGTCGCCGGCTCCAACCTCCAGCTGGGCCCCCGTCCGTGCCACTGCCTTAAGCGCGGTGGCGCGCCACAAAAACCGACGCGCACGCATGGAAATGCTTGCCTCGTCGATGGGCACTTTGGCTTCTCAGGCTTCGGCGGCAAGCAGCGCCTGCCGACGACGGATTTGTGGCTGGCATCTGCGACATGCCCACGGCAAGAGGCTTCCCGTGCGCTCCGATGGCTGGCACAGGCACACAGGCTGGGTGCTGACCGCTGGCGAGCCGTCAATGCTAAGCTCCTCTCACGCCTGGGCCTTTCGCCCGGGGAATCAAATCGTGCCATGCCCAAATCGATCTCGCACCCCTTCGACGGCGCCGTTTCGGTCCGTTGAAACCAACCAAGCAGCTCGCCTGCTGTGCGGGCGGGACTCGGGAGATTTTCAGGCCGCCGGCCGTCTGGGAAGCTGCGAAGGCTTTGTTTCCTGGGGTTGGAGGAGGGCGGTATGTCGCCTGCATGCACGACTCAGGGACAGGCGGAGTTCTGCTTGTCTTGGCCCGCCCGCCGCCCGCCGCCTTCTTCCCTCAACCATGACTGACTGGCAGCTGGTTTACTGTGGAGCCACGCAGGTCAGATACGCTCGTAACTGCGCTGCTGAACACAAATAGGATTCCTGACGCGCCTTTTCCTCCCCGCGGCGGGCCCCTTGCCTTGCCGAGAACGGGGAAGTCGGCGAGAGCCCGCGGGCTTCTGGACTGCAGGCTAACTCGCGCGCACCCCTCACTCGGTCCATCCACCACCAATTGTCCCGCCCCGCCGCACCACTACCTAGCCCGAGTCAAGGCAAGCGCGCCGCTTCCGGCGCTTTTCGCACTCCCACTTCTGCGCCGCTGGCCTCGAGCACCGCTACTGCACAGCCGGCCAAACACTGACTGGCTGCATGCCGATTATCATTGCACCGCCGCGTGCAGCCGCACACTGCACTCCGCTGCAGACATGTGGAGACCCGCAGCAACCGTTACCGCCAAGCCGTTGCGGGTGCAGCAGAGCTGTGCGCTGTCGAGACGGCCGCCGTCTGCTCAGCTCGGCGTGTCGGCCTTGGGAAAAGGCTGGGAGACGTGTGCAGATCCTGATGACGGTGACGGTGACGTTGAGAGGCAAGGGAGAGCGCATTTGTCGAGCGGGCATGTGAGCATGCACAACGCGAGATCTGTCCAGAGATTGAGCATCTTTCCTGCTCGGAAAGTCAGCTCGGTAGGGAAAAAGGCTGAGGCAATGCAAAACTTCCCGGCCGCTGAGGCTCAAAGAGGGACCGCAGAGCCTCCGTGCAGATCGAACCGGCGCTTCACGTTGGCTTTTTGCCTCCTTCCCTTCGTTCTGGACCCCGATGATGTTCGATACGATTAAGATTCGCCCGAACGAGACCTTGACGAGCCCACGTTACTGTGGGTATCCCACATCACAAACCCCGCGGATGAGCATGCTCTCGTCATGTGGGTTGCACGTTCCAGCCGCCAGCACCACCGCGACAGCGAATCCGCTCTTGCATCTGCAAAGGCACTTTTGCCTTCGCCGACCGGCATGCGTATGAGAGCAAAGTCAAAAAGTCGACGTCTGATTCGACCCCTTGTCCGACACGCTTATCGCCCAAGCGCCAACTGCCGGCTCTTGTCCGTCCCTGGGTCCGTCGATTGTTTCTCACGATCCAATGGGTTGCCGGAGGAGTCGAGCGTGGCCCCTCTCTGCAGCGGCTGTGCAATGATTCAAGCGAGCATCCAGGCACGCGCACCGCCTTTGCCCGCGCTATGGCAAGCCTCTGATGATGTACCACCGCCCGCTTTTTCTACCCCTCCTCCGTCTGCAGTGCCCCACTATCACAAGTACCAGCCTCGACGCTAGTGACCCGCCCACAACCGCCGAATTCTAGCATCACGGACCTGGATCTACGCCAGTGACGTCGTGGTCCGCATCCAAACCCAAGCCCAGCTTGCGGCTTACCCACCCTCGATACCAATAAGGGGCGCAGTGGGAGACTTGTCCGTGAAAAAACGTGGTAGGAGGATTCTTGGCTCGCTGGCCGCGCTATCGTTAATTTTCACAATGTGCGGGAAGGCACACGTTTGCAGCCGCAGAAAACAAGCGCCTAGTAAGTACGGCCTAGAGCTAGGTGCTGGGTTGTGCGCTCACGATAAGCACCAGGTAGGTCATAACCGGTGAGGTACACCGCCTGGCCCCGTCTGGGGGAGGCGAGATCACGATGCTATCGATGATGCAGCTGGGTCTAGAGTAGTCGCCGCAATTTGTGATCGTGGACTTCCCCGTCTGGCCCAGTTTTCGCACGATCCTGCGGGCTCCCGAGGAAAGAATCTGTTAAAAAGGCGTCTGTCCTTGAAATCTTCCTTCTTTCTCCCTTCCAGTCCATACTTTTCACAAGTCGTCTATTGGTGTATTAGAACTGCTCCACATATTCCATCCACGTCGACCATGGCTCCTTCAGCTGTCACTCCCCCGGCCGTTGAGGCCAAGACCGTTCAGACCCTTGGAAACAACGAGCCTCACAGTCCGGTTCCGACGGCGAATATCGGCACAACAAGGAAGATCGTCTGCTTCTCAGGTAGGTGTTGCCGTGTCTCCGTCGATCGCTTCCCTTTTCCGGTCAGCCTTGAAGGGCAATCCATCGAGTCAAACATACCACATCCATACTCTTATTCGAACGTGATGCGAATAGCGGTGTACATGTTTGGTGGATGGAGTTATTCTTCTGGAGACTTAAGTGTACACTGTCGCACTTGAGAACCCAGATGAGTGACTGAACTCTACCCACACGATTGTTACTATGCATCATCTCGCGGATCGGCTTTGCAAACCACAACAAATAATGGTCGCTAACATGTTGGGATTCAGATTTCGATGGCACCATCTTCATGCAAGACACCGGTCACATCCTCTTCAACAACTTCGGCTGCGGCTCCGAGAAGCGTGAAGTACTCGACAAGCAGATCAGCAGCGGCGAGCGGACATTCCGTGACGTGTCAGAAGAGATGTGGGGATCACTCGACGTGCCGTTCGACGACGGGTTCGAAGTCATGAAGGGTGCCCTGGAAATTGACAGAGACTTCCAGACCTTTCACACCTTCTGTCTCAACAACAAGATCCCCTTCAACGTCATCTCGGCGGGGCTAAAGCCGGTGCTCAAGAGAGTGCTCGACCACTTCCTCGGAGAAGAGGCGGCTTCGAACATCGACATCGTCGCCAACGACGCCACCATCTCGGCAGACGGCTCGTCGTGGAAGCCGGTCTGGCGGCACGAGGGCGACCTGGGTCACGACAAGGCGCTGTCCATCCAGACGATCCGCGAGGGCGAGAAGATGAAGAGCGAGGACGGCACGATCCCGATGATCGTCTTCATCGGCGACGGAGTGTCGGATCTGCCGGCCGCACGCGAGGCTGACGTGCTATTCGCTCGCCGTGGGCTGCGGCTGGAGGAGTACTGCGTCGAGCACGGCATCGAATACACGCCGTTCGACACGTTCGCCGACATCCAGCGCGAGCTGATCAAGCTGGCCAAGATCGACGAGGAGAAGACGAAGGGCGAGGGCCTGCCGGCTGCGTTCAACCCGCGCGCCAACATGTGGCGGCGCGCGTCCAGCACGGCGTCGGTGCCGCTGTTCGCCCAGATGACGCCGCGCGACGAGAAGATGTTCGTGTGGCCCGAGCACTTTTCAGAGTACAAGCCTAGCGTGCCGTTGTCGGTTGCGGAGTGAGCGATTTAAATGGTGGCTCAGACGGTGGCTGTGGGGGCGGATTGGGGACGCGGAGGGCGCGATTGGCCTTGGTGGTGTTGGTGTTGGGAGCGCGGCGTCGGTGATACCTTTGATTTGAAACCGGGGCGTAAGCAATGGAGGCTGCATATGTCGGGCGTTGGCGCGAAGGGACTGGGCTGCAGCAGCACCCAGGTAAGATAGATGAAACACTGTTCTTGTTCTCTCCAGCACGCAGGACGGCGCGGGTGGCTGCTCGGACACCGCGGACGCAGTTGTGCCGATTCTCCCGCGCTGACTGGAGCTCTGGCGGTGCGCTGTGGAGCAGATCGAGCAATGACGCGCAGAACTGCAGCAGCTGTGGCTCAGACGCTGGCACACCCCCGCCAGCCAGGTCGGCTCCGTCAGGGCGTCAGAAGCCGTTGACGTCGACGCCGACGCGAGCCAACAGCGCGCTCGCTCTCGCTCCCGAGCAGCAAATTGCGCGCAACGGGAGCGCTGCGTGCTTCGGCTCTCCCGTGCGCTTAATTCCGTTTTCCGCGGCATCCGCCTCAGTGGTCAGTTGTTTTGGCGACGGCCTGCCGGTGGCCTGCTGCAGGTGCTGCGTGCTTGCTGGGAGCCTGAATGCGAACCCCACTCCCTCAGCACCAAGCACCACCATCCTCCACCACCTTCCTTCTTCCTGCTGCTCGGCTGTGTGGACCCTGGCAGCGTGCTGCTACTCCTGACCTCACTCCCCTCCTCTCAATCCCATTTCTACTCGCCCACCTGTCGTTTCCACCCTAACACCCCGCCAGCCAGCGCCCTCAACCAGACCGGCCGACACTGGTGGCGGCCCTCGCTGCCTCCGCCCGCTCCACGTCCCTGGCCCGCGCATCCCGCCCGCGCGCGCCCTTGGCTTGCACCACCACTCTTGACTCGCTCGCCTTAACTCCCTAGCTGATCTTCGATTGACTTCCTATCTCCCCTCCCTCCCGCCCGACTACCCATCCGGACTCTGGTTCGCGCTGCCCAGCCCCGAGCCAAGATGGTCCACCTGTCGTCGCGCCTGAGCCTCCCAGCGCGTCTCAAGAGCAGCAGCAGCGTCAACAACCAAAATACCTCCACCTCGCCCTCAGCCACAAACAGCGAGTTCCCCAGCCGCAGCACCAGCCCCAAGCCCACGATGGCCGACCTCAAGAGCGGCCACCTGCTGCTGCGCACCTCCGTCCTCAAGGGCCGCAACCTGGCCGCGAAGGACAAGAGCGGCACCAGCGACCCGGTGAGTGCGCCCTGAATGCGACAGCGCAGGAGGGGAGAGCGCGTCACAGCTGACACGCGCGCAATTGAACAGTACCTGGTGCTCACGCTCGGCGACGCGAAAGAAGCCACCCCGGCGATCAACAAGACCCTGAACCCGGAGTGGAACCAGACGTTCGACCTGCCCGTCGTGGGCACCCAGAGCCTGCTGCTGGAGGCGGTGTGCTGGGACAAGGACCGCTTCAGCAAGGACTACATGGGCGAGTTCGACGTCGCGCTCGAGGACATCTTCACGAGCAACAACGCGCGGTCCGAGCAGAAATGGTTCCCGCTCCAGTCGAGGAAGTCGGGCAAGAAGAAGAGCGAGGTCTCTGGCGAGGTGCTCCTCCAATTCGAGCTCGTCGATCCTGCCAATCCCTCGGCTACCCCTGAGCAGATATACCAGAAATTCTTGGGCCTCGCGGTGTCGACCCCGAGCGCGGAAGACGACGACGAAGACCTGGAGCGCATGGACAGCGGAGACCTGGAGGAGACGGACGACGAGGAGTCCTCGGACGAGACCGACGACTTCGACAAAGCGGAGAAGAAGAAGGAAAAGAAACGGAAGAGGTTGCGGCTGAAGAAGCTGAGGAGGAAGGCAAAGGAACGTGCATATGAGTTCTACGGCAGCTCAGATGTCGCTGGCGTGCTGTTCCTGGAGATCCAGAAGATCACGGACCTGCCTCCGGAGAAGAACAGTAAGTTCACCACCATTGGCAGATTCAGGCGTCGTCGCGGGGTTGTCTTCAAGGTGTTTGTGCGAGCGCTGGTCCTCGAGCTATGCGCGCGCGTGTCCTCCATGCTTATAAGGAATCTCGTCTGTCCCCTGAATATAGCCAGGGTCTGGATGAGACCGCCGAGCTGCTTAACATACTCTATGAGGATGACCTCGCGATTTATTTGATTGCTTGAGTCCTTGGGATATTTTGAGCCGCTTACTGACAGGGACGCAGTTACGAGGACCGGCTTTGACATGGATCCTTTTGTGGTGACTTCACTGGGCAAGAAGACGTATCGCACGCGCGCGATCCGACACAACCTCAACCCCGTTTTTGAGGAGAAGCTCGTCTTTCAGGTCATGAAACACGAGACAAATTATTCGCTCAACTTCCAGGTTGTCGACAAGGATAAGCTTTCCAACCACGACTACGTTGGGGCAGCAAACTTCCCGCTCGAGAACTGCGTTTCCGTGTCACCTCACGCAGACCCCATTACTGGCCTGTACAAACTGCCGGAACCCGAGGGCAACGGTTCGCCAGTGGCCCAAGAACCGCAGAAGAAGTCCCGCTTCAGGCTACCTATCTCGCGAACGGCGTCATCCACGAGTTTACAGAAGGGCAGGCCTAGCCTGAAGAAGGAGAGCTCGTCGACCTCCCTTGCGAGTAGTGCGAACAATGGATCCTCCGACCAGTCTCCTCCATCAAATGGTGGCCTCGCTCCGACCAGTGCTCCGACCGGAAACTCTAGAGACATCCCTGCAATCAGCGTAGATACCGCGGCGGCGGCAGCGGACGATTTCAAGTCCTTCACAATCCCTCTTGAGCTGAAGAAGAGCGACCGCTGGGAAGGCAAACACAACCCGACTCTCTACATCAGAGCGAAATATCTGCCGTACAGGGCCCTCCGACAACAGTTCTGGAGAGCTATGCTCAAACAGTACGACGCGGACGACAGCTGTCTCATCGACAAGATTGAACTCGTGACGATGCTGGATACCCTGGGCTCAACCCTTCATGACGCTACCATCAACAACTTCTTCGAGAGATTCGCAGAAGAGAACAATGGCGAACACGTTCTTACGTTCGATCAGGTCGTCATTTGCCTTGAGGATCAAATCGAGGATCAACAGCAGACCTCTTCGACTCTTTCGTTGAGGGGTAAGGGCGCGTCAAGTGCTTCGTTGATCGGTCGGACTTCAGGGCCTTCCACCCCGGGCCTCACATCAGGCTCAGGAACTCCGCTCAACAACCAATCACAGACATCGGTCATTCCTGCCATTGAGCAGGATGTTCTTGGCACCGAGGGCGAGTCAGGTGAATTCCTGGATCAGGATGACCTTGCGGACGACAAGGGCGAAGAGCATGTTGTGGAAATTCGCGAGTGTCCCATCTGCCACCAGCCGCGTCTGAACAGAAAATCCGATGCCGATATCATCACCCACGTTGCTACTTGTGCCAGTCAGGACTGGAGGCAAGTAAACAACATCGTCATGGCCGGCTTCGTCACATCCAGCCAGGCGCAGCGCAAGTGGTACTCCAAGGTCATCACCAAAGTGTCCTACGGTGGCTACAAGCTTGGTGCAAACTCGGCGAACATCCTGGTGCAGGACCGCATCACCGGCCAGATCAACGAGGAACGCATGAGCGTGTACGTCAGATTGGGTATCCGATTGCTGTACAAGGGCCTCAAGAGAGGCGAGATGGAGAGCAAGAAGGGTAAGAAAATGGACTACTATGCGACTTACCAAATGGATATACTGACTTCGTGCAGCTCGCAAACTTCTCAAGTCCTTGAGTATCAAGCAAGGCAAGAAGTATGACGACCCAGCTTCTGCAGCGGAGATTCCTGGCTTCATCAACTTCCACCAGCTCAACATGAATGAGGTGCTTCTGCCTCTTGAGGAGTTCAAGACATTCAACGAGTTCTTCTACCGTGCTCTGAAGCCAAGTGCCCGCCCTTGCTCAGCACCAAACGATCCGGAGGTTATCACCTCGCCCGCCGACTGCCGGTCAGTCGTGTTCAACAAGATGTCGGTGGCGCAGAGGATTTGGGTCAAGGGTCGGGAATTCAACATGGAGCGCCTGCTCGGAAAGGCGTATCCCGAGGACGTCAAGCGCTTTGAGGGAGGTGCTCTCGGTATCTTCCGCTTGGCACCGCAGGACTACCACCGTTTCCACATCCCCGTCGACGGCGTCATGGGTGAGCCGAAGCTGATCGAGGGTGAATACTACACGGTCAACCCGATGGCCATTCGATCGGCTCTGGACGTGTACGGCGAGAACGTTCGCATCTGTGTTCCGATTGACTCGGTCACGCACGGAAGGGTCATGGTCATCTGCGTTGGTGCCATGATGGTCGGCAGCACCGTCATCACGCGTAAGGGCGGTGAGCAAGTCGCGCGTGCAGAGGAACTGGGATACTTCAAGTTTGGTGGTAGCACGATTCTGCTACTGTTCGAGCCTGGTGTCATGGAATGGGATGACGACCTGGTCGAGAATTCGAACCAGGCGCTTGAGACACTGGTGAGTGCTATCCGACTATGTTTAATGGAAGCTAGTGCTGATGCATTGGACAGATCCGTGTCGGCATGTCAGTCGGACACAGCATTGGACACGCGCCTCACACGCCGGACATGCGCAAGGCCAACCCCACGATGGAGGAGAGACAGGAGGCGAAGAGACGCATTGAGGGCAGTCTCGCACCCAACCACGACGCCGGCCCCATGCCCTCTGCGGAAATCAGGTAAATGCAGGGCTCGAGCGGGCTCGGGCGGTTTGTTGTTGGAGTTCCGGAAGGCTAGCTGCAACATAGGAGGATGTATGCATAGCGGTAGGGGCGGGGGGTTGGCCTTGTATAGCGTTGAAGCGGTAGGAGGCAAATTGGAGCGAGTTCCATCTCTTTAGATGTAGATGCCCTCACGAGGTCACGATCACACGCGAAAATACAATCAAGCATCGGCAGCTTTCAACACAGCTGCAAGACAAACTAGCACTGGCGATGAATTAGTGAGGGTGCGGTGGTGCTCGGACCACGTCACGTGCGTCAGACCAATGTTTACAATTTGCCAGGCTGGCTGGTGAGGGTGAGGGGATGCCCGCCGACCGACGTCAACGCCCACAAGCTCCGACTTTCCCTGACCGCGCGCCATCACCACTATCCATATCACCCCTCGCCCTCGTCATTGCCCGACGGCCCGGACCTGCACTTCCATCCCGACGCGTGCATTGGGCCGCCATTCCGCACTTAACGCGTGTTGGCGCGCCGAGCACCTTCGCGAATCCACCGCCTGTCCGCCGACCGGGCCTTTCAAAACAAACCCCATCACCACGCCGCCTACCGCCGCCATCCCCGGCAACGCTCCCGCGCAGCCCGCGCGCGCGCCGCAACGCCAACGCGACTGACTATCTCGGACTTTCCGCGACGGATGCGGCATTGACAGGCACGACGCCCCCGACGACGCGGCCACAGCCAGAAGAGCACGCAGATCAGACGACGACGACGACGACGACGACGCCGACGCTCACACCAGCAACCAGCCTCCCATTTGTTTTATCCATTGCCCACCCGCGTCCATGACAGCCATACTCGTGCATCGCTCCCCGCTGCAAACCCTGAGCATGGCTTCGACGCAACGCGGCCCCACGGCGCGCCGGCGCAGCGCCCGCCACGCCTTCGACGCCGAGGACCAGCACCACGACGAGGCGCCGGCGGGGAAGAGGGTGAGGAAGGACGCGACGACGACCGCGAAGGAGGCGAACGGGGCGACGAGGCAGCAGGCGAACGGGACGGGGAAGGGCGCCGCTGTTGCGGCGGGGAGGAAGACGAGGGCTGGTGAGTTTTCTACCTGTCCCGCTGCCTTTCTCTCCGTTTGGGGGAGAGAGGGCCGGGTGTGCGGAGCGGAGGGATCTTGCCAGGGAGACGGATGGATTGCTGACTTGCGCGCGCAGCGGCCTACGATGAGGATGACGATGGCTTCACGTTTTCGCGGACGCGCTCGAAGAAATCGACGGCGAAGAAGACGGCAGAACCGGCGGCCCCCGCGCCTGCGAAGGCGGCGAGGGCGGCACACCCCGCCGCAGAAGCACACGAAGCGGCCGACGAGCCGGCGAAGAGACGGACGAGGAAATCGCTCGCGGCGATTGCGCCGGCGGTCGCGGAGGAGGTCGCGCCAAAGCGGCGCAGATCGGCGAGGCTGTCGGGAGAGCACCAGCAGCACGAGGTCTCGACGCCCGCGCAGACGAAGCCGAAGCGCGCGCGCAAGGCGGCGATGCAGAAGGACGGGGCGCAGACGCCGAAGAACGACGACGACGACGGTCTCGCGCTTGTTGGAGAGGCGGGGAAGGCGGACGCGGAGCAGCCCAGCCGCGAGGGCACCAAGATCGCGCTCCCGTTCTCCGACACGCCCATCATCAAGAGGAACAAGGAGATGCGCAAGGGTGGCGGGTCGGGGCACCGGAGAAGCAGCACGGGACTGCGCGGCCGGCGCGCCAGCTCGCTGATCGACAGCGGCACTTCGAACGGTGGGCAACATCTCCTCCCTGACGCTGGATCCGGCGAGCCCGGACAGCTCTTGGACGACGAGGCTAATTCGACTGATGGTGTAGCGGTCCCCCACGCCGAGGTTCCGATCGAGGACTTCTACAAGCTTATCGAGCAGAGCCTGCCCGAGCCCAGGCGCATGAAGCAACTTTTGACGTGGTGCGGCACACGAGCGTTGCCGGATAAGCCGTCGGGAGAGGTTAAAGACTTGAGCGCGATCATGGCTGGTTAGTAGAGCGTGCATCTGAGCGTAGAAGTCTGGAGGATGGGGTCGCTGACTTGGGAATAGCACGAGCGATACAGCAGGAATTGCTGAACGATTTCGCAAGTAAGAACGAGATGTCGAATTGGTTCGATAGGGTAAGAATCGCATTTGTCGGCATCCCGCAAGAGGCGCAGAGCTGATGTCGTGAATAGGAAGACGCAGAGCCGGCAGTACTCGTCAAAAAGCAGAATCCGCGGAATGAGGAGAATGCTAAGAAGCTGGAGGAACTCGAGCAGGAAGTTAAGCGGTAAGAAGCTTGTGCTACCGTGAAGGGTGGGTTTAGAGAACTGATGGTATTGCAGCCTGCAAGAAGAAAAACGCGCATGGGAATCCCTCCTGAAGACGCCGTCATTAATCTCATCATCGTCGAGCCCGAAATCAAAGGACAAGAAAACACTACCAGGCGCATCACACCCGCCAGACACGGCACCAGATATCGACCCAGCTCTCCTCGATGACCCCGAGCAAGCCCGCATCCTAGCCAGCCTTACAAGTCTCTCCCTCGATGCCGCATCCTCCACCGCACCAACAGCAGAAACCGACCCCACTGCGGCAACCTCAATACGTCCACCCAGCGTGTCGCAGTCAGATCTCGAGGCTCGTCTTCAGGCCATCACAGCATCTCTCGAGCCGCGCATCGACCTCTTCGCAGATGGGCTGCACAAGGTGGTGCAGTACCGTGGCGCTGCAGAGCGCGTTGCAGACCGCATTCTGGGCTCGGCGGCCGAGCGCCTCGAGGAGAGAGACCGCGAGGCGAAGAAGGCGGCAGGAACGGAGAACGTCGGGTCCGGAGACGTGCTCAGGGCGTTGGCTGGCGTGCTTTCTGGCCAAGAAAGGAGGTGAGCGTGATAGCTGTTGTATAGCTGGCGTGGTGGAGGAAGGGAGAGGTGTGTTGATACTTTTTCTTTCGTTGCTTTCTGTCTTGCTGTTACGCGTCATTGGGAAGGCGGGCGTAAGGTGCAGCGGGTGGATCACATGAACGAATGGATTGATTGATTGGGCAGGGGCGGCATTGCAGCAATGTAGGAGTTTCACGAGATGCATGTCTATTCGTTGTTCGTTGGGCTGGCTGTTTTCTTTTTTTCCTTTCTCCTTCATGAATGAACACGGCGTTTGTCTAATAAGAGCATGGGGTGGGACGCTTGTTCGCTTTCGAGGTGCGAGCAGGAGTTGGCTACTTTACTTTTACACGGAGGCAGGAGGGAGAGAATGGATATGCGTGGCAGGGTCAGCTGCGATGTACATTGACGGGGCCGGTTCGCGTGAGTGCCAGCGTGTGCCTTCAAATTTCACCCTTTATTCCAAGTCAGGCCTCTCGTTTCGGTGGTTACTCCATGCTGGTTTTAAGCGTGCCTTTCCTGCCTCTGCTCCAAGCTCTATCAACACACTTCATTCACATCGATACTCACCGGCAGTCTTCCACAACTACAACATTCTCCCACGACCACCGTCCACTCCACAACGACGATCTCAACGATCACGCCTCTCTGCACCAGAGAATCTCAACGGCCACCCTCACGGCCTTATTTACTCCAGCACCAGAGCTCCAGCCCGACGATGCTCAACCCACCCAACCACCCCAACGTCGACCCCAACGCCACCTCCCCAATCCAACGCCTCCACCGCCTCTTCGCCGGCCCCGCCGCCTCCTGCCCAACTGCGCCCGCTCCCGCTCTCCCCCGCTGCCCCTTCTCCCGCGACGCGAGCGGGGCGGTGCCGAGGGGTGGTTTCGACGACGGCGACGAGGAGGAGGAATTGTACGGACGCCCGACTCCTCCCGCAACGCCGCCGCCGCCGCCGAGCCAAGCCGGCGACGCACCCGGCCGCCCGGAGACCCAGGACGACGACATCGCGGCCGCCCGCAACATCGACGCCCCCCTCGGCCGCCTGTGGCGCTGCATGTACGGCGCCGAGCCGCCCGTCGCGGCCGCCAGGTTGGCCGGCCGCTTGGCCGGTCGACCCGGGCCGCGCCCTCGGCGGCGGCCCCGCGTTTTCGTGGTGGATGGGGATGGGGGTGGCTGGGTCGAGGGGGGGTTGGGGAATCGAGAGGATGAGGTGGGAGAGGGAGATGCTGCTGGGCGTGCTCGACCACCACCGCCGCCGCCGCCACGCGGCTTCTTCGTTCCGGACGGGCGGCAGGACGAAAGCAGGCTCCGCGGCGGCGGCGGCGGCGACGACGACAACCGCGTCTGCGCCTTTCCACCGCCGACCGTCCGCTCCCCCGCCACACCCGACCCGGCCGCCGTCCCCGTCTCGCCCTACCCGCCGCGCATCGTCTTCTCGCCCGCCACACCGCCGCCCAGCCCGCCGCCGCCTGGCCAGAGCTTCCCCGCGCCGTGCCGCATAGCGGAGCTGTCGCCGGCGGATCGGAGGGGCTTGCTTCGTGGTGGAGGTGGGAGCTTCGATGGGGAGGACGGCGGACGACGTGTTTATTTGTGGGATGGCGGGGATTGGTCAGAGTGGGGTTTGGGGGATGTTGCGGGCTCGCGCGGCTTCGGGTCGGTGGGCGGAGGGGGGAGGGTTGGGGGATTGGAGGAGGCGGAGAGCGGAGACGAGGACGAGGACGAGGGGCGTGAGCATGATTACGGCCACGACGGTCGCTGTGGATGCGGACGCGATGGTGGGCACGGCAACGACACGGAGCACCAACATGGCCGCCACGGTTCGGGACGCGGATGCGGGCACGACCACGACCACGACCACGGCCGGGACGAGCGGCCGCGCGCATGTCGGTCGCTGCGGCGCGTCGGCCGCCTCGCGCGGTCGCTCTCGCGCAAGCGACCCGGCCGCCACGACGACGACGAAGTCCACGCCGACCGCACCGAGTGGCAGCGGCGGTGGGCCAACAGCGAGGGCTACACGCGCCACTCGCCCATGCGGATGGAGCCGCAGGCCATCGCCTCGTCGCCCGACTCCTCGCCGCGATGCCTAGCCTCCTGCTCCCCCAACCACCAGCGCCGGTCCAAACCCCCTTCCTCGCGCCCCTCCACCGACACCGCGGAGCAGCACCGCGCCCCCCGGGCAGGGACGCTGTGCGACGTCCTCCAGCTCCTCGCCGCCGCGCGCCGGCTCCTGCCGCGCGGTTGCCCCGGCCTCTGGCTCGCCGCCGAGCGCGACGTGCAGGCGCAGGGCGTGCTGCGCGGCGGCCGCTCTCCGTCTCCCGGCGCCGATGCGGAGTGGGTGGATCTGGGCAGCAGCTCCCGGAGCGACGAGTGGGAAGATGTGGGCCGCCAGCAGCGGGACGGTTCCGCCGATGGTGGTGGCAGCGAGGAGTTCCGGGAGTTCTTGCGCGGCGGCCCGGCTGTGCGTGTGGAGGCGCTGTGGCGGGCGTTCCGGACGTGGCCGGTGGCGCGGGAGGGGGACGCGGATGCGAGAGCGGCGCTCTGGGCGGCGGGTTTGAGGGAGTTTGAGGGGGCGGGGTGGGTGGAAGAGGGTGGGGTGTTGAGGGAGGGGGGTGGTTGTGTGGCCGGTGGCTTCGTGGGGGGCGGCTGCGGCGGAGAGGCGAGCTCCTCCAGCCACGGGAACGGCGGTCTGGAGGTGAGGCAGCGGTTGCCTGATCGGGGCAGGCTGGACGGTGGCGGTGGCGACAGGCACACGGAGCGGCGGATGCCTGATGACGAGCGCCAGGCGGAACGCCGGGAGTGGCATCGTGATGATGCAGAGCGCGTTCCGCGTCTCGGGGATGACTTCCGCGAAACGGGAGATGCGGATGAAGATACGGAAGACGTGCCTCGGTGGTTGATTGACATGCTACTTGAGGAGGATCAGAATCAGAACCCCGAGGACGAGATAGTGGGGAGATTGAGGGGCGGAGCCGGGAAGGACGGTAGGGTGGAAGTGTCTGAGACTGAGGAGCTATGGAAATTGGTGAAGTATCATGCGGGATACCTTCGAGATCCCAACTATCTGGAGGACAAGAGTGCCAAACTACTGGCCGCTTGGTGGATACTGTTACGGCGGCTTGAGAAAAAATTGGAAGAGGATAAATGCACTTGGCGCAGGGCAGTTGCCGACGTCTGTGCTGGGCACACGAACAAGATGGTTTCTGATATCATTTTTCAGATGGTTTCCAAGACCAAGAGGGAAAGAGGAAAATTGAGAAGGGACCCGGAAGGGTGTAGGCTGCGAGGCGGGTCGTATGAAGGAAGTGATGGTAATACTGAGAACGAAGGAAAGAATAGCCTCACTGATCGCAGCCCTGGCGCGGGAACAAACACCGATAGACAATTCCCAGATCGACGCGGCAACGAAGAAGGCATTGCAGATGCAGATGTTGCTTACCCGACTTCTTCGACCTCCGTGCTCGTAAGGCGCCAGAGCGAGGCAGATTTCGACATGCTGGACTGGTGGGTTCTCTTGTATGTATTTGGAGACAGGGCATAGTTCCCCACAGCCCTTCCCACATCAAATGATAGCCTAGAATACTGCGCCTGACCTCGGCGCGGAAGTGCCAAGTGACCGGTGTACGTGATCTTCCTGACGCTGATTCGCGTGGTCCACCCACGTGGATACACCGAGCCAGCAAGGTGCCTGTCTGTCCGCATACATAAGCCAGCACCGCACTACCCTTCCAACACTCGCTTAAGCTATTTTGTAGCAACATCCACAGCCACAACCACCGAATCATCCGTATATCCACTTTTCAACATTACAACCAAGTCACAACTGCGCAAGAACATGCCGCTCCTCCACGCCCGCTCTCGCTGGCGCGGCCGACTTGCCCGCCGCCTACACAGCAGCGTCTCGTTCATATTCCCGGGTCCATACGTGAGCTCCGATGAAGCCTCCGCTGCTTCTTCTGTTTCAGGTGTGGCAGTGATCAATCATCCCGATGGCTCGCCTAGATCTGCAAGCACCACCAGATTTTACAGCAAGAGAAGCTCGGGTGAGGACAGCGGTGAGGACGAGGACAGGTGCCCTCACAGAGTCTCTTCTAATGAGAATGAGAGCGCGGATGTGCGGGGGAGAAGGCGGCGGCTGGCCTGTCCGTTTTGTGATCATGTGCAGGAGAGGCGGCGAGGGCGTGGGTGATAGGACCGAAGAACATCCACAGTATCTGTGATAAAGCCACTGGGGTTGACCAAGATCAATCACAAATCTCCATTTATGGGTCATCAATTGCATGATCCAAACAGTTATGGATGAGTGGAGTGACTTCTGTGTAATACCGAGGTAATGCGCAACTCAGCTTTTGCATCTTTCTGACAGCCTTTCCTTGAGCGAGCGCTATCCTGCGTATCATATAAACATGCGGCCACTACAGCCCTGCGCCGAACGAACGCTCTAGAACGGAAATAAAAAAAAAAAAAAATCCCGTTATCAACTAAACAACCAACGCCATTCCTTGCTCTCAACCCCCCAAAATCAGACTCCAACGCCCGTCAACCCCAAAAATTCCCTTTAGGTTGATTTTCGTGGCTGGCTTCTATGCCTAACGCCAGCGGTGCGGCGCGGAACGTACCTGGCACAGATCTCACGAGTCATCTTCCAAGTCACTACCCGTCTCTATTATTCGGCATTGAATACCAAGCTCCGCTCGCGCTCGGACCCTCAGCCGTCGTCTATCAGCTGCGCCGCTGTGCCGCTTCACCACACTGCGTACTGTTCCGCTGGAAGGAAGTAAATTTGCGCCCGGTCGGCCAGGCAGTCCCGCCCACTTAAAACGGTACTGACCCGGTCCTCGCAGTCCCTGCTGCCTTCAGCCCGGTCCTAGACTCTACACCGCGAATCAGCATGGCCCAGACGTATGTTCGAGACTCCTCATTTGATTCCTATGGCTGACATCGCCGCCTTCAAGTTCTCCAGGCTCCATTTTCATCCCCCTTCCGCCGCCACCTATAGACTAGATCGCCATTATCCCCGATGGTGCTGTTATGAAGAGTGGTTGCATTTTTCAGCTCGCGGATAGCAAGACCATTCTGAAGGTAGAGCGCCATATCCGGATGACTGAAGTTGAGGCCATGCGTTTTGTCGCGACCCGCACCTCTATCCCAGTACCTCGTGTCCATGAAGCGTATGGAAGAGACGGGATAGGCCATATATTCATGTCGAAAGTTGATGGCGTGCCGTTGGGGAAGGTATGGAGGAAGCTCTCGGAGCAGGACCAAGCCACCATCGTCGATCAGCTCCGTGGATACATCACAGAGCTTCGACAGCTCCACGGCGAATTCTACGCCGCACTCTGGAACCGCTCTAGCCAAGACACCTTCTTCAAACACCTCGTTCGCGCTAAGCCAGAGAGTCAAGAATACGGTCCATACAACACGAGGCAGGAGTATAATGAAGGCTTAGTTGAAGCCCTTCGCAATTCTCGCCCCACGGGGAAGCTTGAAGACTCAACAAGGCCTCTCGTTGAGAAGTTGCTGGCGTTGCAAGATGAAAGAAGGATTTTCTCGCACGTAGATCTCCACGTGAACAACATCATGGTCGAAGGAACGAAGGTGATTGGTATCCTCGACTGGGCAACGGCGGGTTTTAGCATTAACCGGTGAGATTATACCGAGGCAAGGATGCGATCAACAACTTCAAGCCAAGCATGGAAGCAGGCGTTGGAAAGCATCTTCCCCGACGAAGCGAAGGCTGGCTACGAGGTCTTCACGGAGTTGGACCAATCGATCGTACGATATAGCGGGTTCTAGCAGACATCTTATCCGGGCAGCCGGGTTGGGTCTCATATGCCTCTCAGTCAGCCTATCATTATCAGCGACCGCCTCTACCACCCAGATAGCGGCAGCGTTACAGTATGCGACAGTCAAACCGGTAATCAACTCGCCAGTCAGTGTAATGCCCGACCAGTCGCTGCAAGCCATGCAATGGTCAGCTTTCGTCATCTGCGTCGATCATTCTCCACCTCTTCAGGCAGGCTCCGGGCGGATCAACGCCGCCCAAAGCCAAACCTAAGGAAATTGTTCCAACTAGCAAGGCGGCAGCGATGCTGGCCGCCAAAAGAGGGCTATTGGAGGAAGTGCTGCTGCTCCTCCGCCACTGATCCCGCCACCTCCGTGAGTGGCTCTTGATGAATTGTTATTTGTCCGGATGCTTAAGGACCTGAATCCCTTGAAGTGTGGGAGTAAGATTTTCAGGTTACGACCAGAATTATTGGGTCGTATTCTGCCGTAGTTGGGGGGAGATATTTTGAATCTGGTCTGTTTCAACGATGGAATTTAAATGGCAGGAGCGGACTTGGGAGCTTTCTGAATGTTCCAGGGCATGGGAAGCTTGAGATAAATCAATATTTAATTTAGGAGATCTGGCAGTTGAGGCCAGGTTGAAATGATTAATTGCACACGTTCATGACTAAGTCTCGCGGGTCAGGTTTTGCAAATATGAAAGAGGGAGATAACTGGAAATGTCAACAGAACGGACGAATCCAAACCAAAACAATCTCCCAATCTATGATATCCACGGCAGATGGAAAAGTGTCCCAATGGCATACCCTCTTCTTTGCGGGACATGACCAATGCTCTTCTGTCTCCAGCACCTGCTTACTTTGCCTGTCTGCATGTGATCTTGTTAGTTGCGTGCATGGCTTCAGATTCTGAATGAATACGTTCTCAAGGAGACCATGAGGCCCACTCGAAACAGGCTTGAGTTCGTAAGCGAGCCTGGATTTCTCTGCTACGCCTTACTTCTGCATCTCCTCTAGGAGCACCAGATCACAGACATGGCACCCCTTCCCCCAACGAATGGTATCTCACACAAAAAACAGACACCCGCAGCATCACGCACCGAACGCCCCCCCAAAAAAAACCAAAACCCCGTTGCCCACCCCCTAAAAACAAAACAAAGAAACGCCACATCTTCCCTTCCCGTGAACCAACCCCAAAACATCAAACCCACCCCTCCTCCCTCGCCCTCCCCAACACCTCCCCCACCACCGGCCCCACCCCCCGCGCGATCCCGCACCCCACCACAAACGCCCCCACGTACTCGAGCCGCACCGCGACCGCGCCGTCGATCGCCTCCGCCAGCGCCAGCACCACTACCAGCGACGCCAGCACCGTCGGGATTAGGAGTAGCCGGTCGCGTCGCCTCTGCGTCTCGGCGGCGGCGGCGGCGGCGGCGGGGGAGCAGGAGGCCGGGAGCGCGGAATCGAAGCGCACGCGTTTGGCGGACGGGCGCGGGGGGGAGGGGCTGGCGCTGCGGCTGGCACTGCGGAGGATGGAGCGGGTGGTGCGGCGGGCGGGCGGAGGGGCCGGCGGCTCTTCGCGGATGGGGGAGAGGGGGGCGGTGGTGGGGGTGCGGCGGTTGAGGGCGGGTAGGGGTTTGGGCGGCGTGGCCGGGAGCGAGGCGGTAAGGTCCGGGTGGATGGGGTGGCTGCGGAGCGGGGAGGCGTGCGAGGGGAGGTGGGAGATGGGGCGGTGGTGGCGGATGGGGGTGGTGGGGGGGGTGGGGCGGGTGGGCTGGTAGGAGGTGGGTGGCGAGAGGGCGGCGGTGGAGGGGCGGCGCGGGAGGGGGGTGTCGTCGGGGTTGCTGCTGAAGGGGGAGTAGGTGGCGGCGCGGTGGTGGTTGGGTGCGGGCAGGGGTGGGAGGGTCGTCAGGACGGTTGCTGGGAGGGGCGTTAGTGGAGGAGGTAGAGTGGGGAGGCGGGTGGAGAGGCTCACTCCCGAGTGATGTGGCGTCGTGGTCCGTCTCGTGGACGGCGGGACGGAAGCGAGTCTCGTCGGGATCCTCGCGGTACGGGGGCGGCGGCGTGAGTTCGATCTCGGTGATGAGCTGTTCCTCTGCGTTCTTCTGGAGCTCGACCGGGCCCATCCAGTTTAGGGAATCCCGGCCGGTGCAGTATGTCGGTGCTCCATGGTGCTGTGGACTCTTCGGAGAGGCGGATGTGTCATACGCGGCGGCGTGTTGCGACTTGAGGATTTTCCGGAAGAGCCGTGTGTCTCTGAGATGGCGCGGGAAGCTGGAGCCTGGCGGATGTCGTGATGTCTTCATTGCGGGAAGTTGTGATGGCGAATGGCGAGTCGAGGTTGGAAGGGAAATGGGAGCGGAGACAGGCGTCTTTTTCGCAGCGGGCGTGAGGATGGGGGATTTCAAATGCAGTGGAGATGGAGAAAGCCGGTCAGCGTGGGTTTCAGCGGTGCTTGGGGCCTGAGACTCGTATGAAGAAACGCTTGACGCCCGTGTGTCGCGAACCGACGGGCTGACGTGCGCTGGGTTTCAGAAACGGTGGCGCGGGGCCAATGGACCAAAGCTTCGCCTTGAGCCTCATAAATCCAACGAGTAAAATCTAAGTTGTTGATTCAGGACGGAAGGGGGCGGAATACAAAATGCAGCAAGCCAAAGCACCTTTGCCTGTCATTCGTGGGCTGCAAAAAGCCATGTATGGTGCGACTGGCGCCAGATCGACCGGACACTACCGTTGCTCGAATGCGAGAGTGGCTGACACCCACGGCAAGATGCGGGCCGGGTCCACACTGAGCCATTGGAGGTGTGACGGTGGTCTGGATTAGGGAGAGATGGTGTGTGGGTGCGGGTCTGGGGGCCAGGATGTCCCCAGACGTGCGCTCGCCCTGCCCGATCGCAGATTTAAGTTTGAGATGGCGTACCCGACCTTGTGGAACAACGTCATGTTGATTGATTGTGCGTGTCGAAGTGTTGGAATGCAAATATGTCCGGATGGACGGTCTTTGGAATGCTGATCGCAGGCGCTCATCTGACAAGGCTGTGCGATGCAAGCCAGCGTCAGCGGCAGCGCGGCCGTATTCCCATTGGCCTGTAACAAAAGTCTATCCGTTGCTTCGCTTGAACACGCACAGATTCCTCCATCGTCGAAATTTTACAATGAGGAGAACGTCAGGAGCTGGGGATATTGATACGCAGGCGCACTTTCTCAAGAGAGACGCGCTGTACGATGAGGAAAAGCCTTACTCGCTGCGGTTCACGCCACCCGATGGGTTCCCGAGGGCGAACATAAGGCTGGAGTCTCATGGCATCAAAGTGCGCGATATCCGGCCAATCAAGGACGAGTTGTCTTTCGCAAGAGACGGGTACGTCGTGATGGATCTCAGGAGCCGGATGAAGCATGAGGACTGGGACGACGAAGCAATGATCAAGGAAGTATACCTTCCCGAGATTGCGGACAACCTTTGTGAATCTTTGGGCGCCTGTCACGTTCAAATCTTCGAGCATACTGTAAGCCCGAAGGCTCTGCTTGAGACATGGAGAGGCACTGAAGGGAGGAAGGTCAGGAAACGACACGATATCTTCCCCATCTCGACCGGGGAGCCTTACAAATACAACCAACCAACGTCAATAGCACACATCGGCAAGAATTTCCAGAAATAACGGTAGTTGGAGCGTATGCAATACTGACTCCGTGACAGACACAACAGTGCCTTGGGCGCTGAACATGGTCCGTTCGCTAAACCCCGAGAAGGCTGAGGAGATACTGAAGCATCGAGTGCAATGCGTCAAGTAAGGTGCTGGACGGGAACTTATGAGAACGAGACTGATACAATCGATTCAGTGTCTGGAAGCCTCTTGTTGGGCCGGTTAAAGACTGGCCTCTCGCCATGTGCGAGCCAAGAACACTGCAGCCAGATCGAGACCTGGAACCATGCGATCTCGTGTATCCAGACTATGTTGTCGAGAACCAGCAGGTTTACCACTCGGATGAGCTCGAATGGTTCTACATCAGCGATCAGGAGTCGAACGAAGCCTGGGTGTTTCTGCAGTCTGACACGGATCCAAGTGGAAAACCAGGTATGCCGAATGGCGCTTCCAAAGCAGCCGAGACTAACCGGTATAGCGGCACATACCTCCTTTCCGACTCCGTCCCAGAACGAGACGACGCCTCCAAGGGAGAGCATAGAAGTACGGGCTCTGGTGTTTTATGGGGAGTTCTGAGGGCGGGTCCGGACTCGGTGGTTTCCGGTGGTTTCTCACATGCGCCTCACCAAGCAGCTGTTTCTCTGTTCGAGCGGTCAATTAGGATAGCAATAGCTTTGATATGTTGACGCAGTATTGGTATTGGGAATGAGCCGCCCCGGAGAGCACGGACCAAGAACTCCGCAATTGTCAACGCGCTAAGGCGCGTCTTTTGCTTCCAAACCCCTCTTGACAACACACCAACTTCTTTTGAATCATCCACTGCAGTCTTCCTCGGCATTCTTCCCCGCCTATCTGAGCAGCACATGGGGGCCGACCGAATGAGCAGCCGCTCCACGTGCGAATCTCATGAGGCGGAGGACGATGCACGTGAGCTCTCCTGCTCAATGGTCCATTTGTCGCGCACGAAGAAGTTGCCGGCATTGCCGTCGAAGACCATCATCTCTCCCTTCTTGAACCCGAAAATGTTCGCTTGCGACTGCGGTTCTCGAGGCGCTGGCCACACAGCTTTCCAGGGTTGCCTCTTGCCAACAGGCACGGGCGGAGGTGCCCCCTTCTGCTCCGGTTGCTCCAGGTTGGCTGCTGCAATTGGAGGATCAGCCTGCGCCCACATCTGCCGCCATCAGCAGGCGGCAGCAGTGCGCGATCCACGCGCCCATTGGAGGAACTCACACGTTGTGCGATACCGACGCCCCTCGGGATTGGGTGAGTTCGATGTCGGGGAGGGAAAGAGGGAGATGCTTCTGCCAGCCTCACCGGAAATGCGGCGGAACGACAAATTTTCATTGCGCGGCGATGTACGACCAGCCACGCCTGACGCGGGCTTTCGGGCCACCATCCACCCCTGCGTTCTCGATCCTTACCCCACTTCCTGAAAGCAGCAAAGGACCTACGGATCCATGTCTTTCAATCCGCCACGAACCCTCTGTGTGGCGAAAGTGTGTCCCGCATGCAGAACCCGAGTAGGTCTTACAGTTGGGAACGCTGACACTCAGCCCCGATGCCGTGGGGTTCTGTTGGACAAGCATATAATACATTCAGATGTCTGTCGGTTTCAGCTTCCAGCCCTGATACAACTCTTTCTCGAGAGGAGCCACGATGTTTTCGTACACACTTTGTCGGAATCCCTCGTCGTTGAAATCAACCTCCTGCGCAAAGAAATCACAATCCAAACATGCTCGGATCGCTGTCCGGTAATTCTCAAAAAGATCGTCTACCGACTCTTGGAAAACCCTCTCTGCCGTCGCAAGATTTGTGTTGACATTCACCGATCCATCTTCTGTCAGGTCTTCTGGAAGTCTCATTTTCTCGATGGGTTCCCAGATCTGCAATTCCAGGAGCAAAATCCCGAGAGCCAAAATTGCAGGACTCGGATGGAGTTGCATCATTGCGCCGTCACCGCTCCCATCTGCAATGCCTTGGAAGTCGGTGTTCAAGTATGGATCTTTGAGACTGAGCTGGTCGGACGCCGATCGGAAGAACGAGATTTGCGTCTTGTCCCACTCATTCTCGAGCCCTTTACTTTCGCAGAGATGGAGTAATGAGTGCGCCAGTATGACAGCCAGAACGCGCTTCTCCTTCAGCTTCCTTTGGGAATTGGTCTCATGATGAAGCAGCTGATCAAGCGTTGTGCATGGCTCCATGAACTTCCTTCGCTGCTTCCGCGCACGGTCGTGCCACAACGTACTACTGTCGTACACGACTTCAAGAGCGACGTTGCTTTGGTGGGCCTGGGTGACTATGGTGCATATGGACTCGACATGAACTCTTTGCGCAGACCTGGAAGAAGCCGTCGGGTTTGATCCAGCGACTGACGGGGTGTTCTCGAATCTTACGACCGAATCACGCCGTTGTCTACACTGTTGTGAGTACCCAATTGCAGATGAAAGGCCTTGTCAGACTCACGGATGCTCTACGCGAACACGACTTTCCTGCCACTTGCGGTCTTCGTGTCCAGTGGAGATGAACAAGTCGAGATCGTCGTCAGATTCATCCTCGAACCAGATAAAACAACCCCACAACGACAGCCTTGCCTCGTGAGGCGAAGGACAGTTGCAGTGCAGCGGCCAAACCCTGGCTATGGCGTCATACAAGTTATGTATGAGATTCCTGGACTTTGAACGTGGCGGCCATTTCCAGGGGTCACTACCTTGTGGTGCGTCTGGTGTCTCCGAACTTTCTACCGGCGTTTGGTGCCGAATGAAGCGCTCAAGTGTCTTGTTCTCCTCTGTAAGGGTGGCTAAGGCTCTGCGTCTCTTTCCGTCGCTCGAGGTGAGTTTGATTCGTCCTTTCGGATCGTTTGGACCGCCGCCATTCGCCCGGAGACTTTCAAGCTTCGTGTACAGAGTGCGCGGTGTTTGCTACGGACGTACGAAATTAGCACCGCTACGATGCCACGCACTCTCGAGTACTAACCGCGATATCGGAATGTTCTAGCTTAAGCACGCGATCACTCAGTATTGCATCCAGATTTTGGAGAACGCTTTGCAGTCTGTCCACGAATGCAACGTGGGACGTGCCGAGCTTTTGCGACAAGGCTAACGACACACGATCGTCTTTCCACAGCTGCCTGTCCAGGTTGAGTAGTCGAGTTTTTTCATCGGTGGTGAGCGTTGGCAAGTCGGATATGAGATTTCGCATGGTTATGTTGAGGAGGGCCACCTCGTCGTGTAGGTGCTGGTACTGACTGGCCAGCTTCTCGTCCTTGACCTTCGCTCGGAGGATGGTCGAGGCTGTGCTGTTCACTTTCCGCTGATGCTCCGCTGCTGCGGCGACTATCGGCACAACGGCGAGCACCAACCCAGCGATTTCCACTCCGGACATTGTGCAGTTAAATGGCTGCAGGCCGGGATGATTGTCAGGAGAGCTGAAGGCTCATGGTTCCCGGGGACTGACGACATTATGTAGCTGCCTGTCGCCCGGCTTACACGGCTGCGCCTTCACACACTCCGCAGACAGCCTTGTCACCCTTGTCACATGTGCTGGCAAGCGCATCTGAATGCGTCAAGCGAAAAGGTTGGCAGATCGGGCTGAGGAACGAATGCCTCGCTACCCCGCCATGCGCTGAGCCGCAGGCAAAATGTCAGCCTGCTGCGCATCCCGCTCCCTCCGACCAAACGCCTGAAGCTACGTCGTCTTGCGCATCCTTTGCGCTTGATGCGCTGCGATGGATGACGACCCGACAATCTCGTCCAAGGCGAAGGCTGTTGCTGATTTCTTCCGGCTTCTTCTTGAGATCGGTCCTGGCAGCGGTGATCCTCCAAAGGTCGAGGCGACGGACGTGGACGACCAGCTGGCACGCTTCAACATATGGGCCAGCAACATAGGCGTGTTTGCGTCTGGCCATGCGTCTCTCGACTACCGCTTGCGCGAGAGCCAGGAAGCGAAGAGCTTAATGATCCAGTTGCTCGAGGGATTACAGCGCTTTCTTAAACGCGGTAACGTCCCGCATCCCGGATTGGCGCAACGTGTGCTAATCAGGTTCCAGCAATCTATGCCACTGGTCTACCAGAGACTGACCCGCAGTTGCAAGCACTCGAATCTTCCGTCGAAGAAGCCCCTAGCGATACCTACCAGTCCTCCCAATCTTCATACGTCTCATCCCAGCAATCCGTTACCGAATCGACTCCCGAGACTGATATCCTGACTCCGTCAGAGGAGCGGCTACATGGGATAGAACAGACGATCGATCGCCTCTACCGGCTTTCGGTGGCCATTCGTCGGCCTTCTATCGGCACTCAGAACGTGAAGGCGGCGAACTTTCCGATAAAGGACGATGAGGGGAATGAGTGTGGCGAAGCATTTCAAGATTATGCGCTCAAGATTGTGACGCATAGGTTTCCAGATGCAGACAAGGCATTGGGAGAAAAGTTGGCAAACGCCATTACTTTGCGTAGGAAGCGCTTCCTGTATCGGCGTAAACATCAGGCCAAACTGAGCTTCAAAGGCCCAGAGGAAGAGGACACACAACCCCCACCTTCAAAGGAAGGAGGAACATCGACCGTGCTGCAGAAAGAGACCTCGCGAAACCCAAAAGATAACGGACCAGGGAAACTACACGCCTCAAAACGTGCCCCGCCATCTCACACTTCTGCATCAATCTTTTCCAGATCTAAATTCCAGAAGGAAACCTTATTCGAATCTGCATCACATGTTTCGACAGCCATCAACGTTCCTTCAGACCACGGTGGTAATGTGTCAGTACCACCACCTCCAAAAGTGGCTCCCGGCAGCAAGGGGTTCGAGTGTCCTTACTGCTGTCTCATGCTACCCATTACAGACTCAAAACCTGCCCAATGGAAGTGAGTATGATTGGCCGTCTGCACGAGCTTTGGTTAATTAGTTGAAAAGGCGGCATGTTCTTCGAGATCTTGATCCATACGTTTGTCTGTCACTCGACTGCTCCGAGTCCCAACCGCTTTTCCATGACCGACATGCATGGGCATCGCACATGCAGTGGCAACATGCCCGACAATGGCGCTGCACTGCTCCGGGACACACAAGGTTCAGTTTCGACTCGGAGGTCGCTTTCGCGGAGCACATGAGGTCAAGTCACAAGGGCGCATTTAACGAAAAGCAGCTTCCCATGTTCCTGAAAAGAGCGGAGAGGCCCGGAGTAGCATTCACGGTTTGCCCTTTGTGTGGGTTTGCCCCTACTCAGGATGCATTGGGGCAAACCACTTCTCAGAACAACGCCGCCGGCCTGCGAAAGCCCTCCGGAGACCGGTCTACGGACTACCTATCAAGGCACATTGCGAACCATTTGCAATCCTTGTCCACAATCTCTCTTCCGTGGCGCGATGGTGCGGATGATCAAACCGAGAACGAAGGCACGGCTTCGCACCTTGCCGATGAAGACCCTGCTTCCGACTACCATGATGATATGCCGTCGCTATCTTTCGGAGGAGATACGGATTCCCTAGACTCGGAGGTGCCTTCCAGCGACCTTGGGTTCTCTGCACCTGTCATCCCCGAGGACGCTGTTCTTGGCACAGCCAGGGACGAATGGTGTTTCCTGCCTCCTTCGCCATACTACGGCCACGATCGAGATCCAACTCTGCAAACCTTCCTCCGGAAACTTTACATTGAATCGTCACCTTCCATGAACGACAAAGAGGGGCCCATCCTTCCTTGTTATTTCCTACCGTTCAGTCCGAACAAGAATTTCTTCGGCCGAGATCTCGCACTGTCTGCTGTCGAGGAGGCGCTGATTCCATCTTCCATGTCAGCATCCAATCCGGCACTTGCAGGAGCCAAAGGAGAAACAAATCCGAGGACGTTCGCCATATGTGGTCCAGGAGGCATGGGTAAAACACAGGTTGCGATCGAGTTCGTGACGCGGCATCGGGACAAATTTGACGCAATCTTCTGGGTACACGCAGACGATGTCTCGAAGCTGGCACAGGACTTCAACGACATCGCACTCAAGCTGGGTCTGGTGTCCGAAGGTTCAGTGGATTCAAGAGATCATACGTACACGCGGGAATTGGTGAAGAGGTGGCTGGTCGAGCCGCTCAAGAACTTGAAAGACAAGGATTCGGAATTGGCATCCTGGCTTCTCATCTACGATGGCATCGAGGTATCGAAGACTATCAATGAGTTCTGGCCTTACGACGGACCCGGATCTGTTCTCGCGACCAGCCGCAATCCGTTCACTTGGACGACGTCATGGCCGTTGGTTCCATTCACAGCTATTGAAGCCACCGATTTCCTTCTCCAGCTTACGGGGAGGAAGGGAGACTCGAAGTCGAAAGCCGAGGTTGCGGCCGTCTGTCAGCGTTTGGGTGGTCTTCCGCTTGCATTGTAAGTCGCCCGCTTCCTGGTTATCTTCGGATGATACTGACGTCGTGTGTCTTCAGGACCCAAATGGCCGGCGTGATAACGTACAGAGATATGACCTTCGCCGAGTTCATCCAAGCGTACAACGAAAGAGAATCACGCCAAGAGCTGCTACAAGCGACGCCCGACAACAATCTCCGAGGCCCTGGGTACGAGCACAACCTGGCTTCGGTGTGGGCACTGGAGAACCTCACACACGGAGCCACGTTGCTGGATGCTCTCTCAATGCTCGACTGCGACGGCATCACGGAACGTCTGATCAGTGAAAACCTCGGCAAAGTCGATCTACCCGGATTTCCATCTGATAATGCGGAATATCAACGGGCCAAGGACGAGCTCCTTCAATCATCCCTTATAACGGGAAATAGGAGCCAGAAGAAGTTCTTCGTCCACAGAATCGTCCAGGACGTTGCGCGAACGCGGCTGAACAAGGAGAAGTACCGCTTAATATTTATGGCGTGTGTCAAGATGGTTTCAACATTGTGGCCGTTCGAGGTCTTCACATGGCGTCATGGAGTAGCGAGGTGGTGGGACTGCGAAGAGCTGTTCCCTCACGTGCTCAAGTTGAAAGAGCTTGCGGGACGGACGGTGCCATCGGAAGACGACCTTTCAGGGGACTATGGCTTTGCCAGACTTCTCACGGACGCAGGATGGTAAGACAAACCCGCCTCACGACGGATTATGAAGACTGATCCAACACCCCGCTAGGTACCACCACGAGCGCGGCCGCTCCGCCGAATCCCGTTTCTTCAACGACATGGCGCAGACCATCTGCGAAGCCTGGGTCTCCCACATCTCCTCGCACCCGACGTCCTCAACCCAGAGCACCCAGTATCAGCGCGACCTACTCGCCACCCTCGCCGAGATCACGCACAACCGCGGGTGCATCGCGTCGGAGACAAACGAGCCACTGGCAGCGCTGTCGCACTTCGCGCACTTCAACGCCATGATGACGGCCGAGTTTGGACGGGACGCGCAGCTCTGCCGGCGCGACATGCGGCTCGCCATCTCGTGGAACGAGCTGGGCAACGCGCACATGCTCAACAGCGACTGGCACCGCGGCGAGGCCTGCTTCCAGCGCAGCGTCGCGACGATGCGGCGGCTGGCCTTCTTCGAGGAGATCAACCTGTCGCTGCCGGTCGTCAACCTGGGGCTGTCGTGGTGGCTGCAGGGGCGCAACGAGGAGGCGCTGGAGCTGCTGCTGCAGGGGCTGGGGGAGCGGCAGAAGGCGTTCGGGTCGGACGACCGGGAGAGCTTCATCACGGGGAGGTTTCTGCACGCGCTGGGGAACGTGAAGGCGGCGGTGGGCAGGAGGGAGGAGAGCTTGGCGTACCATCGGAAGGCGCTGCTGCATTACAAGAGCACGTTGGGGAACAATCACCACAGGACGGCGGATGTGTGCGTCAAGGTGGCGGAGCATTCGATAAGGTTGAAGCAGGAGGATACGGCTATGTGTGTTTCGCCCCCCTCCCCCATCCATCCCTCTTCTTCGTTTCGTCTTCTCGGCGCGCGGAAACTGATGCAAGCAGGGCCCTCCTCGACCACGCGCTGAAGGCGTATAGCAACCGCGAAACGTACGTCCCGGAGAAGGCGCGGGCGCTGTTCAAGCGCAGCCAGGTGCTGCGGATGATGCGGAAGGTAGACGAGGCGGAGCAGGTGCACGAGGAGGCGGCGGAGCTGTATTACGAGGCTGTTGGTGCGGATAGGGAGGGGTTGGAAAGGAAGAAGGCGGCGGAGTTGGTGGATGAGGACTTTCATGAGTTGATTGCGTTTTGGTCGAGGTGAAAGGAACGGTCTTGAGGCCGCCGTGGCACCCACCCGCCTGGCCCTAATGTATTACAGTGGCGTGTTTTAGCTTGTCCTCGGTGTAAGTTTGACCAGCAATTTAGGCTTGTCCCACAAGGTCCATGGCTTTTGGTCAGTCCAGTTGAACGACTCCTCACGAAGCTCCAAATCAAAAGACCATAGCATCATTGCTAGGATCAGCCGAACTTCGTGGTACGCCAAACTGGGATTTAGTGCATTAGTACCCCTATTCACGACGCATGCATGCTTCTTGTGCTTACCTTTTACCAAGACAGTTGCGTGGTCCAAACGAGAAGGGCTGCAGGACATCGCGCTGATCGGACTCGAACTCCGGGCCACCCATCCAGCGCTCCGGCAGGAAAGCATCCGGCGACACGAAATTGACGGCAGAATGGTAGGCCGCAAACTGGGGAGCATACGCTCTCGTCTGCAAGCATCCTTGTCAGCTCCAGATCCTCCACACCACCGTCCTCCAGCCAAGCCACTCACCCCTCCGGGCACCCACTTCCCGCACACCGACGCCCCGCCCGGCGCAATCTTCCGCGGCCCGGCAAACGGCACGGGCGGATACATGCGCAGGCCGGCCAGCATGAACAGCGCCGCGTTCGAGTGCATCTGGCGCCGCTCGAGCCGCGCGCCGTCGCGCAGCGCGAGGCTCCAGATGTCCGGCTTGGCGGCGCCGGACGCGAGCCGGCGGTCGACGCAGTCGACAGAGTGCTGGAAGTGCGCGGTGCGCACGGCGGCGAGGCGGCGCGGAGGAGGGGGTACTCGAGCGTGATGCGCGAGATGTCGCCGGCCTTGAAGCCGCCGAAGACGACGTCGACCCAGGGCGAGTAGGCGTTGGTTTAGAGGAGGTTGAGCGGCTCGCCGAAGGTGAGGTCGCCCATGATGTCGAAGGTGGTGAAGTTGTAGAGCTTGACGAGGTCGACCGGCTGGGTGGAGGTGGCGGTGGCTTCTTTGGTCTTGGACACCAGCATGTCGGTGTACTTGCGGATCAGTGGCTCTTATTCGACCAGAGCCTTGTGCGAGAATGCGTTGGCGAATATTCTGCGGATGCGGCCGTGCTCGGCGTCCGAGGGCTCGGTGATGGAGGATTTCCCTTGCTCTTACTTCATGAATACAATATAGCTCTCACAAATCATCAGCCAAGTCCAGTCTTTCAATGGGGTTGGCAACAACAAACCCGAAAATGCACCCTTCTTCTCTGGTCCAATCACCGTGATCTACTTTCCCCGTCCCAAGGTACTTGTAGCAACTACTTTGCCGCCAAAAGTGCAGCGTGGACGCTGCACCTGAGACGCGTTCTCTGCGCTGCCACGCTCTACCCTCCCGACGAGGCATGCAGTTGCACCCGCAGGCGCCTGTCGTTTGGACGCATGCTGGTCGAGACGGCGGCAACTTGGATACGTTGGAGACGACCTTCACCAAGCTGGAAAACTCAAGTCTATGTTATGCCTGGATAATCCATTTGTAGTTGTTATAAGCAAGCAGGCCACGACCAGCAAAGGGCAAAAGGCCAAATGATACTACTAGCGCCTGACCTTCGGAACGATCTAGCCAAAAACAGAAATTCTCAAGGCAGCCAAACCCAGCTCTTCCTGTCCTCAATGCAAAAGACCACAGTAGCTTTGCTGGTACAAGTGCACAATCTTCTGGTAATTTCTAACTCTCGAAATTCACAGGAGAAGGAACACAGGCTGAGCTCGATAGGTTGCTTTCAGTTCACGCTCTCAACTTTATCCCATCTGCCACAGCTCAGCAATGGACAGGCCACAAAGGAAGAGACAACATACCTCAGCCATCAGCCACCACTTCCGGAACCACTTTGCCTTTGGGGATTGAAATGCAGTGTGCTTCTTTCTCCATAGCCTGCGACCGTAAACCCAGCAATTAACCCAAGATCCGGCTCTTCGTTACTACAATCAGAGATACCGGTGTCTTTCTGGGATATAAGATCCTGAAGTATTTTACGTTAGAAGTCCCTCGGGAGAGGATTTCCCTGAGAAATGCGCCAAGGGAAACCCGCAAGATGTGCTTCAAATGGGTTTACAGTGTTATCTAGGATTAGAGAAGGCGACATGCGGCCTTGGGCTTGATCAGATTCTCTGATGATGCGTTGTTTGAAACCTTGGCGATGCAGTAGTTTTCCGTTCATTTCTCAGTGTTGCGGATGATTGAGCTCGAAAGCCCTGCGACTATGGCGTTGGCAGAGGGGAGTTCTCACGAGAGGATGGAATGACTCACTCACAGTTGAGGAGACTGTTATCATCAAACGCGTCAATGCTCGAGTCATTGAGTCTGTGTCGTCCGCACTGACCGTTCTCCGCTTTGTTCGACAGCAGAGAACCCAATTGGTTCCTGTGGATCTACGCTTCCACCCCACAAGTTCGTTTCAGCGTGGGCGCCAACTCACCACCGCAAGTCCACTTCCTCCGATGAGGAAGAGGCTCGTGCGTCTCCTTACTCAAAAGGTACGCCAACGAACAGCATGTTCACCACACGTATGCCCCCACATTTAACCAAGCCTTCCATACGTCTCACTACTATCACCCTGTATAACTTCCACTTCTCAACTTCCACCAATATTCCCCACCCTCAATCATCTACCCAAGCACGACCTCACACACGCCCCAACCATGGACCTCCTATTCAGCACCCTCAGCACCGTCACCAGCTTCCTCGGCACCGCCTCCACGCACACACAAAACGCCGTCAGCTCCGTAAAATGGGCCGAGCTGCCCACCGACGCCCAGCGCTTCTTCTCGCGCGTCGCCAACAGCAGCACCAACTTCATCTCCATGCGGTGGGACGACCTGCCGCCGACGACCAAGGACTGGATCAAGGCGCACCCACACCAGGTCGCCTTCTACGTCGCGCACGGCATCGTCATCGTCGCGCCGACACCCGTGACGGCGCCGCTGCTGGGCGCCGCCGGCCTGGCCACCGCCGCCCCGGCTGCAGGTACGACTTCCCGCTCCCCCCCCTTCCGAGCCGGTCAGGAAGAAGGGCGTGTTGCACCTGATGCGCGGTTTGTTCGTTGGTTGACGGATCCCCACAAGGCTCGGCGGCCGCGGCCATCCAGACTGCGCTCACGTCCGTCGGCTCCGGCGGCGTGGCGCTGAGGACGGCGGTGACGACCGGGCACGGCGCGCCGGCCATTGCGGAGGGCCTGCAGGCCGCGCTGGCGATCGGAACCGGCATCTATGGGCTGTGGACGTACTTCAGCGGGCCGAGCAAGCAGGACGGTGCCGCCAAGCCCGCGCCCGTCGAGCAGGCGCCGGCTGGGAAGAAGAAGGGCCTGGCGAAGAGTCGGACTGAGCGGCCGCCTGCTGCGCCGAAACGCAGCTTCTCGATCCGAAATATGTTCAGTCTGCGGAGAAGGACGACGGCGTAGGGTATGGTGCTTGGGCATGGACGATGAATGCCGGATGACTGTGGAAAGATACCCTATGAAGATGGATTATGTACTCTGTATGATCTTAAGATCGAAATTCTGTAGGCATTGGAGTTTGGGCGGCATGAATTGGATTTTTTGCGTTAAATGCATGAACGCTCTGATGTTACCGAGATAATCTAGCTCATGCCTCGTCTGTAATGGCTTGTACGGCTTGGGACAAAGACTTTGCAAACATCCGAGAAGTCTCAGGAGTGCTTTAATGGTAAGAAACTGGAAGAAGCAGAGTAGCGAACCTTCCACGCCTGGTTATTCTCTACTTGCTCTGAAAACTCTTGACCCTCTTACTGACCTCTTTTTTATCCCGGGCCCTCATCAATATTTCTGAAGACATGCCACTGTACGAGATCGATTCGAAAAGTATTGTAGCACTTACATATCTTCTTAGACAGTTGAACCATCCATCAGGGTGGGATTTCACACTTCTTTCACTACACATTGGCATCCGGACAATCTTTCAACCGCCCATGCGCTATGTCAAGGAACATCGATGTTGTCGCCGAGGCCAGTTCGGTTTCTGGCAAGGCAGACTAGGCATGCAGTAGAAATTTCGCGGAAGAAACTCTTCGTTTTGTTGATAGCATTGACCAAAAGTTTCCCCCCGAAGATCGTCAATTGAGCACCCACGCTTCCCCGGAGGTGGTGCTTAAGGAGAGCGGATGACATCAGCGATAGTCTTTTTCGTACGACATGCTCTCATCGCCTTCTTCGTCGGCTCGGACTGAGGGTCCCTGGTGTTGATGAAGTGGAACGCGGACTCTGATCCCGAGCCTGGAGGCTCAATGCCTTGCGGACGTCGTCGATCAATGCGGGTCCATGGTCAATGCCATCCTGGGATATCGGAGAGCGTTCGGCCCTTCTCACCCTGACCTGCTTCTTCTGACAGGCATTGGAAATGACAAGCGTACCCTGCGTTAATGCTTCAGTAAGACTTGCAGATTGTTCAGGGGATGATTGAGGTACAAGAACATGGCGATCCGGAGAGGACATTGAGTGATCGTCGGGGATATCTGCCGGTAGTTCGTTATACTGATTGCTGAACTTGTGCGCTTCGTCGTGGAATCTGAACCTCATCTCAGACCAGGAAGGACCAGGGAATCCGACCTCGTCAAACGGATTAATGAAATTATGGACTTCAGGCATTGGGCCAATGGAGAAGCAGGGGGCTTTGGGCCAGCCATAGTCTATGAGAGAAGGATGAAGGCCGGTCTTGGGGGCTGGAGTACTGGCAGAGTTGCGGGATGGACTTTTGGCAGGCCTATTAACGGGAACAGAGTGGCCGAATAAGTACTGGTACCATGGAGGCTGCTTGATAGCAGGATGTGGTGTCGGTGTGGGTAACACTTCTGCAAGACTCGATTCAACTTGTACCTGAGATGATGATGCAGGATTTTGAGCTCCCACGTTCATCTTCTGAAAGGAATCCGCCACCGCGTCCATCTCCCGCGAGGGTTGGGCCACCGCCTTCTTCTTCTGAGAGTGATTCAGTACCGCGTTCAACTTTCGGGAGGAGTCCGACGCGGTAGGCAGTAGGCAAAGTCGCAGTGATGGCGGTGGATGGAGTAACGACGGTAGACAACATGGCGGTAGTGCCTGAATGGGTAGCGGAAAAGCTGGCTTCGTCGAAGATGCAGTCCGTGGCCAGGCTGGCGCCTTGGGTGGGAAACAGAGGAGACGCTGGGCGAGAGCAGTCTGAGACGGGTCGATGAGGGCGGCGTGGGATTCTTCGGTGAAGGCGACTTGTGAGTGGTTGATGAGAGAATCCAGGGATAGGTGGATAGGAATAGTCTGTGGTGGTTCGGTGATAGCCGCTTGAGACGGAGCGAGGAGCGTAGCCTGAGACTGATGGACGAGCGCAGCCCGCGCAGCCCGAGATGGGTGGATTGGTGGATGGATCAGAGCCTCTGCTCTTGCTGAGTATGCGGTTTAAAAGCATCACTAGGAAATGATCGATGGCTGGTGGCGCCTGGGACTCGAGTCTGGACACTGCCATAATGATGAGGCAAGTCGAGCCACTTAGAGAAAGGTGCTGTTGGAGCTTGGATGCCCGGATGGAAAGACAACTCATACTGTTGGACGAAAGCCGGGTGAGATTGGTCACCTCGAGCAAACGCTGCCGAATCTTGCGCCAGTTTACGCACTAGAGCTCCGATCAAGGCTGGTACGGACGGCCGCTCTGTAAAGCATCAAGCTGCTCACCGCGTTACCTTTGCCAAAAGTTTATCTGGCATGGTGAGTGACTTGTGGGGAATAAAAAGATGAAGGCCGAGTCAGCGAGCAGCGATAAGAGATTCAAAATGATGTGTGTGGGTTATGGTAGACGTTAGAAGATGGGGTACGAGGTTGGTTCGGAAGATATTGCAACACACGCATACCTTCATGGGTAATTGAAGCATTTTCAGGATGCAAATGCGCATGTGGAGAAATAACAAATCCGTCCGGCCGGAGAAAAGCTTCCACAGCCAACGTGTGGGCTTGTTGCAATGCTTTCTGAATCGACCTCCTGGACTGAATTGGGAAGTCGCAGTTCAAAGGTAGTCACGAGGACATGTCGGAGTATGAATAAATCAATTAACGTACACCAAGGGCTTACCTTCTGTTCTCGGGAGCTATTCCTCACTTGGAGTGATATCTCCGTGGCTTTCGTGTCCGTTGTCAGAGAGATCGTACGGGTCTTCTTCCTCATCGCCTTGGTCTTGCTCACTCTCAGGTTGAGAGGCTTCCTCAGCCGAAGTTGCCGGGCTCGTCATAGTCGAAAGCTCTCTCTTCAGGCCTTCCACCACAGTTCCGAGTCGGGCCTTGAGATCCGGTATCCGGGCATGTTGCCTTTGGACTTCCAATTCGGCAATTTTCGCTCTCATCTCCTCGATGGCAGCTTGCGAGCCGTCGTCTTCAACCATGCCATCTCCATGATTACCCTCGAGCGGCTCCTCGTAATCAAGACCTGTTCCGAACGAGGTGGCGAAGTTCCTCGCCATGCGTCCGTCTTTGATGGCGAACACAACTTCCAGGCCATCCCAGCCTTCTCCTCTGTTCAGATTCTTGCCATCAGACTTCGATTTCTTCTTGCTCTCGGTGCCAAGCAGTGCCTTCTTCCAAGCGCGGGAAATTTCACCAACTGGGTTGCCATAGGCACCACAGCCCCAAGCACCGAGAACAACCTTGTCTAAGCCCTTCATCTTCAGTATCCGTATCACTGCTTTCATCTTCTGCAGAACCAAGTCTCGGTCCTTGGCAAGGGCGTATCTCTTCTCTTCTCCCTCTTCGCCCTCGACGTCTGGAAATCTCAGCATTCCAGCTGTGACCACGTCGACGAAGAACCTATCCTTCTTATCCAAGTCCGCTGCCTCATCGTTCCAAGTTCTGAACACCAGCACGTCTGGCGTGTATACGGCGCCGACTTCGGGAAGACGGTAGAACCCCTCGCGGAGGGAGGGGTAGAGCGTGGTCCGCAGGCAGAGCCACTCTTCCTGCGATGTGGCTCCATTCAGAACGCCGCCACCGGGACGAAGAGGCGAGGCCATGTTCAGGACGGCGACTCTGGAGCGCTTGTTGCCAGTCGAGCTCAGATGCGCGGCTGCCTCGAGCGTGTCGACGACCTGAAGCCTGAGCTGCATCGGCGGCTTCGCTGGCAGCTCTGCAGGAGCTGGTTTGTTCTTCCCTCCCTTCACTTCGGCAGTGTCATCGCTGTCCTCGTCTCGAGCGCGGGTCTTGCCCCTGGCCTTTGATTTGGATTTCGACTTCGACTTCGTAGCTGGAGTGGGGGCCGCAGACTGAGAGAGCAGCTCAGGCGCGGGCGGATCAAGGATGAGCTCCGCCGCATCAATGCCGCGTCGGGCGCGAGGATACGCGTTTAGGAGGGCGGGGATGGTCTGGTTGATGGTCGCCTTGGCTTTCTTCGCGCGGGCTTCGCGACGGAAGGATTGAGGGGGAACGACGACAGAAGGCTCGGTGCGGCCCATGGTGGCAGATAGGATTCGTATTCGTACCCCTCGGGATGAGAAGGAGGAGTGGTGAAGGGTCGGCCTGAGGACCGCAGCGAGCTCGTTGACGCGGCAAACACGGTGCTCAAGCAGCACTCAAGAGCACCTTGGTGGACGGCGGAGCTGCCATGGTGACTGCAACGGCGGGGTTTCAGGGTCCAGTGACGCGCCCATTACTCAGCACGCAAGTGAGTGAGGAATTGGAGCGGCCTCGGGCCAATTGAGGCGTGCAAGCAGCAGCGGAGGAGCATAGAGTCGAAGGGAGAGGCGTCTGGGGCGTCGCAGGCGGAAAGCGGAATATCCTCCGCCGTTTGTCATTGTGTCATGTATCGTGGGCAGCCCACATTATTGGCAGCCGCAGCGCCTCGGCCGACGCCGCCAAAACAGGCAACAACTAATCTCGCGCAGGCGGGCAGCGCGTTTGTCGGTGCCGGCGCAAACAGACGGCACAGTGGAGGCAGGCAAGCAGTTCCGCGACAGGCCTAGAACGGGCGAAATGGCGGGCGTATAAGGCCCAACGCCGTCCGGACGACAACCTCACTCCGCCAGAGCCTCTACCGCAGTCACCGCTGGATCCTCCGCTGCCGCCTGCCGCGCCCATCCCTCTCTTCAGCCAGGGCCGCCCTGTGCGATGACGACGCCGCCCGGGATGCCGTATGCAGGGCTGAAAAATCGCTTACCACGAACCACGGCAGCGGGACTTCTATGATGGTGAATCCGCTGTGCCTGTCCGAAGCAGCCCTGGCCCTGGGCTCCCTCGACATCAGGCGCGCCGCGCTGCCCTGCCTGGTGGCGCCGCCTGCCGGCTCCCGCCTGGCGCCCGCAGCCAGCGGCCTGCGCTCCATGTGTGAACGGCCAGCACTCGGGCGCTGTGCGTGTGTCCCCCGGCGGCGCGGCGCTACTGCAGAATGACGGACCGGGAGGCTGTTTGGGCCTGGCGAAGGGGCGGCCATCGACCGGTTCAGCGGCTGCACACCTGGCGACGGCGCCGCATTTGTCGCGGGCTGTATCTGGCAGGGGCCGCACGCGTCTTCCCGCGCTCGTTAACGGTTTTTGCTGCTGCCGGCTGACGTCAAGCGGGTTGGGGGTCGCACACTGTCACGACGACGTTCGGGCGAAATGACCACGTCCGATCATCCAAATAAATGATCAGCGTCAGGCACCGCCCAAAAGGCGAGCGGCGGTCCAAGAGCGCAGGAAGACAACCACCGACATGCGCCGCTCGTAACTCGACCTCCCCGACACGGCTCCCGCAGAGCTGCACCGCCTGAATGACCGGCGCCGCCAGCACCCACGAGCTCCGCAAGTGCGTCCCCAGGCCCAGCACCCGCTCGCCAGGCTCGTGTTCGCCTGCACGCCCAGAGCTGACCGCGCCGCCCACAGATATTCGGAAAACGGACAGCTCCCTCTCGCGCCCGCCGCGTGCGAGCCAGGCCTGGGCTGGGACCCTGACCTCGCCCACCAGTCGCCGCTATGCGCCGCCCTGACGGCCTTCACCGAGCTTGTCGTTGCGCGCCTTGGTACGCTTTCTCCGCTCCGCACACTTTGGCGCCCGCCTGACCGCCACTGCAGGAGTCTTCGCCGCCTTCGCGAGCCTGACCGACGGCTGCACCCAGCGCGTGCTGGCCGGGACCTGGGGACAGACAGACGGAGATGGACGGGACGACGCGCTGCCTCGCTGGCTGGCCAGCCGTGATGCCGACGGCGACGCCTGGCTGTCGCTGGCCCGCCGCACCCTCGGCCTGGACCGCCAGGCACGCGACCGCGCGTTTCCGGACGGCGGCATCGCCGTCCAGCTCGACCGGGATCGGCGCGGCGCCAACCTCAGCTGCGTCGCGGGCCCTCCGCATGTCAAATACTACGCCGCCGTGCCAATCAGAACGAGGCGCCGAATCTGTATCGGAACGCTGTTTGTCCTTGACCGAGTGACCCGCGACGGCTCTTTCGACGGCGACTTGACCTTCCTGTCGTCCATTGCAGCCAAGTGCATGACCCAGCTCGAAACAGCCCGGGAAAGCCACTTGAAGAGTCGCATCACGCGCATCAGTGATGGTGTATGCTCATTCATCCACTCTAGAGCCGTCGGCCCCGACGAGTCCTCGGGTGCCGTCCCGCCCAGCAATCCCACCTCGGCTCAACCATCTGTCACAGCCACCCCCGACCAAGCGTCTAGCACTCCCACGAGAGACCCGTTGCCCTCTGCATCCCAAGACGGCTCGACAAACGAAACGCAAGTGCCCCAGGCAGACACCAATGATCCCTCTACCGGCGGGTCGGGAAGGACAACCTACAAAGAAGCCTTCGCTCGGGCAGCACTGCACCTGAGAAATGCTTTGGATGTCGACGGCGTCCTGTTCGTCGATGGCTTGATTGGATTCCATGGCGCCTTAACACCATTGGCAAAGCGTGAACAGGAACTCGAGGATGAGATGAACCAGAAGTCTGGCCGAAAAGATGCGTCCAAAGAGGACCTCCACTGGACCCCAACACCCGAGGCTACCGATGCACGCTCCCCAGATGATGCGAAGCCTTCCGACGATGCTTCCGGGCCCGCAGAACGAACATTCTCTAGCACGGACTACCAGAAGTCTTCCCTCGTAAGACGACCAGGCGAGATCCTCGCTGTTTCCGTAGGCAATCCGAAGGCCAGGCCTCGCCTGAGGAATCTCTCTATCAGTGCACCCGACGAGGATTACATTGACGAGCGCTTCCTTCGAAGGTTCCTTGCAAGGTATCCTTCTGGTAAGGTTTGGTATTTTGATGACAATGGCTGCCCTTACACTTTTTCTGACGGGGAGAGTCTTGTGTCGGATGACCCCAGCGGAGAAGCAAAGCAGCTATCTGCTGTGTTTCCAGGCATTCGACAGCTTATTTTCGCGCCTCTGACGGACCCGGTGACCCTCAAACGTTTGGCTGGATGTTATGCATGGACAACCCGCGTTCATCCTGTCTTTACCGAGACTGCAGACCTGGGGCCGTTCAGGGGCTTTCTCCATTCTGTCGAAGCTGAGGTGTCCAGAATTGATACCGTAGCAGCAATCAAGCAGCAAGAGTCATTCGTTTCCTCCGTCAGTCACGAATTGCGTACACCTTTGCATGGCATACTCGGAGCTGTTGAATTTCTTGGAGAGACCAAGCTGGATAGCTTCCAGCAAGGCTTGGCCGAGAGTATTCGCTCATGTGGTTCGACTTTACATGACACACTCAGCAGCGTTCTCTCATACTCAAAGATCAATCAATTCGAACGAAGACGGCACAAGTCGAAGCATAAGATTCCGGAATCGCCCTGGGCTCTCGAGAACAAAGACACTATCGAGGAGCCGGAGCACGACCTCCACGGTCTGCTTGCTCCAGCTAACATCGCGACTCTCTGCGAAGAAGTCGTTGAAGTTACAGCTGGTGGTCATTCGTTCAATAAGCCCACGTCGACAGACGATCTCACCATCACTTTAGATGTCAGTTTCCAGGACAATTGGAACTTCTTGACTGAGCCTGGTGCACTTCGACGCATCATGACCAATATTCTTGGAAATGCGTTGAAGTACACTGAGAAAGGCTTCGTTAAGGTCGGCTTGGACATTGAAGACATCAGCAGCGAGCCAGCTTCTTCCATCAAGCCAGGCTCTAAACTGAAGCTCGTTGTCTTTACCGCGTCCGATTCAGGAAAGGGTATGTCCAAGGAGTTCCTCGAAAAACACCTCAGTGTACCCTTCACCCAGGAAGACACAATGGCATCGCAAGGAGTTGGTCTAGGCATGTCAATCGTCAAGAGCCTTGTCGCCATGCTTGGCGGCAAGATAAAGGTACAGAGCCAACTGGGCAAGGGTAGCACGTTCACTGTCAGCATTCCCATGGCTTCAGGCGATCCGAAAATTCCCTCTCCTGCAACAATAGCTCTCGACAAAGCCGTACCCGAACTACGCCAAAGGGCCCTCAACGTGGCTATTCGCGGGTTTCCTCCCACTCTCCAGGAATCGTTCCAGGGATACTTGCGCAACTGGTTCAACTGTAATATTCTGGCTTCCGAAGACAGTACTCCCCCCGATGTTCTTGTCGTTGATCAGGCCGACCGGACAATTTCGCACGACATCCGAACCCGGTTTCAAACACACCACCTTGCTCTACTTAATGTTTCTATCTCTCCCTCTCTACGGAGGCGCTCTGACAGCCTTGATTGGGGTTTCCGATCGCGTCAGACAGTCTCGCGCCCTGTTGGCCCCCATAAGCTATCCAAAGCACTCATCGCCTGCGCCGAAAGCTTATCAGAGGAACAGCCCGTCAAGAGCCAACCACGCCCAATTACCCAGCCTCTTGACACCAGCACATCTTCTCGTATGGACGTCGACCCAACAATATCACCACGCAGTAAAGCACTGGCCCGTGCTGCCGAATCGATGCAGAGCCTCGAAGACCTCCCCTCTCCAACCAAACGAGCACGCCATTTCCCACCCGATGCTTCCTCTCCGCAGGACCTGCCGACGCACCCGTTCAGAGCACCATCGCCCTACCAACACACAGCTCATGATTCACATCAGTCCCCGATTTCCCCTACCGCGCCTGCAGCAGCCCTCGCCTTGGAGCAGTCCCTCCTCTCTCTAGGATCTCCGGTCCAGGCCGAACGCACTCCTCGCTTACTCCTCGTCGAAGACAACGCGGTCAATCTGAGGTTGCTCCAGACATTTATGCTTAAGAAGGGCATCACAAACGCAACAACTGCAGAGAACGGTAAGGTTGCGGTTGAAGAAGTGGCGAAAGAGGTAGACGCGGGCGGCGGCTTCGACATCATCTTTATGGGTAAGTCTACTCTGCCATTCACTACAGATTTATTCAGTGCTGACAATAAGTTACGATAGACATCTCAATGCCCATAATGGACGGTTTTGAAGCCACCCGCGGCATCCGTGCCATCGAACACCGGCAACGCGTAGCTCCTCTAGCTCAACAACCGCCGCATCCCTCTCATAGCATCTCAACGCCGTCCGACTCAGAGTCTACAACACCACACACGCCTTTTCAGGACCAGCAAACGGACAAACCTCACCCGCAATCTTTTGTTGTCGCGCTCACAGGTCTGGCTTCCAGGAAAGACGAAGAGAAAGCATATCGCTGTGGCGTTGACCTCGTGATCACGAAACCCGTCAAATTCGGCAAGTTGACAGAGCTATTCGAGAAGTGGGAGAAGGGGGAGCTGAGAGGTGGTGGTGGTGGTAATGCATCAGGGTGGGTTGACGATTCGGTGGAAGAGGAGAGCGAAAGTGGAATGGGGATGGACTAGTGGTCGGTAGCCTGTTGGGTAGAGAAGATTGCGTTTTAAGATTTGTTTTTTTTTGGGGGGGGGGGAGGGGGAAGGATGGGGTTACTATTGGAATGGAGAAAGAAAGGATGAGATACGGCAAATGACAAACGACAAATGATACCAAGACAAGAACGACGAACAAAAACGACCGAAAAAAGGCGAGGTTTTTATGGGGCTATGAACGAGGACTCCGAACCGCACGCGACGCTACCCCATCTGGACTGGAAACGTACATACTGTATGTACGCCGTGGATACCTGTTTTTTTCCTTTCTTTCCGTCCTTCCGCCCTCCAACGCAGCATGAAAGGCCAAGTCCCTACGCAGTACTCAAACCGACCTCGAGAATCAACGACGTCGACGGTGGTTTTTTTTTTTCAGGCGGCTGAAAGCGATGGCGGCATGCATTTGACAAGTCAACCCAACGAAAGTTTTCTAGACGGCATTCGGATGAGGGCGAGCATGGCTGGGGACGCCGTGGGCTGGGCGTCGTAATGTCTCTCCTCTGTTTCCTTTGGGTGTTTGTAATGTTTAATTGTGCGGCATAGACTGGGGGTGGTATGTTCTGTAGCGTTAATGTTAATTGTGCTTTTGGGTGTTTGTCTTCGTAGATTTGTTCATATGCTTATTTTGATGTGTCATGGTGGCTGCAGTCGTGGGCGTCAGGTGAGTGGTACTTGCATGGTGGGAGCGACGGTTAAGGAAAGACTTTATTGCTAAAGAGGGATGTAGATACATTGTTACTTTAGGAGACATGAGCGGAAATAGGATGCTACCACAAAAGGAGAACAGTAGAGCATTGTTACTTTAAAAGACGGGATTGATGAGATAGAGGCCGTAAACGAAGAAATAACTTAGAAGGTGTGACTTTCATCCTTTCTCTCATTTTGTTCCTTTGTACCTCCTTTTTTCTTTTCTCCTTTCTCTTTTCCTCTTTTTTTGGCGTTTTTCAGAACTTGTGAAGAAAGAAGTTCCAAAGACCTTAAAGGAATAAACAAGAAGCCAAAATTGTACGCGAATTTCACAGCCGTAAGATAAGAGAGATAGGGTGAAAGCAGTCGACAGAAAATCTCTTTGATGTGAGGAGACAGTACCCGCCAGACAGTCAACTTTCGGTATGCATCGAAACATTTCCGTTGTTCACGGGAATTTACCAGGTCGTACTTGGTCCGGTACGGCGAAGGTCATCGAAAACCGGGTGTGAACCGAAAGCCGGCCATAGTCGAAGGATTTGTCTCCTACATGGGAAGAGCTCCTCGGAGGGCCTGAGAAGTCCTGGATGAGTTTTTCCGCGTTCTTCCCACCCCTCGCCTTGTTCGAAGGAGCAGCATTGACATGAGTACTTGCGAGTGCCATAACACACAAATAGGCGCATGTCCCAATTACGACTGTCTCGAGAACTTCCCGAGAACCAACGTAGATCAGCGGAACGAACAGCCAGCGCATGGCCTTTTCCGTAGTCCGTCAGAATATGATCATACTCCATATTTTTCCGGAACTCCTTCGTGTCTGGCGATGACGTGCCACAGATTGGGCAGATGACTTCACCTTGAACGCCGAGCCCCTTTTCCAGGAGAGTCGATTCCTGCGAAATGCGGTCGGCTTCGTTATGGGAGATGATGTGTCCCTTCTTCCCTGCAAGTTGGTCACAGCTGAGCCAGCGTTTCTGTCGACATTTCTGTATGGGGCACCTCTGTCCTCCCTCCGCATAGGTCTTCAGCGACTTCACTGTGTCCATGTCGGGACCAAGTCCGTGGTATGAAAGATGCATCCTCAGCAAGTCCATCTGGAGAGCCCCGATTTGACAACCGGACACTGGACAGGTGGCATAGTCATCGTCCGTGTGACGGCACTTTAGATGTGCTTTACGCTTGTCAGCCCGGTAGAATGTATACCGGCCACGGCGGTTGCATGAGTTCACTGGACAGTCAAATGCCTGCTTGGGAACGTGGATCAACATGTGCCGCTGAAGCTCAAACCTTCGTTTGAAAACAAGCTTGACTTTGCAGTGTGGGAACGTGCAGATATAGCCTCCCTCGCTCGCCACGTAGCTGTGATAAAAAGTCGTTGATTTAAAGTGAAGATGTTATGATAGATCACACTTACCCATCGCGAAGTCGGCTGTCTTCGATGAGGGTGGGCTCAGCAGCGTACAGACTGTCTGCATTCTCCGTCATCTCATATCTCGCCCGCTGTCCATCTCCTCCCTCGCTCGTTTGATTCGTTGGAGTTTTTGGAACAGGCGACGTGTCGTCACTGCCGACGTCGAACAGTCCTGAGGGAGGACCGCCAGGGGCATTGAAATCCCCAGGTTCCGAGAACGTGTACTGAGGAAGCCCCACATCGAAAAGTGATGGACCAGCGTTTAATTTGTCGCCGCATATGTTCGGTGTGGACCATTCCCATAATCAGGCGACAGAATGTTAGGTAAAAAGCTTTCGCTCAGAGCCAGAGATAGGGGATGTGTCACGTATTGTTGCGGTATCGACCATGAAGGAGTAGTGGCAGGATGTTTTCCCAAGGATCGATCCAATGCGCATGATTGCCACGTCTGTGGCTGCGACTGCGGCTGAGCAAGTAGGTGAGCTGGATCAAAGGATCTTCGCCCCGTCGTCAGCATGTATCTTTTTTTTTTTTTAACTTACGATTCGCCAGCCTCGAAGCCAGAGGCATCCACCAAGCCGAAATCAGCAGGCAGCAACGCGTCGTCGCCCTCCGGTGCCACGTTGTCGACCTCTTGCGGGAAACCGGTGAGGAAATCCAAGTTCCACCAGTCTTGGTCCATGGCGATTGGCCGAGCCCAGCTGCAGTGGGACACGGGCTTGGGGCGAAGTGCGTCTGGAAGGGCGAGGCTGGATTCCGTTTCGCGTCGTGATTGGTCGGGGAGGCGCCGGGGTAGCGAGAGGAGGCTGGCAGAACGAGCAAAACTGAGAGTGCGGGCGGCAGGGCTAATGTATTCAGAGCGCGAGGCTGGCGGCTTGTGGGACGTGAGGCTGAGACCCTCGCTCGTGGAGGGTGAGCGCGAGCTGGGGTCTTGCGGGTGGGCGCGGGTGGGCGTGGTCGGGGTTTCTGCGTTGCGATGGCTGGACTTAAGACTTGTGTCACATGGAGGAGGCCGTCATCTTATGGATGAGCTCTGCATCTCTCTGGAAACAGTCTAACATCATTTCGATATTTTTATGTATGAGTGAGAGAACTTGACAGTCATGACGATGAAGCACGGAAGCAAGGTCGAGAAGGAAATGCGGAGGCCGTGAAGAAAGAACGAGAGAAAGAAAGAACACAGGCGCCGCTTGTATTTAGCAAGGAAATCAAATTGTAGCAATCTTGAGTTCTGGAAGTACTGTTAGTTTGACTGGCGATATGAGTGTTTCTCCACGAGCGGACCATCCTTTGCGTTCATTTTCGAGCCTAACGATATTCCTATACGAGATGTGATGAATTCTAATCTCGTAGAATCTTATAGGAAAGAAAAGAAAGCACATGTGAAGGAGATTTATGAGCCACGCTTAGCTAGTTGGATTAGGTAGGGTGTTTGACGTCTTTAAAAACAGGGTGATTGTTAAAGGACGGCAGAAGTCGGAGTATTTCCCTCCGGTGACGTCGTAGCTTCTTCGTCACCACAAATAGACTTGGATGATTTGACACACTGGTTCATAGAATCTCGTCATCGGAAGTTCCGAAGTAGAGCATGCAGCCGGGGCACTGGAAGTATTGTCCGGATATCGCGTCTGGGATGTCATGCCAGACACGCCAATTCTGAAGATTATGTCTCTTGATCTCGTCGGATGTATCTTGAGCGGCCTTTGAAATTGAGAATCGAAGTACACGTGCGAATGTGGCAGCATGCTGATCTAAGTGCCTGTTTTCGAGGTGTCGGGCGAAGCTGTCCTGATCGTGGGACTTCTGGCGGCAGATTGGGCAGATGATTTCACCACTGGATGAATCAAAACCCGCCTCAGTGATGATTGCGTGCTATTTGGCGGGCTCTGCTGGGCCGTGATAGTGCACGAGGTGACCTTTTGGACCTGGGATATTCCGTACTTCCAGCCTTGGCCTGACTTTGCACCCTGCAACAGGGCATGAACGGGGTAGAAAATTGGCGAAGACGTTTCCTTCTGGGATGATATGAGATTGGATGTGGACTCGCAACAGATTGAACGGGAGCACGCCAGCCTGGCAGTACGCCTTCGGACATGCTGATGGTTCGTCACCGCTATGCATTATTTCCATGTGCGCCTTCAATTTATCCTCGCGGTAGAAGGGCTGACGGCCGTGTCTCCTGCATTTCCAGCACTGGACATGAGTACGCCTCTGGGGGTTGATGCTTTCGCATGTGTCTTTCAAGTTCGTACTTGCGCCTGAATTCACGTTTCTCCTGGCATCCAGCGAAGGTGCAGATGAGACCAGTATTGTAGGCAGTGACTTTGCAGCTGCAGTAAATAGCAGATCCACATTTCTTGCAGGTCGATATTGAAAACTGACCTCCGTTTTTGAATCTTCGAGACGCTCGAATATTTCGGGGCGGGCCTGCAACCAGATTCGAAGGTGAACACATCCAAGTTGGAGGTTGCCGCCAAGGAATTGTCAACGGCCTTCGGGCACAGATTCCTCTTCCTCCTGACTCCAGTCCCTTGATGCTTGCTGAACGGCGGCCCTTGCTTGTCCTCGCAGGACTGCATGTGATGATGGCCTGGTGCTGTTTGAGGTAGCTCTGTGATTTTAGGTCCAGACATCGCACTGGCCCCGCTTCCAATGGAGCGCATCCAGAAAGGTTTTATGGGAATCGGTTCCGCTGGCTTAACCAACAACCCCACACTCTGGTCCTTGTCCTGGGGTCTCATAGTAGTAATCGGTAGTGGATCCAAGGAGGTATCCGTCATTTGGCAAAGGGCCAGTCAGGCCAAATGGGAGCTGTTGCCCGTTCCAAGGAACTTCAGCGCTATCCACATGCATTGACATTGAACAGTCGACTGCATCGTTCAGGCCCCAAGAATAGATGGATTCGGACCAGTCACGTGTGATTGGGTACGTGTCATCTTCCACTATATTGTGTAAACCGTCTTCAGCCTTGCGTCGGTGGATCCTACAAATCGCTCTGTGGTCAGCCCCTGCGTTTTTTTTTTACTCACCATTGGTCCAGCTGGTCGCTGGCACCATTCCCGAAAAGGTCAAGCCAGTCTTCGCCCTCGAAAGACAAGAGGCCACTCAAGTCCTGGTTGGAGAAGTAGTCGCTCATGGCGATAGGTCGATCGGGAAGGTTGTGTCAGCACTACTGCAGATGAGGCAGGAAGAATAAGAGGGTGGATCCTTGGGTGAGTTGATTGGATGAGGTGGTAGAGAAATTGAGTGCAGGGCCCAAGAGCTCGCGGAAATTCGGAGGTGGGAGAGACGACATAGAAGTATTCGCAGCATGAGGCTGATGGTGGGTGCAGTGGTACCACACCACCGGCACAGGGCGACAGTGGCAGGCCTATTAATTGGATCAGCCACTCTGCAGCGAGTTCGCCCCTTTACGAGATTGTGTCTAGCAGCAGAGTTATCTTATAGAAGCCGTGTACAGATGATACTGCAGCTGAAGACTAGTGAGAGGTTCTCTCGATAAGCTTAATGGACAAGCACACTTACATGAGGAGTTGGAGCATTCGCCCGGATAGCTTTAGCACATCATCTCAACGACTATCGCATCTGGACAAATACTTTAACTCACCATAGCCTGATCCGACTGTCCGGTTCATGTACTGAGCGTCCTTCGAGCCAGCTGTCTGTTGCAACACCCCTCTGTAGACTTGGAGAAACGTGATTTCCGAAGGTGATGAGTTCTCAGGCGCAGTGTTACAATACGAACCTGTTTACTTGTCAGTATGCCTCTCTTCTCGGTCCAAGTGCATCCGGGAAGTTTCATCCCGGTGGAGAAAGAGAACGGGATTTAGATAGTAGAAAGAAACGATCAATTTAAGATGATCGATAGGATCTCGAAGGGTCAAATTTTCTTTTCGTTAAGGTATCTCCGTGCAATTGAGAGATGAAAACCCAAATACAGGCCCACATCGACATGCCAAAACTCCGTACTCCAAGAACACCCTGAGCTTACTTCACCGCTCATTTGGTGGAAATGCGTTTTCGGTATGAATTACTCCTCCATAGCATCTACCTCGGTCACCGTCCCGTCCTCCTTGTTATAGTATCTGCATGGCAGCATTAGCATGATATTCCCCAGAAAAAAAAACAAGGCTGTGGTTGGCCATCTTACGTAGTCAACTTGATCTTGAACTCAGCCATAGCAACGCTAAACAGCTTCAACAGCGCTGTCTGATGGCTATTCATCGTCTCGCCCTCCTTGCATACGGTGTAGGACTGGTCCAGCATGACCTTGCCCTTCTCCAGCCTGGTCGGCATGCCCCATTTCCGAACGGTAACCTCGACAGGGTGCGGCAGCGGCACATCCTCCTCAACAGGCAGCTCGCCACCGCGAGAGTATACAATGCCAGCCGGGATGGTAAAAGTCTGGGACGCTACGACACCAGCGCGGGCGAAATCGGTCTGGGAGTAGTTCTGGAAATACTCGAGGATCTCGGAGGGCTCGCGGTTGGTGCAGAACAGGCCGACATTGCCCTCAAGGCGCGCAGCGAGCTTGTGAACGTTGGGAAGGTGTTCGGAGGCAGGGTCAGTGCCGAGGGCCTTTGCCATGACCTTGGTCTTGCCGAAGAACAATCTGCGGAGGCGCGTCAGTAGGGGCCGTGGCGCGTGTTTTCGCACAGAAGCGCAGACGCCAATGCGCGGCGCGTAGCAACAGAGACGCACCTGCTGTCGGAAAACTCCTGGCGGACCTCCTTCAGGTAGTTGTTGCGCATGTTCTCGACGTCGAAGACGAAGATGTACTGGAACTGGTCGGCGGCCTCGCGCACATTGTTGAAGAGCTTCTCGGACAGCTCCTTGCCCTTCTTCTCGACCTTGGAGAGGTGGACGACTCTGGCGCGCTTCGACTTGGGCATCTTGTATGGCTGCGGGTGCGTGTAGGCGGGGTCTGGCGGCGAGAAGAGCGGTGCCCGAAAAGTTGCGGTGGTGTTGAAAATTCCGGGCGTTATCTTATCGCGGCGGAAGTTTTCACGATGGCGCGCGGGAGCGTCATCTTTAGGCGAGGCCCAGCTCAAGCGGCAGCTACCTCTCAGAGCTCCACCGCAGCCACCTCACCCTTCTCTCGCGCTCCCCCAGCATGTTGATGGCGAGAAATGCTGGGTTTTATGGACTACGTGCAGAATGCTTTCTATGAAGCTTCGCACTGGAATCATGACAACTCCTACTCCTACCTGACCGCCACGGCTCAAGGTAACCATCGCGCGCCTGCGTCTGCTCGTCCGCCCATGCACTCACACTGACCTTGCGCACAGCGCTGCTTGACTTCCAGACGCCGCGCGGCCTTCGCCTGAACCTCTCGTCGCTGTCGTCGCCAAACCTGGCAACGTCCTACTCGCTCGGCACAGTCGGCGTCGTCGACGGCTCTCTGTCCTACCTGTACTCGTCGCTGGCGCTGGATGTCAAGTCACGAAGCAACGAAATCGACTTGCACAATGTCGTACGGGGTTACCGGCACCTTAAAGAGCTCCGGCGGCCTGACGAGCCCTGGTGGTGGGAACTATGGCACAGAGGCAAGCGCATTGATCGCAGAGGTGAGTCCTCCACTGCGCCGCAACACAGCCGGGTGGCATTGCTAAAGGGGCGCCCAGCGACGGTGCTGTACGGCCGGCTTTTCCTGCCCACAAACTCGCTAGAGGCGCTGTACCTGCGTCGAGTGTCGCCCACGCGGCAGGTCCGGATAGCTGCGGTCAGCGACTCGAACATGAATAATGGCGGGACAATCCTCGGAGTTGTGCAGAACGACTATGGAAAATATAGCACCGAGTACCTGTACAGCACGGACAGCGCGCTCTTGGGCTTTCGGGGCCTTTACAACTTTGGTCCGGACCCTAGGACGCCCGGCGACGACGACGCAAAATCTCTCAGCGCCGAACGGGTCAGCGGCATGTTCAGTGCGGGCGCGGAGCTGTACTACGGCATTCTGAACAAGAGCGGTGGCATGAGCACTGGCCTGAGGTTTACCACCCTACCCCAGCATACGGGATTCCCCTACACAATGACACTCACGCTCAACCCCCTGATGGGCAACCTGTCCTCTACGTACGCCGTCAAGGCCGGCCACAACGTCGCGCTGTGCTCGCGGTTCGACTTCAACTTTTATTCCTACGAGAGCGATCTGCAGCTGGGCTGCGAGCTGTGGCAGCGCCGGCGCGACGCGGACGCGGAGTGGGCGTCCAGAATGCTCCGGCCGGGCTGGGCGCAGCGCGCGGCGGCCCCAGACGACGACGTGACGGGCGTGATCAAGGCGCGCGTCGACCAAAACTGGAGGATTGGTGTGCTGTGGGAGGGCCGAATCAAGGAGCTCCTGTTCACCGTGGGAGCCAGCTTCGACCTGAAACGACGGGAGCAGATCTTTCGCGCCGTTGGCGTTGAGGTACAGTACTCATCCTAGCCGATCGTAGATCCCGTAGGGCAATGCTCGAGCATCGGCGCAAACACGGCTTTGGGAGGCATGCCGGATACGATAAGGCCTCGCGTTGGCCGGATGCGGCGATGCTGACGGGATCCCCTGACCGGGCTGGCGCGGCGGCTGGTGCGTCATCAGACCAGAAGAGCTAGGCGTGAGGCAGCGCGCCGAGGCAGCGCGGGCGAGTGCGAGGCGGGCCAAGCAGCATGACGAGAAGTGAAACAGCGGGTAACGGCGTCGGCGTGGGCGCGGGCGTGGGAAGGGCGTGGGAAGGGCGTGGGCGCGGGCGCGGGCGCGCTCGAGGACGAGCAGGAGGACTGCGCGCGCGGGAGCGGGCTGTTGCCGCTCTCGTGACTCCGGCGCGTCGCACAGAGTTCACAGAGTTGTGCGAATGTCACGCAGTCACCCTGCCGCGGCCAGGGTGAGGGCGCGCCGGGCGGCGCGGCTTTGGCTTGGGTGGGCACGGAACTCCGTAGCTTGCACTGTTTTCCAACACGCCCGCGCGTCTGATTGGCCTCCTGAGCTCGCGGGCAGCTGAGGCAAACGGCCGGTGCCCCAAACGCGCACTGGACGAGGCGCGCCTCTCCGCGTAGACTCCACACGCCAGGGCTGTTCCTGCGTCGCCCGCGGTATCGCACCAGCGTAGTGTGTCGCTGCATAACTGTGTCGCTATTTATACTTCTAATCGAGCCAATGGCGACGCGCGCTACTGCCGCCCGTTCCTGACTAGGCTCGGGCGTTCCTGTCAGCGCGCGCTCTCCTGCGGTGCCTGGCGGAGTGGGCGGGCGGCGGTTGGGGGCGCGACTCAGGGCGGGCAGCCTGCGCAGCGCTCCTCTGCGGCCGCTGCTCTGGCCAAAGTCCGACGTCAGCAGATGCCGGGCGCCGCGGGCAGGCTGCGCGCGGGGTGAGCAGAGCGGTGGGCGGCGCGGCCGTGGTGCAGGCGGTGGGCGCAGAAAGGCGGCCGAGCTGTGCGCCAGCCGACCAAGGGCCGGAACCTTGCGAGGGACCAAGGTGGACCTGACTCGGGCGGCGTCGCGCGGTGGGCCAACGAGAGGCTTTTCCTCCTGCAGTGCCGCCGCGAGCGCTAGGCCCCCTTTCTCTCGCGCACCTCTGCGCCGCCTCAACTTCATTACACCCGCAATATCGCCCGCTTGGAGTTCGCCTGCCATCGTCATCTTGACTGCCAGTGCGATCTCCACCACGTTCTCTTCTGCCCTTGTTGTTCATTACAGACGCCGTCACTCCTTCCGGCCGTCATTCTGTCTCTTTTGGGCCGCTGCCCGTCCTCTCCTTAGACCCAGCTTCCGCCGTCCCGGTGTTCAGTCCTTAGGCTTCTGCCCAGCGCGCTCGAGTAGCCGATCAGTTAGCATCTTCCTGCTCCAAGTCAGTGAAGCTTTGATACTACTTATCCATTTGCTCGCCTGGTCGCACGCTGCACATCCCTACTGCTCGCGGATACTCTCCTTGTACCGATCCCGCGCCGGAAGCTCTCCTGAGCACTTACATTCATTCGGTCACCACCGCCTTTTCACCGTTCTGTCTTCTCTCATCACGACTATACGACAAGACATATACCTCGCTGCCTGTCGCGCTTCTGAGTCCCATTGACCGAGTCATAACCCTGATCCAACCCCATCCAGGTGCGCCTGCAACACCACGCGAATGCAGTCCACCACACCGCAACCCTCCAACATGACGTCCAACTCGACGCCGTCGCCCTCGGCCTCGGGCACTCCCGGCCAGTCCGGCAACTCCGCCGCCTCGTCGCGCCGCCTGCCGCGCAAGAGCACCTTGACCCAGCAACAGAAGAACCAGAAGCGCCAGCGCGCCACCCAGGAACAGCTCATGACCCTCGAGATGGAGTTCAACAAGAACCCCACGCCCACCGCGATCGTTCGCGAGCGGATCGCGCAAGAGATCAACATGACTGAGCGCTCGGTACAGATCTGGTTCCAGAACAGGTAGCCCCAATACTCCCCATGCGCCGATACGCGAACCATACTAACGTCGTCCAGGCGCGCAAAGATAAAGAACATCGCCAAGAAGAGCATTGAGAGCGGGGAGGACTGCAATGACATCCCCGAATCAATGCGGCGATACCTGGCGCTGCAGGCCATGGAGTCGGGCAAGACCCTTGGTCGCGACTTCCTTGGGCGCAGCAGCGGCATGCCCTACGGCAGCGGCATGCTGCTCAACACCGAGACCAGCTCTTCCAAAGTTGGTGAGTCGCGCCGCTTCCGCGCATTGCGGTCGCATCGTACTGACCCGTTGATAGTCATCCACCACTTCGCGTGCCGATCCCTGAGCGTTGGCACGTGGCGTCGCGTTGGACAGAGCGCTATGGATCTGGTCATCTTCTACTCGCCCGAGAAGTGCTGCGTCACCTACTACATCAACAACGACTCGGCCGGCTACAAGATCGAGTACCCCTTCTCGTACATCAAGAACATCTCCCTTGAGCTTGGCGATGGACAGAGCGCCGAGGGCGCTTCGCAAAGACCGGGTGGCCTGGTCGTTGAACTCACCAGGCCGCCGAACTTCTTCATGGACTCCTCCGGATCTGGCGGCTTCTACCAGTGTGGCGATTTCACCGAGGACCAGCAAGCGTCGCAGATCCTCGTCCACCACCTGGGCGGCCACTCGAAGGTGCTCAGCGGTCAATTGGCCAAGCTGGTGTCGCTCGAGTCGTTCCAGAACAGGCACAACTTCTACGACCCCAACACTCTGGCCATGTCTGCCCCCGTCTCTCCCATCAACCACAGGCCTGCGTCGCAACCCAACCACTTCGTCCACCCGCACGCCGCGATGTACCAGGAAAGCCCCTTCGAAATGCCTGGCGGCCTCCAGCCTCCTCCTCACCGCGGCCACAAGCGCCAGAGGAGTCGGTCGGTACCCGTGGCCATGGACTTCTCGGTCCTGCGCCAGAACCCGATGCAGCCTTTTATGATTCAGCCTCCCCCACAGACTTCCTACCCTGCGCCGCCTTACACGCCGCAGCCTCAGGAGATCTACGCGCCTGTGCCGCAGCACAACATGTCTGGACCCATGGGACCGAACCTCAGCATCGACACCTCTGCTGGTTACGGCATGGACTTCAGGCAATACCCAATGTCTGCCACCACTGCCAACTCCCCGTCGGACTACGGAACTCCCGGTTTCTTCACCTCGAATCCTGGTCCTGACAACATGCCTGCTGCCAACTTCAGCACTCCTTACAGCAACCCGTACCTGTCGCCACTCCCCGATCAGTCGAGCATTCCTCATCAGTCGATGTCTCCCATGTCGGCCATGAGTCACGGTGATCCCATCATCGCGAACCAGTCGCCGCCCCTAACGTCGCTGGGTCGCGCCTCCTCGGCAGACCTCTACCCGATGTCTCAGGACGGCGCCATCTCAGATGACGGCATGTCTTTGAGCGACATGTACGCGAAGCAGTCTCTGTCGCTGCCTTTCCGGTCACCGATGGGAGACGACAACCTGGAGGACCTTGATATGTCGAATCTCGTCTCGTTTGGCACCATCGATCCGTCGAGTCTTTCGCCCGAGCATCAGCAGCAACAGCAACAGACGATGTAATTTAATGTGGCGTTTGCTCTGGTTCTCGGCGATGCTCGTCGGACGCACACGGCTGTACGATATTTAATGGTCTTGGAAACACGCGCATTGGATATCCCCACGCCGGGTGCGTTCATACATAACACGCACACTATCGCCACCGATCGTTGATATACCCCTCTCTAAACGGTTCTTCCAGCGTGTTTCTCGCGAATATTGCCACCATTAATACCTATAATTAATACGCAAACATCAATCACTGATGCAGACTTGAACGATACATCAAACATCCCGGAGGCTGAAAGGCGTTTTGTTCGGTTGGCAGTCGTGGGACACGGCCGGTACAGATACGAAAGACCCAAAAGGCGGACTGGTTGAACCTGCGCCATCCGACCTTTCTTTTGCTGCTGCGCTGCTAAGGGAGGCACACAGGTGTTTTTGTTGTTTTCTTGCCTTTTGTTTCCTTGTCTTCGCTTCTCTTCCTGCTTTTTCAGCACTGGATCTTTACCATTTTTCTTGCTGGTCTTTCATCTTCTTCTCTTCTCGAAGGCTTTACTTCTTCTCTGCGATTATTCGCCCCACTTTCTTCCCTTTTTCTTGTTTTTCTCTTTTTTCATGTCCCCATTCTTCTCGCTGCCGGATTTTTGTTTCATTTGTGTTCGGTGTTTCTGTGCAATCTTTTATTTTTCATGTCCGTCACAGGGAATACCAGATGGAAAGGGAGGAGCTACAACAAGCAAGGGAACAACACATGATGAGTTGGGGCAGGAAAGCCAAGAAAGGGGTCTGAGGCGCGATTCTTCTCGCCGCTGCGCGGAAGAGATTTCTTTACGGTTGATCGGGTTTTTAGCCTGTCCGTTTTGGTCGTTTTGGTCGTTCGGCGAGTGTTTTTGTCGCTCTCGGAATCCAATAGGTAAACAGAGAATGTTCCTTCTTCTCCAGTTTCCAGCAGTTGCGACATATGGGATTATTCTGTGGTTTGGGATCGTACACAACAGTCATCTCCCTTGGTGTTTGTGATGGGGATGGGATCGAGTCTCGCGCGCTGTGCGTGTAAAGCTAAACACTGTTCCAATCAATGTACTCTGCTACTGTCAATACCGGGGCTTTCCACGCGCGATGCGATGCAGTTCCCGGAGCGCTACACGCCGAACCAACAGGAACAAGCGCAACCAAGCTTCGGGCGTTCGTACAGGTCGAAGCGGCGCGCGTGAAAGGGGCCTTCCACGCGGCTCTCGAACCTTCGCAGAGCGTGGATCCGACGGAAGCCGTGGCGCCAGCCATGTGCCGGGACGTCGTTGGAATGATCGCCGCTAGGCGTAGGGAGAGCCCGTCGCTCGCCATTGGCGGGGGCGTCTTAAGCTTCTTTTTTATATGAAGGGCCAGCGCGCTGGGACAGACTCCGCAGCCAACGTGTGGTGGGAAGCCTGATGGCAGCGGGACGGGCGCCGAAAATAGCAGCGCGTCAGCTGCAGACGCAGAAAATAACAATTGGCTTTGCAGGACGCACAGGTGGTTGGGGGCGGGTGGGCGGAACGAGCCCAGATGAGGCTGAATGGCTGCCAGGCGAGACGGGTGGATCACAGGGGGGCGCGATGGTGTTGACCTGGAGCGACGCGGCCGGCCGATCAGGCACAAGGAGTCTTGGGGGGCGCTTCACACTAGGAGGTAGCGAACAGTAGCGCGAGCCGGCCGGCCGGAAAGCCGCTAACGGGCTTAAACGATGGGTTTGACGGCTGCTCGCGACGATGGCGCTGGGGAGCGCTGGTGCCAGCCATCCTTCGCCTCGCCTGGGCCCGCCGCTCCCTCTTCTTCAGCGCGCCGCGACGCGACGCCGAGCAGCATCGCGGCCTCGTCTGGTGCCTGTGCTGCGCCGCCGCCGCCGCCGCCGCCGCCTCTTTTTCGCCTGCCCACTGCTGCCTCCGCCGCTGGTACCGCCGCGCCGCCGGTCAGCAGATCCGTGCCCCTTGACGCCCGTCGGGGCAAAGAAAAGGAATCCGGAGCCCGCAAGTCTGCAGCTGACGGCCGCCTGGCGTCCCACGGCCTGCAGCGAAGCGGGGCGGCATTCGCAATCCTCGAGAGCCGACTTCCCTCCTGGGCAGCTGGGCCCAGTGTTCGGGGCCGACGCTGCCATAGGGGGCGTGGAGAGACAGGCACACGAGCGGGGTGGAGCGCGAGAATCAGGGCATGTGAGCTCGGTTCTATTGGACGTCTTGCTCGTGACTGTTGTTTTTCCTCTCCTGTCGCCCCGCAGAGAGCAGCCAGCGAGCGCTGGCGGCGTCGTCACTCCGATCAATCGAGCGTTCGTTCGATAAACCTAATAGTGCCGTCCCACAGCTGAGTGCATCCATGCCACGCCGCCCCCACTTCCAATGGATCCTGCAGAAGTACGACGGGACGTAAAGGACCACGAGAACACCACATGCGCAGTACCTAGCTCACCGCATAGCCGTCATGCGATATACCTCAGGCCCCAGCTTGCTTGGGGCCCCCGCGGCCAATAGCCACGCGGCTCTTGCGTCTTGACGGGCGCGTCAGCGTCGTCGCGCGTCGCCCTTGGGACCAGACCTGTTGCGGCAAAGCCACTTCGGGGCGGCATCGAGACAGCAAGAGATGGATGCTGAAACGGTCGAACCCTTTTCCCGGAATCCGCAGCCAATCCTCGTCAGCTTCCGACTCCCCGCTGCCCGCAATAGGCATTGACACCTACATTGGGCGGCTAGCCGGCAGCATATTGCACGTCACGCCTGACCATCAATCTGCCGGCCCGGTCAGGCCCAAGACACCACTGCCACCACACACCGTTCCTACTGGATGTTTTTCTTCAAAGTAAGTAATATGTTCGCTCGGACGTCGTGGCGGGGCCCGACCCGCCTGCGCCTTCCCACAGGCACTGCAGATGCTTTCGTCTAAGGATGCGCCCAACTCGGCCAAGGAAGTGCGGTGTCTCCACCTTTCTGTGCAGTGCTCTCACCACGGCCATGGTTGCAGCGCAAGGCCGCGCTGCCTGCTTGCAAATACTTCGTGGACTGCCTTACGCCTCTCCACTATCCACTAGGCTCCTACATCATGTGTGAGACGCAGCCCCGTCGACCCAAGACATTATTGCGAGCACGGTGGTATAAGATGAGGCAAGCGCTATGAGCTGTAAGGCGCGTTGGCGGCCAATACCTCTTTCCTGCGCTCCCTCTCCTCTCCCCGTCCACATTTCTCTCCCACCGTCAAGCGCCCGAGCAGTCTCACTAACGCGCGCCAACAATGGGTGTGAAAATCGGCCGCTGCGCGGTCCCATTTCTAGGAGTAGCGTCATCGTTACTGCTGCTGCTTCTCAGCCTCCAACATGTCTCCGCCAAGCCCTACCACCTCTCCTCCAACCTGACGCGTCAGATCGAGAACAGCACCGACACGTTCATCACCGGCCCGGTAATCCCGGGCAATTTCCCCGATCCCTGCATCACTTACGCAAACGGCGAGTGGTGGGCATTTGCGACCATGGATTCCGACATCAATATCCAGGTTGCCCGGTCACCTGACTTTTCGACGTGGACGTACCTTGAGGGCGTGGACGCGCTGCCAAGCCCGCCGGGATGGGTCGACATGGCAGAGCCAAACACCTGGGCGCCGGACGTGAATCAGCTTGTGAGTGTTTTGCTCTCTTGGCGTTTTCTGTTCCGTTCTTTCCAGTCTCGGTGTTCCGTTTTTTTCGCACTTCTTTTTTCCCGAGCCCTCGGAGAGATCTATCCGCTGCTCATGATCGACGGTTTCCGTTCGGCGACAAACAACACAAATCATTCATGCAGACAGCGGGATCACACTGACTAACGTGCGCGCGCTTGACTCAGGACGACGGCACTTTCGTCATGTATTTTAGTGCGACGACGACGAATGATACCACCAAGCACTGCGTCGGCGCCGCCAAGTCTGATACCATCGAGGGGCCCTACACGCCCGTCAATGGAACCATGGCTTGTCCTCTGAGCCAGGGCGGTGCTATTGATTCATCCGGGTTCAAGGACTGGGAGATGAGGGGTACCGGTTGGGGTCCGGATGGCGAGTTTTCCAACTCCACCGGCGACGATAATTCTTATTCGAATCCTGAGTGGTCGGGGGGCGGTGCTGGCGGGCAGCGATATATCGTCTACAAGGTTGACGGTGAGCTTCAGAATTCTCATCACCAATATCAAAACACTAACACTTCCTCAAGGCAACGCCATCGGCAACGGGGGTATCTGCGGCAACACGGTACGCTGAAACCATTTCCTCTCAATCTCAACCCATGCAGCTAACATGAACTCCAGATCGCACCCATCGCTGCCACACCACTCATGCTCCAAGCCGTCGAAGACGACGGCGTCACCCCCAGTGGCGACCCCGTCGAACTCCTCGACAACGCCGGCGTCTCAGACGACGGCCTAATCGAAGCGCCCTCCCTCATCAAGACATGGGACGGGAAGTACGTCCTGTTCTTCAGCAGCGGCTGCTTCTCGACGGAGAACTACACCGTCTCCTTCGCCATCTCGTCCGGCGACGTCACGGGCCCCTACGTCCGCGCCGACGGCCCGTTGTTGCAGACCGGGGACCGGAGTCTAACCGCGCCGGGCGGCATGGACGTGCACTGGGATGCGCATCGGATGGTGTTCCACTCGCAGACGCAGGCGGACCCGCTGACGCGGGAGATGTGGATCGCGGGCATCGAGGTCGAGGACGGGACCGTCGTGGTATAGGATTTAATTTCCCACGCCACCACCAGACACATGGTGGTGAAGGCGTGGGTGACGGCGGGCGCGATCACGGGGCTGGCCGTCGGCGTGGGGGTTGTGGCGCCGGTGCTGCTGCTGATGCTTTTGACGGCGTGGCGGTGCGGGAGCAGCGGGCCGGGGACTTCGCTTCAGAGTTGCCTGGGGCGTTTTGGGGATTTCTTCATGAAGACCGCGGCGGCTGGATGACATTGACTTACGAAACAGATGGGCTGGGATCACTAGAGATCACGATGAGAGGGTCATGGGTTTTGGGTTGCCGTTCGAGGACGGCGTTGGGACCGCGTTGGGTAGTCCCGTTATTGCATAGCTCCGTATTGCGTAATGTCTTCTTTTTCCTAATGATACACTAGCACTTGATGCTCGGGGCTTTCTTTCTCCAAACTTGCGCTGCAGGTATGCCATTTCTATGCAGTTCGTTCTGAACTCCAACCCACACCGGTCTTGTCACACCTCACACCCCCAAACCCCTGAAACCAAAGAAGATGCCCGAGCCTTCTCGTTCACGAACGACACCTCTCACTTCTGCCTGCCCTTTTTCGCAACCAGGCTCCTCGCCACCGGGCACATCCACACGCTCGGCCCCACCTCCTCGTCGCACGTCCTGTGCTGCTCGACCAGCGTCTCGATCTGCTTGGCCACGGTCCCGTTCGACGACAGCGTCGTGCAGCCCGTCGCCCAGCCATGCATGAAGATGGAGCGGTTGATATCCGTCAGCCGCGCCGCCACTGCCGCCGCCACCCGGGGCAGCCGCGGCCTCCCGTCGCCCGCGGCGGCGGTGTGGTCGCCGTCCACGACCTCGTACCCCTCGCCCCCCTCGCCCTCCACCACCCGGATCGGCAGCCGCAGCTCCCGCGGCACCGGGTAGATCGACCACCGCTGGAACGCGTCGAGCAGGTCCTGCCGCCTCTTCTCGTCGTCGTCGTCGGCATCGTCGTCGTCATCGCCTCCCAGCAGCAACCCCGCCCGCACCACCTCGCTCTCCGTCCCGATCGTCGTCACAATCTCCCGCATCCGCCGCGCCGCCTCGCGCGTGCACGCCAGCGCCCGCCCCCCCAGCGCTGGGTACAGGTGCAGCGGCAGCAGCGCTCCGCGCCGCTCGTCCCGGATCTGCGCCTGCACCGCCGTCGGGTACCACGGCTGCACCGCGCAGCGGCCGTGCGAGATGTCCGACGCCAGCGCGACGAGGAGCGTGCAGTCGACGTTCAGCGTCGGCGTGAAGGAGGCGTGCGGGTCCGTCAGCAGCGGCGTGAGGTCCGGGGTGGCGACGACAGGCGCGGCCCCGCCGGCGGTCTCGAGGACGAGCGGCGCGGCGGGCGTGCTGAGCGCGCGGATCTGGGAGAGGAGGGCGTCGATCTCTTTGATGTGGCCGGAGGTGATTTTGGGGAGCGCGAGGTGGATGCGCGGGTGCCGGTAGGCGTGGCGGTTGGCGCGGGCGGCTTGCGCGAGGTGTTTGGCCAGGCGGACGATGACGACTTCGTCATCGGAGTCAGAGTCGGGGTCGGGGTCGGGGCCGTCGTCACCGTCAGGACTGCGGCCGATGGGCTTGCCGTACTCGTCGTCGGAGTCGGAGGAGCTGTCGGAGGCGTTTTGCCAGCCCTGGCGCGCCATCTGGAAGAGCAGCTGGCGCTCGGAGATGGCGGAGACTTTGAGCCAGGTGGCGCCGTTGTCGACGACGGCGTCGACGAGGACGTTGTCCTGCGTCTTGCGCACGTGCGCTTTGATCTTGGTGGACGGCGAGGCGCCGCGCGGGACGTCTTTCCGGGCGCGCCGGGCGGAGGGGGGCTGGCGGGAGAAGGTCTGGCGGAGGGCGGTCAGGCCGCGGCAGCGCTTGACGGCGGCCCATTGCGCTTCGTAGGAGGTGACGTTGGTCGAGCTGAGCTGGTGCTTGATCTTGCGGTCGGCTGCGAGGGCGGCGAGGGGGTCGTCATCGCCGTCGGCGGCGGCGTTTGCTTCATGGCTGCCGTTGGTTTCGGCTGTTGCCTTGTCGAGTAATCGTGTGATGAAGCGTTTTTCGGCGTTGATGTCCTGGATGAAGGCGCGGTGGCCGAGGATGGGAGGTCGTCGGTGGGTCTCGAGCAGGGTGCTGAAGGCCTCTAGCTCAGAGAGCAGGGTGTTGGTGCGGTTGAGAAGATCACCGGCAACGGCAGCGGCGGGGAGGTCGTCGGCTGGGTTTGTCGTGGCTTGTGAGCCCTGCTCGACGTCATCCTGTTCGTCGGCGCCCATGATCTTTCTGTTTCAGCTTGGCAGGCTGAGTCTGTTTCTGCTTAGTGAAGCCGTCGCGGGTTGATGACGTGAAATGCTATCTCGGGGAGCAAGGACGCGACTGGGCTAAGAGAATTTCTGGCCAAATTGAGACGGAGGTCGGAGGGGATGTTATATGTCGGAAGGCAGAGAATCCTTATACGATGGTGACCTCTACGACTGGAAACATCTATTCACCACGAACGACAGTGACAGTGACTCACTGTGCAATCGAAGACGGTGGAAGTGAGGTGCGAAGGCGCAGCCTCGCAGCCTCGCAGCCTCGCAGCCTCGCAGCCTTGCAGCCTTGCAGCCTCAGCGGCGGGCAGTGCAGCGAGGCAGCAACGCCACCCATCTCCGAAGAATCGCCGCCTTCCCCGCGATACCGACTCGGCATCCAACAGTACTCTAGTTCCCTCCACGCCGGCAGCTGCATCACCGGCACCGCGCTCCACCCTCGCCCATTGCCCGCCATGCCATACTTCACCACGAGCGCCGAGTGGTACGAGCAGTCCAAGCTGCTGCTCGAGGCCCGCCCCACTACCGTGCGTTCCCCTCGTTGCCCGCCCGCCCGCTCGCTCGCGCGTGCCCGCAGCCCCAAAACTGACGTTTCGACCCGCGCCGCGCGCATAGGCCCGCGTCGTCACCAAGTACTCGATCCTCAAGCGCAAGACCACCAAGGACCGCAAGCGCCAGCTCGCCACGAGCAACCCCGCCGCCGCCGACGCCACCGCCCAGCCCACCCAGACGTCGTCCGCCCACGCCCCCGCCGCTCCGCAGGCCGCCCTTACCCTCAAGACCTACGACCCGGCGTCTGGCGTGTGTTTGAAGTACCAGACCACCAAAGCTGCCGAGGTCGGCCGCCTGATCGCCAGTCTCGAGAAGCTGTCCCGGACAATGGCGGCGCTGCCGGATGTTTCAGATGGTATGTGGACGGGGCATTTATTCCGCGTGGCTGTGTGTTTCGCGTTTCGTTGCGCTTTTGGAGCAGGATTGCGCGGCTATGCGTTGTCGTTGTTGCGGATGGTGTGCTGACGCGACGGTTGCTTAGATGTTGCCATGCTGGATGCGCCCGCGGCGGAGCAGGGCACCGGCACGAATACGCCTAACCCGGAGCCGGCGGCGAAGACGGACTCGAAACCGGCGCAGGGCGGGGGCAAGAAGAAGAAGAAGGGCAAGAAATGAATGCAATGCTAGTGCTTGTGCGTTTGCATGGCTTGGCGTTTAGTCAAAGGTAGGGATGGACATGGCCCAAAAAGTTATACGTGGATGGAAAGCTTCGAGTCCTGTGCTGGGAACGCTATTGAGACCTGAGGCCATGAGTTAGTAATAACGGACATCCAACACGCCCGGGGAATCCTTATGCGGCTGTTATGTGGGCTACCTGGCAGGACAGGGCATAGGACCGGCTGCTGTTGCTACTTTCGACATGCCAAAGTGGATTGGCCGGAGCTTGCAAATATCAACGACAAGCCGCAAGTGCAGAAATCTAACCGGCGAGCAATACCAAGCAAGAGTTATGAACCACAAGCGGCACGGGAGACGGTGATTCCTGCTGTGCTGGCATCTAACAAGTGAATTTACGCGATATGGCGGATTTGTGCAAATATTAGACCGAGCCTTCCTCCCTATGTTCTACTCACAGGCCGAGATATTGAAGAAATGACATAGCGGCAACGCAAGCATGAGTTTTTCCCCACACACACACAAGCTTGTGTTGTACAACGTATGTAGACTCCGGTCAAGCTTCGTCGCCCTTTCATGGGGCGACCTGGCAGGCTGAGTCTCGCTCCCCTCGAATACTTGAGTCCACTGCCTCCCACCTCAGTTTTCTCGCCGTCTGCCCTGTCCCCTTTGGCCCTCGATCAATCACACGCAATCATCTCTCAGCCTCGCCTTCCAAAAAAAAAACCTGCCTCGCGCCCTACCTTCAGTTACACTGCGTCCGACTTCAGCCTATCACGATGAGCGACTACGTTCCGGACCAGGATCTCTTCGACCAGTTCCTGCAAGAGGGCGACTGGGTCAATCCGGAAGCCACGTGGACTGACAGATGAGTTAAAAAAAAAAAAGAGTTGGGGGCTAACGAAGGGGCTACTCGACATCAGGTCCCCAAATCAGGCTAGAGAACCTATGACCATCGGGGGAATCAGTCCCTTTGTGAGCGGGCCACAGCTCACTCATGTTCTTGGCACTTCCGAGTTTTCTTCCATCGAGCCTACTCATCAGACTGTCGACCCTGATCCAGGCTACTTCCAAGACCTGTGGCCCCATGGTTTCAGTCATGATTATTCCGATGCACATGATCGCACTTACGACAACTCTCGAATGTCTGATGGCGATGCCAAACTGGGTTCTTCACCCCCCAACTACTGCGAGCAGGGCGGATCATTGAACCATCATGTTCAAGGCGTGGTCATCAATGAAGGAGGTCCAGAGGACATTGTGGAACTGGACGGCTCCCCTGAAAGTCAAGCGGGTCGCAATGTGGTTGGGAAGGAAACCATAACTGACAAGAGGCACGTCCGACCTGGTGTGGGAACCATTACTGTTTCTGATTCGATGTAGCCGCAAGAGTAAGGGTGGCCAGGAGGAACTCGTCTGCACGTTCCTTGGTTGCACTACGAAGCAAGCATTTCGACGACCGTTCGAGCTCAACCGGCACATGAAAAAGCATACACGGATCTGTTCTTACGGTTGTCCTATTGCCGCTTGCAACCGTAGAGGTTCACGGGCCTTCTACCGCGAGGACAAGCTCAAAGCTCATCTCCGGTCCGTGCACGAGGATTTTGAACAGTCCTTGTGTCCTGTCTCGGGCTGCGGACAAGGTCCACTACAATTCGATCTGTTGGGGGCCCACTTGTCTGCCCATGGAAAAGAGGAGGCCTCAGAAGTTCCAGTTCTCACGAGCTGTCTCAACTATTACCGAGGCCGATTGGAACGTCGATGCCCAGTCGAGAAGTGTCGCGTTGGTCGGTCTCGGTGGATGCCCAGCAACAAGATCCCTGGCCCAGGGGGTCATCTCATGCTCCACGATGAGGGCGAACGGCTAGAGCAGCGAGCAAGTATCACACCTCAAGGCTATGATGTTGTTTCCTGCGGCCTGATCTGCCCCAGCTGCAAGCACATCTGCCCTGAGGAGAAAGACTTCCGTCGGCATCTCGGCGATGCTCACATGACCGTCACCGAGCATGCGCGCCTCTACGTGGATGCTATCCGCAGTTGGATGAGCGGATCTGGGAAGGTTGATCACCAATGGAGTATCTGGGAAAGTATCCCGTTCCCATTCTGTTGGTATGGCTTTCCTGGGGTTCAAATTAAATGTCCAGGGTGCTCTAGCTCTGATTCCAGTTACGTCTATTCCAATGATCCATTACGGCACCCAGGGCTGATCACACCGACAGAGGAGCTCTACTCTCATAGACGCAAGATCCTCCGCATCCTTCCGGACTTCCATGAACACCCAGTTTTCGACGATGTTCGACGCACGCAGTGAATTCGGCACATCACGAACACTCCGCCTCTTTTGGGCCTCAAATATCCTTGGTAAAAAATTTTCGGTAGATCTCCTACTTCAAGCTTCCTTTGTAGCCCATATGTTTTACTCTCCCGTCCCACCATCACACTTAACGATAGTTTTCTCGTCCTCCGATCATCTCCCCCAGTAGCCCAACATTTCCTACGTTCTCCTGTTATATTCGCGGAGTACCTTGATACATATCGTAAAAGGAAATAAGACAGTAACGTTGGAGCGCACTTTTCCTTTTTTACTCATTGAAACGGCAATCCGTAGGTAGCTCTTTTTGAGTGATACAATTCGTTCTCAGTGCTATACCAACCCGCATGATGTGAATTGATGAAGCTCCCACCACACCTTCCGAATCTCCCTAGTAGCTCAGCTCTCTCTACTTCACAGATACTTCTCGCTCCGTCTACCTTTGCAAGTCAATCAGCCCTCTCGGACTTTAGCGATGCGGCAGCTTCCGTTTGGGATGACGCCCTCGCTCAGAATTTGGCATTTCCTTATGAGCATTTCACTATGGAACGCGTCTCTAGCCGTCTGGATCTAACTTGTGGTTTTCACACAAATGAAGCCTACGATCCCAGAGGACAGGTATCACAATGGCTGCTTCTTCTCAACCCCGATGCGCGCCCAGCAGAGTCCTTCGCCCCAACAATTCCGAGCCCAAAGATCTCCAAAACTCTGAGAGCATGTCTATCGGTGTTAACCCGAGATTTGACTTCACCTCGGGCTGCAAGATTGTCTCTTCGCAAGGCCCAGGACCGATGAGACACGCGAAGAAGAGGTGAGCACATCCCTCACTGGAAGACGCATGATATCTGACCTTCTGTAGGGCTCAAGAGAAGCAGCATGACACCGGAATTCGGTGCACGTTCCAAAACTGCAGCAACAAGAAATATTTCAGGCGTCGCTATGAGCTTGAACGTCATATGTTGACCCACGACCCACCGCGGCGGTTTTCCTGTCTGGTAGTCGGGTGCGATCGACATGATCAGCGCGGCTTCCACCGTGAGAACAAGTTCAAGAACCATATGCAGAATGCCCATCAGGACGAAGATGCACTGTGCGTCTGCCCAGTCCCGGAATGTGGCATCCAGCAGATTGAGCTCGACCTTTTCCGTTTGCATTGCTTGATCCACTCTCAGGCTGAAATGCCCGAGGTCATAGCATTGAATACTTATGCCGAGGAGCTGCGGCCGTGCCCCATGCACAAGTGTTCCAAGAAGCGCTGGATTGACCCAAGCAAGATTCCAGGACCGAGTGGTCATCTCATGTCCCACGACAAGGATGAGCGCAGACGTGAACAGTCGAGTGTCTTGTCTAAAGGGTACGATAGCCTCACTGGCCTCGTCATCTGTCCCGTCTGTGGCTATCGTTCAGCCAACACTTCCGAATTCACCGAGCATTTGGAAGATGAGCACGTCCTCGCTGAAGACCACAGAGGATTGAATGCGCACATCCGATCTTGGGGAGCAACCCGCAGGGACGTCTGGCACATCGAGAAGTGGGTTGCTTGGCAGCCCCTCCCATTCCCATTTCTCGTTGACTTCGGGTTCACTTGTAAGTATTGCTCACATCACTTCGGCGTCGGAGGCGCTGATGGCGACTCCCGAAGCCATGTGGAACTCCTGAGGCCGTCCCAGGATTTGTGGCCTGCTTTCGCACGTCATCCAGTGTTCGACAATGTCCGCAAGAACACTCAGAACTAAGGCTCGCTGCATGCAGCTGACACTCTCATTTCTGATCATTTCAATGGCTGGTCTTGCATGGAGGAAAAAGCCAAATTGTCACCTTTCGGTTTTGTTCCCTACGGTCACTCGTCTCATCACTTTCCCAATCAAGCCACACCAATACGCCTCGCTTTTCGTATGCGTTGGGTTTTTCATTCTAGTGTTTCTCCGCTTCCTCCTACACAACAAGCCCCGAACGACAGATCCCGTTCAGAATTTTAAAAAAATAAATAAATAAAAAGGTCAAGAAAACAAACAAAAGCGAAGCAAAAAACCGCGGCCCCTCCACCACATTTTCTTTCTGTTACGGCTGGTCACGACTATCATCTTCTCGAGTGACCTTGGTTATGTATCATTGAATGAGAGTCTCTTCGCACTTATACATGCATACACGGGATGTCGGGATGGATAAGCACTTCGGGTCTATGCAACGATGTTTCCTTTGTCACAACTCTTGACGTATTTTCTTAGCACTTTAGCAGCTTATGAGTATATACATCCTGCAAGCAAACATCCAGTCTGACGACCTTTTTCACTGAGGCTATGACAGACATGACAAGACTGAGCCCTCGGGTATCCCTTAAAGCGATCTCGCATTAAGTGAGTTCTGCCCAGCAGGCGGATCAGGGTAGTTTTGGGACAAAGAGGGGAAGATTTAGTCTTTTACCGATGATACAATCTAGGGGAAGTAGAGATGGACCTTTCCGCTAAACTCACTCTTACCTTATTCCTTACACTTTGCCGTTGCAGACCTCAGCCACGCCCTCGCGAAACAGTAACATGGCATACATCTTGTGAAACGCATGGAGCCCACCCAACTTCAGCGGCTCGTCAACGGCCGGGTTGCAACACACATCCTCGTACACCAGGCGCACCTCTTTCCCCCGCCGCACTACCGCAAAGCGATGCACACCGGCGAACGCTGCGCCACCCGAGCCGAAGCCGACGTCAACGAAGCTCTCCGTCTCTTTTTCATCTCCACGCTCCTCGATCCTGACGTCAAGCACTTGGAACGCCCCGAACAGCACGGCGTTCTTGGCCGGGGGGGTGGCCGGCGACAGGGTGGCGGATGACCAGATGGCGGTGGGGGTTCCGGCGTCCTTGAGCGCTGGTCTCGGTGTCAGGAGTGCAGCTGCCAGGAGGGGGCGTGGTCGGTTTCTGGAGACGTACTGGAGAAGTACACAAGGCTGGGCCGGAAGAGCGTCAATAGTGTGCGCTCGGGCCCGATGACCCAGCCGCCGAAGAAGCCTTTGACGAAGCGGGCGAGGATATGTTCGTCGGAGAGGTCGTTTGCGGATTGGAAGGCCGAGAGGGAGATGGAGCGGGAGCTGTTGATGGCCGGGTATCCATGGGGGTTGACAACGGATGTGACAGAATGCGAACTCTTGAAACGGTTTGAATTGTCATCATGCGCATTGATATCGGACTTGCTGATTGACGAGATCCGGCGATGGATGATGAATGTGTATGCCAGCGCACCCGTGGCGGAGACATACAGTGTTGCCGGCAGGATTCTGGATAGCATTTTGGGGAAGGACTGATTGGAGTCTGAGGACAGGAATGGCAAATAAATATTGAGTGGGAGGCACAGTCATGAGAAACACGGCTTGCGATCCTGCCTTCGTGCGGCAGACCCGGATCTACCCGGCAGCGAGAACACCCGACGATGACAGCCAACTCTTAGGCGCGCACCGTAATGCGTTGTTGCGTGTCCTTATACCGACTAATTAATAATCTGCTCCGTTCAGGCTCTGCAACTTGGTAGCTTTACCCATGCTTCTTGTCGGGCACGGAGTCTGAAAATAGTCGAGATACAAGCGGTTCGTTCTGGCCAGAAAGATGTTCCAGGGGCACTCTATTATCAACACACCTTGAGTTGAAGTCGGTTTTTACCCGAAGAGGAATGGCGCGGACCGCCTGCAACCTTATCTGGCGGCCTGCTGGGTCGGGTGCCAGTGGTGTCCACACGTGATTCTCAACACGGCGAGTGCGGGGAAGCCCACCTGCAAGCTCCACGTTAGTCTGCGACGGCCCGTCACACGGTGGCGTCGCCAGCCAGTCATTTGCGAGAGGCAATGTCTTGTCAGATGAGACCCCGATGGCGCAATCACATTCTTGTTAGCTATCTCTGGTCCTAACCCAGCATCGCCTCACTTCCGCGCGCGGCCCGCCCGCGGAGCCCATTCCCCATTCCCCAGATCACGACACCGACCCAACTTGGATGCAGCGCCGGTGGCATGGCTGAATCACCACCTTCCAAGACCCCGGCAGCCGCCGACGCGCCCGCAGAGGAGTTCGGGCTTGAGGCGCCAATCCCAAAAGGCGAGGTCGACTCGGTGTATGAAGCCAAAGCCCGGGTTTTGAACGCCGCCGTACGTTGTGGATCCACGCAAGCTTCCGGGGCTAATCCCGTGGCAGATCCAAGAGATTGGCATGGGGCGGTACCAGTGGCAGCTCTTCATCGTGGTTGGATTCGGATGGGCCAGTGACAATCTCTGGCCGATCGTGACATCTCTGATATGCAAGTGCCAGCACCATTCGTCTTCCAGCATAGAAGCTCATCTGACCTCCCACAAGTAACCCCCGTCACCAACGAATTCAGTCCGTCCAAGCCTCCTCTTCTCTCTCTGGCCCAAAACATCGGCCTGCTCGCCGGAGCCATGTTCTGGGGGTTCGGCTGCGACGTCTTCGGCCGCCGCTGGGCATTCAACCTGACACTGGGCATCACCAGCGTCTTCGGTCTCATTGCCGCCGGTTCTCCCAACTTCGCTGCCATCGGATGTTTTGCCGCACTCTGGAGTTTCGGCGTTGGCGGCAACCTGCCCGTAGACTCGGCCATCTTCCTCGAGTTCCTGCCCGGATCCCACCAGTACCTGCTTACCATCTTATCAATCGACTGGGCCATCGCTCAAGTCATCGCAAACCTGGTAGCATGGCCGCTGCTCGGCAACCTCACGTGCCAGGAGGACGAGGTGTGCACCAAGAGCAAAAACATGGGATGGCGGTACTTCATCCTCTGCATGGGCGGCCTCGCCATGGCCATGTTCCTCATCCGCTTCGTCTGCTTCACCATCCACGAGTCCCCGAAGTACCTCATGGGCAAAGGCCAAGACGAAGCCGCCGTCCGCATCGTGCACGAAGTCGCCCGCCGCAACGGCACGACAACCAGCCGTCAGCCACCCTCCCCCCAACCCACCCCCCGTCCCTGACCGCCCGCAGTCACCATCGAAGCCCTCCTCGCCTGCGACCCCACCGGCTCGTCGCGAACCCCCACCGCCACCGCCGCCCTGCGCCACCGCCTCGAAAAACTCAACCTCACGCACATCCGCGCGCTCTTCGCCACCCACACCCTCGCCCTCTCCACCACCCTCATCACCACCATCTGGGCCCTCATCGGCCTCGGCTACCCCCTCTACAACGTGCGTCCTGCCCCCTCCCCGCCTCCCAACCCTCTTAACCCCCTCCGCAGGCCTTCCTCCCCTACATCCAAGCCACCCGCGGCGCCACCTTCGGCGACGGCAGCACGTACATCACCTACCGCAACTCGCTCATCATCGCCGTGCTCGGCGTGCCGGGCGCGCTGCTCGGCGGCGCGCTGGTCGAGACGCCGCGATTCGGGCGGCGCGGCACGCTGGCGGCGGGCGCGGCCGCGACGGGCGCGTTCCTGTACGCGAGCACGACGGCGACGCGCAGCGCGAGCCTGCTGGGCTGGAACTGCGCGTACAGCTTCACGAGCAATGTAATGTATGCCGTGCTGTATGCGTACACTCCTGAGGTGTTTGTGACGAAGGATCGGGGCACCGGGAATGCGGTGACGGCGACGGGGAATAGGGTGTTTGGGGTTGTGGCGGTGAGTACGTTCCTGGAGGGTTGGGGTGCGGGAGGGGGTTTGCTGACGGGTCCCGGGGGGGGGGGGGGGTAGCCGATTGTTGCGATGTTTGCGGATTTGGAGACGGCGGCGCCGGTGTATACGAGTGGGGCACTGTTTATCGTGGCGGGGCTGATGGTGCTGGTCTTGCCGTTTGAGCCGCAAGGGAAGGCGAGCTTGTGATGAAGATGTGAGGAAGCGATGAAAGCGGAAAGGGTGGGCTGATTTCATTCCAAGACTCGCCACGGCTTATACGGCTGGGTTCCTGTGGTTTTCTGGCACGATCGATGCTTTCACTGTGGGAAGACGTCTTAGGATAGGCAGCGGAGACTACATGATAAGGATATCGTAATTTTTCGTTTCATACAACGCCGAAAGAGGTTAGAAGCTACCAGGCCAAAGAGATGCCGAAAGCTGGGGAAGGACACGGGGAACTAATATATCACTTCTGTACTAGCGCTGATCGGGGTAAAATGAGGGACTTGCCGTGTTGTAGCAGTGATCCAGCAGAAATGTGCAATCTGCGGATGTAGGCCGTAATGGTGCTTGGTGACTTGGGGAAACGCCAAAGGAAAAAAAAGAAATCATTCTCAATCTGAACCTAAGTTCCACTAACTCAGGTGCCCCGCACATTCTGATTGTCCTTCTGCAAAGTTTGTTGAAAGCGTACCAGCCCAGCACGACCCCTCACTCCTGAGAGCTGCTCTGTGGAAGGACGTTGTAGGCCATGGTGTTGGTGGCCATCGTTGCCGCAACACTGTTGTTCGCTCCGGCTTGAGTGGTGAATACGGGCGCGTTTCCGTTGTTGACCTGGAAGCCGGGGTGGCACAGCTTGTCGCGGCGGAAGGGGGCGTAGGCCGGGTCATGGAAGTGGCAACCAGCGACCGGGCAGGGGAAGAGCTGCTGGCGTGAATGCTTCTTCGCATGACGCTGGAGCTCGTACTTTCTGTTGAAGCCCCTCGAGCGACATCCTAGGAACGTGCAGTTGTACGGCTCCGGTGGGGTTTGTACGACCCCGGGGTGGTAGGGCCTCGCATGCGTCTGGATGGCTTGATTGGAGCTCACATTGGGGTGCAGATCTAGACCATTAAGGATGAAGGTCTCTGGGCCAGCGATGCCGGAGTTGGGAACGGGATCAAGATCAAACCCTTCCAATCCGGTCAGGTCAGGATAACCATTGTCTCCGAGCCAGACTTCACGCTGGGCAAGATGTGGAACAGTGCCGGCCTCGACAAATGCGGGAGGGGTCGATCCATCTACAAGCAAGGCTAATATCTCATTCCATAAATTCGAAAGATCGAACTCGGTATATCGGTTGTGGAAATTGGCAAAACCAAGATCTTCGCTGTGTGAGGGCTGGGCATCGGCTGGGACGGAGGGTGAAGCATACTCCAAAAGTGACTCGGGGCCATGCTCTCCAGCAAAAACGTGGATTGGTGCATCGCTGTTGCCTGTGGCGCAAGCTAAAGTCGTCTGTGAAGGGTACAAATCCATCCTAATTCGGTCAGCAGAGGTTGAAAAAAAAAACCCCTACCTGAAGTCCCAACGGGAATTCAGGTCTTCGCCCTGCAGCCACCAAGGCTGACGCGCGGCATTGTGCTCCAGGTTCTCGGCGTGGTCGTCCATCATTGGACTTCGACGTCATACGTGCTGCAAGGCTGTAGGGCAAAAGGCAACATGGCAAATCGCCAAGGAAAAGGGCGAACAAGGCTGTGCCAGACCGGAAGAAAACTGATAGGTCAGGGTGATAAGCTGGAAGCGGAAACAGTAGGCATCTGAGTGTGGGAAGGCCCTCACACTTATTCTCACGACGGCATTCGCATGGAGATCCATTTTTGAGTGAAAGGGTTCAGCGAAGGGCAAACGGGAGCGGGGACGGGCAGCAGCCAACCAGACTTATTCATCTACACGGGGCTCGAGGGCCGTATTTTCTGGGCTGCACAGGACATGACGTACTCCACTGCTTTAGCTACTGCCTCGATTTCCTTGCGAGCCACGTGCTCACGATTTCCATTCGCTCCTTATCAGGCAGACTCTGCATTTCCTCTTCACCTTGCAACACCTGCACAACTGCAAGGCACTTCTCCTCGCTAACCGTCCTGGATATCCTCTTCTCAATGGACTTCTATATGCCGACGAAGAAATGCCCCGGTAGTCCTGCGGCAGCTGGATCGACTGTCAGCCGAAGCTCCAACGAAATAATGCGGAATACCGACCAGCAGCAGGCTTGCAGGCAAGGCCGCCCACGCCTCTCCCGCATCCCTTCCAGAAGCCAGCCATACCCTCCTTCTGTGCGCCCAACACGGGCTGCACGGAAAGGCCGGTGATGCCATCATACAAGCCATATCCGAAGCCCTGCCAACACTCAAATCAGCAACCTGCGCGCCCCAACAACCAACCAAGGCCACAAACCTTCCCCGCCGCCGCCACCCCCGACCTGAACCCGACCACCACCACCTCCTCCCTCACCGTCTCATCCCCATACCTCTTCGGCAAGTGATGAAACCCCCTCGCCACCCCCCGCGAATACACCCCCGGCGCCTTCAACCCCGCCCCCACCGCCCTCCCAATCCACCTCGTCGTCTCCACCGCCACCGCCGCAAACGCATTCCCGCCCCCCGCCGACGACGTGGACTTTCGCCTCCCTCCACCACCCGCCTCCAGCGCCCCCAGCCTCCCACCCTCACTGCTGCTCTCCGACAGCCGCGGCCCGCGCGACACCGCCCCCAGCGTCCCGCTTTCGGTACTCCAATCCGACGCGCCGTCCACCGCCGGCACGACCTCGAGCCCGCCCATCGCCGCCTCGCCCGCGCGCCCGCGATACACCTTTGCACCCCCGCACTCGCGCAGCTGCGTCTTCGCGCACAGGAACTGGCGGTAAGCTTCGCGGGGGCCCTCTGTGACGCCGGCCAGGACGTCTGCGACGGTGGCGTAGGTGCTTGCTGCGATGGAGGCGAGGGGGTCGTCCGGGTTTAGGGTCGGCTCATATATTCACGGTGGCTGTATAAGCTCGAAGCTATGTACGTTGGGCATGTGTGCGGTGGCGCAGATAAGCATTTTGGGGGCCGTCAAGAAGCCGTGTTGGTTGAAGATCACCTTGTACTATGATTGGCCACATCACGGCTGCATCGCCATTGATAGGTCTTGGGGTTATTCTGACTCCTCATACCTGATCAAACCCGGATTATCAGGACGAGTACTGACTCAGGTGCGATGCGGTGTGCCCAACGAATAACCCATCCGACGATTGAGCTTGCGATGATAGTGTGCCCGTGTCGGTCGGAGGACCTCCATTTACTCCCTTCATATGCGACGACCATGCTACTGGTCTAAGCCATTTTGTGAAAGAAGAAATAGTCTTGCAGACTTCAAGACGAACGTTTGTAGGTCGCTTCGGGGAGTCAATGTGTGGAGGCCGGATAATTGCCTTTCTCGGTTAGTCTGTTCGGCCCGAACCACTTGTCACTCATCCTTACAGGTGGTTGCCACACTCGATGGCTAGTGTGAATTGCCCTCTACAAGCAGGATTGCGTGCGGGTTTTAAGTCGTACGCCTACGTTATACCGACTTCTGGATCAACTCTTAGCGGTCAAGTTTGATTACTCTTTTGACAGGCTGGGCGTTCTGCGCTACAGCTCGGTTGTTGCAAAGCAATACGTTTTACTGTTGAAGAATCAGGCAGGCAGAACCGCCGTAAGTTAACTCGAGATTGGCACTTCCTCTGTCCGATAGTCGGTATGGAACATGGCACCGTCTATATAAAACATCTTGAATCACCTCAACCACCGTTTCACATTTGAAATGTAGTATCATGCAGGCAAACATGCAAGTCTGAAACACATATTACTATTGACTAGTACTGAAAGTAAGAAAAGAAACGGGACGAAACCCCTGTCTCATGTTGAAAAGACACAATTGATGGGGAAAGAGGCAAACATGGCGTTGAGGCCGGTCGTTACTGTGAATATTTGATTTTGAGAATATGAGAGATCCGGGAGAGGCATAAATGAGAAATGAAACAAATCGAGCGTAGCGAAACGTTGCAGAACGAAAGTTGGAGCCGATGGGATTCAGAGCCTAGGCCGTTCGAACAGGTCAATGAAGCCTTGACCTTTACCCCGAGTTGCCAGGGGGACCAGTCATGATGGCGCCAGCCCCAGAAGCTCCGGTGCCAGCGGCCTGATAGCCATGGTGGGCATTCTTCAGATGACTCTGAAGCTTGTCTCGACGGTAAAAGGCCTTGGAATGCTGGCTGAAAGAGCAGCCTTCAACAGGGCAAGGGAAGACCTGGGCACGGTTGTGCTTCTTCATGTGGCGCGCAAGTTCGTACTTGCACTTGAAGCCGCTGGAGTCGCATCCTTGGACAGTGCAGCTGAAGGGCTTGGTGGTTGCAGTGGCAGCTGCTGGCTCTGCAGATACGTCAACCTCCACCGGGAAGTCAAAGTTCCAATCGAGATCATCGAAATCAGGTAGCAGAGGACGCTGGGCTAATAGATTCTGCTCTGGGATAGCTGCTGGGACACTTGGTGGAAACTGCTTCCAAGCTCGCAGGCCTGTAGGGTCGAATAACGGGGCGACATGCAGGCTGACAGGGTTCCAGATGTCGAGATCGGCCGCGAAATCCTACTGCACGCGTCCTCGTCGCCGCGGCTGGTAATATCCATCAGAGGAGCGTCTCTAATGGGTAGCTGAGTGCAGAGGTGATGGATGGCAGCCTGCAACACGCTGTTGCAGGCTGTTGGGGTGCGGTTTCGACGCGATGAAATAGAGGGTCTTAATAGGCGTGGTGCTCGTAACCTGGCACGATGCGACCGGTCGGCTCGACGAGACGGAAACACGGGCAAGCTCTGGAGAAGGGAAACACAGGCCAGCTTCGATGGCCCTTACCGACCCTGTTAAGCGGGCGTCTAGGCGACTCAATGGAGGGTCTTAATAGGCGTGGAGCACGCAACCTACGACGATGACACAGGCCAGCGGTGAGGGGAGGCTCTCGAGGAGTCACAAGCTAGTCGCGCAGAGACTTAGCACGTTGGAAACACAGGCCAGCTCAAGACAAGAGGGGACACAAGCTTGGTTAGTAGGAGCAGGTGGAGCAGGTCGCCCGGCGTGGGATCTGGTCCGTTACCCCTCCTGCAAGACACGGTCGGCCTGTTATGGGGAGACCCTTACAGGCAACGCGAAACGGGGACTTGGTGAGTGTAGGGTGTTGCGCCGCTGCACAATATCTGGGCTGCCCGCGGGGCGTAGTGCGCAGCAGCCACTGCTGGCTCCGAGGACCTCACCCCTTCACTGGGCTCTGACCCTCGGTGCACCTGGATGGCAGGCAGGATCACGTCCTGGCCGGAGAGACTGCTGCGTGGCTCGAGAGAACGGATGCGCGTGTCGGTATGCATAGAGACGGAACTGTTCGCCTCCAAAACCAACGCTGAAGCAAACGATAATGAGAAATCAGAGGTTTTAGGACAGAAGGCCGGCGATGCATGCTTAAGGAGCAAACAGGGATCACTCAGGCAGGAGGGGTCTGGCCCGGCCCTGACTGTGGAAGCCGCAATGAGAAGCGGCTGAAAACTGGGGTAGGGGCCTGGATAGACCTTTAGGAGACTGGAGGTTATAGGCATGTCGAACCCTACTGCAACTTTGTACATAGATACAATTGTATGATTTCCTGAACAGACTGGACTCGGAGCAGGCAGCAGTCCTGATTCAGTGCCGCTCAAACCACTGCCGACTCAAGCCTTACCTCTACAGAATAGGGCGAGAGGAGTCAGATAAGTGCCAGTGTGGCATGAGCCAGGAGACAATCAAACATGTACTACTAGAGTGCCCGCAGTGGCGTAACCTTAGACGAGAACTCGTAGTCGCAGCAGGGAAGAGATGGGGGGATGTTTCCTTTTTATTAGGTGGATGGAGCGGATGGGAGGACCGGCACACTGGGAAACCAGTAGATGGTCCGAAGGAGAAGTGGAAGCCTAATTATGCAGTAGTCAAGGCAGCCATTCAGTTCCTACAAAGAACCGGGCGGTTCCAAGATGAACATGGGGAGGCTTACACATCGAACCCACCACAAGAGATGTAAGGGTAGTAAAGGGAGTAAACAGATTGGACTAAGAAGTGAGAAGAGGCTAAAGAACAGGACAATGTAAGGCTAAAGAGAGGGACGGCTCTTATACTACCTAGAATGTATCGTAGCCTGACAGAATCAATCAATCAATCGATGTCGAGATCGGGGTATTCCGGGAACTCTCCACCAGAGATAACAATCGATTGGCCCGGAAGTGTGGCACTGCGGATGCTGCACTCATGCATGGTCCACGATCTGTATAGCCAGATCGTCAGTGGGTTGAAAAAAAAAACTCACCCAAGGTTCCGATCAGAACCTGGGTCTTCCTGCAACCACGGTAGCATGGCGTCAGGGATCTGCTCCTCAAATCTGACGTTGCATTCCATGATTGGCTTGATGCGCTGGCTGAGGAGCTGCAGAAGGGGCGAAGTGATCTGCGAAGGGCGAAACGCCAAGACTGAGAAGGGCAAAAGAGGGCAAAATGAGGCTGCACGAGGCTGAACTAGACAGAATCTGATAGGTCGGGAGCAGTGAGGGAAACGCAGGAAACAGAGGAAAATGAGAGTGGACATTGCCATACTATTATGTTTTCCGTGGGCTGCCTGCACGGCTTGCTGAGGGTGGAGCAGGGATGCGCCGGTGACATGGCACCATGTTGTGCTTGCTATTGCCCGGTACAACATTGCAAGGGCCCGCCCCAGAATTTTGAGAGCTCCTAAATTTATCACGATAGCCAGCAATCCCTTGACAGTATCATGTTGGAGTCAAGTGCTCATTCGTTCAGCTACCAATTAAAGAGATGGTACCCAATGCGGACGCAAACCGCGAATGGTAGATGTTCGCCCTCATACAAAAACACACCAAGCAATACCCAAGATACGATCGTCACGAGTCTTGTATTCTATCATGCATTCACACACATCTTCATATCACATTCTTGAGAGGCTGCCCCGCAATAAACCGCCTCAAATTCTCCGCGATCAGCGCCTCCCCGCCCTGCGGCCTCCCACCAGCCGCATGCGGAGACACAATGACATTAGGAGCCTCCCAGAGCCGACTCTCGGCCGGCAACGGCTCCGTCTCAAACACGTCCAGCGCCGCGCCTCCAATCTCGCCCTTCTCCAGCGCATCCACCAGCGCCTCCTCGTCGACCGAGGTGCCGCGCCCCACATTCACAACCCACGCGTGCTTCGGCAGCAGCTTCAGCCGCTCGGCGCTCAGCGCGTGGCGCGTCGCGTCGGAGCCGGGCAGGATCATCACGAGCGCGTCGGTCTGGGGCAGCAGCTCGGCGAGCCTCGACTCGTCGTAGACCTCGACGCCGCCGCGGACGCCGGCGCGGCGGGCGACGCCGTTGACGGTGGCGCCGAGCGCGGTCAGGTGCGGGGCCAGGGCCTGCGCGATGTTGCCGAAGCCCCAGACGAGCACGCGGGCGTCGCGCAGGGTGGTGAAGGCGCCGGCGGGGCGGTCGGGCTGCGGGCCGCCGAGGTGGGCGGGCCAGCGGCGCCGCAGCTGGTGGTCGCGCATCTCGTGGAAGCGGCGCGCGGCGGCGAGGAGCAGGCCCAGCGCGTGCTCGGCGACGGTGCGGTCGTGCAGGCCGGAGCCGGTGGTCACGGTGACGGCTGCGGTGTCGAAGCCGGCGTTGAGCACGTCGTTGGGGCCGGCCGCGAGCGATTGGATCCACCGCACGTTTTTCAGGCGCGCGGCTGCGTCCTGCAGGTTGGAGGCGGCGTTGGCCCAGGTTACGAGGATGTCGGCGTCGACGTGGGCGTCGGGGATGGGGGCCTTGACGTCATACGGCTGGAGGTCGACCGAGAAGCCCTCGATGCTCTGGACGTCGAGCTTGAGGGACGTGGGGTAGAGAAGCTTCATGGCGGCAGCTCGTCGCGCGAGGAAAGTCGGGTGCTGGAGGAGATGTCGGAATGGTGATGCCGTTGGTGAAGTAGAGTAAGATACAAACTAGTGTTATCCCACCAATCTCAGACAAGGGCGGGAATGCATCAACTTCGCCGGCCGACGACAACATCGACTACCCACCGGTTCTGGTGAGTCATCGCGCATTCGTCAGGTGTCCCGCCGCGGGGCTTTAGCCAATAGACGCGCCTGGCACTTTCACGGCTAAATACTGCCCCCCGAAAGCATGCTAGTCCTCTCGGTCAACCCACCCTCCACGCCGACGCCAGACGCCGAAGCCAGACGCCGAAGCTCGATGCCAGAGTTCAAGCAGTCAGCCTCATCCAACCTACTACTCCACAGCCAACCATTACCCTATTCCCACGCACAGCTCTGCGCCGCAGAATGAAAGCCACCTTGTTACCGTCAGACAGAACCAAAGCTTTCCTGTTGCAATGGAGCAAAAGGACGAAGTCCGCCCTCATGCTCCATCATTACTTGGGGCCTCTTACACCCCCTCCCTGTGCACTGGGAGATGAGAAATAGTGTATACTGTGATACAAGTGCTAATGAAGGGAAGGAGGCTACCGATGTTAAAGACAAATCCAAGTCTTCACACAGGTGTTACGGCACAGCCCCTACGGGGTCGAGGAAGGACAGGATAAGGAAGAAAGTGGGGTGCACCCGCAAGACGGGAAAGACCCACGTGGCTCACGTGATGCCAAGAGGTGCTCTGCCTGCTCCCCCGCCAAGAACACGGAGCACCGAGAGTAGGTTATAATGCTCTGTCCGCTCTGTGCATAGAACCGCAGAGCATAGCGGAGCAGTATACTAGATTGTTAACTCTCCTACGTGTATATAAACCACACTCCTTAGTATAGTCTTGACCTTCGTGGTCAACTTCAATAATCAATCCGCACCATTGATTAGTAACACGGCCTTCGCACGTAGTGTTCTGTCACGTGTGCTCGTCACTTCGTTCTCTCACACCCTCCCTTGTACCCACTCAAGGTAAACCCCCACACGGCTTACCACCCTCTTTGGTGTTTGATCCTTAGAGGTAGAGGCCCGCCGTTACAACAGGATGATATCAGGAGAGCCAGAAAGCTCAGCGGATATCGAGTCGGCAAGAGGCAATGGGAGCCGCCGAAACTTCTCAGTCTCTCTTGAAATGATGGGTGCGGGGGTTGAATGAATTGACTATATTTTTCTTGTTTCTTATGAGCACTGTTTTATTCGAGAACTTGTACGGGTTGAAACGAATTTCGAGAGAATCGAGAACGCGGGCTGTTGCTACGAAGAACAATCTCTATACTACTGTGCATTTGCCAATCATGTTCCATCCTTTATAGGAGCAAAGCTTGGGGGTTTCGGTACTGTCGCCGGGATGTTTACGCATGACTGAGGCATAATTTAAGAGCGTTCTTCGCTGAAATCAGCACGCAAATAGTAATTATAAGCAAATGTGACGGTAGGCTCCTTCCACTGAGCTTTCGGAGTCGCTCAGTAGGTCGGGTAACCGAAGGGTTTACCTTGAAGAGACAAGAGATGGGGGACAATGATTGGACAAGATGTATCACGTGATAGCGCGGTGCGCAGGGAGCCGGTAACCTCCAAATCAATTGGTCCGTGGGTTCTTGCGGTGCTCTTTCCCGTGCGGGCTCTCAGCCCTTGGGATTATAGAGCCCGTGTGCCGTGGGGTTCGTAACAGCAAATAAGTCCATTTGAATAACTCCAAAACTACCCTAATACTAGAGACCATCATAGCATTCTCGTTACTTTCTCTTGAGGTTTTCTCTTGCAGGTGCGACGGGGTGTCAAGACGGGTACCAGGATTTTCCGGAACTGGCAGAAATTCAGACTGATAATCCCAGTAGATCGGATTCGGTGCACCTGTAGGCATCCAAGATGAAGCCGTCTCATAAACAGAGGTGAAACTGCTTTTTTATGCAGCGGTTGCCCTTTTGTTAGCCCCTGTCTTTTTTTTTTACTTACTTGTCCTTCCAGGGGTCCCATTGGTATTCCAGATTCTCAGTTTAACGCCAATGTTGGTTCGGAGGGACGTTGTCGGACATGACTGGTCGAGCAGCCGGAAAAGGATCGCGAGCCCTGTTTTTCGGGGCTGACCGGTGGAGCTGTGTTCGACGAGGCTGAGACAAGTGCGCTGTCGTGGAACGCAAAAGGGCAAATATGAGCTGGCGTGGAGGCCGAAAAAGGAGGAGAAGAGCGGCAACCGGCGCAAAACTAAGCTGGGGAGACAGTCTGGTCTTATGCTCGAGGCCGCTGGCGCCGGCGCTCTTGCACGCAGCTAAGAGGGCAAACGCGGGCGGGACGAGGCTCTGTGATCGAGCAGGGGTCGCTTTTGCCCACCTGGTGTCATTCTGCAGGCTTTGCTGGCCTGAGATGGATCACCGCCCGTAGTCACGTCCGGCTCTTTGGCCCTCCCCTCCTTGAGCATCCTGCCCGATCATCGGCCGATCTGCAATAGTGGCATGGGGGCGGAAAGAGAGATGTGATATGCGCCCAGCTCAGCCTCGAAGTCGGCGAGCTTCGAGCGGCGTAATCACAGAGTCGCTTGGACCAAACATATCGACAGCACAGGACGCATGCGCCAGGTACCAATAATCTCCTCGATTTCTCATTATACGTACTGCCTTGCCACGCAGCACCTGCTTCTTACTACCCAATACGACCGACCTCCTCTAAGGGGTATCATACAACTACAGTAGCTGCAGCCGTCATTTAATGGATCCAATCCTACTAGCCATCTTGAGCCACTATCTTTTGTCGCCTTTTCGCTTCGCCACAAGACCCGTTTCTGCATACCTGCATCCCCAGAACTCTCATGATCCACCATCTTTTGGAGTCTCTCGTTTCCTCTGCACAAAGCAGGAAGACCTTTATCGACCATCTTCATCCACCAAAGTCTTTTGTGACGCTTCGATGTCCTCCACATGGAGAATGCCCTTCAGGGAGTGCATCCCATGACTTTTCTGCGTCTGCCTTTTTCTTGTACACAAATAGCAATGTGTCTGTTCTTTGCGTTCCATATCGATATCAACTCCTTCACTCGTCATCATCGTAGTCGCTGCCGACGTCGGCCCACCCGCAGCCCCACCTCCTGCCCCCCACCTCACCACCAGTCCTGAGATCCCTGGCGGCCTCGCGGTCCTCGCGCCAGCACCTTGCGGTGTAGTCGTCGCCGATCGTCACCAACTCGCCATCGCTGGTCCACGTCAAGCCCGTAACCTCCTTCTGATGTCCACGCACAAGCGGGGTACCACGGTCGTATATGGGAATGGTGTCGTTCATGCGAGCGTGGAATGAGCTTACGCTGCGACGGACGATAGAACGGGGGTTAGGGAGCATAGAGTCCGAGGTGGAAGGGCGGGACGACGGGGTGGCGGTGCGCTTGAGCATGGTCTCGTCCGTCGGGAACAAGACGGGGGCCCCGTCGCTGGAGCCAACGGCCAGCATCTCCTCCCTATCACCTCGAGCCTCGCGGACGGACATCTTGACCCAGAAGGTTGTCGCGTGGAGCTTGGGGTGTCTAAAGCCGTATAGAGGTCCTAAGCCCTCCTTATCCATGCCAGCCTGTTTCCTCCTTGCTGCACTGGTGGTAGCTGAGAGCTCGGGAGCGTGGCCCAGTACCAAGTGGCTCGTCGAGTATGCGTAGATGGTGTTGTCTCTGCTCAAAACATACAAGCGGCTGTTGTCGCTGTTCAGCGAAAGGGCATTGATGCCGAATTGGCGATGCTTGCTGTGCGACTCGGGCTGCCGGGTAGTGGCAATGGGAATAGCACGACGGTTGTAGCGGCCACGGATATCCCAAAGCTTGACCGCGGTAGAGGCTTCGGACGCCGTGAGTAGGAGATGCTCACGTCCCGGCATAGACAGGAACGAGAGAGCAGTGATGGACACGTCGCCACGACGACTGGCAGCATCACCTTTGGAAGCACCGTCCCTAGATTTTGCGTTAATCACCATGGGGAGAAATTGATGGCGTCTGCGGATTGCGAACCTTTGTGTTGTGTTGTTGTGCGATGCAACATTACCCGCGCCGTATCCCTGTCGCTCAGTATGGGCTCCTGTGATCGTGTTGTACACACTGGCGTAGGTAAACTTGTGCTCATTGACGGCTGGTTGGCCATCGAAACCGACAAGATTCTTGATGGCTCCCTCCGATCCACTACACCTGAGATCCCACAGACGCACGGTCCCATCACGGCTGGAAGTAGCGATGACGTTATCGTTGCCAGGCTGGAAGCAGACCTGCTTAACGGATGATTGATGACCACCAGAGCCACCCATAACGTAGGTGCTCTGCTGGGTCCTCACATCAATCACATGGCCACTCTGATCACCCGAAGCCGTAGCCAGGAGAAAATCGTCGGATGAGAAAGACAGGTCCATGACGGCATTGCTGTGCGGCCTGAATTGGACATGGGCAGTGTCGAATGACGGGACGCTGTCTTTAGCCGACTCTAACAATGCGATGTTGCCGTCTTCATCTCCAATAGCAACAAGTGAATTTGCTATGATACAAGTTAGTTCAAGTGCATGGGCTCCTGCGATGAGGGTACGTACTGTTACAAGCAGCCGTGCAGAAAGGTATGTCTGTCTCGAATGAATGGTGGTCCTCTGGCCTGGTGTAGAAGTTCGCCGTCTGGTCCTTCCAGTCGCCGCAGTGATCGTAGGTCTTGCCGCGTCCAATACGGCTTCGCCCACCGAAAGTCCGCGAGAGGAGACGTCCAGAAGTGCTTGAGATGGGTGCTCGACGTATAGGCTCGTGGTAGACCTCCTCCTCCTCTTCTTCGTCTTCGTCCTCCTCCTCGTCTTCCGAGTCTTCTTCCTCCCCGAGGATGGTTGTCTCAGCATCCGATGCCACCTCAACATCCTCAGCGATGTCGAAATTGACGGTGAGAGTGTAACCCCGGGACCTCTTGGAGGGCGACGGCTGGATAGGGGAACTTTCGGGCGAGGGCAGGAGCTTCCTCTTCTTGCTCGAGGCAAGCTTGGGAGTAGCGAAGTTTTCGGAATCGGTGACGTGGGTGTCGGCGAAGACAACGGTGCGCCTCGGGGTGGCCTTCTTCCGGTTCACAGCATTGCGGGTGATGTCACGCAACTGACGACCCGAGGTGCCGTCAGTGTTGTTCCTGGTGGTCCTCGGGGTGAAGAACTTCGTAAAGCGCTTCGGTGTGATGGGCGGGGGCTTCTTGATCTTGTGGCTGCGGGTGGTCCTGGTGGGCGAGGAGGGCGGCGGCGGTGATGACGCAAAGGACTGCGAGGAATAAGGGAGCTGGTCGAATAGGTCGTCCTGGGACAGCGGCAGGCCGATGTTGTCCGCCATTGCTGCTTAGCGTAAGGAGATGCAAGGAGGAAATGTGGACATGAGCAATGGCGGGCTGGTGGTGAGGGCGAGGAGGAAAAGGTGGGTGCCCTGGGGAGGCGGCTGGAAGAGCTCGGGTCCACCAGGTCGCGTCGCGCGTCCCGCGTTTTGCGAGCAGGCCCAAGCGCCACTTTACAGCGCGCAGCGCGAGGCAGCTGCAGCGCGTCCCAATCGCGAGACGGCTCAGCTGCGCGGTGGGGTGTCAGCCAGCTTGGCCCAGCCCACAGGACGCGCACTGCAGGGAGCTCCAGTGGAGGCAGAGTGACAGTCCAGGTGCAGCCGCATGCGCCGCGTCGCGAAAATGGAGCTGTCGCGTCCAGGATGGGCGCCGTGTCCGCGACGCCAAGCAATGAAATCAAACCCGATAAGATACGCGGATCGCGGGTCTGCGCCGAGGACGGCCCGGCGGAGAATCGGGTCGCCGCCGAAATTTTTGGCCGCTGGAAAAGTTGATGCAGGCGCGCGCATCCAAACTGCACGCCGTTTCTGAGCGGCAGTCCCCCATTTTCACTCATTCTCCGCGGCCATGGCCCCCATAAAGCGCGGCGCCGACAGCGACCATGCTGCCTCAAAAAAATCCAAGCATTCTGCCGACGAGCGCGCCGCGAAGCGCCAGCGGAAGTCCGATGCCACCCCGAACGACTCGAAGACGAAGCCGGAGAAGCCTGCTGAGAAGGCCCTGCCCGTTGCCTCAGTGCTGAAGCCGGAAGAGCGATCTTTTCCCCGTGGCGGCGGCAGCGTCCTCACCCCGCTCGAGCACAAGCAGATCCAGAACGATGCCGCCCGCGACGTCCTTTTCGAGCAGTCGAACAAGAGAGCAGGCAAGGGCGGAGACAGCGACAACGACATTGACATGGAGGATGCTGAGGGCCAGAAGGTGACCAAGAAGAAGAGGAAGTCAAAGGGCCGGAAAAGCGACGCTGGCGAGAAGGAGGAGGAGGGTATCAGGATTGAGGGCCTGAGCTACAAGCGCGTTGCTCCTGGCTCCATGATTCTTGGACAGATCACGCAGATTACCTCCCGCGACATCGCCCTTGCTCTCCCCAACAACTTGATTGGATTCGTCCCGTTGACCGCCGTTTCCGACCAATTCACGGAGAGAATCGAGGCTCTACTGGAGAAGGAGGACAAGAGCGACGCTGGAGATGCTTCATCAGAGGACGACGATGACGTTGAGTTAAAGAACATTTTCAAGATGGGTCAGTACCTGCGGGCGGTTGTCACCTCCACGGGTGAGGACTCTACCACGGCCAAAGGACACAAAAACAAGAAGAAGCACATCGAGCTTTCGGTGAAGCCCCAGGATGCCAATAACAGGATATCGAAGTCAGACCTCGTTGCGAACACTATGGTTCAGGCATCGGTTGTCAGTGTGGAGGACCATGGCCTGGTCATGGACTTGGGCTTGGCCGATGGGAGCATCAAGGGATTTATGTCTTCGAAAGAAGTTGGCCACGGCATAGACCACACAAAAGTTGAGAAAGGCTCCGTTTTTCTCTGCATGGTCACTGGTGTGAGCTCCAATGAAAAGATCGCCAAGTTGTCCGCGGATTTCCAGAAAGTCGGCAACGTCAAGAAGGCCAATTTCTTGACGGAAGCGCCCACAGTCGACGTTTTTGTTCCTGGAACCGCCGTGGAAGTTCTGGTCTCGGAGGTCACTGCAACCGGCTTAGCTGGAACCATTATGGGTCTTGTTGACGCAACGGCCGACATTGTGCACGCAGGGGCTGGCGCTACCCAAAAAGACCTCACTACCAAATACAAAATTGGCGAGAAGGTCAAGGCTAGGATCATCTGCACATTCCCAGGAGAAGAGCATCGCAAACTCGGTGTCTCACTTCTTGACCATGTCCTGTCCCTCTCCGAACGGCAAGCCGCCGATTCCAAGGCACCTCTTGACATACTTCCTGTTTCCTCAATCGTTGAGGAAGCTAAAGTCACCAAGGTGGAGCCCGTTTTGGGATTGTTCATGGATATCGGCGTCAAGAGGGTCCCAGGCTTCGCACACATCTCTAGGCTGTCCGATGACAAAGTCGATATCCTGTCGGAAACCACTGGTGCATACAAGCTGAACACCACACATCGCGCCCGTGTTGTCGGATACAACCCTGTTGATGGTGTCTACATCGTTTCTCTCGAGAAGAAGATTCTTGATCAGCCTTTCCTTCGTGTTGATGACATCAAAGTTGGAGAGGTGGTCAAGGGCAAGGTTGAGAAAGTCATGATCACTGCCAGGGGCTCCGGCGCAGTGGTAGTGAATCTCGCAGAAGGAATCAGCGGTCTAGTCCAGGAGACGCACATCGCCGATGTTCATCTTCAGCACCCGGAAAAGAAGTACAAGGAGGGCCTCCCCGTCACTGCAAGGGTACTGTTGACAGACCCCGAGAGGCGCCAAATTCGCCTTACATTAAAGAAAACCCTTGTCAATTCTGACGCACCTGTCTGGGCAAACTATTCGGATGTCCAGATTGGCGACCAGGCCCCGGGTACTATCATCAAGATTCTTCACGCCGGTGCTATCGTTCAATTCTATGGGGACCTGAGGGGTTTTCTCCCCGTCTCGGAAATGAGCGAGGCTTACATCAAAGATCCCGCTGAGCATTTCCGTGTTGGCCAGACCGTTACTGTTCACGCACTTTCCGTCAATGCCGAAACTGACAAGATGACTGTCTCGTGCAGGGATCCTTCCTCCCGCAACGTAGACCAGCAAGATGGCTACAGCTCTCTACAGCTCGGCACCATTGTCAAGGGTGTAGTTTCCGAGAAGTCCGAGAAGAACGTCACAGTGGAGCTCGAGGGAACGACAATCAAAGGGATCCTCAAATTGGGCCATTTGACTGATGGGTCAGAGAAGAAAGAGGAATCCAAGATGAAGAGGATTCGAGCCGGACAGACCCTTGATAATCTTGTGATTCTTGCCAAGTCCGATAAAAGACCTGTGGTGACGCTCTCCAGCAAGCCCAGCCTGGCCACCGCGGCTCAATCGGGATCTCTGCCTGCCAAGTTTGAAGACGTCAAGGAGGGTCAAACCGTCAATGGCTTTGTCCGGAACATTGATGAGCAGCGTGTCTTCGTCGAGTTTGCAGGTGGTCTTGTTGGTTTGTTGCTCAAGTCACAGATGAAGGAGGAGATGCAAAAGACGATCGGATATGGCCTTCAGAATGATTCTTCAGTCACTGCAAAGGTCCTCTCGGTCGACCAGAGACAGCGTCGCTTCCTCGTCACGATGAAGGATGACCAACAGCCTACCGAAAAGTCCGCATCGAGCAAGACTTCGAAGGGCCCGGTCAGCAACGAGATGCTTGTCAATCCAGTCGATGAGAACTGCAAGTCGATTTCGGATTTCTCGTTTGGCAAGCTCACCACTGCGCGCATCACTGGCGTCAAGGAAACTCAGCTGAATGTGCAACTTGCCGATAACCTGTTCGGACGTGTTGACGCTTCGGAAGTCTTCGATAAGTTGGAGGACATCAAGGACCGCAAGCACCCTCTGCGTCAGTTCAAAGCCAAACAAGACATCAAGGTCAGGGTCATTGGCATCCATGATGCGAGAAACCATCGCTTCCTGCCCATCTCGCACCGTACCAGCAAGGTGCCCGTTTTCGAACTGACTGCCAAGGCTGTCAAGCTCTCCAAGGAGTCGGACCTGCTTTCCTTGGACAAGCTGGCTGTAGGCTCATCCCACATCGCTTTTGTCAACAACATTGGAGAGCATTGCGTCTGGGTCAACATTACTCCGAACGTGCGTGGTCGCATTGACTTCATGGACTTGGCAGATGATGCTTCCCTTCTCAACAACGTCGCAGCAAACTTCCCCATTGGCTCAGCAATCAAGGTCCGCGTCAAGAACGTCAACGCGTCGGCGAATCGCTTGGACCTTACGGCTACATCTGACTCGACGGTTAAGCCTACGACCATTAAGGATCTCTCGGCGGGAATGACTCTGCCTGCCCGCGTGACGAAGGTGACAGAACGTAATATTATGGTTCAGCTGAGTGACAGCGTCTCTGCCCCCGTCACTCTCACCGAGTTCACCGATGATTACTTGCAAGCCAACCCCACGATCTACAGCAAGAACGATGTCGTTCGTGTCTGTGTCCTCGATGTTGATGCTCCTAACAAGAAGCTTCATCTCACTATGAGACCGTCCAAGGTTCTCAGCTCGTCCCTTCCCGTCAGGGACCCACAGATTGCCAACATCAGGCAGCTGGAGGTCAACGATGTTGTGCGTGGCTTCGTCAAGAACGTCGCGGAGAAGGGTCTCTTCGTCAGCCTCGGCCCAAGCGTTACCGCATTCGTCCGCATTTCCGATCTCTCAGATTCTTTTATCAAGGACTGGAGGTCGGCATTTGAGATTGACCAGCTTGTCAAGGGCAAAATCCTTCAAGTCGACCCACTGCTTAACCACGTGCAGATGTCGCTCAAGGCCAGTATTCTCGACAAGGATTACGTCCCGCCGCTTGTCTTCGATGACATGAAGGCTGGCATGGTCGTCACGGGTAAGGTCCGCAAGGTTGAGGATTTCGGTGTCTTCATCGTCGTCGATAACTCGAAGAATGTCAGTGGTCTTTGCCACCGCAGTGAGATTGCGGATCAGAAGGTCGAGGATGTGCGGAAGTTGTACAGCGAGGGCGATGCCGTCAAGGCTGTTGTTCTCAAGGTTGACAAGGAGAAGCACAAGGTCAACTTCGGACTCAAAGCGTCGTATCTCAAGAATAGGTCCGACGATGAGGAAGACAGCGACGATGATGGTGGTGTTGAGCTTGACATGGACGAAAGTGACGAGGATGAGGACATGGACGACGCTGAAATCGACCTTTCCAACGTCAAGGACATGGAGAGCGATTCCGAGGAGGAGGACGATGACGAGTCTGAGGATGAGATGGAAGTCGACTCCAAGCCTGTCAATGGCCTCAGCACATCTGGTTTTGATTGGACTGGTACCTCCCTCGAGAAGGACCAGACTGCCCAGGCTGATGACTCGGATTCTGATGCCGCTGCATCTAAGAAAAAGAAGAAGAGTAAGAAGCCGACCATCAAGGAAGACCGTACCGGCGATCTGGATGTCCATGGCCCGCAATCCGTTGCAGACTTCGAGCGCCTGCTGCTGGGAGATCCCAACAACAGTGCTCTCTGGATGCAGTACATGGCTTTCCAGATTGGCCTCAACGAAGTGCAGAAGGCACGTGAGATTGGCGAGCGTGCTCTCAAGACGATCAACATTCGCGAACAGGATGAGAAGATGAACATCTGGACGGCGCTGCTCAACCTCGAGATCGAGCAAGGCAACGACGATGCCGTGGACGAGACGTTCAAGCGGGCGTGCGAGTACTGCGACACGGAGGAGATGCACAATAAGCTCATCAGCATTTACACCAGCACCGGACGTCACGAGGTAAGATCAACACCCCCTGCTCCCCTCCCGCCTCAGACAAACCCACTAACAACCCACCACAGAAAGCCGACTCCCTCTTCCAACGCATGACGAAGATCAAATCCATCACCCCCAACCCCTCCTTCTGGCTCAACTACGCCACCTTCATCATGACCACGCTCAACGCGCCCGACCGCGCCCGCGGCCTCCTCGGCCGCGCCACCCAATCCGTCCCGCCGCACCAGCACCGCCACCTGACCGCCAAGTTCGGCGCCCTAGAGTTCACGTCCCCGCACGGCGACCCCGAGCGCGGCCGCACCGTCTTCGAGGGCCTGCTCGCCACCTTCCCCAAGCGCTGGGACCTGTGGGACATGCTCGTCGACCTCGAGCGCAGCCGCGGCGAGAAGGAAAACGTCAGCAGGCTGTACGAGCGCATGGCCGGCGCGAAGATGAAGGCGCGCAGGGCGAAGTTCGTGTTCAAGCGGTGGGCGGAGTGGGAAGAGAAGAACGGGGATAAGAAGAGCAGGGAGAGGGTGGAGGCGTTGGCGAAGGATTATGCCGAGAGGCTGAGGGAGGGGAGGGATGAGGAGGATGAGGATGAGGAGTAGGGGAGTGATCAAGCTGACGAGGATTCTATTTATTTTTTTCGGTATGGATGTACAAAGTACGCTGTGGTGGGCATGCGAAAAAGTTGGTCCTTGGGCGTTTGGGAGGCAGTAATTTCATAGGCAAGTAGAGCATCTAACGTCTGCTTGTCTTGAAGAATATACTTCGTTTTCTTCGAGACGTTAGTGCACTCACGATTGAGCACCAGCAGCCTCCCTGCTCATATCATTCGATTTCATGCAGCCAGCCGAATCTCCACACAGGCGTGCGTACTGTCTGTGATGATTGTTTAAAAGTGTTTTTGACATTGTTGATCTTTTCAGCATCTGCTCCCGAGCTCTGCCGTCCAACACGAGGGGAGGACCGAAAAATTCTAACCAAGAAATACACACGGAGAAAGAGAGAGCCCTCGGGGATATCATATGTCACACACGCACACAACCCACAAACCGCCGATTTCGCCTTCCCTTTTCATCCACACGATGCACAAACACTCATCCATCGAGAAAAACCAAAACAGGCATCACGAAGCGTGACCAACCGTATCACCCCAAAATCCTGTACGCTTTCTCAACGCATTTCCGCGAAAACTCACTCTCCCGCGCAACTACATCAACCACCCGGCCCCTCTCACACGCCCTCCGCCTTCATCCGCTCCAAAATCGCCCGCACGCCCTCCGCGCCCTCGGCGCCGCCCACCTCGCCCGCCGCGCTCTCGACCTCCTCGACCAAGCCGAACGCCTTGTCGCGCAGCTCCTTGATGCAGCGGCCCGAGTACTCGAAGCTGCCCTTGCGCTCCATGTACGCGACGGCGTACTTCTTGACCTCCGGGTCCGCCGTCTTCTGCTTGAGGATGTTGACGAGCACCAGGTTGGCCGGATCGGCGCGGATGGCGTGGATGACGGGGAACGAGAATTTGCCCTCGGTGAGATCCTCGGCGAAGCCCTTTTGCGCGGACAGGCGCTCGGACTTGAGGTTGAGGTGGTCGTCGAGGATCTGGAAGAGGAGGCCGATGGTGTTGACGAGGGGGACGCAGTTGCTGTGGGGTGGGTTAGTTGGTTGGGGTTGGTTGGGGAGGGGAGAGGGCGGGCGTACAGGTCGCGGCTCGACTCCGCTTGCATCAGCTTGATGGCCAGTCGGAATAGCCCGCCGGTCTTGTTGCCGACCATTTCTAGGTAGTCGGCTTCGCTGGGGCAGGTCAGGGTGTCCCGCCAGAACAGATCCATGCCCTGCCCCCGGTGCAGGTTCAGCAGCTCCTCTGTGAATATCGTCATTGCTGCGGGGTTCTGTAGGGTCGACAGCTCCTGGAGGGCGAGGAAGTAGACGTAGTTGGCGCTGTTTATGGTCTGGGCGGTGCCGAATATGCTGTTCGCAACGGGGACGCCGCGGCGGAGCATCGAGCTATCTTCCACGTCGTCGACTCTGCGATTCCGGGTGCTGTCAGTAAACCGCGATTTTTTCCCTGAAAATGGGAATGGCTTGACCTACAGTAATGAGGCGGTGTGCAGCATGCCCACGACTTTTGTGATGATCTCCAGCGACTTCTCCGGCACCTGAAGCCACGCATTGAAGGCGCTGATCATCTGGCTGCGGATGTCCTTGCCCGGGTGGCCGTATAGGTACTCGTACGGCCCCAGCAATATTCGCTCCTTCTCCGCAGACCAGCCGGAGCCCTTCCCGTAGATCAGCTCGTCGCTGATGCTCTTCAGCGGGTCGGTCGGCGGCGGCGTCATGGGGATTGGGTATGTGTGTGTCTGGTGGGAGGGCGACAGCGGCGGAGAGAGCGAAGTGCCGCGCATCGAGGCGAGCGACGTCTTTTTGGACGAGGAGATCCAGTCGATCTCGGACAGCGGGCGGAGAACCGAGCGCTGCGGCGCGCCGTGCCCGGTGATTATCCCGTTCGACGAGGTGCGCGGCGGAATGGCGTTGGGCGACTGCAGGCTGTGCGCCGTCATGGTGGAGCCGAGGGAGAGTGAGCGGCGGGCTGGGCTGGCGAGGCGGCGCGCGTGCTGCTGCGCGGTGCGGCCGGAGAAGGCGCGATTTCAGACTGGCTCAGGCTGCGGTCTGGCGGACGTGTGATCGAGCGCGTCGCGGCGGTGCTGGGGTCCTTGGCTCCGCCGCGAACTGGCGGCCGTGTGGGTTGCGGTGGGTGGCTGCTTGACGCGGCGAGGGCAGGGAGTGTGGGCGCGGACAGGCGTCGTGGAGCTGGAACGAGCGGCTTGGGCGGGGAGCAGTACAAATAGGAGGATGCGGGCGCGCGTGGTGCTGAGGCCTCTCCCCCTCTCCGCGAAGCTGCGCGTGGATGACGCTGCGGCAGTCAGGGATCGCTGTCACATGCGACCGCACATTGCCGCTGATCTGCGCCGCCCGACGCCAACATCAACCCATCAACCCAGCCATCGTGCCATCCTGGCCAGTCCGGCTCTCCCAACCTTGGCGCGATGCTTCAACAGAAAGCATATCCTTCGACTCCCGCGTGTGCCTGTTGCTGCATGCTCGCCAGCACAGGCTGCAGCTTGGTCTGTCGTCCGCGTCCGCCGCCGCGTTCGCGAACAGACTCGTAACATGTCACCTCCTCAAACCCCACTTCCACCTCCGCTGATTGGCTGCCCAATATCGGGTACCACAGTTCGGTCCACGATGGCTGCCTGCTGCGAGTACCAGCTCTGAGCATCCTGTGCCAAGCCTGGAAACGATGGTGCAGTGGTTTAAGGTTGTCTTCCCCGCTTTGGGCGTCGCCATTGCCATGTTGCCATTAGCCTCGCGTAATCACTGAAAGTCGGTATGGTCAGCTAAAGGCATTCCAAAGTTTAACTGACAGACTGCCGAGGGGCTGCTACTCTAAGTGAAATATCCCCTTGCAAGCCGACCAAATCCGAGCATTAGAATATTCAACGAGGTGGCAGTCGTATGTGTACGTTCACGGAAACACCGACGGCTTAGAGCTTTCGCTTCATTGGTTATTAGCTCTCGTACGATGCTTGCCCGTAGCGTTCTCGCTGCCTCAACCAGCTAAGGTGAACTTCGTGAAAGGCCTTCGCAACGGATTCGTGCAGCAACGAGGAAGCCATGAAACTAGCATAGCTCCTTGTAGCCGCATTATCATGTGCAATCTATCTTAATTTATTGGGAAAAGCGGTCTGATCCGTGCCTTCACAGTGGCCCGCGAAAGGAATAGCAGCACAGAGGGTGCTCTGGAGGAAATAACGTACTAAGCAAGCACTTCACCTACATGGATAGTCAAAGCGTTAGATCAAAGTCCCTCTGCATCCAGAAAAATGCTTCAACCATCCATGAGCGAGATCCATTTGAGATGAAGCAGCCCGTTTCTTTAGCGACTTACTATGCCTTCAGGTGGCATGTAGAGGGAGAAAAATATCTTATTTCGTTTCTGTCAGAATGGGTGAATCACCAGGTTTGGTGAAAAGGATTAGATATTTTTATGGTCAAAGATGTTGACTGATCGAATTGGGTGCTGAAGATGGTGAAAGTGCCTGGCTTCCTGGTGCCAGAAATGGTGAAAATATCTCAAATGTTAAAGTTGAAACCGAAAAAAGAAAGGACAAGAGAGACATCACACGGAGAAATAAGCCCGATTGCACACGACCAAAAACCAGTGCGGAATACTTTTGTCATGTTCATCAATGTCCTCTCATGTCATAATGCAACAGAAAGACGCACAGCCGCTATAGAATCACTTTTTGTCATGTCCACCTTACTCCCAGACACTCACATCAAAACCCCGACCTCATCGCGCCTTCCAACCACGCAACCCCCGCCTGCACCCCATCCACGATCCACACCCTCGCGCCCTCCTCCTCCCCCAACTCCTCCACACACGCCTCCATCACCATCTCATCCATCCCGGCCATCCCCGCGCACCCCAAGCACACCGCGCCCACGTCCCCGGCCCCCACCAGCCGCCTCGTCGCCTCCTTCATCCGCCTCCGCACCTCCGCCGCCGGCGCCTCGTGCAGCTCCGTCGCCGTCAGCCCCGTCGTCTCGGTCCCGGCGAACCGGGCGGGCGCGCCCAGCAGCCCCGCGACCGCCTGTGCCAGCACGTCCTCCCACACCTTGCCGGTGCTGACGATGCCGAAGGCCTGGCCGGGCGCGACCAGCTGGAGGGCGGCGGCGACGCTGGCCTCGAAGATGCCGGCGACGGGCTTGCGGGCGGCGCGAACGTGCGGGTCACGCTTGAGGGCGGCGACGAGCGGGTGCGGCGAGTAACAGGCGACCAGGAAGGCGTCGTGATGGGGGAGGAGCGGCGCGAGGGCGGGCAGGGCGTGCGTCAGGGAGGCGGCGGCGTCGGCCTCGTTGTTGATGGAGGGGGGCCCGGAGGGGGCGGTGAAAAAGGTGTGGGTGGTGTGCTGTGGGGGGTTGTTAGTCGTCTTTTACAAAAGAAAAAAAAGAATTCTGGGGAAAAAAAAACTACGCTTTGGGGACGTTTGGGCGGTGTGGCGCATGAGGTAGGGCTGTAGATGGGCTTACGTCTTGGAAGCCAAGGGCGTGGACTAGAGGCTCGAGGCCTGCAGTCATGGAGGCGGTAGAATTAGGGTTGATGATGAGGATTGAGCGTTTTGATGCGGTCATGGCTGCTGCTGCTGCCGTCTTTGCTGGCTGATGCTGCAAGTGATGACAGGAGTGCTATTTTTCAAGCGCAATGACGCTGCAAGGTAAGCGGGCAGCAAAAGAGCGTCCTCGCCGTGGCGTAGTAGGGAGCGTGTGGTGGAGCTTGTGCTTGGGGCCTTTTCCCCTTCCCCGCAATGGTTGGCGAGATTTTGGCGATCCCTGCATAGAGCCCCGAGCTGCTGTGGCGGTGCGCCAATGATGTCATCTCTCATCTCACGATAAAACTGCGCTATGGGCCGCAGTAGCGCGTCTGGGCGTGCAGCATTTCTGCAAACCTGCTGCGAGTTGAATCGCCTGCCAGGCAGCCTGCCGAATCGTGCTGTGCCTAAACCTGCTGCGTCGCGAACATTCCATGCCTGAAAACCTGATCGGTCTCTGCACAGCCCCCAAGCCGACACTGATAGGGCAAGATCCGTCTGTGGGACCTGGAAGCATCCGTCCGGATGGGCCTGGTGTTTTCCTCAGGGGAATTTCGCGTTCCGGTGGGAGCTTCAATGCCCCATGCGTTGAGATCGTCGCGATCACAGTTGCACCCGTTTGTGATAGGACGACGTTGCAGCGTCTATTATTATATGGCAGGAGGCGCTGTAAGCATGCGAAAACAGCTGTCATTGGTAGGTGCGTAGAAGTAGACATTTCTATGGCCATTCCTTGGCAACTCCGCCTATCCGCCGCATTATGGACCACCCCGTTTCTCCGTCCGCATAATCCCTGTATCCAGCAGTGGCGTGCATGAAGGCGTGAGAATCGTCATCAAGTGTGGGTATGAAAGCAAAAGAGATGTGTCGGGTTTCCTGGCGTCGAGAGGAGAGGCGAGCGCATGAGGATCTTGGGGTATCGGTGGTCTGCGTGCTCTATAGTTGGCTGTCAGCTTAGCTCATGTGAGCGTGCATAGGTAGTGAGATGCTGCTTTTCCTACTCACCTCATTATTCGTCGGTCGCCAACGCGTTGGTGCGATCAGCGGAAGCAGCTGAAACGGCCGATACTGAATCGAAAAGGCGCTCTGCGGACGCCGTTCTTGTCGACAATGATACCACCGCCTTGGACCGGTTAGCTGCGGCTACTTAGAACAGAAGTGAGGGTGCTGCTCACCGCCGCGACGGCCACCCCAGTGCTTGGTCCACATCAAACCCATGTTGTTTGGTTGAGAGATTCAAAGGTGTTGCTTTGCTTGGTGGAGACGATATAGGAGTTGTGCAGTGTTTGCAGTGTTATCAGAAGGTGACCGGTGAGGCGCGAGACACGTCAGGCGGGCCCGTTGGTCTTAAAAGCAGGTGCCAAGGGCGCCAGCGCGGCGGCGCTTGCTGGCTCAAGGGCTGTTGATCTGTTTGGAAAAAAAAGGTGGCTGTGCTCATGCGCCACAGGTTTCGGACGGCAGTGGCAAGCCCAACTTCATGCCGCCCACTATAGGCTATTGTGAAGTTCGAGTCTGTCCGCAGTGTGGCGGCCGCACTAGCTCTGGTCTGTGTGGTCCATCATGCGTACACGTACGTGGCTGGACCGCCAAATAGTGCAACAGTAGGGCGCGTAGAGCTAAGGAGTTGAGGCATTCATAAGGACGCGAATGTGCAGCCAGAGAAACACCAGGCTCTCCCGGACAGATGCTTCAGCCTACCCCAGCGGTAACCGCTTCTGTTGCGCATGTGTTGCAATGCTCGACGAGAAGGCCTCGCAATTTGCACACACGTCAATCGGCAAGATCTCCTGCCGGAGGCGCGCCGTCGGCAAGCGCCCACACCCGCGTTTGGAGCTCCACTGCAAGGATCTCGCGTCTTGGACGGTCGAGACTCAGCGTCAGCACGCTAGGCGATCCATAAGGTTAATATAATGCAATGAACCCATCTCTCGTTACGAAGCAGGAGATATCCCCCGTGGACGTGTTTAATCAACAATCCGTCATGCAAACCCGCCCATCTCTGCCCTCTCGTACGTAGCGCTATACGCACATCACCCGGACGCGAAACGAAGTTTATGCCAACGTTAGGCGTACCGGGCTAGCAACATTGTGACTTGCAGTCAGAAGACCAGCGTTTCCTGTCTACCGAGAGCCGAGTGCTGCTCTCCAACCCTTGCCTGCTCCCAATATCTTGCCGCGCAGACACGCGTCCCAATACTTGGTCGCGCAATTGGTGCGATATTCGGTCGGAGATTGCTCTGCGGGAAGACTGTGCCACAGGCACCTTGGACAGCCACCATCCGATCCCACCTCGTGGGTTGATCCGCGCAGCCACTTACCGGGGTGCTCAGATCGCGCTTGCACCAGGCATCGCACTGCCAGTTGACCGTGCCGTATCAAACATCACGAGCTTGATTGCAGTTTTCGGATTAGTGCGCGTTTCTTCGAGGCTGGACATGTCCACCACACTCGGCCAGCTCTCGTGTTGAAGAAACTGCTTTGCTAAGCTGCAGTCAGAGAGGCGTGCATATTGATGCTGAAAATAAGCGTGGCGTTTGCTCTGAACCCCGGCTGCAATTTGAGAGGAGACTGTGCTACGAATCCGAGCTGGCACAGCCGACCTGCCCTACGCAGGCATATCCATACATTGATTGACCGTAACGCCCCCGACAGCAGTTTTGTTTTGTTCCGTCCTGTCCCGATGATATGCTACAGAATCCCCAAGGGAGCGGTGCGAGAATGCGGCGTAACGCGCGACGCGTTTACCTGCCGGGGAGGGCGCCGGCCTGGGCCATGGCAGCGTTCTGCTCCTGGAAGCGGTTTCCGAGCCGCTCGGAGCCCTTGAGGACTTTGTCGACGCACCTCATCACGCAGCCCTCCTCGCGCGAGCCCAGCGACTTGGTGGAGAAGTCGGAGATGCAGTCGTCGAAGCAGCGCTGGACGAGGTTGGAGTACATCTGCGACGGCGGTTAGCAGGCGGGGGGCGGGACCGCGCGGCGGGCAGCAGCGCACCGTCATGAACTCCTTCATCTGCTTGCGCTCCATGCGGCTCTGCAGCTCGCGCTGCTCAGCTCCCGAAAGACTGCGGCGGCATTGCTTGCGTTAGCGGGCTGGGGGCGTGGGTGCGGCGCCGGCTGGGGCACGGCTGGGGCGCTCACCCGTCCATTGCGATGTTGCTTGCTTGCGCGAGTCACGAGCCGGCCAGCTGTCAAGGATGGGGCGGGGCGATGATGCGGTGGTTGCGGTGTGCTCTGGCGTGCGTGGGTTGCGGAGTGTGTGCCTGGCAGCAGTGACGGGAGCTTTGATGCTGGAACAACTTTTCGGGGCTTGACGTAGTGGACGGGCGGCTTGGCTCGGCGCTGTGCCGGGAACCGCGTGATGAGACGGCGGAGACAACAGACCAACAGACCCTGATGGGGGGTGATTAGCGCCGGGGCAGCGTGAGGATTTGGCGACTGTCTGGCCTGGTCCTGACTCTGGGTGGCCGGGGCGTAGAGCAGCGCTGCCAGTGCCAGGTGCGCGCGCGCTGGGCCACCGGCTGGGGCTCTGGCTGGGGCGGCAGCGGCTCGCGAGCGCTCTGCAGCTGTCGGCACGCCGTCCTCCACGGCTCGCAGCTAGCAGCCCAAGTCCCCAAGTCCTTATTTTAGCCTAAGCCGCCGTTGCTTCTCCTGCTCGACTGCCCAAGCTCCCCTGGGACTGCCCAAAACACCAACGCCGTCCAGCACCGAGCGCCCGCACCCGCCCAGGCCTCACGTCCCTTCCAGCGCTGCCAGTCCGGCGCGTGCTCACTCTGCTGCAGCGTCTCTCGTATTAGCCTGGGCAGCCGACGGGCAACCTAGGGGCTTCCTCATCGGGAGACACGCAGCATCAGCCACGCTCAAGTCTGCCCGCCGCCTCTCGCACACACCCAGCGTCTCCCTCCGATCATTTCCTGGACCAGCAGCGCGTCTGACCCTGGCGCCCGGCGACGAGCCACCAGCATATATCATCGCATTACATCACCCGCGCCCGCGAAAACTCGCGTTTCCTCACGTTTCACGACCTCCGACAGCAACGGCCGTCCTGCAGCCGCCGCCTCACACCCAGGCTTCTGCCCCCCCCAGCGAGCGCGCCGCACCCATCGCTGCCCTAGACACCGGCGAGAGCCTGCCGCGCCCCAGGTCGCGCCGCCCTCCTGCAGCCGCGGCCGCATTGTCGAGCGGCGACACGTCCTCGCTTCGCCCTCGCTATTTTAGGATACGCCTGCCGGTACCCTCGCGAGCCTCCGACTGCCGCCATTGCGACAACACCAGCTCCGTCCGCCCCAAAGAGCGAGAGGCGACCCGCCCTCCTCGCAGCAGCCCGCCCAGATGCAGCACACCGCCCAAGCCAGCGCCTCGGGCACCCGCCAATGGGATCAGCCGCAGCAGGTCCCCGGCCAGACCGGCGACGTGCCCTCGAAGCGCGATCTGACCTCGTGGTGGAGACAATTCAAGCGCGGGAATGCGAAGAAGGACGAGGACAAGGGTGGGTTCCTCCGTCTCTGGAGGCGCGTGCGGACGACCTTCGTCAGGCTTCGCGTTCGCGCCGCCGCTGCCGCCAGTCGGCAGGCTGGGCGCCTGTCGAGAGCTGTCGGCCGGCCCCTCCAGATTGCTTTGCGCGCGTACACTTCATGTCGTGAGCTGATACTTTACTACGCAGAGCCAGAGAAGCCCCGAGGCATTTTCGGGGTGCCTCTTCAAGACAGCATCAAGTACGCCAATGTCGCAATCTCACTGTTTAACGAAGAGGGTGAGAGCTACATCTACGGTTACGTCCCCATCGTCGTCGCAAAATGCGGAGTCTTCCTCAAAGAGAAAGGTGCGTCACAAGCCTCACTTCCACCCGTTTACAACTAACGTACTGGCGCGTGTAGCTGTGGATGTCGAAGGAATCTTTCGTCTCAGCGGATCCGAGAAGCGCATCAAGGAGTTGCGAGAGGCTTTCAACTCGCCTGATCGCTACGGAAAGGGCCTGGATTGGACTGGCTACACCGTGCACGATGCCGCAAACATTCTGCGCAGATACTTCAACCAGCTGCCCGAGCCCATCATACCCCTCGAGTTCTATGAGATGTTCAGAGACCCGCTCCGCAACCACCAGGCCCAAGCAGTCGGCCCGATGGACGGCCAGAAGGAGAGCATTGGAGACTTTGACATGGACGACGCTATTCGAGTCTACCAAAGGCTGATCACGGAGTTGCCTCCGCTCAACCGCCAGCTGCTACTGTATATCCTGGATCTCTTGGCCGTCTTCGCCTCCAAATCCGACCTGAACAAAATGACCACTGCCAATCTTGCCGCCATCTTTCAACCTGGTATCTTGTCCCACCCGACCCACGACATGGCCCCTCCGGAATACCGTCTGAGTCAGGATGTGCTCATCTTCCTCATTGAGAACCAGGACAACTTCCTCATTGGTATGCAAGGAACCGCTGCTGATCCCAAGACGGTGGAAGAGGTGGAAAGTGGACCGTCGACTCCATCAGGAAAGGCTCCGACTACACCTACCCGCTCCAAGACTACCATCGGAAGATCCTCATCGAATGCAAGTGCAGGTGCCGAGAGTGTGCGCCAGCAAGGAATGGTTCGGAGGAATGTGTCTGTCTCGTCCAGGAAATCGAAGAACTCAGGTGTCGTGGCTACCCCCAGTCCTGTTAACGCAATGTTCGCTTCGGGGGTGCACAGGAGCAACACCGTGCCGTCCAAGAAGTCTCCGCACGTCGCAGGAAAGCGTTTCTCCCGAGACTACGCAGAGCAGAGTCCCGGTGCTGCCCCAAGGTCGCCTGCGGTGGGTTCGATCTCCATCGCAGAGCCTGTCAGGCCCAGCGGTGAAGTAAGTCCGGCCACCAGACCTGTTCATGTGCTGTCACCCCCTTCGAGTGAAGACACCACTCCCTTGGCCGCCCCACCCAGCGTGACATCTGCTACTGGCCTTCTGCCACACAGCCAGACCCCGCAGAAGCCCAGAGGTGAGAGTTATGATCGGGATACACCTGGCGGATTCCGTTCGTTTTCCAGCATGTTCCAGTCCTCACCTCACTCGGATACCGAGTCCAAGGAGAAGCGCAGGCCCAACAAGCTCCAGAAGAAGCGTGCCCCGAGCACCAACCCAAGCGCAGCGAGTTCGACCAACTCCCTCCACGGACCTCACATTGGAGGACCGCCCTCACCACTTCCGTCAGGAGTTGCGGCAGGTACGCCAGTCAAAGACCAAGGACCTCATATATCCACGATAGCTGAAACTTCACCCCCAAAGGCAACGATGAGCGCTAATCCGCTCCAACCCAGCATGTCACCCAGCGCATCCATGCGTTCGCATTCAACCGTCTCCGGTGGTTACTCGGAAGTTGAGCATGGAGACGATGCCACAGCGGCTGAGAACGCTGAGAAGGAAAAGAAGCGACACTGGCGCCTTAGCCATAGGAAGGAGGCGTCCAAGCCAGTCAACGAAACAAACTTCGGGTCTATCTCGGGGGCCGAGCAAAGCATGAGTTCCATCAGTTCGAAAGGCGGTCGCAAGAGCCTAAGTCTGGATCCTGGCGAGGCGTCAAGCTCAACAACTGTCTGGGCGGAAGGCAAGGAGGGAGATAAGAAAGGAAACCCGATCGATTGGTTCAAAGGGAAACTTGCCGAGCGGAAAGAGCGGGAGGAGGCCAAACAGCGCGCGAAGAGCCCGCCAAACAACCGGGTTGACCCGAGCTCGCCTGGCTCTGAGCGCGGCTCTGACCGTGGCTCTGAGCGGCATCGATCAACGTCGAGTCTGGCAGCCTTAACGCAACATCGCAGAGGACGTTCGGCAGATCTTCCCCGAACCACCGAGTCTCCGGCTCTGCTCAAGAAGAAGGAGGAAGCGAAGCCGGGCCTCTCGCCGCCAAAGACTGAGTCGGAGGAGGTAACGCCGACGCAAACTCCCGGGAATACGAGCTCGGTTCCTTCTGCTTCTGCATCGGCCACCACGAAGACGGTCGCTGCCGAGGAGAATGCTCCGGTGGAGACTGCTCCTGCCGTGGCGGGACCAGAGCTCGCCGCGGCAGCGCAAGGCACATCTTCTCCTGCATCCGAATCGGCAAAGACAGCACCAGAAGAGAAGCCCGCAACGTCGCCCCCCGTGTCTCCACGAGAGCAAGCTCCGGTCAGGTCTATGCTGGACGTCTAGCCTCGGTCGAACATTTTTCCTCTCTTGTGAATATTCTCATGCTGTTTGGTCTCGTTCGCGAATGCTCAGAGCGGGAGTGGTCTCGTTGGTCCGTTCAAGAGTCGGTTTCTTCTTTTCCTCGTGAAAGCATGCTTTTTTGGAGCGAAGCTTGCATGATGATGAAAGGGACAGCGCGGCGTCTTGGATGCTTTGGCGAAAGTACGTTATGGGCATGGACGTAGTCTGAAGAAGCGAAAGAGTTGATTGAAGGTGGTAAGGAGGAGGGGCTTTGATCGCCGGTAGCGGTAATTTAGGAGAGCCTTCTAGGAGGATCGTCATCTGTGTCTTGGCATCTTCGCCCCTATAAGCAAGAAAGGGTGATGGTGTGGCGAACAATGGGGTTGACTCGTAGCGGGGCGGGGAGGGGAGTGGGAGGGCAAGGCTGATGTATGTCCACACACACTAGACGAGGGGAAGGGTTGTGCAGACCGACCAAAAGGGGGGTTGTAATCGGGGACGCCGTGTCTGTTCTCGCGCGGGGTGGCCTATCCACCCTGTTTTCCTTGCGCCTACGTCTGGTCCTGGTCTGATCTGTTTCTTTCTCTTGTATGTTTCGCAAAACTTCCTTTCGCGGAGAGAGTTGGTTGGTGGGAAAATCTGATGCATTTCCTTTGACAAATCCTCCCTCATCCTTCCCTTCTCACATGTCACGAAAGTTACAACCAGAGGGAAATCAAAACATGAGATGCAAGTGCAGAAAAGCTTACACCTTTCTCGTTACTTACCGTTTTCTTCCCGTTCTGCTACCAATGAGCGGATGACGCTGCACTTGCGTTGTTTTTGTCCCTTTCGGTCGGGGCCCAGCTGCGATGGAGAAAGGTGGGAAATGATTTCCCCGTACGTATGTACGCGTCAACCCCGGGGAGAAGGTGCGCTGTCGATACATACTCTGCATGAAGGCATACATACGCCGGCTTTTACGAAGCATGTGACAGAAGAAAGGGTGCGCGGATGGCGGGCGCTAAGTGGGGTGGGGGCACAACGGGCGCCATGCACGTCACGACATCGTCAACTATTTAGTTTTTTTCCTTCTTCTTCCTCCTCTCTCCAGAAGTTTTTCGCGAAGTGCCGTCATTTTTTCTGGAGCTGAGCCATTTTCGGAGGGAGGGGTGGTGGCGGCGTGGAGGGAGAAACGGGGGGGCCAGCGGTCGTCCTCAACGGTCCTCGACCGTTCTGGACCCTGTTGGCCGATACGGGGGGGAGGGGCGCAGACTGAGAAAACAGCTCATCCGCAAGCGGATGGCTGCGGCTGGCGGTCGCGGCCTCTCTCTCTCCATCTCTGCGCTTGACTGCTGCGCATGGGGCCGCGGCGATGCCGAAGCCGTTGGCACGGAAGAGAAAGAAAAAAGGGCTGAGAGCAGGTGCCGGCAGGAGGCCCTGCCTCTCCTGATTCTGTCGCGTAAGCACGTAACGCCCGGCCGCCGCCTCCCGGCTCGCGGTGGCACGTTAGAGAGACATCGTTGCTCTCTCGTTCGCCATGCGTGTGGCCGGGACGGCGCCGATGCGGTGTGTCGCCGTGGGAGCGATGCGGGTGCTGACGATTGGTTGGTGGACGGGCGGAGCACTTGGGTGAGAAGAGGCGAAGCACGTGGAGATACGAGTGAGCTAAAGGGGACTGGGGCTCGCTGTAGAAGGATCGATGGGATACGAAGGCGTGAGCCAGATTCGACTTTTGTGTGGTCCTCTTTTCGTTCGGGACGAGACACGACACAGGCGCCGCGGGTGGAGCTTGCCGGCGGCGGGACGAGGTCAAGAGAGAGCCAAGGCTTGCCGATACTTGCCTGCATTCTGGCCGCACTCAGGCATTGAGGGCAGCACTTCAACGTCTCAAGCAGAGAGAAAGAGAATGGGGATTTGTAGATCTAATCAATTACATGAGTCGCTGCTGTATCGCCGAGCGGCCGGCTGCCCACTCGCTTATTTGAGGAACACGAAGAAATGCACGGAGAGGAAGGAAACGTGTTACCCAGCCAGCAGGTAAGTAACTTTACACGGGGCTCACACGTTCGTCGCGAGCCTAAGTCGTTGGCCCTCAGTCGTCAGCGGCCGGCCAGTCCCAGTCGTCAGCCACGCCACGGCCGCGTTGACAGCGAGCGGCCACGCAGTGATCAGCGGGGCGGCGGCCAGGGCCCACACGCAAGCCTCAGACGATCAGCAGCCCCGGCGAACCACCTTACACGACGGCGCGCTGCCTGCTGCGGTCGCGCAGGGGAGCTAAGAATAGCAGCCATCCACCACTCGCCCGGCCGTCTCTTCCACGCCGTGAGGTTGGCTGCTTCGCAGGATCAGCCGTGCCGGGTACACGGCGCCCGCTCGCTCGACGGGCCTGCTGCAAGCATGGGTGTGGATGTCCAGTCGCCCCAGCTGCCGTCATTCTGATCTGAAACACCGCGTCCGCAGCAGAGCAGCAGTGATGGGGAGCTTCCTGCGCGCCCTGCGCCCGCATCTTCCGTCTGCCGTCAACTTGTTTCTGCCGCACCAGGCGCGCCCTTTCTCCCGCTCTCTGGCCGGCTGCCGAAACCCAGGGCCCACGCCGCCGGGAAGCCTTAACGGAGCAGCAGCCACGGTGCCCGCGCGCCGGGCTCGGTGAGGTGGAAGTGGGGTGTTGCGGGCTGGTTGCGAGCACGGCAGCGGGCGGGTGCGACGCTGCGTTACTGCAAGCAGAGTAGCCGGGGCTGGAGGGATTGCGGCAGCGCTCCCGAGATGCTGCGGCCGTGGCATGGATGAAACCGCGGGGAACGGTAGGGAGCCAGAGCCAGCGGCGCGGCGGACAGGAAAGGAAGAGAGAAGCTTCCACGCTTCCTTGCACGGCGGTTTTGCTTCTAGCGGGCGGGGATGGGCGGCGGGCACGTCATCCGCGCAAAACAGCGGAGCCGTGGACGATAGGGATGTATATTGGGCGTTCGCTTGCAGTCGGGCCTTGGTGGAGGCGGCTGGCGTGAGGAGCGCGCGCTGGGCGGCACGGGCTGGGCAGGTTTCAACGCACGGGAGCCGCTCCTGCGCTGGCCGTGATGGCCGTCGTGCCGTCTGCGCAAACGGCTGTGGTGGTGCGCGGAACTTGGGTGCGCAGGGATCAGCGCGCGCGGCCGGCGCGCGACTGCGCATCATCCACCGCCCACGCCAGTGACAGCTGCTGGATCCTGCCCGGGCCCTTCGTATCAAGCATCGCCGCATTGCGCCCGCCCAAGCACATATCCGCCGCAGCTCGCCTCCCACCAGCGCGAGTCCTTAACCACCCGCGTCCTCCTCGCCCCGCCACGCCCTCGCCGTCCTCGCTCGCGCCCTCGCCCTCTGCCCCGACGCCCCACGCTCGCTCACGCCGCGTCCGTCGCTCGATAATATAGTAATACCACGCTCGCTATCCTCCAGGACCACCGCCAGCCGTTCCGCCAGCCAAGCGAGCCAAGCCACCCGCATCTGCCTGTGTACGTAGTAAGCCTGCCAAACCGCGTGCGCTGCCTGCTTTTTGCCGTCGCCACGGCCACCACCTTCCGTGTCCGCTGCTGACCACGGCGCCACTATAGCCGTGCGATTGCATATCAACCTCCGCGCTCCCACTTCCGGAGAGCTTTTCGCCTCCTTCTCGCTTCAACCGCCCCCAAGATGCCGTCTCTTCGGTCTCTTGTGCTGCTCGCGCTGCCGCTTGCCAATGCGGTCGTGCAGGCCGAGGTGACGCAGCCGGCCGGGGACTCCCCTGCGCTCAACGGCCAAGCCAGAGAGCTACTCGTGGCCCTCCCTGTCGACGCCATCCCGGATGCGCTCCGCAACCACCAGCACCCCGCTGCCCAGGATGCGAAGTACCAGGACGATTGGATCCAGGTCGAGGCTCCGCACGAGGCCAATGGCACGCTGCCCGAGCAGCTCGAGTTGAGGAAGCGGCAAGCGTCGACGCCCACAAGCAGCGCTGCTGCGGCCGCGTCCAGCGCCCCCGCAGAGAGTTCTGCTGCAGCTCCCTCCACCACCGCCCAGCCCAGTTCCTCGGTTGCTGAGAGCTCGGCCGCACCGGCGACTTCGAGCGCTGTGGCGGAGACGACGACGTCTGCTGTTGAGACCTCTGCAAGTACGTCCACTTCCTCCCCGTCGTCCGTTGCCACCACCTCTGCCCCCGCCGCCTCCTCCACGGTTGAGTCCTCTTCGGCTTCTTCTGCACCCGCTGTATCCAGCACAAGTGCGACTACGTCGGAGGCGTCTACCACAGGTGCGTCCACGTCGAGCACAGCTGCTCCATCTTCCCCGTCGTCCACTGCATCCACCCAGAGCGCCGCGACGACGTCCACTTCGGATGCCTCGACCACCCAAGCATCGTCCTCAGGTGCGTCTGAGTCTGAGTCGAGCACATCCGAATCCGGATCTCCTTCCTCCACCCAATCCTCATCGTCCAGGGCCTCATCCGTGTCTTCTTCTGCAGCTACTACTACTACTGCTTCCGCTGCGGCTACTACTACAGAGACTTCGTCTGCGACTGTGGAATCAAGCACTAACTCAGAAGCTTCGTCTTCTACAGCTGCGCCTAGCACTGTCGAGTCCACCACCGTGCCCACGACCACCGCAGCGCCGAGCAGCACCGAAGCTTCGACTACTGCCGAAACCACTGAGCAGTCCAGCTCTACCCAGGCTGTCGTCGTTCCCGTTGAAGTCACCACCACCAACAGCGCCGGCGAAACCCAGACCGTCTCCTCCTCCGCCCTCGTAGGCGCCACCGCCAGGGTCACGACGACCAACAGCGAAGGACGGACCACGACTGCCGCCGCCGTCATCGTCGAGACCACCGACGCGGCCGGCAACACCGTCACCACCACCTCCGCCGCCTCGGCCTACACGCCCACCCGCCTCACGACCGGCCAGGTCCTGACGCGCACCGACTCGGCCGGCAGCACCCTCCTGACGACGTACACGGGCGGCAGCGGCGGCCAAGTCAGCAGCCTCGTCCTCTCGACCACCACCCTCCCCAACGGCGAGCGCAAGACCATCACCAGCTACGCCACCGTCGCCGCCGCCGCCGCCACCGACGGCTCGGGCGGCACCGCCACGGGCACCAACGGCGAGCCCAGCCTCCAGACGGGCGCCGCGCAGAAGTTCGGCGTCGAAGCTGCCGCGGCTCTCGCTGGCGGCGTCGCCGGTCTGGCCTGGCTGCTCTGAATTCTCGTTGCGTAGCGGATGTGGCGTCAATTCTCCCAACGACTATCCTGAACGGCCGTCTCTGTACATTGTCAAATCGATTCGATAATTCCCTCTCGACTCGACTGCTGCTCCCCTTTCGCTTTCTGGACTCTTTAATCGGTTTTCCAAAACGTCATTCCTTCATGCATAGCAAAGCGGTGGGGGTCATCGGGCACAACCTGGGGTTTCGGGCGTTTTCTTTTGATTTGGGATCTGCTTTTTTACCGGTGATTTCGAGGCATAGCGTCATCACACATACACACTCCCTTTGCGTTTTGCGTTTCCATCACACAAGGCAAAGCAAACAAAGGTAATACGGAAGGTAATAATCTCGTGCGCATCTTGTTTTTTTTCTGCACAGCGAGCGTTTTTTTTGTTTTTCTGCGAAAAAAGGTTTGCTCTGCTTTTGCAACCAACACGGTCACACACATCACGACGATCAGGAACTGATATATAGACGGCGCATGCGTCATGACGATCCTTTTTTGAAACGCTTGCTAGCGATCAGCGCGAAGGATGCCGACGGGGTGGGCTGGATTCGCTGTGGACGAGCGGAGTCGTTGCCGGCAGGAAAGGGGAGGGGAGGGGAGGTGAAATTGATGGGGGGATGTATGTACGTTACGCGTGTCGAGGTGACGGGTGGAAGGGTTGAGAAGGACGAAAATAAGCAAACAGCCCGATTTGACGAGGGGGAGAAATACGAATCTCTGATATCGATCGATCGATCTGCTGCCGTGCCGGTAGTGCTTCTGGAGGGTGTGTGTGCATGAACGCGATGGTGTGTGGAGGCGCTTGGTGAGGGGATCGTGAGACGTGACCGTGTCGTGTTATGCGAGCGTGGAGATCCGCTCCCGGAATCGCGAGTCGGAGCTGGACTCGTCGCTCAACGCGTACGTTGTGGGTGGTGAGGTGCTGATGCTGCAGGAAGTCAGTGATACGTGGTTTGGTTGGCTGTGTCTAGGCGGATGGGTTGGACTTGGAGGGGTGGTTAAATTTCATCTGAAGCGTCCAGTTCACCCCTCATATGGGCGTGGCATCCAGCCTTAGTGGGACATGGTGCATTTGTTGGATATAAAGGCTTTTTCAGGGGATCGTGCTTAGAGGAGTTGGTTGATCATGCTGTGCGGCTGATCCCTCTGTGGTGTCGAGATTATTTTGTTCGCACTTTCTCCTTCGTTCGGTTGGCAGATGGTGGTTTAGCGTGGAGGTTTTACTTTGCATTGGCTGGAGTACATGCACGGGTTGAAGGACGTCGGTAAACGTTTTCAGTATGAGGAAGCCCGTTTTCGAAGAGCGACTAGAAAGCGGTTTTACGTACATGCAGGCCGTGAGCTTCTGCTGTACGCGGAGCGGTTGACTTCCTATTCTTCTCCCTTTCCCATTTATCTTCCGTTCGATCAAAGAACATTCACAGAAGCATAAGAAAAGTAGTCTCCGTACTCCATCAAAGCAGTAAATGTTCCACACACTCTCTCTCCGTCTCTGTACCCGTTCGTACACGTACACAGCTAGTTACGCTTTTGTGATTCGCCGCCTAGCAACGCGCCTCCAGATACAAAGCCAGGTCCATGATCGCCATCCATCCATCCATCCACGTTTCTCATAGTCAAGTCCTCATAACCGCCTCGTCATAAACTTCATCCCCTCAAACCCCACCAACCCTTCCCAGGACTTAAAAGCGAGCGTACTGGCTTTCCCACCCTCCAGCCCGCGCCCTCAGCGATCCGTAATCTTGACATAATTCGCCAGCTCCGGGAACGCGGCCCTGAACTGCGGGCCCAAGCTCCAATTCTCGATGTTGCGCAGATGCGCCTCGAACTCCGGGTTGATGACCCACTGGTCGTCGTCGGCGACGCTGCCGGCCTCGCCGGTCGTGGTGGGCGAGCCGTCGCCACCGGTGGCCGAGTCGTCGCCGCTGGCGGCGTTGGTGCTGCCGGTCGCGGGGGTGGGCGACGCTTCGGTGGCCGGGTCGACCGGGATGCCGCTCGGCGTTGTGTTGATTCTGGCCGGGACGGCGGAGGCTGGGAGGAGGCAGTCGCGGGGGTTGTGCGGCCAGTTGAGCGAGAGGGAGGTCGTGTATGGGATAAAGAAGTTGTCGAAGGCTTGTTGCGGTTCGTCGGTGGTGATGTGATCGCGGAGACGGGGCCTGTGTGCTGATGGTTAACTGACGGTGGGCTAAAATACAGGTGGTACCGATTGAGAGTGAACTGAATGGGGATGAAGATGTGACTGCGTAGTGATAACGGTGACTGAGAGGCGGTCAAGAAGCGGCGAAAAGATAGGGCTTGATAGGGTATGAACTTGAAGGCAGTAGGAAGATGACCGAGGCAGCGTACCAAGGAAGATAGTCGTTCCAAACGGGGTGCGGTGTGAAGAGCTGGCTGGGGCGCGGCGTCATCCAATCAGGCAAGCGCTCGTAGTTCTCTTGTGAGGGCTCGATCTGCCAGCGCATCAACATAAACATGATATACAGCACCGCGACCCTCTCCGGCAAGCCCGAAATGTCAGGGAACGTTCGCAAGATATCCGTGAAGACCTTAGATAGCGGATGGGACTGGTCGTGCTTGTCCGGGTTCAAAAGATACGAGAAGTCCGGGTACAGAGGTCCAACGAGCGTCTTACTGGGCGCGCCTTCCGCTGCCTGCGCATGCCTTTCGGCCAAGAAATCCAATAACAGGCTATCGAGAGGGCAAGTAGCTTCCAGAGTGCGCGGTAGAGTATTCCATGCTTCCAGCGGACGGCCATTGAAGTCCAGCCCCGACGACTGCATGCCCGGTGGCATCGGCCCGCCATGGCCATTGTTCAGCTTAGCCCGATTGTCGAGGAGGAAGTTGACGCCCAAACGCTCGTCCGAGTTCTGTCCAAACTCGAGGTCGGGGTGGATGTTGCTACGCGGCTGGTCGTAGGGCGGCTGCTGCGGGTGCCATCCCCGGACATGGCTCGTGGGCGGGGCACCGGGGAATGCAGGGCCCCAATGGCGGCCGTTCGCGGCCTGACTGGCAGGGGACGACTCGTTGGTCTGGTCGTGCGGCGGCTGCGGCTCTTGGACTTGGGGCACGCCGTGGTGGTAGGCGCGTTGGTCGGCGATTTGCATGTGCTGCTGTGCGCGCGGATCGCCGGCGTCGTGGGGCGGTAGCTGCAGCGGACTGCGCTCGGCGGCGGCGGCGAGCTCTACACCAGCCAGAAGTCAGCAACCAGCATCCTGGCACCAGCGGAGGAGTCGGACGTGCCATTGAGGCCGTGGGTGCCCAGAATGGGCTGGATCAAGCTCATCACCGACGCCAGGCGGCGGCGGATATCGTCGTTCTCGGCCTGGACGGCCTCCTTGGCGCGCAGGGCCATTTGCAGCTCATGGTAGGGCTGCTGCGACTCCAGCTCGCGGATGCGGCTGTTCAGGCGCTCGATCTGCTGCTTGGTCCGCTCGCGGATGGCACGCTGGGCCTCGCGGTCATTCTGCCTCTTTCTCGCGAGCTGCTCGGGCGTGAGGTTGGCGACGCCGCGGGACGACGGCTGGCCGGAGGTGCGGCGGCATTTAGGGGCGGGCTGGGGGGTCTGATTCGGGGGCGGGGTGTTCGCAGCATCAGCCAGCGGGCTTTGGGCGGCTGCGTCCATGATGCGACGATGGGCGGAGGAGGGTGCAGCTCGTGTGGGTGAGTCGTGTCAAAGAACGGCTGAGCCAAAGAGATGGAGTTGACGAGTCAGGCGCTGCCGCCGCCGCCCGCAGTGGCAGCGTCTCGCTTCGGGACTTGCGGCGGCGGTGTGACCCGAGCCCCAGCCGTGCAGCGCCCGCCAGCACAAACAGTCCACACCCGCGTGCCGCAGCCCAGCGTGGCGTCTGTCCTCGACATCCTCGCTATGTCCACGCCGACGACTGCAGTTGCGCCGCCAGCCTGTGTTGTTGACGTTGACCCCATGGTCCGTCTTGTTCGGTGTGCTTCCTCATCCGTGGACTGTTCCTCACCTAGTAGAGCTCAGCTATAATCTTTGCGAGTCTCTTTGTTTCCTCGGCCTTGCCTGCCTTGGGCCCAGCACGTGGCCATTTGACCCTTCATACTTATTGTAGCTTTGCTTGCGGCATATGAAAGGGTCGGGAAGGACAAAGACGACAATGGCTTCATATAGTCGAGAGGCCAGAATGCCTGGTGCTTTGCGTCCTCTGGAAATTCTCCATTCTCACCTGGCTCCCCCAGAATAACGGCTCACAATGGCCGGGCAGTTCCCTTCGGTCATGAGTATCAATGATTCTCGAATCCTTACCGCCCCCCGAAGTCAACATGAGATCACGTCCATGATTCAGAACGAGCCAACAAACCAACAAAGGCACTGCGGTGACCATCGAAACCACTTTGGGGTCCGGCACTTCAACTACCGTTGGAACCGGTGGAAGACTTCGCAGTTCGTGAACAATCCAACCTGTTTGCGAGCGGCGAATCAAAGATGGCATTGCAGCGGATCCGGATCTACATCTGCACTGTACCGGCCAAACGTTCATGGCGGACATCCCAATCGCAAGCGCACAGAATGTAGCCTTTGCATATGGAAGACGAAAGAGAGGATTAATCGATACATTCTCTGGGATATGCGATTCAATTGGCACCGCAACGCGTTATGCGAAGTCTGCGTCCGCGTAGAGCAATTTCGATACTTTGAAAGGCTCATGGACTACCGCAACAACCCGCTCATCGCCACCACCACGGCGGCAATGCTGCTTATACCACCTGGTGTGCTAGATATGCATGCACCTGGATCAGCGACATGCAGCTGGACCGTATGGGCTTTCATCAAGACGATCCGGTATGGTGCTGGGACTGCACTCTTGACATCCGGGATCAGAGGGATAGAGATTACAAACACCGTCTCTGGCGGCTGGAATATCTCGATTTCTTCCGCAGCGCGAGGAGAATCCGACATCGGCGCGGTGCTGGCCGAGCGCCTGGAACGTATTTCAACTGCAGGTGCGGCCGATTCATTGTCCCCCAACCCCCGGCAACCGGGCTTGCTGGTCCGGTACGTACTGGTGGTCTAAGGGCAGCCTCGGTGTACTTATGCCTTGCATGCGAAATGCCCATTGTTCATGATGTTTCGCCGTAAGTGTATTTGTTTTGCCTGTAATCGATACTAAGAAGTCCTCAACTGATGCGGACTTTAGTGCGGCCTTGACGTTGGGAGGCGTCACGCTAGACATAAATACTACGAGAGCCACATGGTTGAACCAGATCATGCGATATGTCGGTGTTCAGGGACACAACCAAACGGGTCGGGCCTTCATCAGAGGGCAGATTAGACGTCAGCTCCAACAACCCTCAGGCCCGCTGATTCCTTGATGGTGGGGGTTTATAGATAGAAGTGGCCACGTTGTTTACCCCTACCTGTCTTCACGGCGAGAAGTCACAGAAACGACGACCCCAGTACATGAGTCCAAAGGCGCACAGGCGCACGGTGATATCTGACAGGCTGCGTGGTCACAATTCCGGAACACAAGCATCCACTAAGACGAGCTGAGCATATGATCCTTCAAGTTGGGACCAATGCGCCAATTTTGGGTATGTGTATGGACTGCGGTACTCCTCGACTGACCTAGTCCACACTGTCACTCGAGGCTCCGTAGACTAACCCTACTCCGCGTTTTCGATATACCAATGGCAACTCACCGAGGCACAGAGAGAATTTGTGAAACCACGTGGTCCGCCCTGGAGAAGCACGCTGGGACTCGTTCCCAACGGACGGAGCCCTCTCCAGCTACCGCGCAAACACGTCTGGCGCGATGCCAAATAGACGGACGGCTTGGCGGGCTCGTATCGAGACGGCATCCAGGATCAATTGATGCACAGCGAGCGAGCAGCTAAATAGGCGCGGTCGAAAATTCTGAGCAGCCGCGACGATGGACGTGAGAGTGGTGACAAAAAGCCGGGCCTGTGCGGAGTTTTGACAGATTTTGCTGCAGCGTCTATTTTTACGACTTCTGGCGGCGAGAACAATCATGCGCCTGACAAACGGCCATGTTTAATGAGAACGCATTCGGCCAGATTCGACGAATATGTGGCTTCGTATAGCGGGCTCCGACGTCCGAAGTTGAGGAGCGCGCGTGGACGCATGAAGCGCGTTTGCGCAATAACTCGCCCGTCGATCATGACGTGCGGACCGTGAGACTGGCACCGCTGTCGGATGCGGTGTAACGCGCTCGAACACGCGTCGAAGACTTGTGCCAGCTGTCAGTGGCTCTCAGCACCTACGTGTCTCTGGCGGGCGGCGATTCAGCCATGATCCACGGTGGCGATCGCTCGGATCCCTGCAGACGGGCGGCGAGAGCTGCGAATATACATGCGGCCCTCAGGCAGGCGGCCAAGGGACCTGCGACACGGCGCGCAGAGAGGCGATCGGGGAGCGTGGCAGATCGCGCGCGGTGCCTGGACCCTTGGATGTGGCCGCGCCCGCGCGTGTCTGAGGAGAGCGACTGGGCGGCCGGAACGAGGCGATGGGAAATGGGGGCTGATAATTTTCGGCTCTCTCGCGGGCGCCCTGGCGTCTGAGTGGTGGTCCCCGTCCGCAGTTGGCGCGGCGCTCGACAATCTGCGGCTGGGATCCGCGCGGCGGAGATTGTGTGCGCTCGCAGCGCTGTGTTTCAGCGGACAACCCCTGGCTCAAGCCTCGCTTTCCAAAAGGTGGAGCCCGCGCAGAACACCACGCCGCTGCCCGCGAAGCGCCTCCCTGCGCATCTTCTCTTCTGCTTCTGTTCGACTTCTGCTCTTCCACCGGCTGCGAGGAGCACCCGACCGCACCCACGATCCTTATCCGCGCCGCCCCCCGAGCGGATGCCCCGCGCCCAGGCCCGCCCATCCCAAACACCCTACTACCGACGCTACCGTCGTTCGACCGGCTCCACGGCGACCTTGTCCTTCTTTCACGCTCCCTCGAACCCCGTTTCGCGCCCGCTCGTTTTCCATTGCCGTCGCCGCGAATAGCAGCCCCCCCGTCTGTGCTTCCCCCGAGCTGCGCCTGCGTGCAACCCGAACACCGCCCCGACACCAGCGACCGACAACGCCGGATGAGCAGCAGCCAAGATGACGCGCCCCAGCATCATCAGAGCAGGTGAGGCTGAGCCGCGCTCTCGGCCGGTGCGCGCGACGCTGACCGAGTGCGCGCAGACACGATTGACTTGCAGGACCCCGGGTCGCCGTCCGCCGCAGACCACACCCGCCAGCCAACACAGCCCGCGCCGCTCGGCATTGGGCCCGCCGCACCACACCAGACCGCCGCCGTTCGACACGTGGAGGAACAGCGCGAGGCCGAGCAGGAGGATCTTGTGCAATCATGGAACGGCCCTAACGGCCAGGATCCTGACGACCGCAACGGCGCAGATTCCACGGACACCGACGACGGGGACATGGCGGACTCGGAAACGGAGGATATGGACGACGATATGCTGGACAAGATATCCAGCTCACCGTCTATCGACGATGGTAGGTATTTTCTGCCTTGTTCAGCACCTTACGCCTCGGCATGGCCGGCACGCTCCTCTTCTCTCTCTGCGCTCGCAACGCCCTCAACTCCGTCCCAGCAACATTTCAGTATATCACCAGTCGATGTATCACCTGGGGTCGACCTGAGCTCGTCGTCGCCATTCACTATGACGCCGCAGCATCTTCCGCTTTCCTGTCAGCCTCAGCAGCAGTCAACACCCCCAAACTTCAGCTCTCCTCTCTCATCTCCGCCTTTCCTATCCCCACCATCCCACCTGCCTGTGCGCAAAACAATGCGCCAGGACAGATTCACGTCTGCGGATCATCATCGTATGGGTGAGTATCCGAGTACCGAACCGGCCGCGATCAATACCACAGCCCACGAGGCATTCGACGACTATTTCGAGCACGGATTGGCGGATTGCTACGAGGATGACGGCGATTACTCCGATGAAGAGCAAGACCATGTTGGCCCACTGTTCAGCGCACAATACGAGCAGGAATTCTACGAGAACGAGTTTGGCCCCAATGAGGATGGCGATCCGCTCGTATTCCGCCCAAATCGCCCCCTACCGCCGATCCCTGTCTCCGACAGCTCCAACGATCTCGTGGAAGTTCTGGCCAGGAGCCGATCGGCTTCTCCGAGAGAACCGTCGCCAACAGAATCCATGTCCTGGGAAACCGACAGCAATGCTTCCAGCTGGAACTACGAAGATGAAGACAACGATGATGATTCCAAAGACATTTTCTTTTCTCCTGACAAAGACCGTTACGACTCAGCATTCGGCGGTGAGTGCTTACGCGAAGCAGAGGACATCGATTTCGAATTCGTTTACGCCCTACACACGTTCGTCGCAACTGTCGAGGGACAGGCAAATGCCACGAAAGGCGACACGATGGTTCTCTTGGATGACAGTAATAGTTATTGGTGGCTGGTCAGGGTTGTCAAGGACAGCAGCATTGGTAGGAACTTGCGCATGGATTGGGATGGGCCCGGCTAATCGATCCATGCGTAGGATATCTTCCCGCGGAACATATCGAAACCCCCACAGAACGCCTGGCTCGTTTGAACAAGCACAGAAATATCGACGTACGTATGACTGCTCTCATTGCATGATTCGCCCTAACTTTATTCCTTAGCTCTCGGCGGCAATGCTAGGTGATACTGCCGAGAAGTCGAAGAATCCGCTGAAAAAAGCGATGAGACGACGAAACGCGAAAACTGTTCAATTTACCGCACCAACTTACGTTGAAGCATCCGATTACGATTACTCTTCCGATGAAGAGGAGGATGAAAATGAGGTCTTCGGCAATGGACAGGTTCATGCCGAGGACGAGCAGGAGCACGAGGACGACGAGGCGCGTGATACGGTTACCGTCGAGCCCCTCAGGATTGGTGCGAAGGACAAGAAGACGGACGACGCGGAGTCCAGGAACTCTGATGAATCGAAGAAGAGCGACGAGAAGCCGAGAACGAGTGATGAGATCTTCGATCGCCCCAGTGTGTACCCCAAGACCGATCTAACGCAGGATTTTGTTACTGAAAGAAAAACAGTGGAGCAAAAGGTGTCGCGGAACGGCACTGTTCGGAACACCGACTCTTTCTTCAAGGACGAGACGGTGGAGACCAGAAAGATCACTTTGACACCGAATCTCTTGCGCGACGATTCCTCAGCTTCTACCGTGCGCTCTACCGAAGGCAGAGAAAGAGGCGGAAGTCTTGACAGTCTCGAGAAGGAGCTCAAGTCGCCTGACAGGGCGAAAGAGGACAAGAAGAAGAAAGAGAAGAAACCCGGCATGCTCCGTGGTCTCTTTGGCCGAAAGGACAAGAAGTCGAAGTCTGCCGACAACGAGCCCAACGACGAGAAGCAGTCCGAGGAATTGTCTCGGGAGTCTTTGTCAAGGGATTCCGAAGATACGGGATCGCCGAAGGAGCCTGTAAAGGCTGAGAACGAGTCAACTCAACAGCAACAGCCTGTGAGACAGACGAGCAAGGCGGCGAGGTCGTCAGAAAAGAAAACTAACGGACCCCAGAAGTCTCAGCCGTCGGACCCGAATACGCAGCCGGCGAAATCAATTCTACAGAAAAGCCCCTCGCAGGGTGCTGCCGAGGCTACCATGCGTCTAGTTTCGGCTGGTTCAGAGCAGAATCAGCCAGAAGAGCAGGATAGCTCTCAGGCTGAAGCTCAGGCTCAAGCCCAAGCCCAAGCCCAGGCTCAGGCTCAGGCCCAGGCCCAGGCTCAGGCACAAGCTCAGGCTCAAACTCAAGCTCAAACTCAGACCAAGGAAGCAGAATCTGTGGAACAGCAAAACCGCGCCAGAAGCGGCTCCACGAGCGCCAAACAGGCGATATCCAACATGCTGCACAAGAACAGCGATCAAAAGGAGAACAAGATGCCGCCGCGGGAAAAGGTCAAGAAATCCAAACAGCGTGCTCCGCTGGATGACTTCGATTCGACCCCCGAGTGGGAACAGACCGATCCTTTTGCGGACCCCGATGAGGATGACATGCCGCAGAACGGAATGCATCAGCAAAATGGCCATCGTCCGGAAGAGCTCAGCTCGAGGTCGCTTGGAGATGTGTCGCCGATCGACACGGACCACCCCCCTGCTCTCGTGCACGACACCTCCAGCCAGGAAGAACCGGACATCTCCCCTGTGTCTCCCTCTGGCTCACCCACTCGCGGCGAGTTGCCTATTTCCAGCTCGACTTCTACCGTGCGGCCTACTCCCACTCCAGGCACTCTCAACACCAACATTCCGCCCATGTCAGCCCACAGCCCCACAGCTTCCGCCAACGAGCCTCCATCTGCTGCATCGCTTCCCGCCTGGTCGGACGCCAGCCTGCGCTCGTACTTGGACGATCCCTCGGATATCCGCGATATGCTCGTTGTCGTGAACGATACTTCTGGCGTTGTTCCTGTTGGTTCGGATCACCCGATAATGGCTGGCTTGTTCAGCGACGAGCGTAGTAAAGTTGCGCAAATGGGTCTGCAGTTGGATAGCATGCTTGGTGACTGGCTGTCTAGAAAGAGAAGAACTAGGGAGGGAACGCCGACTGGCAGGACGCAGAGCCGGTAATAGGCGTGTCTTTCGGTGTTTCTATACCGGGGGAGTGGAGTTTGAGCGTTGATCTTACGGCGGAGGTTTGTTGCCTTTTTTGATTGCTTTGCATTTGCATTGTTTTCTTTTCACATCATCGTTCTCCTTGCGAGAACTGGTCATCTGGAGGCGTGGGTGGAGTGCTTGCTACTCATACCCATCTTGCACTTTTCTTTCATCTGGGGTTATCTTTTTTGCACCAGTCTGTCGCTCTTGCGTAGACTTGCAGCCTCATTTCAATTTTGCCTTTCCCCTTTCTGTTTCTTGCTTTTTTCTACCTTTCAAGTGCGGAGGCTGGTACCTTGGCGTGTATTCCTTTCTAATTCTTCGTTCGCGATACCACCAACACATCAAATTCTTTCGTTTCAGGGTGGAGGAAGACACAGAGAAGGTCTGTGGTGAACGGAAAGGGAAAGGAAGGGAAGGGTTGGATTGAAGGGATCCGATTGCTTGCTTACTGTCTTCGTTCGGGAGCGCGCTCTTGCTTTTTTCTCACGAAGCTGTATGACATGATACACAAACACCAACATCATCACAAGAACAACAGACATGAAAGAGAAGTTTACCTTGCTTGCTTTTATCATGGACTGTTTTGTAGTTACATTATTTTTCACTTTTACTTCTCTCGATAGCGTACCGTAATACCCTTTCTCGATCTTCTCTTTCTTAGATGGGAGAAGGGTGGGAGTCCGGACTCATAAATTTTTTCTTCTTCCGATCTCCTAGTGTTGCAAGGGGGACGTCTTCGCGGACGGGTTCTCCTTCGTCTATTCTTGTTTCTTGTCGATAAAACTTTACACTATACCCTACTACCTTTTTTCCATCTCCTTCCTCCGTCCTACTCGGGCATCTAATTCCCTTCTTTCTCATCAAGTAAACTTGACGCATTCGCTTTCACAGCACAGTTTTTGCACCATATTCCCGTTATAGGCGCCACGCCACTACCATCAACATCGTTTATATCTCGCTTGTTTGAACCTCTTTCTTTCTTTTCTCGCCCCGGAGATGTTCGCACTCCGGCCGGCGCTCGCTCGCCGTCTTCTTGTTTTCTGTTATTCTTTTCATTTCGTCTCTTTTTTTTTTCTTTCCCCCTCTTCCCCGCCTTTATTTTCGCGTGGACTGGACGCAGCGGGCAGGCAACGTGGTAGCTTTAGAAATGATGCTGGTAGAGATCGTTGTTAACTTATGTGGCCTTTGTCGTTTTTGAGTCAGGTGGTCTCGTTGGTGTTGACGGCATTTGGGGATGGGGGCGGACGCTTTGCCGGGCGCATTGCTCGTCTTGCGGAGTTGTGTGGCGTTGTTGGTGGTGGCAGTGCTGGGAGGGGGGGAGGCGTGTATCCGGGAAGGGGGGGATGGGGTTCGTCCGCCCGACGAGATGGAGTTGTCGATGACAATAGCAAATCCAATGAGTACTACTGCCTTGTCCTTGCTCATGTGATATGTATGCTCTTCAGGTGGGGAACATGTCTTCGTTGAGTGATAACGGTCCTTTCACTTTTGCGATCAGATTTCGAGATGGGAATATCAACCCAATTGTACAGCAGGAAGAAACACAGTCCGAATCTAATTCTATCTATACATCAACAAACAAGAATAAGAGCTAGACCTCTGTCCTCTTTGAACTCTTTTACCCCTCCTTCCAACCCAACCCATCCTATCCTCTTCCCTATCCCAAATGTCGTAACATCGTACAGATAATTTGTGTCGTAATCCTAGCTATCACTGGGAACCACCTCTCCACCTTCTCACCAGAGCTCTAAGCAATCCAACAAGGTATTAGCTATCAGACAGCCACCCACGCAAGCAAAAGACCACCCATTACCCACGCTCGCTCTACGCAGCAGCTCAAGGCGCGCGAAAAAAAACCGCGAGACAGGATTCGACGCCGTTCCCCATGCAATGATAAAAAGAAACGCGCGAGTCTAGAAACGCAGAAATAATACGTCTTTCCATCTAGGGTGACAAATTTACACATCCCGCGTTCGGTCTCTCCTGAAATAGTCATAACTCGTTGGCTCATCGCCGATGACCTCCGGCGCGCCACCGTCCAAGCGGTTATACCCCGCTCTGTTCGTGTGACCCATAGGCGCGGCACCGCCGACGAGATTGACGTCCGAGAAGTCGTGGGTCGCAGTGTACATGTTGCCGTGTGTTTGTACAGGGCCTGCTAGATCCTCTGATGATAGGCGCCGGAGGGGGCTGTAGGAGCGCACTTGGGACTGCATGCCGGCGGGCATGGGCTGATGGTATCCAGCCGGGTAAGTTGCGCCGCCGCCCTCGTGCTCGGTGAAGGTGCGGTCTGAATCCTGAGAGCCGCGGTAAGGGCTGCCGGTATTGTTGAACAAGGCGGGCGAGCCCGGACGGGAGCCGTTAGAGCTATCATAGCCGGTCCGGAAGGTGCTGGGCGTGCCAGGGCGGCTCATGTCAGACGGACGGCCGTAAAGCTCGCCGTCGCCGCCAAATTCCTCACGGAAGTCCGGACGGTTACGGAAGTTCTCAAAGTTCAGCTGCGAGTCGTTGACCAGCTCGAAGGGTGAGTTGGGTCCAGCGGATTTGCCTGGGTGCGACTTGGACATTTTCTGCATGTTGTATGTATCGCCATAGCCGGTGCTTGCACCATCCATATCGGTATCCAGGCGTCCTCGGTACACTTCCTTCAGAAGATGTTGGGATTTGGCATGGACCATGGGCGTCATCAACGGCCTGTAGAGTGCTGGATGCCCGAAACGAACACCGAGACGATCGCGATGCTTCTTCCTCTCTGGGAGGCCTTCCTCGTGGCCCTTTTGGCTGCCCTTACTGTAGTAATGCATGTCGTCATCGAAGGTACGCATACAATACCATTTGAATCCTCCAAGCAAAAATAGAAGAGGAACCATGCACCCAACTTGAGTGTAGGTCTCTTTTCTGGCGACGACGAAGAGGGCGGCGACGATGTTGCCTAGCAGTGTAGCGAAGAGCATTCTGTTGATGAGCACACGCCAGAAACAGCCGCCAGACTCGTGTTTGGTGATGAAAACGTATCTATACTGATTAGCAATTGGTCCGAAAAGATAGCAGTAGATGGCAGTACTTACAGGAGGAGGTACTTCTTCAAGTAGCTATCCATAGTGAAGTACGCGGCGGCCACGACGAGCACCAGAGGCTGAAATGGTGCGAAAACCAGGGCAATGGTGGTGTAGTAGAGGAAGTAATTGTAATAAGCGGCGTAGTCGAACGGCGGAGGGGCGGTGAGCTGGATGACACGGCGGGGCGTCGGATTGGTGAAGGTGCGCAAGCAGTAACCCCAAGCCATGTTTCCAAGTTGAGACAAGTCCCATGCTGCTGCGAAGTTGCGCTGGAGAAGGTAGTTCAGCCAGAATGGGGACACATCGCAGAATGCTGTCATGAGGTTGGCGGAAGGGTCGGCCGAAACAAGCGCAGTCCAGACGTCCGTTTCCTTCTCGGCCTCGATGACTGCGGCAGCATACTTCCAAGCTGTCGAAAACAATGAGAAGACGATCAGATTGTTAAAAATGAAGAAAGCATAGAGCTTGTGGGTGACGTGCCTCTCACGGGAGGTTTTGGAATAATCCCCGGCATTCATCGAAAGGCGCCTGAAGATAGCCGGCAGGAAGAAGTAGAACAGCGTCGTGATCAAGGGAGCCAAGATACCCTGGACAGCGGCCCAAGTCTTGGGATTGGCCGAGAGTTCGGTTTGAAATGTCGGCCAGACTTGGCCCAAATTGCTCAAGTTCGACAGGAATACGGCAATCAGCCCGTTAGGAACTGTCCAAACCAAAGTGAGCACCGTAACCCAGGCGTTGTTGACGAACTTTCTCCACCGGCGTTGTCTAGGCTCCAATGATAGGTTTTTCCAAATGACATCGCTAGGTTTCGGGGCAAGCTTGATCGTGGTCTTGTGAGGATGCTTGTTTCTCGTAGCATATGCAACTCCATGGGCATCTTCGATGCTTTCATAGCTGGCGAAACCGTACCGAAGCGCATTCCTGTTATCGACGGAAAGTCTGACCTCCTTGATCTCGATTTCGAGGCTTTTGATTCGGGAAGTCAGGTAGTCAATGGCGTCCACCTTTGTTCCTGGTGTGTAGGAGCGGTCCTTCTTCTCTGTCTTGCAGCTAGGCCGATTTGGTGGAAGCCGGTTTGGGTTCTTCAAATATTTGGCCAGCACTTCCTCCAACTCACGGACCGCCCGCTCGTGTTGCTCAATCAGGTCCGGGAGATCCTTGACATTGCGAGCTATAACGCCTCGCGGATGGTCGTCCGTCGCCCTAACCTCATCGACAATCCTGTTGACGCCCTCGTCGGTTCGGAATTCTTTTGGAACATCGGTGATCTGAGCCCGTTAGCTTTACGCTCCAAAATATAAAGACAGGGTTGCCCTTACCATTAGAGTCCTCGAGTGTAGACTGTTTTGGTACTCTGGACTGTCGAAGTAGTTTCTGCGCAGACGAGTGACAGCTCTGTAGTTGGACCAGATGAAGTAGCAGACGACAGCATCAAACACATATGCGAGAAGCACATGTGCCCAGCAAGCCTTGCCCCATACACCCAGCGGAGTGAACTTCATGAAGGATTTCACATTGTCCATGATGTTGTTCCTTGCATTCTCTACCAGGTTGAGCGGGATATACACGCCGCAGCCGACCATGGACAAGATTATCAGGATATTGCGGCACATCTTAGTGAAGCGCAGGAAGATGGTGGCATCGAGGCCGACCTTGTCAACGAGCATCTGCTCGCGGGTTTTGATGACGGGCTGGACCCAGGCGAAGACGCCTTTGGTGACGACGGGCGGGGCATGCTTCTCGTCGGCATGCTTCAGGCGCGGGGCGTAGACGGTGCTGTTGTAGGGGCGCAGGAGGCAGAAGGCGAGGGTGAAGAGCGCGGCGGCGCCTACCGAGTATCCCAGAGTCGACCAGAAGGCCTGCGTGCTCAACTGTGGTTTTGGAGGCGCGAGTCAGTTCGGACCGGCTGGCGCAGACGGCTTGGGCGGCAAGCAGCAGGAGTCACGTACCTCGGTGTTGAATGGATTCGAGATGAGCTCGACGAACTTGCTGGAGGTGCTGTCGCGGGGCAGCAGCCGCGCTGGGCCGTTGTGCGTCCACGACATGGGCGCACAGTAGTGCAAAACAAAGGCTCCGATAGCGAGTGGAGGAGCGCGCGGGCGCGGTGGTGCGCGGAGCGAGCAGACGGAACGGGTGGCGAGGAAAAAGCTGGTGGTGCTAGCTCTAGACGGCCATTGACGTGAGCGGTGCTTCCCCTTTGCGCGAGGTATGTACGGGTGTTGACAGCTTTGACAGCGCAGTGCAGGGAAGGCACGGAGAGGGCGAGCGGCGAGTGGAAGGCCTGGAGAAGAACTGGAGCAGCTGCAAGGGCGCCGGGGAACGAGCGACAATGGGGCCTTAAGGTTAGTGGGTGCCAGCACTGCTTTCTCCAGCAATACGATGGCGGGAGTCGCACCGTGCGTCGAAAAAAGACCCTAGCGCCGATTTCGCGCAAATGCTGTCATCCGCCGCGCAGCCCTGGAGGCCCTGAGCGCCCGCTGCGTTGCCGCCAGGCCTCGAAGGGTGCAGCTCTCCAACACCCCATGTCCCTGTCGCGCCAAAATTAGCCACGCGCCGCCGCCGTCGCCGTTGCCGTTGGCCCAACTGAACACAGCCCTCGCGTAATCGCTGCGACGTTGCGCCGCCTGCAACACCCGGAAGACCCTCTGCTCTGGCGCTGCACAGCGCTGCATGGCACCCGACTCGCCCGTCGTCCGCGCGCACCGCAAAATGAGAGAATGTTCCGAGGGCGCCGGCGCTCCCAGCGCAGCGATCCTCCCGGCCGATCACGTACGTGGAGGCCAAGCACACTGCCCACCGGGCTGCTGTTCTCCACATCGAGTGCGCACTTGGCGCGTCCCGTATCCACTTTTTCGGCGTGGAGGACGAGGCCCCGCGCCGTTCGTTATCGGCGGGCGCAATCAGGCGCTGTCGTCAGCCGCGCTCCCGCGTTCTGGACTCAGACCAGGCGCAGTGCGGATGATGGCCGATGGATGAACAGATGGAGCTCGAGCACCCTCTCTCCGCCTGAAATTTGCCCCCGTCATTTGGATCGCCCGCGCACAGCAGTTGCTCTCATCAGCGCAGAAATGCAAGGAACCTTCAGGAGAAGCGCCCGGCGGTCTTTGCCGGAATGCTGCAGGAACACGCAAGTCGGGTACCCGCGACGAGGGGCCCGGTAACTCTGTCAGGGATGTGACCACACTCGGTCATGCGCGCACTGATTGGCTGCCAGCCAGCTACATAAACGAACACTCGTAGTACAACGCCCCGTCTACCACACCTTATTTTCACCCCGAAGGAATGCCAATCTGTCGTGAACTGCACTCGCTCCATCTGGCCAGGCCCCTGCCTCGTTCGCCGTCCCGCTGCTGCAATGCACAGACGGTGGCACCGGCATGCCCATTCTACGCAGATCCCGCGGAGGCCCCCTTCTTCCACGCCCAATCGGCGTCTGCAGCGCGATTCCGTCAGTCGAGTCTTCTGCACTCGGTAATCTCGTATAGCACGTACCTGGGTGCAGCTCGGGCTCTTTGATGTAGCCCCTGCTCTCTTGCTTCCTCTTGTAGTCGCTGCCAAACCTCTTGTCGCGGGCGCCGACGTGCGTGTCGAAGTCGAACTGGCCCTCCGCCGTGAAGCTGGTCATCGGCTGCGGCTCGCCCAGCGGGATCCTGTCGCCGCGGTCCGTTTGCCACAGGTGGAACACCTTGCCGTACAGCTCGATCACGTCCTCCATTTCGCTCGACTCCGCCTTCTCCCACGCCGCGTTGGGCACCGCGAGCGACGGCTGCGGCATGATTAGCATGCCCGACTTGACCTCGAAGACGTGTGAGTGCCAATAGCGCCGCTCTTCTTGCGAAAGCGTTGCGTACAGCTTCGGTGTGATCATGTATTCGATGCCGATAAGGCGTGCGTTGGGCTCGGGGCTGTCGTAAAGGATGCACTGGCGGACATCTACCGCGCCATCCGAAATGAATGTCAGCCGAATCCTGTTTCAGGGGGCAGTGAAATATTGGGTTGGGCCACTAGGAGCAACTGAAACCATCTCACCTTCAGTGATGTGGCTGCAGTAGTGGTTCGTCTCGACGAAGCGGCTGGTATCATTCGCATAGACGTGGAATGCGTTCAAATGCGCGCAGATGTTCTTGACCGGTCGGAAGTCCTGAAACCGCATGAGAAACACCGCATCGATCAGCCTTCCGGCACTCGCAGCGAACGCCGCCCACGTGAGAAAGGCAGTGAGTCAGGGGCGCTTACCTGCGTCAGTGCTGCTCCCGTCTCCAGAACCTGGCTCTTCGTGGAGAGGGGCTCTCCAGCGGCATTGTTGGTGGTGGGCATGGAGTCCATTTCGTTTCTAGAATGACAGTTTGCCACGATCAGGCGCGATAAGGTTTAAAAAAGTGCCGGGTTGTTTTAGACCGACGTTGTCTTGCTGTTTTGGTGTGAAGGGCTAGAAACTGAGCCCTTTCCGTGTGGAGCCGGCTAGACAGCTGATAGCCTTCTGACAGCTTTTGTGACAGAGTATGACTGTCGGTCGCATAGAGTATGCGCGTGTGAAAGAACTCTGACGTCATCGTGGAATGTCGTCAGCGCGCTTTTGCTGCACATACGGCGGCTATCTATTCTGTGTTAAGAATCAGGCCATTTTAGAAGCCGCTACCGGATAGCGGCTTGCCCCCGCCAATCGAGACTGCGATTTGGAATCTGAACTTCCAAAGGTTGAGTAAAGTTTATGCTTGCCTGGGCATGACGGACCCAAGAGAAGCTTGATGCTCTTATCGATAAGAGCCCTGCGGTACCGCAACGTTGTGTTCGTCCCGCAGTCTCAGCGTCTATTATGAGCATCGGGAATCGACTAAGCTTGATCCCATTTATTTCGAGGAGCCAATGTTTGTGCGCAACCATAATCTCCACTGCAATCTGCTCCTAAGGGGTCAAATATTGGATTAATCAAGCCTTGTATTTATGTCCAATCTGAATACCTATAGAAATATGCCAGGCTTCTTTGCTTACGCAATAAATGGCTTATGAGGGTATCTAAAGATATAACGTTGAAGTGCAAAAGGGGCCGGCCCATGCCTGTTCGATCCCATCTCACAATGTCGGCTCTCTCCAAAATGTGTCCTGCCGTTTGACTTTTGACATCCCACCGCCGAATGTAGGGGGCTTGTTCTTCTTGATTCCACGCTTCTTGCGCGAGCGAGAAATCTGGCGCCTCTGGAATGTCTTCACAAACCAGCGGAAAATCATCTCGCGCCTAAAGGATTTAGTTAGCATTGTATCTCGGTAGGCATGTAGGTCTGAAAGCCACTCACATCATTCCAATGGATGTGACAACCATGACTGGTATGGCGATGTACCAAAAGAATTTATCGCTGTGTTGGATGGCCCAAAATTGTTCGAAGTTCTGTCCGAAGTATCCTGTTAAGAACGTAAGGGGCAGGAAGAAGATCGTGACGGCTGTCAGCTGTCGCATGCTCTCGTTTTGATATGTGCTCATGATGTTGAAGATGAGATTAATCATGTCATCTACAAGAGGTTAATCGAGGCACTCAAAGTGAAGTAGGCACACTTACCAGCAGCTTTGCGCATTTCGTCGATCGTTTGGCATATGATGATACAGTGATCCTCAGCATCACCAAGATATGTGTGCGCGAGAGGGCTAATAGTAACACTGGAAGCACTCTCACGCGCAGGCTTTCCGTGGTGACTTGATGTAGCTATTGTGTAGTCGTTAGTCTTCCGCCGTTTCGTGTCTGATGGGCCAGAAAAGCTTACCAATTGGTTCGCGTTTATGATCACGCAGCGCGTTGATCAAACCCATAATGGGTTGGATTCTGTTTCTCAATACCGAAAGCTCCGTTGTCATAATATCTGTGAGTGATCAGCATAAGTAGATCCGTTGCTCGTCAGCCTTATGATCATCTTACACAACGCCTTGGAGTGCCCAATGCTCGGCTCTGTCAAAACGTCAAGTTCCAGGTCACTGATTGTGTCTTCATACGCAGCGGTCACAGGAATAGCCAGATCGATGATGGTGTCAATCAGAGCTTGCACCATCATGCTTGCATCGCAGCTGCGTCTGAGGATTGTGTCCCGTGTCTCTAGTCGTGTAATGATCGGCTTCTCGACATCTTCGGCGGAGTGTTCAAAGAAGCAGATCACGGTGTTGTCGCTGCAGAGAAAGATCGAAACCTGTTCGACACTGACTGCCAGGTGCTTGTCCGAGATGGCGGAATGCCGTTCCATGTACTCGGTCCTTTCGATGTTGGGACCGCCTCGGTAACGTTGAAGGGTCCGGAATTTATGCGTCGGCCGTTCTTTTGCCAAGACGGTTGGTGAGACATATGAGTCCTTCCGCTCGAGCCTGTATCCGCCATTTGGGTTCATCTTTTCCAGGGAGTGTCCATCTTCAGAAGACTTCCGTTGCTTTCTTAGGCGTTTGAACCACTTGCGATTCTCTTTCTCTTGACGCAGCGAGTTTTCATTGTCAGAATCGCTGTCTGAAGAGCTGTCTGATGAGCTTCCCGTTTGGATGAGCTTCTGAAGGGTCAAGAGGACTGCAGGGCACCGTCAGTTTCCGTAACAGACAAATGCACAGGCTGAGCGTATGCGCACTGCATCTTGCACGGTCATTGGGATACTGTGCCGCCCCATGGCCACCAATGCGAGAACAATGGACTGTTTATATGCAAGGAACATGCGAGATGCTTGCATGCGGTAGTCGAGACGGGCGCCAGACAATGGGATGGAAGTGCACTTACAGAAGGCATGATCAGAATACCAGTCGGCTTTGGTTCTGCCCCGAGTATTCATCAAGTCCTCAACTGCCAGCCTGTGGAGATTTTTGTAGTTGCCCAGGGTCTTGATGACATCCCAGCTCAGGCCATTGACGCTAATCCAGCGGCAGTTGGCCCAATCCTCGCGGGGCTGTTGCAGAAATTCTTTCAGGGTCTGGTTGTTCAAGGTATGCTGCTCCATGTACTCGTCCGAAAAGTCCACCACCGTGATTGTGCATTCCTCGTGCAAGTGCGCATGGCGATGCTCGGCTTCGGTCTTGGCCGTGTCGATACCCGGTTCGGCACCGGGCTCGGCCTCCCAAACGGGCCGCGGCGTGGGGGAGCTGCGGTAGTGCTTCACGGTGTTGGAGCGGATCGGACGGCGCTGGGCGACTGTCGAGCTGTCAACCGAGTACCTGGCTTCCGCGCCCGTGGCCGTGGGCGACGCCGCGCTTTCGCGCCGGCTGCGGCTAGTGCGAGGGGAGCGCGGCGACTTCTGGGCCTCGACATCATAGGGGCTGGTGGTGTTTAGGGTGTTCAGGGAGCTGGAGCCCCCCGCAGCGGGCGGGGAATAGAAGTCGCGCGAAATCGGCTCGGCCATGGTGGGCTGCAAGGAGTGAAACAAAAGCAGTGCTGCTGGAAATGCTAGCCAAGCGGCGCGACGGCGTTCATGGCGTCATGAGCTGGGCAGAAGGGGTGTGCAGCCGTGGGCCAGCTGCAAAAGGCGGTTTGTCGGCCGTCAGCTTTAGATGAAGTGCCCGTATTGGTTTCCAAGGGGGGGCTAGCCGAGGCGCTGGTCGAGTATCAAAGTGTCGGAGGCTGTCGCGCAGTGGGGCTCGCCTCATGGGGCGCGGACGGGGAGCGCGCGCAGCGCGCGCAGCGCCGCGACGGCGGCGCTGCCTATGTGCGCGAGCGTGGAGGTCATCCGCAGAGTTTAGAGCGCGCAGCGCCCGGCTTGAAGCTTCGCGCGGGTTCGGCACGACGTGGAGCGGGCACAGGCGCGCCGAGTTCGAGGGCCCTCCAGACCCGTCGCGGCAGAGACCCCCCGGCCGGGCCAGCCCTGCACGCGGTAGCGAGGCCGGGCGGCGGTATGGATGCGCGCTGCTGGGGGGCCCTTTCGGCGAAGAATACGCCTGATCGGAAATTGTGATTGGCCCTGGCCCGGCTCTTACCTCTGAGACACGCAGTATTCGCGTGCAGGCGAGCCGGTAAGCTATTAATCATCGGTGGGCCAAGCCACAAGGCCGAGACGGCAATTGGAGCATGAAGGCCAAAGGGTAATCTCGAGTCGGGCGCCAAGCAAGCAGGACTCCTCACTTCCAGCGCATCCATCTGCCCACACCAAACTCCTCACCCTACCTCGACCGCACCCGCCCACCCCCCGCCCACGCGCCGCTGCATCTTCTACGCCTCCCCGCCGTTCCGAATCGCCTCCCAGCCGCGTCTGCCACTGCCAGCAACCCACCGCCCGCTCGAGGACACCGGCAGCGCGCCATCGCCACGGCTCGTGCGCCTTCCCGACGTGGCCCCCTCAGGAGAGCAAACATCATCACGAGCAGCTCCAGGCCATCGAAGCCGTCGAGCGGCCTTGCTGACGCGCCCGGAGTGACCTTGCCCGCCACCCGACCGGCCCGGATGTCGCCTTGCCCTGCCCTGCTCTGATCGCACGCTCCACCGCCAGCCTATCTCAGTGGCGCCTGTGACTCGACTCTCCACCACCATAAATCCGCCGATTGGCGCACGCTCGACACCGTGTTTGCTTTCAGGAACGGGCGTTTGTTCTCTTGCATTGCTGGCGTTTCTGGGTGTGTACCCCTGCTCTCTGTTGCGGCGACCGACGAGGGTCTGGCTAACCGTAGCTCTCACCAGCTCTTTCTTCGTTCCGGACCACCTTGGGCACCCCGTCATCTAGGCTCTACTAGGGAAAACGACCCCAGCATCTCCTCTTCACCGCAATCATGCGCGAGGTTAACTTCAGCATCCCGAATTCGAACAAGGCCTCCGTCGGCATCACCACCGCCCTCTATGACCGCCGGGCGCTCGACTGCACCTCCACTCTTCCCCTCATCAACTCGCTCAACCACCTCGCCTACCTTACGACGTCGTCGGCCCGCATCCGCGATATTCTCACCGTCGATGGCGGCGTGGAGCGGTTGGTATGCATCTTGAAGGAGGGGAGGAGCAAGGACATGATGGACATCTGGAAGTGGAACCTCGCTTTCCAGTGTGTCGTCAACATCGGCGTCCGAGGCTCGGAGACTGTGCGAACGAGGGTGGTGGAGGCCGACATGGTCCCGGTGATTGCTACCGTGTTGGACAACTACATCCGTGTCATCGACAAGTGCCGGGAGAAGGCTGAGGCGGAGTACAAACGCAGCAATCCTCGCTTTGGCATCTCCGGAAGGCACTACGGCAGAGCTGGAGATCCTCTTGGCCCCGGCCTTGGTCACCGGTCGGAGCGTTCCCGGCGTCATGCCCCTCCTCCCATCGAAATCCCCCAGCCTCTTCCCTTCCCCCAGCCGCAGATGGAGCCTCAGCCTGCGGATGTCACGCCGCAGCCTGCCTTCTCCATGAGCTCTCCCCCGGAGCGCACTACCTTCTCCCGGTCGCACCACCATCACCACCACCACCGCAGTGAGAACCGGACCCACAACCTCGCACCCAGGAGCGGCTCTGGCCGCCAGCACGTAACTCAGCCGCTCCACAGCGGCGTCTCCACCCTTGATACCCAGGATTCATTTGGCCTCCGTCCCGTTAGAGATGCTGACCGCCTTCCTTCCATGCTCCCATCCTTGCAGCGCGAGATGACTTCACAGCCCGAATCCCCCACCACTCCCAACGCCGTTGCTCAGCCTGAGTCGTCTAGGTCGCAGGCTGCGGCTGTCAGGACCCGCAGGAGGCCGTCTATTCGCCACCAGGTCTCTACCTCTGGTGATTCGGACAATGACGGGCAGGTCGAAGACATTGTTGCAGATGAATCTGCCACGACGGGATCCGCGGGCGAGCCCATTGTCGGCATCCAAAACGAAATAAACATGCAGGATATTGTTGATAACGAAGAGATGCTCGACGCCGGAGCGACGCCAGTTGGACTGGCTGCTCCGGCTTCTGAAGCCACCGATGCTGAGACTTTCAACATCACCCACCGGTCTGCTATTGATGGCAGCATTCTCAACCCGGCGGCAACACAAGCGGCAGGTCCCTTGGGTTTCTCGCCTGTGCAGCCCGCCATTAACGTAGCAAACGCAACCCCACCCACAGGCATGCAGGCCAACTGGTATCCACGCTCTGTTCAGGACCGTAATGCAACTGCTGGCGTGCTTGCTGCGATGCCCAGGGACGAGGACGTTCTCATGTCACTGCAGCTGCTCGCATACGTTTCCAAGTACTGCAACCTTCGATCATACTTCCAGAAATCACACTTGGTGCCCAAGCTCAGGATTGGCAAGGAGCTTAACCTTCTCGACGGGGAAAACTCGACGCCGCTGACGGAGGAAGAGGAAGAGTGCGAGGAGGAATATTTGCTACCGGACGACTTTAACATATTCCCTCTGGTGGAGAAGTTTACCGTCCGTCATCATTCCCAGGATATGCAATACTGGGCGGGCGTGGTAATGCGGAACCTTTGCCGCAAGGACGACTCCCGTGGAGGCATCAGGCAGTGCGCGTACTACCAGTGTGGCAAGTGGGAGGAGTACACGCGGCAGTTTGCCAAGTGCCGCCGCTGCCGCCGCACGAAGTACTGCAGCAAGGAATGCCAGAAGAGTGCCTGGGTGTACCACCGGCACTGGTGCGTCGCCGCGCAGCAATAAGCGCCGCGGCGAGCACGTCCAGCCGCGACTTTTCCTTTTCCAGTCACAGTCACATACCCATTTATTCAGCATTTGGCACGGCGCAGGGACAGAGATTCAGTTTGTGTGCATCAAAGAACTAATGACATGGGACGACTCATCCGTTTTTTGAAACTCTTTGGCGGAATCTTACAACTAGTGGGAGTTCTTGGAGGGTCGGTTTTGTACTTGGGTTGCCCGGTGGACGGACAAAAATTGATTCGTCTTCGTCACTCACGAATCGGTTTATATTCTTTGCTATTGAGTGTTGGATTCGTGGAACTAGCTCCTGCCTCTTCTTTGTAGTCAGCGATAGGCGTGTAGTTGATCCGCTCCTTTCTACTGGAGATAATTGCCTTTTGTCGATCAAAGCCCGCTCCCTTGTGCTGCAGTCAGTGATGGACCTAAAACGATCGCCAGGAGGTTCCTTCTCCACAGGGCAGACATTGCAGGCGGCCGTCTCCATAGTGGAGGCTCGCGATGCGAACAGTGCCGCGCGCGCGAAATCGGGTCTCGGATGCTAAGCTTTGCATGACTTGTGGACTCGAGATGAACTCGCAGCCTTGAAACAACCACGCGGCTGGCATCTATAGGTCTGTCGGGGCGACTGCTGGATGTCAACAAAGAACCGTCCCTGCAGAGATGGCACCCAGTGAGGAGCAGCATCGAGATTACGTCAGGCGGCTAAATATAGGCGGTGTCACGGGGGTCCAATGCGCCGACGGGCAGTGGGCGAGCGGCACCAGCACCGGTGCCGGCAGAGCACGGGTGGCTCGGCCAAGGGCGTTCGTCTGGCCTGCCCAGCTGCGGGTTGACGAAGCCTCTCGGCTTTCCAGAAGCACCAACCTGCTGCGCCCCAGGCCACCTCTCGTACTCGATTGAGCCCTGTCGCAAGCCCTCCCCATGAAGCCTTGCATCTTCCCACCACCTGTCCCATCACCCGTTCAGTTGCGAACCGCGCATCCCCGCCCCGGCCACGACGTCATTTCACATTCGCTGCACACCGACCGCGAGAGCCGAGCCAAGCTTCTTCCCTTATGAGCCGCGCCCGTAAACACCGCACCAGAGCATGAGCGGTGCCGACGACGGCCGATCCATTCCCGGCTCGCCCGATATGCGCAGAAGGCATTCATCGCACGCCGATGAGGACTTTGGCGCCGAAGATGCACCTACGAACGCGAGCACCGGCATGCTGAACCTCGACCGGTCTGGTCGTAGAGTCTTCACTGAGCCCGGCCCGCACCAGCCTGCCTCTACCACCTCCGCTGTCGACAGCACCGAGCTACCTACCTCGCCGACCAACGCTCCCGCTGAGCGTGCGACAAGGGTCCGATTCTCTACAGATGTTGAGCGGAGCGCAGTGCCGGGCGACTCCGGCAATGGCGATGGCAATGGCAAGCTTTCCGCAGCGGCTCTGCCGGGAGGGTCAATGGGACACTTGGAGAGGCCAGGCACACCTAATCTTTCTGTGGATACTGCGTCTGGGAATGACGCGCCGGAGGAAACAGCGCAGTCGTCGGCGTCCAGTGCTTCCGCAGGTACCCTGCAAACCGCTCGCTCGAGGTTGTCACCACTTTCTCCAGGAAGCCGTGCTAGGGGATATTCGTTGCGGAGCTCGTTGTTCCGCCGGAACGTGGGAAATCCAGCCGATTCACCTGGGGCAGTTTTCGAGTTACAAGATGCGGGAGCGTCCTCAAGTCAAGTTTCACCAACTCCATCCGGATCGGGCCAGCCAAAGAAAACGTCCGCCGACGGCGCTAGGGTCAACGTCGAACAGGCCGAAGTGTCTCCCCCGCGTGGCTATGCTGATATGCCAAAGGGGTCGGAAGAGAAGGCCGGTCTCAGAGGGATCTCCGCATTGCCAAACTACGAATTGTGGGTTAACGCCAAGGAGAGCCGGAAGAGTCTCATCAAGCGCGTAAAGGAAAATGCCGAGAAACTCCGCAAGATTGTTCTGCGAATCCAGGAAATCCCCCCCAGCAAGGACGGCAGGCATATCGATCTTGACGCATCGAGGAAGAAGACGCTGATTGACGAGAGGACCGGAAAGCCTTACGTCCCCAACACCATCCGCTCGAGTCGTTACAATGCCTGGAACTTTCTGCCCCGCCAGCTGATTGCCCAATTCTCGAAGCTGGCAAACTTCTACTTTTTGTGTGTTTCTATTTTGCAGATGATACCAGGACTCAGTACAACTGGACAGTTCACAACCATCGTCCCGCTACTTTTCTTCGTATCTCTTTCCATCAGTAAAGAAGGCTACGACGATCTCCGAAGATACCGCCTGGACAAAGCTGAGAACAACCGAGAGTGCACCGTATTGCATGCATACAAACCAGTAGATAAGGAAGACGCGGATGAGGATCTGAAAAACGATCCAGCAGCACCATCCTTGGGGCCTGTTCACTGGGCAACGACGAAGTGGAAGGATCTCAAAGTCGGCGACATCGTCAGACTCAAACGTGACGAGGCTGCTCCTGCAGACCTTGTTCTACTTCATTCGAGCGGCCCCAATGGCATCGCCTACGTGGAAACCATGGCTTTGGACGGCGAAACAAACTTGAAGAGCAAGCAGACATCGGCTTTGCTGGCTAAGTCGTGCACGAGTGACGAGGAGATTGCCGCTTGCAGGGCGCACTTTGTGGTGGAAGACCCCAACCTCGACCTCTACAACTTTGAGGGTCGCATCACGTATGAAGGAGAGACGGCTCCGCTAACGAATGCCGAGATCATGTACCGCGGCAGTATCCTGAGGAATACCCCGGAAGCCATCGGGATGGTGATTTATTCCGGCGAGGACTGCAAGATCCGAATGAATGCGAACAAGAACCCGAGAATCAAGGCCCCGGCTCTGCAAGCTCTCGTCAATAGGATTGTCATCATCATCGTCATTTTCGTCATCCTTCTGGCTATTTTCAATACTGTTGCATATCAAATCTGGTCAAACAACACAGAAGATGATGCCTGGTATTTGACAAATGCCAGCGTTGCGTTCTTCCCGATTCTGGCATCTTTCATCATCATGTTCAACACCATGATTCCCCTCTCCCTCTATGTCAGTTTGGAAATCGTCAAGGTGTGGCAGATGTGGATGTTGAATGACATCGATATGTACCACAAGGAGAGCAACACGCCGTTCGAGCCCCGCACGTCTACGATCAACGAAGAACTTGGCCAAGTCAGCTACATCTTTTCGGATAAGACCGGTACCCTTACCGATAATTCGATGAAATTCCGCAAGATGTCTGTTGCTGGAACGGCCTGGCTGCACAATCATGACCTAGAGGAGCAGCAGCCTGGAAGCAACCTCATCCGACGCCCGACACACAAGAAAAAGAACAAGGGTAAGAAGCCTCTGAGGAAAAGCTTGGCATCCGTGAGGCATTCTATTGGCCTCGAAACCCTCGGTAGCGAAGATCAGGAAGCTACGGCAGAAGCAGCTGGAGATCAGGGAGAGAGCCACTGGAAATCTTCGGCTCGTCCGGGAAAGCCGCAGTCGGAATTGCTCACTACCGATATGATTCGGTATATTCAGCGTAGGCCTTACACGGTGTTCGCAAGGAAAGCCCGGATGTTTTTGTTGTCCATTGCTCTGTGCCACACTTGTCTGCCTGAGAAGCAGAAGGATGGAACCACAGATTTCCAGGCTTCGTCTCCAGATGAGTTAGCTCTCGTGAGAGCTGCCCAAGAGCTCGGGTACCTGGTCATCGATCGAGACGTGGGTACAATCACACTGAAGAGCTTTCCATCTGCCGATGGAGAGCCTGTGGTTGAAGTTTTCGAGGTCCTTGATGTGATTGAGTTCTCCAGCAAACGCAAGAGAATGTCAAGCATCGTTCGCTTCCCTGACAACCGCATCTGCTTGCTCTGCAAGGGTGCCGATTCAATCGTTATGCAACGTCTCAAGCAAGCGTCACTCGCTCATCAGAAGGTCGTGGAGATCGAGCGCAGGGCGAACAAGCGAAAGAGCATGGAGGCGCAGGTCGCTATCGCACGGAAGAGCGAACAGATCGAGCGCAAGAGCATGAGTCGTCCCAGCTTCAGCATGGGCCGCAAAAGTCTTGGTGGTGCCAGCCGTGCCAGTCGTGCCAGCATGGGGAGCACCAAAATGCAGCCCATCAGGGACGAGTTGAATCACTGGCTTAATGAGCGTGAAAGGGATATCGACGTTTCTTCCATGGAGGAGCAGAGCATGTACTATTCCCCTCGACCGTCTGCTCAATTTGGACGCCAGTCGATAGCCGTCTCCGAGGCACGCAGCTCGATGCAGATGGACGATGAGGGGGAATTGGTCGAAGAGGCTCTCGTCGTTGATGAACACACCGTCTTTGAACGATGCTTCCAGCACATCAATGACTTCTCTACCGAGGGTCTCCGCACGTTGCTGTACGGCTACCGATTCCTTGATGAGCATGAGTACCAGGCCTGGAAAAAGGTCTATCTTGACGCCACGACCAGTCTTGTTGACCGTCAGAACATGATCGAGAGAGCAGGTGAGATGATTGAGCAAGACCTTGAGCTCGCTGGCGCAACAGCTATCGAGGACAAGCTGCAGAACGGCGTTCCTCAGACGATCGACAAGCTGCGCCGGGCAAACATCAAGATGTGGATGCTCACGGGCGACAAGCGTGAGACTGCCATAAATATCGGTCATTCATGCCGCTTAATCAAGGACTACTCTTCAGTCACTATCCTGGACCACGAGGACGGTGAGGTCGAACAAAGCATTGCCGCCGCCATTGTCGACATCAGTGAAGGAAAGGTTGCGCATTCGGTCGTCGTTGTTGACGGCCAGACCCTCTCCATGATTGAAAACGACCGCTCGGTGTATTCCCTTTTCTTTGACCTTGCCGTGCTCGCGGACTCGGTCGTCTGCTGCCGTGCCAGCCCAAGCCAAAAGGCAGGGTTAGTGAATATGGTGCGCAAGAAGGTCAAGAAGTCAATCACTCTTGCCATTGGAGACGGTGCCAATGATATTGCAATGATTCAGGAGGCGCACGTCGGCATCGGTATCACAGGCAAAGAAGGCTTGCAGGCTGCAAGAGTGTCGGATTACTCGATGGCTCAGTTCAAGTTCCTTACCAAATTGCTGCTTGTGCACGGGCGGTGGAATTACATACGCACCTGCAAGTACACGGTCGCGACTTTCTGGAAGGAATTTCTGTTCTACCTGACGCAGGCATTGTATCAGCGGTGGGTTGGCTACACGGGTACTAGTTTGTACGAGTCGTGGAGTTTGAGCATGTTCAACACGGTATGCCATGAGCTCTCTAGATTAACCGCTACTCGTTATTATACTGATCGGTACAGCTCTTTACCTCCCTTCCCGTCATCATCCTTGGTATCTTCGACAAAGACCTCTCCCCAGCCACACTCATCGCTGTGCCCGAGCTCTACACTAAGGGCCAGCGCAATGGCGGTTTCAATTTCAAAGTCTACCTGGGCTGGATGTTCATGGCCTCCTGCGAGATGGTCATCATCTACTTCTGCATGCTCGGCCTGTACGCGCAAGCCATCTTCACCAACGACCAATCCATCTACGCCCTGGGCACCCTCACCTACACCGCCGTCGTCATCCTCATCTCCTTCAAGCTGCAGGGCCTCGAGATGCACACAAAGACGTACACGGTGCTGTTCTCCTTCGTCTGCTCCGTTGGCGGCTGGTTCCTCTGGTGCATCATCCTCGCGTCGTCCTACTCGGCCGACGAGGTCATCTACTACGTCAAGAACGGCCTGTGGGGCCGCGACCGCTTCGGGCGCAACGCGCTCTGGTGGCTCACGCTCATCATGATCCTGCTGTGTGTCGTCGTGTTCGAGATCGGCGTGCGCACCATCCGCGCGGCCTTCTGGACCACCGACGTCGACCGCTTCCAGGAGCTCGAGAAGGACCCGGCCATCAAGCTGCGCTTCGAGGACGCGTCGAGCAAGGAGCTGCAACAGGGGTGGGAGCGGTTCGGCAAGGAGGGCGAGTCGTCGAGCGGCGGCGGCGACGAGAAGGGCGGGAGGTGGGGTCTTCGGTTGTTGCGGAGGAAGAAGGCGGCGCGGGAGGAGGTGGACGAGGAGATGGCGGAGGTCGGCGAGCGCATCGCCAAGCAGCGCACCGTCGAGGAGCAGGAGCGGCGCGAGGGCGAGGTCATGGATCTGCTGAGGAACCGGCCGGAGGAGTTGGGGCGGGTGGGGGTGGGAGGGCAGCAGCGGGAGGAGGATGGGGTGGAGCATGAGGCCGCGAAGCCGAGGGCGAGCGAGGAGATTCAGGAGATGTTGGCGACGAGGTTCGGGGGCGTGAAGAGGAGCGAGACGTTGAAGTAGATGGGTTCTTCGTTCCCTCTTTTGTGGGTTGTTTTGCTTTGGGGTTTGGAAGGGGGCAGGGTTTTTTTTCTTGACTTTTTTTACACGCATGATACCGAACCGAGCGAGGTTTCTCTCCTTTTTGAACAGATGGGATGGGTGGGTGGAGGATATTTGGGCGGCTTTTTTTGTGCCTTTTTGGGGCGGATGTTCTGTATATATGGGGAACATCTTCAGGACGTCGAGACGACGTAAGAGAAGAGATATATCAAGTAGGATTTATATTGTTTAGTCAACAAGACGCGTTTGAATCGGCCTCGTCGGAACGACTGATGAATACGTGATGAATTTTTTCATGAAAACTTTGGGTGCACAAGGGCGAGGCAGCCCAGGAGGCGGTGTTGAGACAAGTGTTTTGGCAAAGCAAGCGCAAGGCCTGCGTTAGCCGGATCGCATGTTTTCTTTGCTTTTCTTATGCACGCGTTCTTTCTTTGCTTTTCTCGCAACACCAAATGTCTGCCCTTGCACCCTCATCTACCCCTTTCATAAGCAGTGCCATGTATCCGAGTAAGCACAAGTGTTGGAAGGCGTCCAGTTACCAGGAAGATTGTGAATGATCAGCCCGGAATCTCAGACATCTGCACATTCTTGTGAGTGACTTTTTGCATCGTCTATCCCTCTCGAGTCATCCCCAAAATGAAGACTCAATTTTGGTTTTCAGTTCATTGGCAGATTATATCACCTCTACCGCTTCCTCCCGAATGGTCAACTGGCCACTTTCTGCACTCTTGTCCGTCTTTTTTTGCGGCAACAACGAATCCTCACCATCATTCATCAGGGTCGTTGTCGTTTCCAATCTGCTACCTTTCAGGAATTTAAGATTCCTCATGCGGTAGGAAAAGCTGGGGCTCTCATTGCTTCGCGCATTGCTTTGCGGCGGCGACAGCTGAGCCTTGACACGAGTGAGCAGGATATTGACGACCGGCAAGCAAGCGCAGATCAGGCCGATGCTGACCTCAGCAGTTCTGCAACCCATCATCAGCAAACACGGTTCCCCTCCAAAAAAAAAAAAAAGAGTTCAGGCTGACTTCTAGGCCCCCCGACAGCAGACACTGAAAAGAGGAGTGGGGCGGACATACCCAAGGAGGTTGAAGCGGACGAAATCGACCGTGGAGTCGGTCGAGTCCTGCAGCTTGATGACGAGATACATGCGCACGAAACTCGCGCCCGTCGCGATGCCGCCCACGCCGAGCATGGCCCACACCTTCAGCTTTTTCGCCAAAGGCATGTGGAGGGACAGCGACGCCGTTATGGGGAGAGGACGAGAACGGCCAGGTCGGTGACGGCGCTGAGGACGGTGTCGGCGACGAATATGGCGTGCTGGTCCAGGCAGCTCGCCTTGGCGTCCGGATCCCAGAAGCCGTGGATGGGTTTGCAGATTTGGATTTTGATGATCATGACAGGAAGGTAGTATCCGACCATGGCACCCATGAGGGCGTATGTGACTCTTTTGGTGGCTTTGAAGACGTTGAAGACTCGGGCTATGACGAGGAGGAGCGCGACTTTTGTGAAGTATGCGTTTGGGCCGTAGACCACTGTGTCTGCGTAGAGCGCCTGTGGCGGGCGATTAGTGCATGCAGTTTTGGTGGTTAAGGTTCTGATTCGAGTCGGAACTTGCCTTGTTGAATCCCTTATTCTGCTCGGCTGACAGCTCCCAGACGTGGTAGCCCCCATCGAAATGTTGCACTGCGTAGAAGATGAACTGTCTGTGGCACCTCATACCAGAGTCTGAGAGAAAACAGCTCACTCATAAGTGCCGTGGTGCTGTATCCCACGGCCAGAACCTGTCTACGTAATGAGTGTCACGTTCACATGTTACGACGCGGACACAACGTACCCAAGCTAAAACACATGCCCCTGTTGAGCGATTGTTAGTACTTTATTGAATGATGTAAAAACCATACAGTGAGAAACGTCAGCACCTACAGTCCTCAATAACAAACGGCGGCAACACAAAAACCTTGGCGTAAACACGGACGAACACAAATAGTGTGACAACGGCTATGGCCAGTATTTGAGGCACAAGATTGATGGTGTTGAGGACGTCTTCGGGATGTTCGAAGTTTGGCGTGACCCCTGGAGGCGGAGGCGCTGCGGCTTGTGTGCTCATCATAGCATGACTGGCGTTGCCGTGTCGATGTAGACCGAGAATATTTCCATGGCGTCACAAGTCTGAGAAGCTTGCGGTCTTATTCATACCCCACGTGTTCGGCGGAAGTCATCCAGGCCACGCGGGGTGGAAAGGCATGCATCTTTGTGTCTCGCGTGCGAGTCACGACCGTTTGAAGAACTGTTTGAATGCCCGAGATCTGTCGAACCTTGTACTGTTTCTCCACTCGGTGCAGAACCCGGATGATGGATTCCAGAAGCACGGAAGATACGAGATGAATATCACCGCATATCTTTCCACGTGCTCTTGGCTGCCGGAACCCTAATATAGTCGTTGTCTAGCCCCATTGGCCATAATTCAACCCCCTATGAACCTTATACAGGCTGTTATCGGTCCAACTCTAAGCCCGATTCCGTGCAAGAAGCGGTATGATGAAACCTAAAAAGACATTACCCGGGAAGCATCGCTTGAGAACGGACGAGGTGAAGCTATTCGTGCGGAGCATACGATGATTGACATTCATACTGTGATTAATCTTACCTGGAATTCCCAAATACTTGCTGTTCCATTCCTGATCGTTTTGGTATAACGGCGTTCACCGGGTGGTGGAAGCGCAAAACGCTGAATCTCGGTGGATTTGGCTGAAACACTGTGACCATGCTTGTTCTTCTCGCTTTTAGACGCTCTAGATGGGCTGATTCCTCGAAGTCCTTTCGGGCTCCTCGTGAGGCCCCAACTCCTTCACCGCCTTCAACCGGGCCGCAAATTCGGGCATCGTCCCGGATCGTCACGATCGTCCAGACCCTAACGTAGATCGCTTTCTTTTAGAACCATCAATTCGAAACCAACGTGGATGTGTGGTCGGAGGAGTTACAAAAGCTCAGTAAACCTACACAGGTGGGAATGGTAAATTGCACCTTGGTATTTGAGCTAGATGCACTGTACACTTAAGCCATTGAGGGGAATGACAACAGCTTGCGGAACCGCAGGGCAAACCGGTAAAACCTATCACGTGGGGTTCTCACGCATGACCCTCGATATAACTCTCGATAGCAAGGATCTTAGACTATCTACCGGATGCCCCGCTTTTACACTTCTCGATCAATTTTCGTTCAAGATCTCCGTCCTCTCGCCCAATTTAGCCCACTCTCAGCCATCCTCAGACATTCTTCCTGACCGGCTAGGACCAGGTCATATTTAGGCCTCATTGTGGAACAAGAGTTACCTTCTGGCAAACGACAGCCGGGACTGTACCGATAGGCAGTATTTCGGAGGAGCGGTATCTCGGTGGATTTCCAACAACATGGAGACGGATCAGGCCCGAGTGTACCACAAATGGTATTCGGCATTCGGAATGGCAGGCTTGTTTGAGCACTTGGGTGTTGAACCCGCCCCTCACTGCATCAGAATATACAAGCGCTAGAAACGACAGTTTGTTGCTCGTTGAGATGAGTGGGCATACATAAAGTCAGATCGATCACCTATACCCACTTCTGGTACGGAATACTGGCAAGACCGTTATACCGAAAATCGGGCATTGAACCCACCAGATGATATAGCTCCGGGGTCAGCCCTCTTGTCCCGCTGAAAGCTGCTAAGCCAAACGTGGTAACCCTTCCAAGAGAACATCGCCCTACTCAACCCAAGCCGCATATTTCCTTCCAACAACCTTAGGAAACGCGAGCACCTTCCTCTCAGACTCAGCCACCATACCAGCAGGCCCGCCCACCTTCATAGCTGACACCACCTCCTTTTTGTCCCGCTCCTCCGCCTTCTCCTTCTGCTGCTCCTCTCCATAACACGGCACCGGCTCCGCAGCCTCCCCCTTATTCACCGTCACAGCCGACACGCTCATCGTCACGTAGTCAGCAATCTGCGCCGCGTACCTGATATGCTGCCTCGTCTTCTTGTCGTAGATATTGCTGACGTTCAGCTGCTGCCCATTCTTCCCCAGCTTCCCCTCCGGGACTTTGACCGTGAAGCGCAAGCCCTGCCCCTTTGCGATGTCGCCACGGGTGAAGACGAAGATGGAGGAGGCATCGTCGATGGGCTCCAGGTCGGCGTTGTTGGCGTCGCCGGTGGTGGACGCGAGGTCGAGCTGGAAGTTCGAGGTGTCGATGGAGGCGATGTAGAGGGCGACCGGGTCGGCGACGCTGAGGGCGTTGCCGGCGCGGGCATATTGGTTGATTGCGCCGCCGATCTGGATTGAGGGATTGTATCAGCGGGCCGGGTCTTGGGCTCGATGGTAGAGTGGGAGGGGCTAGGGTGTGCTTACGGTTGGGTCAGAGTGTCGGCCGGGGTTGCCGTACTGCGAGCAGCGGATCAGGCGGTCGGGATCGGTGACTACGTTTCCGTCCTTGTCCTTGCGGATCACGGTCGCCTGGGCTGCAATGTCGATCTCGGCTGACAGGGTGTTGTTGGGCTGGACGAGATGCGCGATGGTGCCGGTGGTTGTGAGGGAGTTCCAGTAGTTGTTTGGGTTGTACACCTGCTGGCCTGTCTTGGGATCGGTGAGGAAGAACTCGTTGTCACCCATGCTGTCCGCCGCGTCCGCGTTGAGCTCGCGCATCTTGCTGATGAAGTCTTCGCGCTGGTAGCTTGCGAAGAATTGCCAGTACTATTCGTAGTCAGCTTCTTCCCATCGGGAAGTGGACCAATCAAAAGAGCGTACCTCCGGACCTTCGCAGGTGAACGTGGCACTGATGATATCTTTGTTGGAATTACGTGCAGCGGACCACTCCAGATATTCATCTTGGAAGATTCGACTGGCGTCTGCAACTTGCCAACGTAGAGGCGTCGTCTTGTAGGCCGTGGTCACCTGTGGCGATGTCAGCAAGTGTCAAGGAATCAGTCCGCAGCCATTAATTACCAGCTTCGGAAACGCATTCCACGTCACAGCCTGGGGCCTTTGCGTGGTGTCGAATGGATCAACCGTTCCATTGAAGAACTGCGACAACGGAGTCCTGCCAGGGGACACAATGTTGGGGTCTGCAGTGATCTCCCCGTTCATCCAATACGAGATGAACTGTTTTGACCATAATTCACGATTCTCCTCAGTCAGCTCAGAAAGATTGCCTGGAGGGCTGAAGTACGGCAGGGTTTCAGCCTTGAAGTCAGACATGTCGTGGTAATGGAGTGTAAGCTTTTGTGAAAGGCTGCCGATGACTGTTTGGTCCTTCAAGGGCGTTTTTGAGAGCGTAGGGACGGTCTCTTATAAGACACTCTTTTGAGCCGCAGAAATCCCCACGGGAGGCATCAGACCTGTTGTCTACCTACGCAGGGAGCTGGCATGTAGGATACGGCGCGTCTTTCCATTGGTTTTGCTTGGTTCGGGCTGTCAGCTCAGGTCGATCTTGCTGCAGGAGGTTGCAGGAGGCTGCATTACGCCTCTCAGCATGAATTGGAGAATTCTTGATACTGTGATGATTTTGTAAGCATGTGGTGCGGCTGGATGTATGCCATGGCTGACTGGCTGGCCGTATATGCAGCGGAACGGCACGCCTTGCTGACTGCTCTGTCCCCCGCCTGCCTCTTTCGTGTTCCCGCATACCGGTCAGCAGCGTTCGTACCCGATCCAGCCTTCTTTCGTAGACTTCTGCAGACCAAAAAAGCTCCAAGAAGCGTCGCAGTCATGTTCAGCTCTCAGCTCATCATTTAATCTGGCCCTGATCTTACCGCTTGTCATTGGTTGCAGCTGGTGCTGACATTCTTGCTCAGCCCGTGAAAGCCCACAATCATGTTCTTGGCTAGATTCTGGTCACTGCCAATCCGATCACATGGATACTTTGACCCCCGATAGCGAAAAGATATGCCATATAGGCAGCCATGCCGTAAATCTCGTACTTGAAGCTCAGCCTTCTGCATTACTTCTGCGCCGCCAGCTGCCTGCTGGTTCAGCCATTTCCAGCACATCTTCGAACTGAATACACGTCACAATGAATTCATCACAGATCTGGAAGCGGGTATTTACTCGCGACGCATCCTTGGACAAGGACGAAGTTGCCGACGAACAGTTCCGTCGGGAAAACTTCACGGACGCGTTTGGCCAATATCTCCAGGAAAAGAACCATGCCGATCTAAGCACGTTTGATGCTCTAGTCATAGACTTTTGGAGTAAGTCTGGAATGGAGGCAATTTCGGACTTTTGGCTGACCATCATAACCTTCATAGACAACTCGCAACAGGACAACCCAACGATCAAAATAGAGACCTTCGTGATTGCGGATGGAGCGTTCATCAATCGCGCCAAAGTTCCGACCTGGTTTCAGCCGCACGTTCGCCTTCTGACGGCCGTCTCTCCATTGCAACCTTCGTCTACAAACAATTGGAGAATCTTCATTGTTGGTTCCGGCGCTATCAATGAAGCTGCGGGATTTGTTCAGGTTGCAAGCTGGGACGGAAGAGTCTTCCGTTTCTACGCTGTAAGTGGTATGCCAGTTTCTCTCATTCTCCGTCTGAAAATAAAACGATCAGGTGGAAGACATCAACGGAGACCCTCGGAATCGAGGCTGGACCTATCAGGGCAACTCATTCAACGCCTTTGCAGATGGAGACACCTACGACACTGCTTATCTTGGTCCTTTCAACGGTCATGTCAACGGAGCCTGTGTCATGAAAGAGCTCCACAGGTGGGTGAGCTTCAAAGGTAATTGTTAGCATGTCAGTTAATCATTTACAGCCCCTGGTACCACTGGTTCAACCAGGGAAGTTTTCCCGACTGCTTGTCAGAAGATGAGCAAAAGCTTTTTGAGAGTGTCCCGTACCTCACCGGCAAAGGCCAAACCTGCTTCTTTGGCGCCAGTGTCAGGTCGCCTGACACCTTGGAAGCTCTGGTAGAAGAAGCAGTGTCCAAATGGTACGAGACGAGACTGCTTGCCGACTTCTGCGACACGACAGATCCGAAGCGCACAGTGCCAAAGCCTCAACCCTCAAACATACACAGATGGATGGCGCACTTGCTTCTCACCACCACTATCAACATCAGAACGTCCGAAAACGATGGTGAGACTTTCCGTGCTCCGTTTGAGCACTTTTTCGACTATGAATTACTCTCGCAATCGAACGACCTTGAACTAATTGTAAGTATTCTGTCTTACTCTTCATGCTTTTTTCTGCCATATCAATAATTTAGCACAGCCCGACCTGAGCCAATACAATTTTGTATTCGACAAAACGACATACGACCGTATCTGCACCGAGCTTCGTCTGAGCCTACTCCAGGAAGTGCGCAACCCTTCGGACGTGCCAAAAGACTGGCCTCACTTCACTTTGAAACCAGGTACTCTGGGCGGCGGAAAGCAAACCGACGCCTACGACCTATCTGTCTTCCTCGAAGTGGCCGCGAATACAGAAGGCCTGCCATTCGTCGTTCTCCAGTCCTCGTACGAAGACGCTCAAGGCATCCTGACCATGCAAGATCTCGACCAATTCGGCGAGGGTTTCCCCAGATCACTGCTCACCACCAAGGCAGTCCGGGCACTCCTCATGCTCGACCTCTGGAATCCCATCTACAGCTGGAAGCGCGGCGTCCTCATGCAGTACCTGCCCACAGTCACCAATCTCGTCACTGACGGGGGACAGGCGACCTACGACCTCGAAGTCACCTTTATTTCCGCCATCAGGGCTTCCACTTTCTCAACCGCTCAAGACACAAGCAGCCCGGAGCACCAGTTCCTCCAACTCTACGACGGCCCCGACGACGTCTCAAAATACCAGGAGCGCGTCAGTCGCTACCTCTCCGCCGTCGACCGCCGCCTGCGGACCGAAGAAGGGCTGCGTGACTACCTCAAGCTCGCGGAGTCTCGGCGGAGGATCTACCGGCCGCTGCCGCTCGACGAATTTGGCATTCAGCTTCCGTACGCCGTGGGTCTGCCGGTGGATTGGCCGTATATCGAGATGACCGAGGCTGGGACCGTGCAGCCGATCCCGCGACGAGGGTTGGAGTTCTTGGCTGCGTGGACCGGGACGCTGCATGGGGCTGATCCGCATATCCTTCCGGTCAGCGGTGAGGGTGGGGTGAGGAAGTTTCCCGGTCCGACTGCGGCGCGTTGTCCTGTGAGGAGGTCTCACGTCAAAAACGAGACGTAAGACGACCACAGGGCCAAAATGTTGATAGTATGATGCTCTAGTCATTTTTGCTACTTTCTGAAAAGCGATTCATGAGAAGAATTATCAAATCATACAATACATAGGCATGGAGTCCATGGCCCTGATCGAGAATAACTCATTCCTGAAAAGCAACCATATAAGTTGTACCAGCTTGATAGAGGCACAGAGGCTGAGGCCACCAAGGCTGAGCTGGTCAACAGTGGGCCAAAGAGCTGCTCGGCTTGACATAGGCAGCAGCCCCTTCAGATCGTTACCGTATTTGGTACCTCCACTGCCTCTTTACAGACACGTTTCAGCTATCGCCACAGAAACCCAGCTTCCACTTGAGCTGACAGTGGGGAACCAACATCCTCCTTCCCGTTGCCTGCAACTCATCAAGCCAAGTCACATAGTTCCCTATGGTCGCGCGCTTCCAACGTCATCGGCAGCTTCATCTCGACGATGCCTCAACGCAAACCGCGCAAACGTGCCAATCCGGACTTTGATACCGTCCCTTACTCGCGTACCGCACCACCGACATTTCAGCTGATGCCGCACGCGCCCTGCAGCATGTTGCGGCTCCTTTTTGTCCCAGTGAAGGGAAGGAGATAGGAACGCCGACAGGCACTACAGTACGGCAGGACTGAGAGAGAGCTCAGGAGTCACGTCATGCGCGTTACCAATGCAGAGAAGCGCAAAAAACAGGCAAGCACAGCCAATGAAGATTGTGCGCACGAAGCAGACCCCTTAGTGGTTGACTTTCCGGACATTGCTAGGACCGCCAGATCCAGCGTAATCGCTGACATAGATGTACACGATGTGGACCCATTCAATGCGCTACCTATAAAGGGAACCCCTACGCTTCACACGGGCATCAGATTTTGTACGTAAAACTAAAATCTTCCAAAAGACAGTCACGGGTCAGACACAACAAAGTCTTTGAAAACTACCCCGGTGCTATCCCGCTGACAGACGGTACGTAATCCTCCTGTAACAAACCCGCATCCGCTGAGACGCACCCCCAGACCATCTTGTCTGCGACACGAACGCAAACAGGCGGGCCAGCCTACGGTGGAGCAACACCCTCTGGAACCTGTGCAGCGGCGAGCAAGCCTGCTACTACCTCGTCCTCTACGCATGGCAGCTCATGCAAGACATGGCCCACAGCGCCGGCGGCCCCAGCCCCACGACGCGTACATACCTGGGCTGGACGATCCAATCCATGCGAGAAAATATGCCCACCGCCACCATCACAAAACCCCCCATCTCAAACGCCTACGCCGCCATCGTCGGCGGCATTGCCGTAGCAGCGGTCCGCCCCCCCCCCCCGGCATGCTCGCCCTCATCACCGCCCGCGGCGGCCTCGCCCCCTTCCCACCCTTTGCTCAGCGCACCTACAAGTGGTGCGAGTCCCACGTCTGCGCCGCGCAGACCGCGCTCCCGCGCCTGCCGCTGTCGCCGCCGCCCGTCGCCCAGCCGCAGCTGCTGCGCGCTACGGCCCGTGTGGCGCACGCCAGGACGATGGCGATGCTCCCGGCGCGGCTGGCGGGGAGGGACGGCGTGGCGGGCGTGCTGGATCGAGTTGAGGACGAGCTGCTGGTGGAGTTGGCGCGGTGGACGGAGGGGTGCGAGGCTGTGGGGGTGGTTGGTGGGCGGTGCGGTGCTGCTGGCGGCGCAGATGTGTGTGTGGGGTGCGCTGAACGATGCGCCGAGACGTATGGCTATGCATGGGGTTTTGGTGGGGAGGATGCGAGAGGTTGTGGGGGTTTCTGGCCTGGTTGAGGTTTGGAGTGCGGTGGCGCCGGTGGAGAGCTTACTTTGGGTGCTGTTTGTAGGGTGGACCGTCGCTGAGTGGCAGGGAGTAGAGGATTCTGTTGTGGATTGGTTTGAGCAGCGTGCCTTTCGAGTGTTGGCGTTGTTAGCGCTGCAAGGGGAGGTGGAGCTGCGCTCGGTTCTGAGGTGTTTCCCGTGGAATGATGGATTTTGCGAGAACTCATGCATAGTGCTGTGGGACAGGTTTGGGCGCAGCAGGAATCTCAAACTTGTGTAGGGATGTTTCAGTAGATCTGCCAATCCACTTCTTCAGTGCTCAGTGAGTTTCTAGTAAGGCATAGTAGTATATGACAGGACGCTACCTCAACTCGGGATGATACGCTAACACTGGAAAACGGATATGATCAGATTGTAAGTCTAGCAGGGCGATAGTGCCTCGGACGGCGGAACTGGCGGAACGAGTAAGCTACGGGCCGCGCCACGCCTTTAAGAAGCCTTACTACGTAAGCGGGGCACGGAAGAATGGGGCATCTATTCCTATTGGTAGCTCTCGATACGAGCAAAACGTGGCAAGGCGTCCGAATACGTGTGCCTGGATAAAGAAGCATCAATGCACTTTCTCATTGAGGCTTGTAGAATCGCCTCCTCCATCATTCGAGAGATACCAAGATCTCCAAGATCGTGCTAATTCTCACTTGTGAAAGGCCGCGTCACCTGTTGTGTGATCTACCGTACTGTCAAAGCCGCACGCCTCTCGGCGCCAAGATGCAAATAGGATCCCGCGACCTCATGAAACATACAAATGTACCTGCTTCGTTGCGACAAAAGTGAGCTATATACAACAGTAAATTTGAACAGAGTGCGTCCGGCAATTTCATTCCCCTTCATTTTCTCCGCACAGCAAAGTGTTAGCATGAGGTCTCCCTTCTTGACCCTTGCAGTCTGCTGGATACTCTTAGCGTGCATCATATTTACCACCCGGACAACAATTTTCTTGTAGGTGATTCACAATGCTTTCTCTACGAGTTCCCACCATTAGCTCACTTCCCTTGTCAGAGGAGCTCCCGAACCTACCCAGAGTATATGGTCACTCCATCCAGAAGCCGCATTTTGCAGAAGTCCAGCAAAGGGCAACTCATCGCACATCAACGCCACAGATTACACCGATCTGAAAGCGATCTCAAACCACCGGATTGGCAAATGCACCGCACACTTCGGTGAACCGAACCCGACATACGAACGAGCTCTGCGAACCCACCAGGTGCATAGCCAAATCCACGGCATACGTCCCATCATCCTACGGGAGAAGCTTGTTGACGACCTCTGGAACAAGCCAGCATTTATCCTCTCAACTCTCATGGACGAGATGAAGAAGCCAGAAGAGGAGCGTCTCGAGTGGCTCCTTTGGGTGGATCGAGACACCGTCGTCCTGAATCCTTGTGTCCCGATAGCGGGGTTTCTTCCACCAAAAGAAAACAACCATATCCACATGATAGTTACGAAGGATTGGAACGGCCTGAACAACGGCGTCTTTCTCGTGCGGGTGAACAGCTGGAGCATTGACCTGTTCAGCAACATCATGGGGTTCCGTTACTATCGCCCGGAAGTGGAGTTGAAGTTCACCGAGCAGAGTGCTATGGAGAAGCTTCTCGAGGAGGATAAGTTCAAGGAAAATACGGTGTATGTGCCGCAAAGATGGTTTAACGCATATCAGGGGCACCACAATGAGACGCTCGAGCCGTATCAAATTCGGCGAGGAGACTTCTTGGTGCACTTTGCAGGCGTTGGAAAGAGGAACGAGAAGATGGAATACTGGCTAGAAGTGGCTGAGAAACATGCGCCGGATTGGGAGCTCGAGTTTTGGCGAACGAGTTACCCGACGGAAATCGAGGCTTTCTGGAAGGGGGATGGAGGAGGCGAAGATTTTTTCTGACGCGCTCCTAAGATGTATCTACCATCTGATTCAGGAGCAATGTCAGTCGAAGGTGTAAGGGACGCTGGATCGTCCTTGGCGGGAGCGTCGCCAAGGCGGTACCCCCACTAGTGTGAGAGGCCCGGTAGGAATTGCCTGCTGCAAAGGAAAACTAGACTGTGCCGGTTTGTGAGTTAGTAATGGAACCACCAAAGGGTTTTATCGGGGATTTGAAACGTACTCAGTTTGAACCCTCGGCCGAGACTTCTACTCAGTCAAGTCCCAAATTCTGGCCTTGCAGACCTGCAGAGAAGCCGTTCTCGAAGAGCCTTCCCACTTAAATCTCTCAAATTGCAAGTCTCTGCTTTTTGGAGGAATGAAATGTTGCAAAAACAATCTGCCCGGCCAAATCTCCAACTCGAAGAAGACAAGCTCGATGGGACACGAACAAAAGTAACCGAGACACGAGAACGCTCAAACCAAAGTAATTGTCCTCTCTTCCGCCAAAGGAATCCACTCCCGAGGAATCCCACTAGTGGCACCAACTCTTTCGAAGAGGCCAGAATCGGGCTCTTTCACTCTCAGTACCAAGGTGACTTCCCTACTGTACCTCCTTTCTTGAGCTTTTCCTTGAACGTTAACGACTGCATCCTGAAAGTATTCGCCAATCAAGCAATGCAAGCCCTCGCCAACGGTTTGTCTTTCATCTTTCTCTGATATTCCAACATCCTGATAGAAGTCGTGTGTGAAGCCCCCCTTCTCTAACCGAAAATGTGGGTGTTGCGTAGTCTTCGGACCATCCGTAACGATTTTGCAATTGACCCGAACGACCGGACCAACAACTCGAATACGTCCATCTTTGACAGCTCCATAAGGATCTTGATACAGCGGGCTGGTACTCGCACTAACCACCTTGATGTAGAAGCTCTGCTTGGAGACGGGCGAGAGAACCTGCGTCGCCTCAATCACCGCGCCTTCCACAGACGCCCAGGACCAAGTCGGAGGACAGGACTTTGCGCCCGACCTGCGCGCCGGCTTCCAAGACGCGTCCGCATTATTGATCGGACCGGCCGGATTCTCGAAGTCGAACGCGTCGGCCGTCCAAAAGAGCGCAGCCGGCAGCATCGCGGACCACAACCCGGCGAGGTATCCGCCCATCTTTGGCTGCAGGCGCTTCGCCGTTGCGGACAGCGCCGGCAGCCTGTCCTGATCGAAGGTCAAGGCACACGCGGTGTAGCCCCTGATCATCGACGCCCAGATGTAGTCCCCGGGGTCGTCGGGCTTGCGGCCGTCCAGGAAGTCGGCGAACTCTGTCTTGAAGCTGGAGAGGAAGGACCACGGGTTGACGTAGCGCGAGATACCGCCGCATTCGCAGATGTAGCCGTTCTTGCACTCGAAGACGAGCTCGTGGTAGCCGAAGTGCACGACCCGCTTGGAAAGGATGCGCTCCTGGTACACCCAGGCGCGGGAAAGCAGGGGCATTTTTCGCGGATCGGCATGGCGGCGCCGGGTGAAGCTGTCATGAGGCGGTTGGACTGCGGCGAATACCTGATGGCGCGTTCCGCGCAGGTGGAATGATTGAGGCGGCGATCGGGGTGCGTGAAATCCGTTGCTCCCATCAGGGGCGGCAGTGGCGGCGAGTGTGACGTAAGAGTTCTCGTAGATGTTTCCCATGTTTGCTGACTCAAGTTCCCAATCCTTGCTGTCGTCTTGGACTATGCAAAGGGAGTCGATCCAGATATAACGGATGCCGAGGTTTCTGGTCAACGATATGGCATCTTGGAAGGTTCTGGAAAGCTGTGACCACTGCATCCCACCTTTACGGTCTTTGCGTGTTGCCTTTGTGGTTGTTATTATCTGCTTCTTGCCCCAACAGTGACTGAGCGCAACGTAGGCTCCGGATTCTCCCTTGGTCTCCACGAGCGTGGGGATTTTTGAACCGCCTGGGGGATCGACATCAACCACACGTGTTGGTAGACGTACGGTATGGCCTGTCTGAGCACACCATTCGTGCTGAGCTGGATCGTTGCAGCTTTCGAGCCACTGCTTAACCAGAGATGCGGCTTCATCGCCGCATGGGTTCTCGGTGATGTGACGCTTAGTGCCGAACACTCGGCACATCGGGTCCGCTTTGTCTTCTGAGTGTGGTCACTCCACGAGTCAGCCGAAAGCAAAAGACTTCAGAAGAGTAACAAGACAGGTTCGAAGTGAACTGACCATGTTCCATGTAAAGAGATATACTGTGATCTGGGGGTCGTAGGACCTCGCGTCCCAGGAGATGAAAAGTGAGGTATCGTCGGCGGTGACCTTTGACAAAACAACTTGGATTTCCTGATCGGGGAGGCTCTGTGCGTTGACGACATCCCGTATGAGCTGACAGAAGGCACAGCCCTGATCTCGAGAAATCTTCAAACCCCCAAGGTCGGTGTCGATGATTCGCGTGGTGCTGATGGGCAAAGACGAGGCTTCGATGAAATTGTGGCATAGCTGGCATGACGGCTGACGTGGCATATTTGCGATAAAGGGCTCGCCAAGTGGCCGCTGCAGATCCTCAAGGGACTTTTGCTCGGAGACGTCAGAGCAGGGATAGCATGAGCGAATGTGCTTGTATTTGGATGGCGATTGCAGAGTGATGCAGTGGTGGACCTGAGGAGGGGCGACGGCAATGCGTCACCGCACTTTACCCCATGTGGCTAGCGTAGGATTTCGACAGTTCACCAATCTTTAAACATCACCTGCTTATGCCATGTCTAGATAAAGATAAGTGCGTGGCAACGACACTGTATAATTGTTCAGCAAGACAGGTTCCTAGATCCAAGATGTCGAGTTTGCTTGGTTTGGAGTCAATATCCCTCGTAGTAGAGTAGAGGGTAGTGTTCCGAGCTAACATTTCTTGCCCGTATAACATTCATCAGTGCGAGGGAGCCCGCGAGAGGAATTCAATAGAGCCGTCGGGTAGGAGTTGCGCAGAAACGTGAAATGGGTTGTTGTGAGCACGAGTGCAATCAAATAATCTGGAGATTGTAAGCACTTTGGACAGGCATGAACGTTGGTGCAGGGCGCCGAGAGCAAGCCGACAAGAGATCGACCAGCTTTTCGCTCAGCTACAAGCCATTCCGTGTAGACGTACCGCTGCCATCCATTATGCGAAAAGCGCCGACTTTGCCATCGCCGTCAAACGGCGTTGCTTTAGCGCCGTGGTCGTCTGGACGATCAGCGCCGACGGCCGGAACACGGAGGGAGGCGTGGTACAAACCGCCCTTCTGCGGTATCATCCACGCCGTCGGGTTCACGGAGAACTGCGTCGTCCTGCCCATGACGCCGCGTGTCCGGAGGGGAGGTCATCACTGGGCGTGGGAGACTAGTGATACGGCATCTTTTCCGCGGAGGAGAGGGAAGTCGTAGGATGCCCCGCTGGATGCGCTCGAAGACCGGGTTCCATGGGCACGTGGCGAATGCGTGCATACGAGGAGGGTGGGGAGATCGTGTTAGATGTCGGCGTCGCGAGTGGGAAAGTCTTCTGGTTCCTCCCGCCGGAGGGCCATGAGGCGGTAGAGCCGGAGCGGGTGTGTGACTTCTCTCGTGTGAGTTCACGCGCATCGATGACCGCTTTCAGGGGAAGGATTACACACAGTATGGGACGCTGAAAGCCGACGTGACTGGGCCGTACAAGTCTGAAAAGTATGGTGGGCCTGGAGGTGGCCTCTTTGATGTCCTCACGCACTACAACTGGCAGACTGGAGAGAAGGATAAGTGGCCGCTGGGAGACTGCAGCACCCTTCAGGAGCACGTGATCATTCCTCAGTCCGAGGACGTTCCAGAGGGACACGGCTTGGTGCTGTCTTTGGAGAACCCTCTGGACGAGCTGCGGAACAAGATTGCTGTTCTCGATGGGCACAATCTGAGGGGTGGTCCCACCGCCGTTGTGCGGCTTCTGAAGTTCCGTCTCCGCTTCCACGGCAATTGGATGGATTACTACGGCGAGATCGAGGCGTTCGAGCAGCCGCGGAAGGAAGGCGGAGAACTGGGACTCGCTCGACCGGCCAAGGAACCGCAGCCATGGCAGCTCGGGCAGCACGTGAACGGCGAGCGGAACGGAGCGTGACGGGAATCTTCTGTGGAGCTTGGCACAATGAAATGCATACACAGAGGAATGAGCAAGTGGTGGCCACGCGTTGGGCCCTGCACTGACTCTCGTTACGGTTTGAAAAGTTCAACACCGCCACTTGTAACCTTGGCGTCTCCGTTCAACGTGCAGGAAATCCCCGCCTTGCGGCACGGGCGGACCCCAATCCATGAAGCCCTGGCCACGCCGTCAGCCCGGTGGTTGATCAAAGCTTTGCCGGGCCGCACCCCTCTCGCACGATCACTTGCCTCATTCAGATCCGCGGTGGCCGTGAATGAGGCGGTGGCCTTGATGGCACAGCCATGGTCGTCCAAGACGATGTGGTCGACGGACTTCCTGCACTTCTGGAAGAACTCGACAACTGCGCTGTGTTGCCCAGAATCATGCGCGCGTCCGGAGCGTCGAAGCCAGCGAAGCCAGCGAAGTCGTTGGCGCCGAATGCCAAGACGCAGCGGAGCACGTCGTCCTTGGTGCGAAAGGCGGAATGGGCCGTCGCTGCTGGGCGGACGCGTTATTCGAAGCGGGGGGGAACATTGCAGGAGCGCGCAGGAGGTTTCGCTGAAGGTGGGCGATCAAATAAGCAGAGGACGCTGTTTCTTTTAGACATGTGTGCGATTACGAGAGCCTACGGGCTGAGCCTTTCCGGATCTACTATGCGACCGCCACCACGAGATCAGGCATCAGGCGGCGGAGCGGTGGTTCCGGCCAGCGCTGACACGCCAAGAACGGTGCTAGCGTGCTGAGGAATTGCATTGATGAGGTAACCAACGCGACACGTACGGAGATCTTGGCAGCTGCGCGGAAGCCGTCCCCTTCCGGCTGCTCACATGAGAGACGGCGATGGTGATGGTGATGATCTGGGCGCTCAGACGTCGCTGCACTCTTCCCCGCGTGTATGTCGAGAAGGAGCGATGCACTGCAGCCGTCGCGGAGGGGGCATTTTAGAAACTCGTGCTAAGCTTCTCGCGTGCCCGCTAAGCTTGAGCTTGCGGGCGTGCGCTTTACTTTCTCAACGGCGCTGGCGGCAGGCCTCAGGCCTCAGGCCCTGCCACCCTGCTCACCGCCCCTCTGCCCAGCGGAAGGCTCGACGGCAGCTGACCCGCCGTGAATTAAGCCCCTTGAGGCAGATTCTAAGATGATTGTCGCACAATATAGCATGCCCGGGCAGAGTGTCTCAAGATGGCCATCTGAAACCGTCGCGCCAAGACCGCGCCCTCGAGCGCGCTGACCTGACGGCGAAGCTTGCGATCACCACCACGAAGCTTGCGCGAGAGATCTAGTCCTGCTTGGGCCGTCGCTAGCCCGATGCGGCCCAACTCTAAATCGTGCCCGTCCAAGCAGGCGGGCGGGCGGGCGCGTTGGCTGCCGGTCAATGCGGTGGAAGGCTCATGGAAGCCTCTGAGCCCGCAATCAGACGCGCAGCATTTAAGATGCCGTTGCGCTGCTCCATCTGATCGGAATCAACACTCCAGTCCACTTCACTTCAACCATCAAGAAAGCAGGCGCTTCTTACCACATTCTTTAATCTTCCAGTCACTCATTCCATAATCAGTCACTCCTTCACCCCAAACACCTTCAACATGCAGTACAAGTCGGTCATCCTCGCCGCCCTCTCGGCCCTCACCCTGGCCTCGGCGATCCCCACCGCCAACGAGGCCCGCGACGTGAGCATCAGCCAGCTTGGCGGCGGCCCCGGCGGCATCGGAGGCAACGGCCGCGGCAACGACGGCGGCAACGGCAGGGGAAACGACAACAAGGACGGCGAGGACGACGACAAGAACGACGACAAGAACGACGACAAGAACGACGACAATGACAACAACGACAACGACGACAACAACCTGGTGATCGCGCTGTTCAACGGCATGAACACCAACATCGTCATCCAGCAGAACGAGCAGACCTCGGTCCTGGCGCTCATCAACTTCATGTCCAGCGGCGACAAGGACCGTAAGGACGTCTTCGAGGACCTCAAGAACAACCTCGTCATCATCGTCGACTCGGACGTCAACGTCCGCGAGAGCAACGAGCGCCTGGCCGAGAAGGTCGGCATCAACGACGAGGCCCGCGACGGCTTCCGGAAGATGAAGGACAACCAGGACCAGATCGTCATCCTCATCAACTCCATGACCGGCGATGCCGACAACGACATGCCCATCCTCAACCAGATGCTCGACGCCTTCTCCGACAACTACAAGCAGAGCCAGGCCAACCAGCAGGTCGTAAGTTTACCGCCACAGTGCACCGTGGGACATGACCACTGACAATAAAACAGATCCTGCTTATCTAGGAGGTCTAATAGAGCTCAGCGTGCTGTCGGCTGTGCGGGCTGGTCCGCCGGGAGGGTGCTGCGTTTTGAACTTCTAATTCTGTGAATTATCCCAAAAGGCTAGCAATAGTGTTTAAGTAAGCAACGAGTAGTACTAGCAATCAGAAAATCAGAAAACCCTGCTTTCAAATTCCGTCCAACAGTCTTGCTTTCCTGAGCTGCACGAATAACAGGAACCATCGCAACGACGCCCAGAGTTCACCCGCAAGCCTTCATGCCGCATCAGAACCTCGGGCCTTTGCGGATTCTTTCTGTTCAAGTCAGGACGTGGCATGGCCTGACCACCTCGCGGCAGAAGTCCGCCCAGCCCTTGATCGACGGGCCACGATGGCGCCGGGGCTGGGCGCGCGCAGCCCCGCGTGGCCGCCGCCAGGCACGACTCGCCGCCCAGCCGATCGCGCCGGCGAGGAAGTGACCTAGATCATGTGGAGCGGGGTCGGGTCGTGCCTGCCGTAGGGCTGAGGGGGGGATGAGGGCGTGAGTGAGTGGTGGGCGGTAGGGATCATGGATTGGGGTGTCCATGCCATCAGCGGCGCCGCGTTGCCGCTTTCGTCGCCGGGTCGCCAGATATCCGCGAGAGCGCGGCGCTCGATGATCATGCCGTTTTCGGTCGGCTTGATGGGCGGCTGCGGCGTTGCGTGTCGCTTGAAGCGCGGCGGCCGGGAAGATGTAGTCGGTTTTCGAAGACGTTGTGGATCGGTTGCGGTGTCCAGACGGACCTGGTTGCGGTGTCCAGACGGACCCGGTCGGGTGGACGGCGGCGGTTGGCTCAGATACCACCGGCCGCGGGATCGTCATACCGAGGGCAGCGGACGGCCGAATTGGGAAAGATGATCGGCAGCCGAAGGTGGTTGCCGCTGCGGGACCAAGTGCCTCGGAGTGTGGTCGATCAAACACCAACAAGCCGTATCACGGCACTGACGACCCGGCAGATCGAGGTCTTTGATTGGTGGCTTTGTAGCATTGACATGGCACAGTGCTACTCCTAGGCCTCCGCTGGGGCTTCTTCCATCAGCGACGAATCGGCTGCCAGCCCGATGATGCAGCCTTCCTTGTCCAACATATACCACACCGTCATCAACACAAGCGGTCCTTCTCCCGGGTACACTGGCCCCCATTTCCCTGCAAAGTTGTCCGTGCGGAACCCTTCGCGACCGCAGAATTTGGCGTGAATCCGAGCTTCCATCGCGGTCGAAGGCCACTCGTTGAGGGTCCAACGTTTCCGAGACCCGGGACGGAAGTACCACAAGCTTACAAAAATATCCTTTGCGTAGTACGCGCAGTATCCAGGGAAATCGTCGGCGTTGAAAGCTGCTATGTAGTCTTCAAAGTCGGCGCGAGTGCGCATTGATTTGGTTGCAACGGGAAAGTCATCCATCTCGGCGTTCTGAAGGGCGGATTCGGCTGTAGCACACGGCTGAAAATATCTTCTCATGTTAATTTGCACGCGTAAGTTTGCCTGCTTTTAAATGAAATCAACAACAGAGATCGACGTGGTGGGGTAATCCCGAGGGTGGATTATTGCCGAAGAAGGAAGGTAGAAGTATTCGGGTACGCAGTCAGCCTGTCAAACTCGATACAACGGTACAGTCTCCAGTCCTTCCTTCAAGACATATGGAAGGACCGTTGACTCTAGGGCTGAGTATCCATCTGAACCGCCCACCTGACAATGTGCGTTCTACACAGTTTGGTGCCAGCCGCCTTGTGTACTAGCACGTCGCTGCCCTCAGAGAATGTAAGGTTATCTCTTTCTCTCTCTGCGTAGCAATGACGTCCAGAACCTGCTAATCTATAGCAGCTACTATCTCCAGGAACAGGGATCCCGGTTGGGTATCTGCGTCTTGACCGCCTGATTGGGGCAGTGCACAGCACAATTTTCGTTGCTCCGGCAATTTCTCTCCCGTGTCGAGCCAATGAGAAAGAAAATGTCGATAGCCTCCTCGCTGAAATAACACGCTGGAAAGAATGTCTCCCTCAGCGCCTCCAATTTGATTCGCCATCACCACCAGCCCACAGGCCAGCAATCTCTCTCCTCCACCTCCACGATTTGATCCCACGGATCTTCATATCCAGACGCTTCCTTCTCTATCGCCTCCAGCACGCAGCCAGCATCCCAGCCGCAAAGCTTCCCTTCTTTAACTCCATGGCCTCCTGCTGCATGGACTCTGCTGAGCAAGTTGTCATCATCCTGAAGGCGCTCGCAGATGAATCACTGCTCTCAGACCTCTCCTTCTTTGACACGAACTGCCTGCTCGCCGTCTCGCTCACCTTCGCGCTCTCGTGTCACTTTAGGAAGTTGGCGTCTGACGCTGAGAACTTCCGGGCCTGCATCGAGCTGTTCGACCTTCTGGAGCACATCGAATGGCCCGCAGAATGCGTGGTGAGGCTGCGGCAGATCGCGAGGCCCGCTGGACTGGTTCCCGACGAGCTGGTGGACCTGTCTTTTCTGAGGTAAGTTGTGTGCTACACTTTTGTTACAGTCGTACAAGTCATCCTGAAGGGCTTTAGCAACGCTGTCCGAACTGAACTCTCACCGCTTGAGGCAAACGTGATCATGTGGGACGCACTCGGAACCTGGGAATTATCGGGCTTCGGTGCCGAGCTGCAGTGGGACGGTATGAGCGCCTCATGACACAGACATCAGCTGGAGAGGAGCATCAAAGCCCTGGTATGGTAGTATGATCACATAACCGGTCAATCCGTCCTTGCCGATGGTGTGGTAGCCACAAGTCTGAGAGCAGGGATTCCTGGATTGCATGAGATGGCACTGCGGGAAGTCGCACACATACCGCGGCCAATGAGAACCACCCCAGTTGTACTTGCAGCTACGCAGTGATACAACAAGAAAATCACCCAATGGGATGATTGGCAACAGCCATCACTCAGTAAACGTGGCACCACCGAAGACCCCGCACGAGCCGTCGCGCTGCCCGCCACGGATCTCTTCCGAAGTTGCCCGCAAGGTCTCTCTGCCACACAAATACCTGCCTTGGGACGACCACAAGTTACACGAGGATTACCTTCACCCAACGATATCTCAGATGGTTCTTTCTCCTGCTCATCCATTGGTCGCCCTGTAGCAAGAGGCTCTGCGATGATCGGAAATCGTACCTGTTTCGAATCAGGATCAGCCGCATCCTAAATATGAAGCCGTCTGATAGACGTTTGCCCTTCAAGATCCATCTGGGGTATTCCTGGGGAATGGTTTCCTTGCATAGGATGCGAATCCATCTGCTGTCTGACCCAGGTTGATGTCGATGGGGATCCGGTACCGCGGATTTCGCAACCGAGTTTCTGTTATTTATGGGCGTACATGCCACGCTCGTTTGCCTGCGCCGCAACTGGTGTTCTTACAGCTCCAGACCACAGCTCTGCACTTAGGTGATATATCAAGACCCAGAACGTCCCCGGAGAAGATGGCCTATGCTTCCCAAGTTTCACAAAACTCTGTATGTCCGACTGCAAGCTCCCATTTCCATTGCTTTAATTTTGACCTTTTAATAGCCGCACTCTGCAACAACGGGAGGCGAGAAGCCACTTCCGACATACAACATACAACGATGGCTTGACGAAGATAGAAAAGAGGAGCAGCCATGGACTCCTTTTGCCTGCGCTGGGAACCATAGTGTGGGCGCCCCGACTCCCGCGGCTGGCCACGAGCTAATGGTGAACCAGGAGCGAAGTTCGAGCAATTGCCAGGCGGACCAAGCTGAAGATGTGAAGCCCTCGGGACACGGGAAGAAATAGAACTCTGAGAAGCATACGAGTCGTCCTCCGTGAGATAGCTAACGCCAGACTAACGATTCATACCCTCCTTGCGTGCGAAGGGCAGATGCATGAATGGTGCTCAATACTTTGGGGCTGCCAGAGCCACACGCTAGCTCAGCTTGGTGAGACGGTGCCCCGCGTCGCCCTGCAACTCCACAATATCTTCACTCTGCTGTGGAAGCTTCAGCTTCATGCGCATTTGTTCACAACATCTTCAGGTTCATGCCGTTGAGAAACATTCTTATTCCCCGAGGCTGCCCAGTGAGCTCCGTGCCGCATGCGTGCTTCAAGACCCATGCTGTACGCTCCTCGGCCTGGATGATTTGGGCAGCATCGCAATCTACCGCGAGGCCTCACCACCCACAGATGGCGGGCCACACCTTCCCCGTCGACGTTTCCACCCCACCCCACCAAATCCTCCATGCAACCGCGGCCCGCCCTTCCACACCCGGCAACCCTCCCGCCACAGGAAACCGGCCGCCAGCGGACCACCCCACCGCACCACCACCACCCTCCTCCCCTCCTCCCACAGCACCCCCCTCCAGCCAACCCACCCACCCCGCCCCCCATGCCCAAACTCCTCGTCATCATCGGCATAACCGCCAACCAAGGCGGCAGCGTCGCCGCCCGCTTCCTCCGCGACCCGCGCCACCCCATCCGCGGCCTAACCCGCACCCCAGACTCCCCCCCCGCGCGCCATCTCGCCGCGCAGGGCGTCGAGCTCGTCCGCGCCGACCTGGACGACCCTCGCAGCCTCGCCGCCGCCGTCGCCGGCGCCGCGCTCGTCTTCAGCGTGACGGACTACTGGGAGCCGTTCTTCGCGGCTCCGGCGGCGGCGGGGGCGTCGCGGCGCGAGCGGGCGGGCCGGATCGAGGCGCGACGGGGCCGCAACGTGGCGGACGCGGTGGCGGCGACGGCGGGCACGCTGGACGCGTGCGGGTTCGTGGCGAGCACGCTGAGCTGGGCGGGGCGGCGCAGCGGGATGGCGGAGCTGTGGCACTTCGACGCGAAGGCGGAGGTGTTTCCGGCGTATGTGGTGGAGGCGCATCCGGTGTTGGCGGCGCGGATGGCGTGCGTGCAGACGGGGTTCTTCACGTCGAGCTACAGGCTGCTGCCGGACGCGTATTTCGGGAAGGTATGTCGAGGCTGCGGCCGGGCTTTTGTGGGCGCAATGCTGACGTTTGGTGGTGTGGAGGCGGCGGATGGGGCGTTCGAGATGAGGTTTCCGACGGATCCGGAGGTGCCGGTGCCGCATCTGGATGTTAATGGGGATATGGGGAGTTTTGTGTACGCGGTGGCGCAGCTGCCGCCGGGGAGGAGCTATATGGCGGAGGGGACGACGTGCAGCTGGAGCGAGTACATGAGGCTCTGGAGCGAGGTGGCGGGGCAGCCTGCTCGGTACAGGCAGATTTCGCTGCAGCAGATGATTGATGAGACGCCGGACAAGGAGTTTGGAAGAGAGGTCGGAGACATGTTTGTCTACTCCTCGGCTCCGGGCTACGACGGTGGCGATAAGACGCTCCTCAGAGCAGCTGATATAAGGAAGGTGCGTATTACCCCCGGCTACGGGTCGGAGATCTGCTAATATCTCTCACCCGAAGCTCGGCGTGGAGTGTCCCATGACAAGCCTTGAAGATTGGATGAAGAAAGAAGATTGGTCGGCTGTACTCTCGAAATAGCATCCCTTCCTCTTTCCAGATGTCTCTCAGCGCAGGTCGATGAGCAACTCGGTGAACCCGGTAATTTCGGTGTGGACTTGAGCATAGATGATATGAGGATTTCACACAGCCAGCTTCGGCCGGGCTGGAGGTCTGATCCTGTGCCAAGGGTGTATCCCTAAGCAAATGGATTTTATGGAATTTGTGGGGAGTTACGGTGTGCTCGGCGGTCCTCGGGTTGGTTAGACAGCCTTGTTGAGTATCAATCGAACAGGGATTCATGATGCCTGCCCGGAAACTGTTTATCATGGCACATCAGGCGTGGATCTTGAAATCCAGACGTCGTTCTCGTATTTGTCAAATCAATGGCTTTCTACATTTAACAAGCCATGGAGCCACACGAATCCTTGTACTCATGATTGTCTACCTCATTCAAGTCGGATACATACAACCAATCCGGATCTACGTCCATCTGATAGTACTCTCTCAACGGCCTCGGTAGCTTCATTGTTGCTATTGGATAAATGGCCGCAGCGTTCAAAGCGCCACTTCTGGAACCCTCGCCCTGCACCACACACCCCCATTCGGATCCGGCACATCCTGATGATCCTTCAGGCTCCTCGGCTTCCTTACTTTCTCGTCGAATTTCCAGTCATACACGAGCAGTAGGTGCGCGATTGCAATCTTGACCTCATTCGAGGCAAAGAAGCGGCCCGGGCAAGCGTGCATGCCGTGCCCGAACGCAAACGTCTCCGGACCGGTCGTGAAAAACTGCCGCTTGTTCTCCTGGCCCGTCTGTTGGCGCCAGCTGAGGAAGCGGTGGCCGTCAAACTGATCGGCGGTCGGGCCGTAGATGGCGGGATCGCGCATGTAGACCCCGGGGATGGCGACCATGGAGTTCTTGGGGAGGTGTGTGCCGTCTGAGAGCGTCACGTCCTCGAGGGGTGAGCGGATCATGACAACTGACGAATGAGAGGTTAGTTTAGGCAGGGATGCTTGGGCGAGATTGGGGTTGCGCTTACAGGGGTTGACGGGATGCAGTCGCTGGCTCTCTTTCATGCAGCTGTCGAGCAGCCGCATTTTGTACAAGCTTGTCTTCTTCCAGCCGCCATCCTCCTGCAGCACCTGGACTATCTCCTTACGCAACTCTTCGATAATTGCAGGGTTCTCGACCAGGTCAAACAGAAGACCCGAGATCATGGCCGAAGTGTGTGGATGGCCGCGACGCCCAAAGTGATCTGACCGCGGGCAAAGTCATACGGCTCATTACCCACATTATCCATCTGCCACGCAATCGAGTCCCGCGGCTTCTCCAATGGCTTCCCTGGGAGTAAGGCGTTGCTTCGTGCTTTATATCTCTCCGCGACCTCGGGGTTGATGATGCGGCGCGCAGTGCGGAGGTGCTCGCGGCATCTGTTCATACTGGGCATGAACCAATGGATAAACCAACCTGTGAACGGAGGGAACATTTGGAGCTCTTTCACAGCAATCTGTGAATCCACGGTGTACATGATGGAGACGTTGAGCCATTCCTTGCCGGTACTCAATTTCTTTCCCAGGAAGACTCTGTTGGACAGGCGCGCGGCGATTTGTGCGGCCAGCGGGACGAACTTGACCTCCTTCCAATTGTCTGAGAGACGCTTCAATTACTATTATCCTGAATCTTTTTTAAAGACAGTGGGAGGATTCACTTGTTGCCATATTCCCAAGATGCTCTTGCATGACTAGCTTCATTTCCTCGGACAGATCCGCAGTGACCGCTCCTGTTGTTGCAGAGTGAGCAGAGCCCTTCACTATGGATTGATACACGGTTATCCAAGAATGATGTACCAAGTGATTGGGTCAGGTTATTTCGAACCGTGGTAGTAAAGATCTCAGAATGAAGTCCGATGGGAGATACAAAAGCTTCTAGGCCGGAGTATTGCGACAAAAACATTTTGTGCAAAAACTGGTCAAAGTCTAGCCTTCTATCGTTTTTTATCTCATCGGCATGGGATGGATTGATGAATACCACAAATCCCATGTCTGTGAGGACTTGAAAAGACTTGCCGTTGTTCTACCAAACTGTCAGCGCTGTCGCTTTCATAGCAACATCGGAGGATTGATATACCTCTGTGATTCCATGTTTGAGAACAGTATGCGCGGATTCTCTCCAACGTTCTTTGGCTTTGGTGCTAAGGAACTCGCCCTGCCGTTTTCCGTAGAGCGGAAAGCCACTATATGGCTTCTCGTCCCGCAGAAAGCTGTAGATAGAAGCGCAAACCAGGACGAAAAAGGCAACGATCAAGCCAGAACTCCAAGAAAATGATTGGCTGAAGTATGGCGGAAGGTAGAGCGTTGCCATGATATCGTGAAACTGCGGATATAAAAAGTAAAATGCTGACAGGGGACAGGATTGATGTGGAAAGCCACGATTTCCAGAAATGCAGCAGCTGGTAATAATAAGGGCTGGAATTACCAATCACAGAGCCCTGTCCAGCGCCAGCCCAAAATAACGGGGACATGTCCGCAGCGGGAAACTCTTTCTCCGAACCCGGTTTGGTGGGAAGCTCCCCGGAACCGTCGGCCTCTGATGTCACGTCTCTAATGGAGCCGAGACCTCTTAACGGTCGAAAGTTGTTTAACAAGCAAGACCGATTAATGAAGGGAGCCAAGCTTTGAGAAGAGAAAGTAGGTTCGGGATTGCGGGAGACGGGTAACCTAAATCGTACATTCGGGGTTCCGCCGTTCGCCGCGTTGCAATACCGTCGTACCCGAGTGCAAGTGATTGGATGGACGCGATACAAAGTTTAAAAGCTTAACTTGATGTGGAAGTAGCAGATGCGGATCTGACCATACGCGTGAGCTGCCGGGTCTCCGATCGGTCAATCGGGGTAGCGTGATACCGAACACCTGCTGACCCAGAACCGGTACCCGATTAAGGCCAGCTCTGCGGCAAGCGGCCGGTAGGTAGAAATACATGGCATGACGTACAGGCATCTCTTCGCTCCCAGGTCTCAATTCGACAGGCCTTGAACTCAATTCCAATCATAAAAATCCACCACTCAGCGGTAGTTACATGGAAATCAATTTGAAGCCCATGAGCTTGGGAGGTGTATGATTACCGCGCTTTTACAACCTGGCGTCTCTCGCTTCCGTCGCCTTATACTGACTGATCCACTCGTACTTATCGCCGAGATACTTCTGAGCTCTCAGATCCCCCGAGCGAGCGTGGCCCTCGAAGTTCTCCGCCCGAGCAGCACGGCCACACAAGCGACCAAGCTCCGCACTCGACTTCTCGTTCGTCACCTCCTGGTAAGTGACAGTCTTCAGGAACTTCCCGACCCACAAACCGCCGGTATACCTGGCAGCCTTCCTGGTCGGGAGAACATGGTTTGTTCCGATGACCTGGTTACTGTGTCAGCCACATCCGCTTCTCCTTGAATGACCCCAACGCACCTTGTCTCCGTACGACACGCAGGTCTTCTCCCCCAAAAACAACGCCCCGTAGTTCTTCATATGGTCCAACGCATCCCTAGGCCTCTTCGTAGAAACCTGCACGTGCTCACTCGCATACTTATCCGCCACCTCCCACGCCTCCTCCAAGCTATCCACCACCACACACTCCCCAAACGTCTTCCAACTCGCCCCCGCCAGCGCCGCCGTTGGCAAGCCCTTCAACAACTCATCAATAATCTCCATCGCCCTCCTCCCCACGCCCTCGTCCGTCGTCACAATCACGGCCGGCGAGTCAGGCCCGTGCTCCGCCTGGCTCAGCACGTCGGTCGCGACGGCGAACGGGTCGGCAGACTCGTCGGCGACGAGCAGGATCTCGGTGGGGCCGGCGAACAGGTCGATGCCGACCTCGCCGAACAGCTGGCGCTTGGCCTCGGCGACGAACGCGTTGCCCGGCCCGGCGACGAAGTCGACCTTGGCCACCGTCTCGGTGCCGACCGCCATCGCCGCCACCGCCTGCACGCCGCCGACCACCAGGATCTCGTCCGCCCCCGCCAGGTGCATCGCCGCGATCGTGGCGTGCGGCAGCGCGCCCGCAATCGGCGGCGTGCAGCCGACGACGTGCGGGACCCCGGCGACCTTGGCGGTGAGGATCGTCATGTGCGCGGAGGCGAGGAGCGGGTAGCGACCGCCGGGGATGTAGCTGTGGGGGGGTTATTGGGAGGGGAGAGGGGGAGGGGGGGGGGGGAGGGGGACGTACGCGCCGACGGTGTTGATGGGGATGTTTTTCTGGCCGAGGACGACGCCTGGTGCCGTCTCGACCTCGAAGTCCTTGATCGAGTTTCTCTGCGCTTCGGCGAAGCGGCGGACGTTGGACTGGACTTGCTTGATGTCGTCGATCAGCTGCTGGGGACACGCGGCTATGATGTCGTCGATCTGCTTCTGGGAGAGCTTGAACGAGGGCGGCGACCACTTGTCGAACTTCTCCGAGTACTTGCGGACCGCGGAGTCGCCGTTTTCTCTGATGTCTTCGATCACGCCTCGCACGATGCCGCTGACGTCGACGTTTGGCTTCGTTTCCTGCGCGGCCTGGTCGGCCGGAGATTTGAGATAGCGGACCATGGTTGCGTGGCAGGATTCGAGGTGCTGCGAGGCTTGGAAGGGCCAATCCGACGAGAAGGGGCTCAGTATTTAAAGCGCGCCTCCCGAGATCCATTCGCATGTCGGATGAGAACAGTGCGTGTGCTGCCAATGGCGCGAAGCATTTCTCCACATCTCCCCGCATCCCATCCGGCCCGCGCAGCATGTGGCTGGTGTTGGGGAAGAGCGAGGGCAGCAGACAGTGGCAGTGTGGCGCTGGCAGCTTCGGCCCCACATGATGGCGGCGCAAGAGGGCTTCATGTGGAGCCGACGGCACCTGGCAGTACTCACACAGTCTAACGTTCACCAATTGCGGCTCTCAGTCAAGCCCTCAGGTTGAGAAATCTCGGGACGTACAGTTTCCCGGCTATTGCGAACACTGAAGTCCGCAAAATGCTCTACCGAGATTTGTAAATGCGCCGGTTCCACCCGAATCGTGACATCGGTAACGGCAGGCTCAACCCCACTACTCAAGCTTTGAAATCCAACCTTTGACAAGCCTCATAATCTTATCTTGATCTCCTCGCATTCATACGAGGCCGGTTCGGCAAGTGTTGCAGCACGCGCATACCTTCATCGGCAATTGAGGCATCCGCCCGGATGGATCTGGTGTTTCTTTCACTGTACAATCGCGCCCGGACCATTGCCTCAACTGCCTATGCATGATTGTGTTGCAATAATGTCCGAGCTGATCTGTGCAATTGGAACGCTGTCCCACGGCACCTATCTCAAGTTCGTCTTGACTTCCAGTGTTGCACCCCACTCTCCCGCCCCCGTCTGGCTCGAGGTGTATGCTTAAATCTGGCTGGGCGCTGAGTATGAATGACTAGTTGTATTAGAGTGTATGTGGAGTATAGAGAGGAGACTATACAGTAGCCGCTGAAATGGATGAAACAAATCTGACTCCCCGTGTCCGGCGTGCATGTCCGAGGTCGCCTTCTGCATTGGAACATCTTCCTCCAACACAGTTGCAATTCATTCATCTTAACCTGATCCCGCAGCCCCAAAAGGAAGATGGTTGCACGGCTATCGGATCCGCGCTCAAATGGTAAGGTGGAGGGACGCGTATATCCTTACATCGTCGATAGGAACGCCAGCACTGCAAGGCACGCCTGCACTAGCCTGCACACAGCTCTTCCAACCCTTATCGTCACTCAAGCACACAAATGCGTTGTGCGCTTTGTTGGTGAGGGTGATGTGCACTTCAGAAGCACTCGGGCGATAATAGTCCATGCAGATTGTAACGGTAGGCTCCTTCCACTAAGCTTCGGAGTCGCTTAGCAGGTTGGTGGAAACCGAAGGGTTTACCTTGAAGAGACAAGAGGAGGATGGCGGTGCAAAGAGTAAAGTATCACGTGATAGCGCGGTGCGCAATGAGCTTGTTACCTCCAAATCAATAGGGTTTGAATTGGAACTTTGAGTTGACCACGAAGGGTCCAATGTCTAGCTAAAGGAGTGCGACTATATACTACTAAGAAGCTATAACAATCTACTTGGATAATCGTGGATAGTTGGGATCCCGCATTATCCAGTGTCTTTCTTGGATAATCCATTCTTGGCATTATCCGTATGGGTCCCACGTGACTTTGGCGCTTGGCCTTGTTCCTGGTTTCCGACATTCGTCGGTGGACCCTCCCTTGTACCCACTCAAGGTAAACCCCCATACGGCCCCCCCTCGACGGACCTCGAACCCATCGCTTAGACCAAGAATGTCGGCGGATGAAGATGATGGGGGCGGTTACACTACCGTCGGCGCGTTGCGTCGCGCTACGCGTCGAGGGGCTCAACAAACCGACTATCGCGCCCTCCACACCGGCAAACCAACGAAACAGCGCAGGGCTCGCGCGACATCCGCATCCGACCTGCCGAGCGACTCGACTCTGGACGACGTGATTGGCCTGCTTAATATTATCGTCGCGCAGAACGACCGGCTTACCGAGCGCAACGAAGAGCTCGCGGAGCAGGTGGCCAGGAACGAAGACGAGATCAGGCGCCTACGCAGCGTGCTCGAGACGTCTAAGGAAACGCAGGCCAAGATGGAAGAGCGTATGGGGAAGATGGAGAAGCAGATTGCCGCGCTGGTGGAGTCGACGCGCAGGAATCTAAGCTCACAGTCCCAGATCAACGCCACGTATGCAAACGTGCTTCGAGGAGGACCGCCGACACCTGCGAACAGCAGTCCGTCGTCTACTGCCGCTGTCCTAGTACGCGCGAACCATACGACCGTATCTACGACTCGAACGATGCCACCCGCGATTGAGCTCGATCTCACGAATGCCAACGTCGATAACGCGAGCGCGGGGGATACCCGCGCGCGTCTGCAGACGGCGCTGGAGAGTCAGGAGGCCACAAAGGGGGTCAAGTGCTGTGGGATCACGAAGAACCCGAGCGATGCGGCCAAGGTGCGCGCTTTCTTCCGGACGGAAGAGGACGAAGAGCTCGTCAGGTCGAACCTCGGATGGCTGGAGACGGCCTTCCGGGGAGCGAGGATTCGGGGCCGGCAGTGGCACCCAGTCAAAGTAGACAACGTCAACAAGTTGGCAGTTCTAAACGATGACCGCACCACAGTGCGCGCCGATGCAGGCCAGATAATCGGCGCTGAGAACGACGTCGAAGTAGCACAAGTCCGCTGGCTAAGCAAGCCAAGCGGCCGCCTCTACGGGTCGGCGGTGGTCTATCTTGCTAAGAAGAGCGAGGCGGATGCACTCCTCGCCAGGAGGGTGATCGATGTAGGCGGAGAGGCTGCGTATACCAACGTGTTCGAGCACCGTCCACGGCCAAGACGCTGCTTCAAGTGCCAGAGCTACGACCACTTGCAGTTCCGCTGCCGAGGGGAAGAAAGATGCACAAAGTGCGCGGGCATTGGCCACCGAGAAGACGGCTGCTCGTCGACGACGGTAAAGTGCGCTGCTTGCGGCGGCCCGCATAGATCAGACGATAGAGGCTGCCCGGAGTACGACAAGCTCTTACGCAAAATGCTCGGCCAGCGGAATGAATAGACCGCTAAAAGTGATTCACGCGAACCTAGGAAAGAGCGGAACAGCGCAGTATAGCCTACTAAACGACGAAGACCTTAGCGACTTTAGCATCATGTTCATCTCGGAGCCAAGCTGCTTTCGCGAGCCTGGCGGCGAGACCGTAGCAGCACCCGTCACTCATTTATATTGGAAGCAACTACTGCCGTCGACACCGCGGCACTGTCGTTATCCCATCCGTTCAATGCTCTGGATCCGCAAGGACACACAAGCCAGGCAGATAGTAGTACCCTCTGCCGACATCACAGCTGCAGTCGTTACGCTACGGGACCGGATCGTGTTCGTAGCAGCCGTGTACGTCGCCAGCAAGGAAAGCGTGGACGACCCGGAACTCACCAGCGCGCTCGAGCACCTGCGAGCAGCGATCACACAAGCAGGAAGCCAGACTAATGGGGCGCTAGAGCTCCTCATCTGCGGTGACTTTAACAGACACGACCAACTGTGGGGAGGTGATCAGGTATACAGCTCGCGGCGCAACGGGGAAGGTACGCCGATAATCGACTTTATGGAGGACTTTCACCTGCAGAGCTTGCTTCCTAGAGGCACGGTCACGTATGAATCGGCCGGACAGAGGTCTACAATCGATCTCGTCCTAGCGTCGCCCCGACTGACGGAAGAGATGAGCGGTTGTGGACCTGCCAGCACGGCATACGGGCATGACCATCTGGCTATCGAGGCCCGTTTTGAGACAGACGTGCCCCATCAGGAACTAGAATCGCAATACACGTTCCGCAGCGCCAACTGGGAAGCCGTTAGAAGCGAGGTGAGAAAGCAGCTCGGCGAAGAGCCACCTCCAGATGTCCAAGACATCGAAGACCTCGCCAACTACCTCTCCGAAATAGTATCGGCAGCCATCCAGCGCTGCATCCCCAAAGCGAGACCGTCACCGTACGTGAAGAAGTGGTGGACGGCGGACCTCAGTCAGCTGCGGAGGGCGTTTACGTTCTTTAGAAACCAAGCGAGAGGACGGCGAAGGTGGGGAGAGCCGGATATCTGTTTAGAAGCACAGGCAAGGGAAGCGGCGAAGAGATTCCACGACACAATAAGGCGCCAGCGGCGGAGATACTGGAAGGACTTTCTCATAGAGCCGACCAACATCTGGAAAGCGGCCAAGTATCTCACCGATTCAGGAAGCAGCGGCCTCGCCCGGATCACACGCCTCAAACACCAGGACGGCTACGCGGAATCCTGCGAGGAGATCTCGGAGACGCTAATCAGGGACTTCTTCCCGGAGCTCCCTGAAATACAGAGTACTCAGATTGAGGCGACTCAGAGCCTCGGTGAGCAGATAGAACACGCACCGCTGATAATGGAAGAAGTAAAAGAGGCCATCTTCCGGGCCAGCCCATTTAAAGCACCGGGAGCAGATGGAATTCCTGCGGTTGTGTGGCGCGAGCTGTGGCCAGTGATTGGCAAACACGTCTTTTAGCTGTTCAACGAATCGTTACTACAAGGCCGCTTACCCAGCCGTTGGAGCATCGCGAAGATTATTCCGCTGCGCAAGACAGGAAGTTCGGCGGAAGTGCTACAAGGATACAGGCCAATCTCGCTGCTCTCGACGCTGGGGAAGGCGCTGGAATTGGTGGTGGTAGAGAGGATCTCTACTCTAGTAGAGGAGCACTCTCTACTACCTAAGAACCACTTTGGCGGCAGAAAGCAACGGTCTACGGTACAGGCACTAACGGTCCTACAGCAGCGCATCTACGACGCATGGCGGGAAGGCAAGGTTCTCTCGCTCCTGTCGTTCGACGTCAAGGGTGCCTACAACGGCGTCTCCCGCGACGTGCTCCTCCGGCGACTCAGACAAAGAAGGATCCCGGAAGTACTGGTCAAGTGGGTGGAAGCATTCTGCTCCAACAGGAGCGCCTCTATGGTGGTAAACGGCGAGACATCTAGGGTCATGGACCTGCCGCAGGCAGGGCTTCCGCAGGGGTCGCCTCTCTCACCGATGCTATTCCTTTTCTTCAACGCCGACCTGGTGCAGTCCGTAACCAATAGGAGTAAAGGAGCTATTGCGTTTATTGATGACTATAGCGCCTGGGTGACGGGATCGTCTGCAAGCGAGAACGTAGCAAAGCTCCAAAGAACGGTGGTGGCTCGAGCCGAAGAGTGGGAAGCGACGAGCGGCGCGACGTTTGAAGCCGGAAAGACAACGCTTATACACTTCACGCGGAACGAGCAAAGACGGTCTGATGAGCCGATAGTGGTCAAGGGAAGAGAGGTGCACCCAAAGGCAGAAGCAAAGATTCTAGGCGTCGTCTTCGACCAGGAACTTCGTTTCAAGGCTCACGCGGGGAGGATTGCAAAGAGGGGTGTCCAGGCAGCCCTGGCGCTGAAGCGACTACAGGGCCTCCGGCCGAGCAGCGTGCGCCAGCTCTTCTTGGCCACAGTAGCCCCGGCGGTAGATTATGCGGCTCCAGTGTGGGCGCCGGTCATGACTGCACCACTGCTAAAATCGCTCGAGACAGTGCAGAGAATTGCGGGTAGAGCAATCACCGGAGCATTTAGGACGGTCGCGCTGCCCATCCTCGAAGCCGAAGCAGCGATACTACCTGCCAAGATCCGCCTCGACCAACAACTGCTTCGATTCTGGGTCAACTGCCATACGCTGCCCCAGAAACACCCGTTCTGGAAGCTAAAGCGTGCCATCGACCCGGCCAACAAAAGGTTCGTGTCCCCGCTGCAGCGGATAATGATGATGGCCAGAGATATCGACGTCGGGCACCTCGAAACGATCCGCCCGTTTGTGAGAATGCCGTGGGCCGGCAGGCCAGTCGTCCAGATCGAGTCTCTAGAAGTGGCAAAGCTCCGAGCCAGCTCCCCACCACAGTCAGAGGTCGCCATCTTCACGGGCAGCGCGCAAAGGAACGGCAAGGCTGGTATCGGCATCGCTTGCGCAGACAGCAAGGGCGCGACTATCATTACTCACTCATCTGTAGTCGGCAAGTCTGAGGTAGTAGACACTCCTTTTGCAGAGCTCCAGGCAATGCAACAGGCTGTAGAGCTGATACAAGGGACGTGGTCGACCGCGATAGTGACTGAATACCCCGAAGCAGCTGAGGTAAAACACGCCATCTACAGCGACAGCAAGACTGCCCTTCGTCTCCTCCGTAGGCCACGACAGGGGCCACGTCAAGAGATTATCGGAAGCATCCTCCGCTTATTGGACCAGATCAGATGCAACAGGGGGCCACCCGTCGAGTTTAGATGGGTGCCAGCGCATGAAGGGATAGCAGGCAATGAGAAGGCGCACAGCTTGGCACTGCAAGCTACAGAGAGCAACCAGGAGCCTCCTCTAAGCAGACTGCTACGGTCGTCAACCATGGCCCGGTGCAAGGAAATCACCTCGAGACAGTGGAGGAAGACGTTCGAAGCATCCAAGGTCGGCATGTCCATCCGCAAGCTTGACCGCGCGTTGGCGCACTTTCACACCAAGAAGCTCTATGACCAGCTAAACTGCAAAGAAGCAGGGGCAATTGCGCAGCTAAGGACGTCGAAAGCGAGCCTGAATGAGCCATTATATAAAATCAAACGAGTAGATGCACCTACGTGCGGGTGCGGAGCCGAGAGGGAAACCGTGAGGCACTTCCTACTGGAATGCCCACGCTGGATGGATCTCCGGATTAAACTGCAAATCGACCTGGGAAGTAGATTCGGAGATCTCGCGTTCATGCTAGGCGGATGGTCGGGCACTAAAAGGCCCGATGGTAGGTATGGGGATGGCCCACCGGAGAAGTGGCGGGCAGACGTGCGCGCAGTCAAAGCAACGGCGGCATTTGCTCTGGCCACGGGAAGACTAATCGCAACCAAAGACTGAGAGCTCAATCCTTCTTAAGGCAAATTAACTCCTTCTCCAGCCAGCCGTCACGCCGCTACAGGGACTGACAGCACTCGGGAAGTGGTCTCGAAGGGGATGGCATGAGGGGTACATGGAAGGTAGCTCTATTTTCACATTTCCTTCGTTTTTCCTTGCGTTTTGTTTAAGTATTATCTGTTTGTGCTTTTGTTAGCCTATCTTCAAATTGTCGAACAAGAGGGAGGAATGGTTTCTTTACATTCAGCGTGCTGGGCTTTGAATGAACCGGGATCCTAATGTAGATTAGCGTCGATTAGCGTTACTTGTCCCTATGGTCTTCTGAGGCCGACGGGTGTATGAATCATCATCATCATCATCATCATCATCATTCGTCGGTGTGAAGCGGTCGCTATGTTTACCTGTTCCGCGCCCGCTTACCTTTTGTCTTCTCCGGGATTCCAGCTTCCGTCCCTTCGTCCCTGTGGGTCTTCTTCCCGTAGGGGATTCTGTCTTGCGCCTTGCCCCGTGACTTCGCAGTCCCTTGGGGTCCTGTTTCCCGTGCGGGCTCCTCGCCCTTAGGGTCATAAAGCCCGCTTCCTTGGAGGTTCGTAACACAGATGTTGAGCGAATTGAAGCAATTTTGGTTGCTGGGCTTCCTCAAGTAGCTCTTGTCCTCAACTGATTTGGAGCTCGGCGTGATCTTGCGGCATTCCTTTGCAGTGTGGCCGGTAAAGGCGTAAGCTGTGGTGGGCAAAAGTGCGATGACGGTGGTGACAGAGACGGGAACCATTTTCGGTCGGATTAAAAGAGTATAACGAAACAATTAGTAGGAATTCGGAGGTCAATGGGGCGTCTTGCTAATGAAGTAAAAATTTCTTGTTTCTTGATTGCAGTATAATGCCCTGGCACCCTTTCACGTAGAGGAGACTAATTTCACGGCGCCTTATATTGATTTAATGATGCTTTTTCGTTACTTTGGCTACACACTCCCTCCGAGAAACCTGATAGGAGTCAAATTGTTCGTTGGTGAGCGAAGATTTTAAGATACGAATCTTGATTCCGGGCTAACTTGATGTCGGAGTGGTCTGGCGCGTAAAGTTTGCGCTTCGTATCATGGATAATTTTCAGCTGTAGGAGGTATAATAAGTTGATAAACGGGAACGCTAAGCTGGAAGAAGTAGCGCGCTAGACAACCGTCTACCAGCGGACTGGAATGATTGGGGAGGTACGGGGTGTCATTCTGCTGGAATTAGTTAGCCCTGGAGCGGTTAAGAGCGGATCGAGGGTTGCTCACAGCCCCTACATGCTCGTACATGCTCGTACATCAGCTGAAACCCCATGCGGACATCTCCGTCCCGAATACTACGCCAGTCGGAGAGACGCACCATTTGACCTTTACCTGCAGGAACGCAATCTTAGCTATTTCAACGGTACTTCTATTTTGGTCCCTTTGGCTAGGTGTAACGGCGGGCCTCTACCTCTAAGGATCAAACACCAAAGAGGGTGGTAAGCCGTGTGAGGGTTTACCTTGAGTGGGTACAAGGGAGGGTGTGAGAGAACGAAGTGACGAACACACGTGACAGAGCACTACGTGCGAAGGCCGTGTTACTAATCAATGGTGCGGATTGATTATTGAAGTTGACCACGAAGGGTCAAGTTTCTAGCTAAGTGAGTGTGCTTATATACTGTAGGAAAGCTATGACAATCTGGTGTTGCTCCCTGTGGCCGGGCTACAATGGGCGACGGTTGCTTTATGTCGCCCGGCTCGTGAGGGCGACATGTGGGTTTTGGGCAGATCATCACGTGCACTAATCACGTGGTGGTGTTTTTTCTTGCGGGGTTCCTTCGTGAGCCCCTCACCTTTCTGCGTCTTTAAAGGCTGTGCCGTAACACTAGGGTGGGGTTTACAGATAATCGCTGGGCAACTCAATGCGGACATGCCACATTACCGTTCTCATTCACGAGATATATCTAAGCGTGTGGTAACATCAATTCTCTAGAGTTGGGAGTTCTTATCAGAGTTCCTTATTAGCCGTCTTCAGCACGATGGATTGTTTTCTGACTTCGATGGTCGCCAACATCAGCGCAACCACGCCCTGTCAACCACGCTTGCGTCCATTTCAGCCGCAGCAGCGCTTAACTGGCGGAGAGATATGTTCATTCAGGCGTCTTGCAGGTAAGCTTAGCGACTGCACACCCTTCCCGCATTGCCGATCCCAGTGAGGGGAAATGTGAACGGCTATCGGCAATGGAAGACGCCATGCTACATGGCACAAACCCCACAAGTCCACAGCGCTCTTGCCTCCACCGCAGAACGTCCCTAGCCCACCACCATGCCCCTCTTCCCGCGGCCAACCGTAACTCTCATCACCGGCGCCGCCGGCGCCATCGGCCGCGCCTGCGCCCTCGGGTTCGCCCGCGCCGGAGCCCAGCGGATCGTGGGGATCGACATGGCGCCAGGCGCGCTCGACGAGACGTCCAGCGCGGTGCGGGCCGCCGTGCCCGGCGCCACGCTTCTTCCGATCGTTGCAGACGTCTCGCGCGAAGACGACGTCTCTGCGGCCTTCGCCCGGGCGGTGGAAGCGTTCGGCCGCGTGGACTGCTGCGTCAACAACGCGGCTGTGACGCCGCCGCTTAGGCCGACGGCCGAGCACGAAACGGCGGCGCTGGATCGCGGTCTGGCGGTCAATCTGAAGGGCGTCTGGCTGTGCGAGCGCGCGGCGGTCCGGCAGATGCTTTCGCAAGAGCCGGCGGGTGGGGCGAGGGCGGGGCGAGGGGTGATCGTCAACGTCGCGTCGGTCATGGCGCATTTGGCGATGCCCGGGAATGGGGTTTACGGCATGGCGAAACATGGAATTGTTGGGTTAACGAAGACGGATGCGCTGGATTATGCGAAGAGAGGGATTCGGGTCAATTGCGTTGCTCCGGGGTGAGTGTTTCCAGAACTGTTTGCTCGGCGGATGTACCCCTCAATGAGCGGAGCTGATCATTCGTGGGTGTTCAGATTTGTTGATACACCCCTTGTAACTCCACCGATGAGGGACTTCCTGAGGCCAAACATTGAGAAGACGCCAATGGGCCGCATGGCGCAGCCTGAGGAGATTGTGGATGCTATCATCTTCTTGGCCAGCGAGCGGGCGAGCTACATCACCGGAACGAGCCTTGTCGTAAGTGCGGGTTTGTGTTCAGCTGAGCTTCCGTCCTTCTAACATCGGTGACAGGTTGATGGCGGCTACTCGACAAATTAAACCCGCGGAAGCGCTATCCGTCCCTGCCTCTCGCCGACCCCCCGTAATCAGCTCTCAATTTTAGATGTGGAATTTCAGGAGAATGCTCCACAAAATTCCCTCAGACATTCGTTATGAAAACCACCCGAATTGCACAATATGCCGCACTCGCAGCAAACAGTTCGTGCCTCCTCGCCATCGTCAGCAGAGAAATTGCCGCAGCGAACAGCAAAGTGAAGACAATCATGACTCCAATCGCAGCCAAAACATCCTTTGTATCTCCGAAATTAGCCAGCCGGTACATCCCAACAACAGGCAAGATCAATAGGATAAACACGACGGCTGTGATGAGGATCCCGACAAACCTTTCGATGCGAGAAGGGGATAAGTATCGAATATCATCGTCGTTGGTCTTGCGTTTCAGATCAGGGTCGCGGAACCATTTCTATATTACGAGGCCTTTAGCGATGTCTTCCAGAGACCTTTGGCAAAGATACCTACCTTGATGAATGGGAACCTTTTGGACAATCCGAGCAGCCAGATCTCCACCGACACATCAAAGATGCTCCATTCACGGCCACTTCTCAGACTGACTATGTCCTCCCGACATTTTATGTACTCTTCCTCATCTTGGACAAGCGGACAGAAGTTCCAGAAAAATGTGCGCACACTGCGGCAGTCCCGGTCCGTGGGGCGTTGGAAAGCGGCAAGCTGCTTTGCTTTGATGAGCAGATCATCTTGCCGGATTAGTATATTGTCAATGGAAACCGTCGGCGATATGCTTACCATACTGCAAGACGTTCTGCCTCAATTCTACAAGAACTTTCTGCCGATTTCGATCTTCCTCGTCCACCTGCTTCGCAGCGTAGACGTCCTCGGCAACACTGCTCAGCCTTGATCTTGTGGTCTCATCGTTGTAGTCTTCCTCGTCCATTTCATCTAGCTCCTTCTCCAAAGACGCAATTTTGGCTTGGAGGTCTAGAATGAGGCGTGCGTGGACGTAGCTGAAGCCTCGGTAGAGCATGAAGCTTTGCTCACAAGCTTTAAAGGCTGCCAGCCGCGGGTAGCCTTGCTGACAACTCTCCACTAATAAGACTATAAAAAGCTCGACACACCAGCACACATTCATCAAACACGAGAAAGACCAACAAGAAGGACCGTCCAGTAGTTTCAACCCATATGTACATTAAACCCTCTATCTCATATATACGTTACGTTGAAGCGTGATGTCGTGTCCATCCACCCATATTTACAAAAGGAGTGAATCCGAAGCGCCAAAAATAATCCCCACCGAAGTCGTTGAAACCCAAGCCCATCATCTCTTCACTCCTGCACCTCTTCCTCAGCCTCCGCTCTCCACATCGCCGAACCACGTGCTGCCCTCTTCCTGGTGGTCGTGCTGGTCGTGCTGGCCGAGCCGCCCCTGCTGGAGGAGATCCGGATGGAGGCGGGCTTCTTGACGCTGCGCGAGCTCCAGCTCCACTTGCCGTTGCCCTGGTAGGTAGGCGCGATGACGGGGTTGGGGGCCGCGAAGGCACCGGCGGCGGTGCCGAACTGGAGCGTCAGGGTGGGGCCCTTTGCCGGGTTGGCGGCGGTGGGGTCCCAGACGATGTTTGTGTGGGCGACGATGTTGATGGTGCCGCCCTGCTGGCTGACGTGGGTGTACGAGTCGATGGTGACGGTGTCGGCGCCGTTGGTGGTCGTGACGCTGACGGTGGCCCAGCCCTGGAGTGTCGTGCCGGTGACGCTGATGGTGCAGTTGAAAAGGCGGACGATCCGGCCTGAGGTCTGCGACGGGGCGGTGAAGGAAAGCGTCGAGGCGTCCGTCTTGTCCAGCGTGATCTTATCGCCGGAGACTTGGGTCCAGCTGTAGGTCAGCTTCGATTGATCGTTGCTGGACGTATCTTTCGCCGTGAGCTTGACGGCAGCGCCCATGACGGTGGAGACAGCGCTGCCGACATCGACCACGGGCTTGACGGCGGTGGAATCTGCGCCAGTACTGGGGCTGGTCGACGGCGATGTGGATGACGGATTACAGGCGTTGGGAGCGGGGGCAGTCGCACCCGGCCAGGGGTCCAGCACGCCAAATTTGAAGTCATCTTGGAAGATGCCCTTCAGCTGACTGAACATGGCATAGTTGAGCGCCGGCGGCTTGATGCCGGGCACCGTCGGCTCGGGGAAGATCCACTCGGTAACAGGCTGGACGTACTGTCCGGCGGTGATGTCAATCCCGTCCATCTTGACATTGCCCTTGCTGGTAGTGATACGGTATTCCCTAGTGTATTTGGAGATGGTAGTAGAATCGGCACGCCAGGTGAATTTGTTGCGAGCGTCGCCGGCCTTGAGCGCGGCGCTTCCGACCGTTCGGTACGTCTCTTCACCGGTGCAAGGGTCCACGTCGATGGCACTGATAGTGATAGCTGTGGCAGCACTGTCGGAATCGGAAGTGTAGCCGATGAACTGTTGTCAACCCATGTCAGCGGCAGCATTGTTGGCAAGAACAGAGGCTACATACCCTGGTGTCTCCAAATTCATTGTTGGCTCCGACACCGGTGGTGTCATCGAAGACTCCGATGATAGCATCTTCCATCCGAATGAAGACTGGCTCGCCACTTGAGCCTTTGGTAGTAATCTGGACATTGGCTGCGACAACCTCGTAGGCGTAGACCTTGCCACCGGCATTGATGCCGGAAAACTCGACATAATCGCCAACAATGAAGGGAGCCATGACTAACGGATTGGGAGCGGCACTAAAGATCGTTAGCGCAATGGCTTTATGAGGTCTTTCTATAGATACTCACAAGGTTGATGATCCCGGGTTGGTGGTGGCACTGTTAGGACGGTTGGTCTTGGGGCATTTGGGGTCATTTTCAGACCGCGGAATGCACATGGGAAATCCAGAGAATGCAGTGATGCTTGGATTCTCATCGTCGGCGGTGAAAAGAGGGTGGTATTTGTTTCCGTTGCCGTAAACCCCGTTGGGGTCGTTCAGCACCACGGTAGGCCCGCCAGCAATCTTGAACGCGCCGTTTGCGTTGTCGATAGATTGAATCACACCGCTGCCGGCATTGAGAAGGGTCTGAGCAAGCTCGATCTGGCCAGCAATGGGTTTGCCATCAACGACGTTTCCAGAAACCGAGACTTCGTAACCTGTGAGTCCGGTGGCATCCTTCCAAGGCACCCACGCGGCGGGAAACTGAATGATCAAGTTTTTCGGAACTGTGATAGCCCAGTTGTTGACAGTGAGGGTGCCGCCGCAGTTGGGATCAGGGCAAGCGTCCGCCGATGCACTGACGATGAATTAGCAAACATATGCTGAGCAGCTGATTGCCAATACTTGCCCATCCATGAGACCAGTAACAAAGAACGGCTCAACCGCTGCATAGGCAACGGAGGCCCAGGAGAGGGAAACCAGAGAAGACACAAGACGCATGGTGGCTGGCCGGACGTCTCAGAATAAGCAAGCTAAGGAGTTGAAGAGGCTTGTTGAACATCAGCCATTGTCGAGCATCGACATCGGATATATATACACTTGCTCAGCGGAACATAAGCCATGGCCGCTTACCTGGTCGAACGGGTCGGCACAATCTAAAGGCGTTCGAGGCGCCATGGCACTCCGTAGCCCGCATGGGGCGGGAGGTTCGCGAATACGGTGATGGGTACTAGCGTATCGCCCGGTTTCTCACCCCTGGAAACCTTACTTGAGCTCGTATTGAAAGTAGTGATAGCTCGATAGGGTAATCTTGCCACTTTATAGAGGCAGATGCACCAACCGATTGTACGATCTCATGAGATAGAAAGGGAGAAGCGTGGAAAAAGTAGCCAATAGCAACACGACAATTTCCGGCCGGTGTCCGAACACTGGTTCAGGAACCAACGGAGCCTACAGTGTGCTTCTCTGCTGAAACAAGAAGATACCTTGGTCGGGGCTTTTCATCAAAACAGACTGTTGACCAACGCCCCCTGGGGTGGCAAGGCGACATTCAGACGCCAGTCCACCTCACCGGCATTCCTCTCAGGCGAAATGCGTGAGCTCTTTCGGGCTAGGAGATGCCATTCACGGCAAGCAACAACTGTCGTGGCGGGCTAGAACCAGGGTTTAGCTAACGCCCAGAAAATTCAGCCGCAGCGCTGGTAGTCGGGCGCGGGAAGATGCAACGCATACCGCGAGGGCGGAGATGAGGCGGTGGCTATTTCGGGCCCGAGGATCAATGGAAAGTCTGGGCGTGGTCCCTGGACCTGGTGAATTCCGTCCCGGGATCTGCACGCTTCTTGGAGGCTTCCAGCCACCCCAAAGCCTCGAGATGGTAAGCGGGCGCCGGGAACTTGGCGGGCTAGAGTCTTGAAACACTTTGGGGAAGCGGTAGGCTTAAAGTGGTGCGGAAGTCTCTGGTCGACTAAGGGAAGCGAGCCGGTGGTGATTCTTGAGCCGCACAGCGAAAACCGGCACGGGGTGCAGCAGACAGGCTGTGCCTGAACCAGATCGCATTCAAGGCAGGCCAGATCCCTCGGCATCCCCCGGCGCGGCAAAGGGCCAGCGGATCTCAGCAACCGCGTTGCCTAGCGGAGATCTGGATCTCCTCCCCAGCTTCACTCACGGCAAGTGGGTCGCGCTGGTGTGGCGTGCTGTGCCAAGCAAAGGCGGGCGGTGGGACGAGAGGTCGATTCGCGGTCTGTCGGCGGCGGGCTTGGCGGACGGCGCACAGCTCGTACTCGAAGCCTGCCGTGTACCTCGTGCCTTGTGCGGCTGAGGCTCAGGCCCGGTTTCCAATGCAGGCGCAAGCCGCTTGTCGGGGAGGGCATGGCGGTTGGACGGAGCTGGCGCTGAGCGGCACAGGCTGGCCAGTCAGCGTCGCCGGGCTGGTTTCTGCTTCTAGACCACGTGCGGGGAGCCGTCAGCTATACGACAAGACCTCAATGCTTGAATCTCCAAGAATAGGCCGTTCGATGCTTGCGAAGCTGGTGCCAGTGCTTGCGGAGGGCAGAGACGCACAGAGAAGGCGTGTCTAGATCGCCGTGTGCGGGGTCGCTTTGGCAGCCTGCGTCCAGCTTACCCGGCGAACAGCCCGCTCCGGGCTAGTGCGCAACCAACACTTCAACACCATCGTCGCTGGCTTGCGCTCTTCAGCCTCAGATGCATGCACGAGATCTTGTTTAAGCAGTCACTATATCTTGCATCTTCTGGTCCCGCTCCTACATGGTCCAGGTTTCAACGACGGCTGTATCAATGTCTTCGTACCAGCTCTCGCAGGAACCACAGCCAGACCGTGAAAGAATGGTGGAAATTCATCCAGTCTCGCCAACATCATTCTGCTACCAGATAGGCAAGGCCAGCTCAGTCGTAGAGAGATTTGACCGAGGGACTCCCGGCTGCGAAGGCCAAGCCTTGGGTAAGCAAAGTCCAAGCCGTGCCAAGGGACTGGCTGCCGCCCCCCAGGAATCATCCTTCTCCCGGTCCATGCGGCAGTTATGTGCCCTCCCGAGCTGAAGCTCCCTAGGAGACCACTAGACCGATAGGATCATGGACTAACTATGCACTTGTTCCGTCGGGTGACCATTGTCGAACCGAATGCCGCCCCCTCTGCTATTACCTCAGTAGGCGGCGATCTCGCTGCACGTCGCCGTGTGGAGAAACGGCGGTTCGTGGAGCACGGGTCATGAGGTTCCGGTCCGAGGAATCTGCTCCTCTTGACTCACGGAAAGCGGTGTTGACCAGCACGCAGCATTGCCGACGGAGCTCAGCATCAGCTGCTCATCATGTTGAGCTGCTCCCTTCCAGTCTGAAGACTCACGAATATCATTGCTCAAGAGAGCGTATATTCGCAGATTTTTGTGCACAATAGTTTCAGTATTATGCAAGTGACGAAGAAACAATGTATTACAGCGCATGATCGAAGTATCATGTAAGTTTAGGTTGAACTACCTACTTACTGTATTCACATCAATGGTCACATTCAGCACGATAATAACATGAACGGCATGTATTCTTTGGCGCACTGACGATAAGGAAGTTAAGAGTGATAGCCCTTCCAGCCTGCGCTACAAATGAAAAGGGTATTACCAAAGGGAAGCCGCAAGAAAGCATCATACCCCATCCAGGAGCCATGTTAAACTTCCACATTACGGTCTCTCCTCCTGTCCTCCTGTGCGCCGTCGCACGCGATTTATGGTATCAATCGAATCGAGAAGAAGAGAAAAGCAACCAAGGGAAGCTGATAAAAAGAAAGTGAAAGCTGCTCGAGCACGGTCTTGTTCGGGTATCGTTCATCGCTGGACATAATCGAAGCGGATCAAGTACGCGCGCTTAAACGTTGCCGGTGAGGACGGGGTTGTTGGAGCCAAGGGTGGTGTGCTGGCCGGTCGTGTTGGTACCGGTCTTCAGTCCATCAGCACCCTCAGTGGTGCGGTCGAAAGCCTGGTCGATGTCCTTCTGGAAATTCTGAGTGCCGTTGGTGAGCCCAGATTGGACGTTTGCGCCGCCAGCGGTAGTGCCGCTGGTGGGACCGGCAAGACCAGCGCTAGTGCCATGGGGCTTGCGACTGACGGTAGAGATCTTGGGAAGGTTCGAAGTCTCCTTGGCAGAGCCAATGGAGAAAACAGGGCTCTCCCACTTCTCACCCTGCTTGGCGAGATCCTTGAACTCGGTCGCCTTGGAGCTGATGCCTCCGGTGAGAACAATGTCCTTGAAGAGAGAGTCATGCTGAGTGACAGCGACGTTGACCTTCTTGTCAGCGACGGCTTCCTTGGCCTCCTCCTTCTTCTTGTTCATCTCCATCATCTGCTTCTGGGCCGCCTTGAGGTAGCGCTGGTAGATGTTCTGCGCATTCTCCGGGTCGGGGTTCTTCTTGAGTTCCGCCTTAGCCTTCTCAGCCTCCGAGTGGATAGCATACAAGAAGGAGTCGGCCTGGTTGAAGCTGTCCTTGATCTGCTTCTCAAGAACCTTCTGGAGAGCAGGACGAATGATCTTGACGAGCAGGGGCTTGACAAGGCTGAACAGCATCTTGTGGTTAGACTTCTTGAGCTTGATGTTGAAGTTCTTGACATCAACATCAACCTTCGTGACCTTGAAGAAGTGCTGGCTGTCAGACTTATCAGCCGTCTCAGCAGCAATCTTGAAGCTAAGACCATCTCCGCCAAGGAAGATGTCAGCAACACCCTTGTCCTTGAGGGACGGGAAGCCCTGCTTCCTGTTGACGTAGTAGCTAACGTCGCGGAGGTCCATCTGAACGCCAGAAACGGAGATCATGATCTTATTCTTGTTCTTGTTGGTGATCTTCTTGCGACCCCAGCGCCAGTGGTTGTCGCTGGCAAACTCAAGGACGTTGGGTGCCAGGTTGTCACCCTCAATGACGAGATTCTCGACGATGGCATCGATCTGCGGGTCGCTGTACTCGATGCGAGGAATGGGGATATACCTCACATTCTCGAAGAAGCCAGGAAGAATAACCTCCGAGACATCCTTGAGCAGATGGGGCTTGAAAGCAGCGGTACCTGTCTCGTCCTGGCCGAGGTCCAAGAACAACTTGTTCAGAGCGTTGGCTAAGGCCTTGTTCTGAGGATCAGCGTCGAACTGCTGGCCCAGGAACTTGAACTCGTCGAGGATGCGGTCCGTGTGCGACTTATAACGGTCGCGAAGAAGGAAATGGCCTTGGTCATAGATCTGGTTCCACTCGTGCGTGGCAGCATCCTGCATGACGAAGCCCTGCTCCTTCAGGCACTTGCGAATGTAAGTATCCACATGCTTGAACCAGTTCTTAAGCTCCGGGTCCCTGTCGGCATCCTTGTAGATGGTGTTGATGGAATCGAAAAGGTCGTCCAGGGAGGTACTGTTAGCGAAGCGCTCGATAAGCGTCTTGAGGTTTGTCAGCCCGGTTTTGATGTTCTCGTCTTCAAGATAGCCTATGAACGCACCTTAAGGTCAGTCTCAGCTAACTCCAACGCACTATCAGTATGGGCACCTTTGACGGCCCCAGAGCCTTGCCCAGCAAGGTTCTTGGAATGGCCGGTATATTCTTCAGCAAGACGAAGGAGGGTCTCGATGGCACGCATGTCTGAAGTGTGTTAGTAACATCCGGGAAGGGAGGGTTTAATACGCGGATACTCACAATCCTGGTGACCCTGGACTTCAACAACCATCTTCTTGAGGCGCCAGATGGTCTGCTCGCGGCGCTCCTTGGGCATCTTGGTCTTCATGTAGTTCTGGCTACGTTCACGGAGCTCCCTAGCCTTGTCGTTGGCCTTCTCCCTGTCCTCCTTGGGCACGTTCTCGCGCAGCCTCTGCTTCATGTCCTCGGCACCGACGGTGGCGCCGGCATCAGCACCCTCGGAGTCAGCGACGCGGGCAGAGTTCTCGGCGGCCTCCTGGGCTTCCTTCTTGCCCCAGACCTTGTTCTGGCCGTACTTCTCCTTAGCCTGGGCCTTCATGGCCTTGACGTCCGGAACCTCGTGCCAGGTGTTGTCGGCAGCAGGCTCGTCAAGCTGTGAAAGCTGCTCCTCATTAGGCTTGACCCTGGTCGCAGTCTTGGTCGCGGCATCGCCTGCCATGTCGCGGAAGATGATAGAGGCATCGTTCACTGGAAGGGTTGTCAGCAATTGATGGTCGATTGCGATTAATTCGCGGCTTACAAAGCTTCCTGAACTGGCCGTTGGAGATGAGAAGCGTTCCCAACGTCCTCAGACCCTCCAACGCCTCATTGCCGTGCTGTCTTGCGGTGTCCTTGTCGACAGGCGCGTTGGGCGCCTTCGCGTCACCGCCGCTGATCTGCTGAGTCTGCCAGATAAAGTCCTGGAGAAGGTTTCCATCGTTCTTGGTGAGGAGCAGGATTTTTGCGGCCTCAACGACCTCCTTCAGATCGCCAACGAGCTTCTGGCCGTCTGGGGAGAGCTTCTTGGAGGGCGAGGCGAACACCTTGTGTGACAGAGCGCTGTTCAACGCAACGTCGGCTTGCTTGTTCTGTGAAGACTGTTAGAGTCACCAGCAACGCGCCAATGACGCGGGTGAAACACGTACGGATGGCACTTTGCCATTGGTGAAAGCTAGAGCGCGTGTCAGTACTGAAAACCCAATCGCACGGGTGGCGCAGAACTGAGGCCGCGGCGATGGTGAGGCGCACCTGAGTAGATTCCGTACAGCTGCAGCTTGTTTTTGACGTCCTTCTCCTTGATTTGGGTGTCGGTGGGACGATTGACTGCCTTCGACGCCATGATGGATTACTGGGAGGATGATGATGGGACTGGGGTATCGTGGGCGGGACGGTCGTGGGTATCTTGGATGGGGGTATCTTAAAATGCAAAGGAAATGCGTTTGCTTGCGCTGAAGGGTTGGACAAGGACCGGGCGGGTGAAGGGGTATTAATTGAAAGCGGCACCTGTGCGACCTGCTTTCATGTGGCTGGCCTCGACGTCATCGGTTCGCAATTTCCCAGCAACGCCTGCCCTGGTGCGATCGCAGCGCCCCTTCCCTCCACCACCAGGCCGGCTGGCGTGAGCTATGGCCGAAACAGCTGCTGCTGCCGCATTCGGGGCCCATCCGAGCCCTCGAGCTTTCCGTATCAAAGGACTGTCCGCTGCGCTGCCCCGGCGATCACTATCACACTTTCCCCAGACGGGCCCGCTGCTCGCTAACGTCATGGGCGGGCTCCACCGTCAGTCCAGCTTGACCAGGTTCGCGCGGATCCCGGCATCGCACCGCAGAGCTGAAACTCTCCCCTCTCTCACATGCGCCTGCCCGCGCACGCGACGCTGCCGGGCCTCGCTCTGCCCGTTGAGCATATTAACGGTCGCCTGCCCCAACAGCTCTTGTCGCGACCTCTCTGGCGCTGCGGTGCCAGCGTCGTCGCTGCGCGCGAGCACCACATCCCCGGCGGCGATCTCGCGGCCATCCTTGTCCAGCGGCGCTGTCTTCCGTCGGGGGGCATGCACTAGTCATTGATCGGGAACCAGCTGGCTTGATTCGCGCTGCCACACTGCCATCATCCAACTTTCTCCCCGCCAGCCTGCCAGGATGACGCCAACAAAATGTCCTGCGAGCTGCTCACCACAGTAGGCTTACGCGTGGACTCCCGGTATTCGGCAGTTGCCAGCCACCGACGGTGCTCCATCAGGCGCCTGCGTGCGCGAACAAGATGCCCATCTGCGGGGCGCTACTCGTACGCTCTCATTCGCAATTACACGCTGCAGCTGGAGCGTATCAGCTCCGCGCAGCCTGATGTTCAGGGGCCTTGCTGTAAGCGCCCGCTGCGCCACGGTTCCAGGCCAGCGCCGGCCGCACGCTGGCAGCACGTGTTCGCGCACGCCGACAGCCGTGTAGGGCCCGCAGAAACTGTTTACAATCTCGCGGTAAATGGCAGGAGCGACAGCACCAGCCGCGCGTAGCCAGAAACGGTTCCATGAGTCGGCCAGACCCTGAACCAGCAGAAAGCGGTGCGCGCACCTGAACCGCTCCCTGACGCGTTTCTACGTGACACACGTTCCAAGCACGTACGCAATCTTGACGCCACACCTCTGGCAGACTTCTATCATCGCCACCGATCGTCCAACAGCTCACATGGCCATCGAGAAACGCATGCCATCGATAATGCCATGCTTCCGAACAGGTATGCACATTCGCGTGTGCTCCCACATACAGCATAGCACCATGCAGCCCCAAAATCCATCCTCGATCTTGCGCCGACACAAAGAGCCGTACTCCGCCATGACGATACTATGATGATATTTTACGGCCAGCCATCTGAGATATAAGAGTCTGTCTTTTGCGCCTAATGGAACAACCTGATCACAGCCTCAATTCCATTCCGCTCTGCACGCTTGGCGACAAGCACGTGGTCAATGTCCCCTAAACATGACGAGATGACGATCGTTGAGGTGAACGTAAACAAGCCAAACAGCTCGCATCCGATCTCACCAACCCTCACACTGCCGGCCCGCCAATCTCCAAATTCAACTGCTCACCGCTTGCCCAAATCGCGCCGTTCCGTCCTCCTGGATTTCATCTCGCCAAAAAGCCACGATGTGGATCGAATCAGATCTCCCACGCCCGCGCCGATCCCCCAAACATTGGGATCATCATCCTCCGGTCTAGACTAGCCCTACGGCCATCTACACGCGACCACCCACTTCGGGTAGTAGTGAAGAAGGCAACGGTCACCGATGCGTGACTTTCGCCCGGCTCTTAGGTATCAACCTACGTCATCAGCTAATTGATCTTTCCACAACTCTTTTCCGACTTCCAACCCCCAATTTCGCGTGTCAACGCAAAGCAAAGAACTCGCAGCGTGAGCAGATTGGCCTGTCCATAAACTCTGCTGAAATGTGCGTAGTTGAAGCATTCGTCTGGACGTGAAAGTCCTCCTGAAAAACGCAATAGCGTCCTGGGCGAATGATTCAACACCCCATGCGGCTGTGCTTGTCGAGTTAAGTTCACGTTAGATGTCGACCTCAGCGCCCCTTTCCCCACAATCGCAAGAGCTAGAGCAAACAGTTCGATTTTGAATGTGAGCAGAACTCCAGCTGCCCGTATACACTGTCCAGCAAGTTGTACAGCAAGTAAGACCCCACAATGGTATCTAATCACAGCCAAAACGCCCGCTTGCCCAAATCCCATTAAATCCCATCGTCAGAGTACCGTACTCTTACAATACACATCGTGGCCCCCGCCCCTCCCCCGTAAAACGCCACACATATATACAAAAAGGCGAAAGCACACCCATCGCCATCACGACCACCTCGACGTAACACAAGCCGCGCTCCCAAACCCAATCGTCCACTTCACACTCCCCATCACGACGACCAAAACCCCCAGCCCCACCGCCACGCTCATCACGCCGTACACGTACGCGTGCTTCAGCCGCAACCCCCTCAGCTCCACCAGCCACGTGCTCACCGTCGTCAGGCACCCGCAGAACCCGTCCATGACGCCCTCGAGCGCCTGGCAGCCCAGGCGGCCGCCGCCCATACTGACCGTGTCGAGCGGGACGTGCTGCAGGTCGTACGCCATGCCGAGCACGGCGGTCCCGAACACGTTGGCGGCGAACGTGCCGAGCGGGAAGCTCGGGATCAGCCGGTTGAGCCTGAGCGCCGCGTAGAAGCGGAGCAGGCAGCCGAGCGGCGCGAAGACGCAGGCGAAGAGCGCCTGGCCGCGCCACGTCTCGTCGCCGCTGGCGCGATCGGGCGGCCAGACGGTCATGAAGATGGCGCCAAGCCAGGCGAGCCAGGCGATGGGGACCACAGCACGGTCGAGGATGCGCCGCGTGATGCGAAAGGGGAGTGTTGGGACGATGGGGTCGAGGACCAGAGCGATGTGCGCGCCGAAGATGTAGGCAGAGAGGCATAGCCCGGTGGTGATGGCGATGACCGCGATTATGGCCATGAAACTGTAGCCACCATTGCGGGGGACGGTGGTGCCATAGCCGGAGAGCGAAGCGCCGGGAGGGTGAGGGTGGTATAAAGGAGATGGGAGGTGGTTGCTTAATGCAAGAAAAACGTCTCTCATGAAAGATGAAAAGGACGTGAAGGAGCCGCAGAATCCAGTCGCCAGGCCGATGTACAGTGGGATGGTCTTTTTCACCCTTTCATGCGCTTCCTTTGCTTCGGTCATCAACCTGGCCATTTCCTCATCGCCTCTGCGAGACCTCACAGCCGGGAAAAACGCGGGTGTGCCCCATTCTTCACGAAAAACGTTCCGGTCTTCTGCAAGGAAGCCCATGACTAGCGAGCCACCCACATTGGCCCACAGTTCGCTGAAGATCACCGGCGCTCCGGGGTAGAAAGTGAGCCATTGAACTCCGAGACGCGCGAGAGTTCCCAGAATGGCGAAAAGGATCAAGTACGAGACCGTGTACAATTCTGTTGCGAATTTTGACGCGCGCTTCTGCTGCTGCCCGGCCGTCGACCTGGTTGTCGGCCTGGCATTTTTTCCCGTCGAGCTGGAGCCATTGGAGCCAACGTGGCTGCTTTCCTGGCCGTGCCTGCTTGGTTTGCTGGACCGCGGCTTGGCAGACCGGTCCCTACTTCGCGGTATCACAGGCGGAAGAGCACTAAGCTCAGTCAAGTCCTCCTCGTGCTCAAAGGTGTCGTCTCCAATGCTGCGCCCTCTGCTTGAGTGCTGGAGCTCGTCTTCTAGGGACTCGGGCTGCCACAATCTCCTCTGTCCGCCTCGTACTACCGGAGGCGGCGCAGCGGCATCGTCGTCGTCGTCGTCGTCATAGTTCGACGGTAGTGTGTAGTCGTCAAGCGCAGAGGGTCCAGCGGGTTTGTGGTGCTGCTCAGCAGATCGTTGCCGAGAACGGCGCGGGCGCGTATCGCTATTATTGCTGCGATGCTTGCTCCGATGTGTAGTGTTGCTGTTCCCGCTCTGGTGCTTGCTGGTGCCGCTATGGTGCTTGCTGCGATGGGTGGTATCGCTGGTACCGCTATGCTGCCTGCTACGGTGGGCGGTGTCGCTGGGACCGGCGTGATGTTTGGCTGCAGCATCGGGCCGCGCGACGGACGGCTGCAGCGGCGTCCAGCTGTTGTGGGCGCTACCGCTGCCCGTGGGGGCGGGTGATGCGCTGGAGCCGACGTTGTACTCCCTGCTGTCAGCGCGCGAGTGCGAGCCGGCGGGCGGCGAGGCGTGCGATGCCCTCTGGACACCGAAGTGGCTGTTTCTCCTGTTGTCGCGGCCGCGCGCGGCGCTGGACTCGGCCATAGATAACCTTATGGCCCGGCGTGGGCCAAGCTTCGCGAGCGAGTGGAGCGCTGGTGCGGCGGGCAAGTCCCCCGTTGGCTAGTGGGATCCAGAGGTGTCAGAGGAGTCGCCGCGGGGCGAAGGGCGCCTCAATGGGCGGCCATGTCGAATGAAGACGCTGCCCTGTTCTGGTGCTGGACGCCTGGACCAGAGAGTTGTTGTGCCTGGTGCCGGTGCGCGCGCTGCACCGCTGCCGCCGGCTGCTTGCCAGCCAGCGGATCGACGGCAGGGATGGCGGCCGTCGCCCACCCTAAGCCCAGCTCTGTGCAGCAGCCCCTCCACACGGCCGTCGGCGACGCGCAGGATGGCGGGCGGCACCGCTATCTGCGCCGCCATCACCAACCGTCCCCTTGATAGAGGCTCGCAATAAAACGCGAGCTGTCCGCCCGCGCTTTGTTCCGCCTGCCGTGCTCTCGCCAGCTCTCCTCCCACACCTCCGCCCGCCATGTCGTCGTTACCGCCCAATGCCCACGTCTCCACGCACCCGTGTGTCCGCGCGAAGCTCTCGCAGCTGCGCTCCGCCAGCGCAAACCCCCGCGAAGTCAAGTCCCTGATCCACGAGATCTCCACCATCGTCGGCGTTGAGGCGCTCGCGCAAGGCCTCGCCACCTCCTCAACAGGCACCGTAAGCTCCCTGTCGCCCATCCCACCACTCCCGCTCGCGTTATCACCACGCCGCAACCCCCCGAGCCCTCTCTCCAAAGCCTCCAAACATCCACCCAACTAACACCTGCTCTCCCCCGTCCCAGGACCAAAACCCCATCGGCTACACCTTCCCCGTCGACACCATCGCGCCCGCCCGCATCTCGCTCGTCCCGATCCTGCGCTCGGGGCTGGGCATGACGGACGCGCTGCAGTCCGTCCTGCCCAACCCGGTGCCGGTGCACCACCTGGGGCTGTACCGCGAGAAGACGACGCTGCAGCCGGTCGAGTACTACAACAACCTGCCGTACCACAAGCCGACCGCGTCGAACCCGGCGACGGCGCCGGGCCCGTCGGAGCTGGCCATCGTCGTCGACCCGGTCATCGCGACGGGCGCCACCGCCTGCGCCGCCATCGACACGCTGCGCGACTGGGGCGTCAAGCGCGTCATCGTCTGCGCCGTCATCGCCAGCGAGGGCGGCCTGAAGAAGGCCGCCGAGACGTGGCCCGAGGGCGTCGAGGTGTTCGTCGGCGGCTGCGACAAGGAGACCGATGAGAAGGGCATGATCAAGCCTGGGCTGGGCGACGTGGGTGACAGGCTGTTCTTGACCATTGGCAAATAGATGTGGATGGAGCGCGTTTCGTGCAGTATTACAGCAGTCGGGTTAACTATGCGTGGGGAGTTGAAGAATTCATCTGCACGTGAGGGTAGACTGAACAACATGCAGATACCACCCAGATGAATGCTTCAACTCTCCATGTACTGTGTCTCTGCTCTTGCAATACTTCATGAGCAAACCACGTGCCGCCTCGGCGGTCGGGAAAAGCTGGGCAATTAGAGTGTGTTATATATCCCTCACTGCGTTTCTCTGGTGAAATAATGAGAATGAAATTTGATTACGACTGGGATTTCTAGAGTTGTCATGATCGATTTCCCAACCGCCTTGATCCTAGGAGCAAACGAAATCCGTCTGCAGATGTCGATCAGAAGAGCTCGATGGTGATGTAGAATTCCGTGATCGCCAATGCCACGCTCCGTCGCTGATGCTGGTGAAAGACTGATAGATAACATGTGTGCCAGTAAACCTCCGTCTACAGACCCATTGTAAAAACCCCTGGATAACCCCCATGAGTAGCCCGTTGGCCAAATTCTGAATGAAGTGCGAAGCAGCCCGTGCAGCCACTATTGATCGAACCATTGGTCGAACCGTCAGTAGAAACGTGTTAGTCGTACTGTGAATGAGCCGTGCGTGGAACGTAGATCAACTTCGGGGCTGAACTGTGAATCTTGCTGGAGATCATGCCGTAAACCAACCCGCCAATCGGCTCATCGTCATCTAACTGTCTTTGAAAACTGGGGTATCTCCAATCCTATGCCACTCGTCAAAAGGGCCAAGTAACCAAGATCCTGAGTTAGAAACTCTGATCCAACACGAATTGAGGCCTCTCTGCCTTCCACTCGTCAAATGGGACGTCGTCGCCGCCAGGCATGTCCTGACCACTCGAGAGCTTCAATCTCGGGAAGCGGTCCCGTGCCCATTTGTACCATACGCCCTCCTCGACGGCGGCGCCGTGGTTCCAAGGATCATTGAAGGTGGAAGGATCGACACTTTGGGGCTGCAGTAGCATTGTCAGCGGTAACTGGTCTTGAACTGAGAGCCAGAGGTTGTTGGCTATGAGACCGACCTGGCTGATTATGGAGTCCCTGGTGATGCAAGACTCCTCCAGCTTCTTCGACAAATCATCATTGACTAGGACGAGGGCGCCGCTGTGCCTATAGTGACCACCCCAGTTAGTGTTCTTCCAAACGAGCAGGCACCCACATACCATCCAGCGGCAGCAACGCTCAAGGCGAAATGCGTTCCCAATCCGTCACTATCAGCCTCGGCGATCTCTTCCCGCTTGTCCCAGCCGGAGCCTTGCTGCTCAATCCATTCGCTGACTTCTCCGAAAGCATTGAAGTCGCGTGTCGTCATTCTGATCCGGTCTTGGGCTTCGGCCGGGTCCACGCCTCCGGATGACAGGAACTTGACCCACTGCCTCTTGACCTCGTCAAACCAGATCTTCCGGCCCTTCGTGTAAGCATGCTGAATGAGCTCTCGTTCAGTTCCAGTATTCCGGAGTCCTCTAAGCCGACTCTCCGCTTCTCCGGAGCCTCCCAGGCCGAGCTGTCCGCAGCCCCGGGACTCCCTGCCATACGAACTTATAGTGCCGTCGATGTGGAGAGCATGGTAATGGTAGTCTCCAAGCGCGATAGAGATGACACCAGAGTTCTGAAGAGCTGGAACCCACTTCAGACCTGCCGCAGTGGAGTTCTCAGGATTCGGTCTGGACAGACGAGGATTCCAGCACGTCTCCAGGTAATCCTGTGTGCCGATGATAACTTCTCCTGCATTTCTGAATGCAGCAAACGTTCTGAACGATCCCTGGACATCGACTCGGCTATCACGCTTGCTCATAGTCTCCGGATCAGCTTGGAGATCCTTGAGCTCGACGATATCATCGACGTGACCTGTTGTGTCACGGTCGTGCCAGGACATCTTTGCCGCAAAGAACTTGCCCAGATCCGTGACGAAGACCACGAAGTGCTCAAGAACAATATAGTTGAGAACCTCTCCAACGGTCTGACCAAGCTCATGTGTAGCGTCGTCGTGGTCGCGAGCGCTTCGAGCGGGGCGAATGTAACTACTCTTAGGAACTGGGACCGTGTGTTGGACCACGAGGATATCCTTTCCGAGATCTGGGCCGTAATGCTTGCGGTTTGCCGTTGCCCATAGAATAATGCCGGCTCCATTGATGTGAGCGGAGCTTGTGTTCCATCCTGCAACCACCTTTCGCACGGAGCCGTTCGCCGAGGAAACCGACTGTTCCCGGAAAATGTGGGAGTGCTGCTCGCCATAGACGGGGGTCTTCTCTGAAATCTCGCGCTCGGCAAACACTATGCACCATGAGGGCTCGTTGATCGAGTACCATGACCAGATCTTTCCGCTGTCAGATAGCGCCAGAACATGAGATCTTCCGGACGAGAACTGCTTGATCGCAGTGACAGGATCATATCGGTCAACCGGCTGAGGGAATCCCGGGGGAAACCTGAGCGGCGTCAAGGAGCGTGCGTGGTCCGGACCAATTACCAGGCCATCAATGGCTCCAACAGAGTATATGACGCCCTTGGAGTTCAGAAGGGTAGTGGACCAACCGCCGCATTGAAGATCGGCAATGATACCGAGATCCCTGGACCCATACATCTCGACTGGGTACGGGCGGTGCTCAATCTGCCGAACAACCTGCGGACGGCCACGCCTCAGAATGGGACCACGTCCCCTAAAGAGACCATGAGGAGCGGGCAGACTCGCCTTCGGATCTTCCTGACCGAGTGCGCCACGTGAGTTTTCGCCCCAAGTGAACACGCGAGTGTTATGGACCAGGTTCTTGTACAGCTTTTGCCAACGCCTCCCATCAGCTGGGGCAGCAATGTGGTCAGTAACTCGAAAGGTCCTCTGGGTTACTCCCTTCCAGAAGGCCGAGTCGTAGCGAAGGTCCGGTTTGGCGAGATCCGTACACGTGCCACAAAGTGCGAGGAAACTTGGAGCATCGAGAAAGGGTATGATGCAGTCGCGAAGGACATCCATCGGAAGAGTGGTCAGCGGACTCGGGCCAGGAATATCTGGAGCTGCGGAGACCGGCTGGTCGAGATTAAGACCCATGTCGTCCGCCATGGCGGCTCGTGCTGCTGCCCCGGATGGGTTGAAGGCTGGGAACGTGGAGGATCTTGGTAGAACAGGTTCGAGGGTGCGAATCGTGAGTTGTTGTTGGAGGTGGGGTGTTTACGCACGGTAGGTTGAGAGTTGGCTGTGTCCGCTGCGTGGATGCCTACTCGGGTATGCGCAGGCGGTGACGTCGCTGGCACGTGAGTGGGGCTGACCGTAGCCATCGAATCCCGCAAGCACCCGCATTGGAAAGACAATGGTTGCCGCATAAGAGGCATCGATCTCTTTTCAAGTATACGTACCAGAAATGGGGTATATGCCAGTGCGGGCATACGCATTAAGGCATACATAAAACCAATTATGCCCATAATTCAATTATGTCTCTGTGTTGAATGCCGACAACGCCAGGTCGGAATCATTCGCCTGTGCACTTTGTGAATGTGTCGCATATATTTTCTCGGTCATTCTTGTAGATCATGATAAATATAGACTGGTCGGCTTATCGGCTTAGTATTATGCAAACTGAAGATTCGAACTTGGTGGAGCCAGACCCTGTGCAACATTTAACAGCTTCTCAACTCAACTCGTGAATGAAGCCTTTCCTGGCCTCAGTTGGCAGATTTTCCAATAGTATTTCAACTAATCAAATCTATCTGCGACATGGATTATTCAAAACATAAATGTCATAAACCAACTGGATTCATATACCTTGCATGGCTGCAATCAGGAGCTCGCTCCCTTCTTCAACTCCAGCTGCTGATCCACCACATCTGTGACCTGCTGCTTCCAGTCCTTCCACAACATCCCTAGCGCCTTCTCAGCCTTGCTGGTGTCAATTTTTCCCTGCGCCGGCGGGTCCGGGGCGTTGCCCCAGTCCTCTCCGGGATACCGATTCTTGACGAATTCGACCACCTCAGCCCAATCATCGAAGCGAGGCGCAGAGACTATGAACTTCTCGTACCCGGCAATGTCTGGACGCAAGGCCTTGACATGAGCCTGAGCAACATCGGTGACGTGCACGCTGTCCCTGATCGGGATGAGTTGATCTGGACCTTTAAGCGAGGCCCAAAACATCGCGGGCGTCCCCGAGATATCCTCGAAGGATTTCTGGAGGAGGTTGCGGCTAAATATGAAGGTCGGATGAAGGCTCACGACACTATAGTGCGGCTTGTGTTGGGCAAAGAACTCCCGCGATGCCTTGGCTGCGAGCAACTTGGACGCGTGGTAGGCAACGAAAGGGACCTCGAAGTCAAGATCCGGCGAGACATCCAGTTCGTACTTGTGGTCCTCTGTCATGCACGTGTTAGAATGTTTCAGACTAGACACAGGCATTGGATTCCACGCACCCGTGATGGCCTCCTCAGGAGCGGGCCAACCCGTCCACGGCATCAGATCGGCAATGGAGCTGGTGATGATAACCTTCTTGATACCGCTGACTTCCTTTGCTACCGCCAACATGGTAGTTGTGCCAAGAACTGCAGGCTCAATGTGGTCTTTCTTCCAGTTGTGGCTCTGCAAATGGTCAATATGTTGACAACCCCGGCGCAAGGGTCAGCTCACCTGAGCTACTACGGGTGATGCGACATGGAAGACGTATGTAACGTCGTGGAGAAGGCCATCGTACGCATCGGGTTTCGTGATGTCCGGAACGACCACAAACTCGGCCTTGGTGCCAAACTTGGTGCAGAAGAACTCTTGCAGCTTTTACACCTGTGCCTCTCTCCGGACGCTGCCTCGCACACGGTAGCCGGCCCTCAGAGCCTCAAGGACTACGTGGGTGCCGAGAAACCCGGCAGCACCGGTGACCTGAGTTCAGGCATATGTCAGCCTTTCCGATTCACGAGAAACAAGCAAAGTAAACTTACAAAAACAAGTTCGGCAGGCATCGTCTTTTACTTCCTTTCCCGAGACTCAATCTGATTCCGATACAGATGTACTCACATGGTCCCAGAGTTTATGAAGTAAATGTCAAATTGTAGGTTAACTCATCATCGTCGCATACCAATCTCTAGACATTCCCAAATGTGTCGAAGTTCACTTGCGTGCGAATGCCAAGAATGGCTCCGCGATCAGTAATCCCGTGCCTATAGGCAGACAGAGTCGCACATACGATCAAGATTAGTATACTCAATTGAAAAACCTCCGAGGCACCTATTTTGTGATTATTTGAAGGCGAGTAGATTACTCGATGAGGCAGCTCTACGTCAGAGGGTGGGCAAATCGGCCAGATGCTCAAAATAGTAACAATAATAGATAAGAACAGTTAGCATGAAAATGAGACATGTGCGCGATTTATGCCTAGCCAAAGTTTCATTTCCGTCGGAACGGCAGGGACTCGCCGCTGCCGCCGCTCACCGAGCTATAAGATGGGTAAGTAGAAGCAGCGCACGTCGAATGCGCATGGCGAGTTGCTCGCGCGTGATGCAGTGGAAGCAGTGGCGTGCGGGCGGCTACGCGCGGGAAGAAGCTCTCGCGTTGCTGCATCGAAAGGCGACGTCAGTGGTGAGATGGCGAGGTGGTGCACCAGGGCCTGGGGTCCCGAGGCGTCGCAGCGTGGCAGCACTCTGGCAGCGCTAGCCTCCCCCTCATGAGCCGAGGCGGCCACTTTCGAGTCGTCGCCGTGGTCGCAGCTGTTTGCGTGTCGGTGCGACACTTTCTAGTCGTTTCGAAGTCGTGCGGCCGCTCCAGCAAACGTCCGGCAGCTGGGGCGTTGCGAAGGGGCAAGCTCGGGCGTGGCAGCTTGAGTGCGGTACGGCGCATCTAAACTGGCGTCGATCTGACGGTGCGCTGGCAGCGCAGCGATAGGTGGCCAAGCGGTGTGACGGTCCCTGGCTCTGCGACAAGTTGCGTGAAAAGGCTTGGCCCTGGCCCTTGGAAAGCTTGCTTCGTCGAGGGCCTGAGATGCGCGAACAGGCCCTTGCATCAGCTCGCGCCTCTGGACGCGCCTCACGCCGCTGTGGAAACGGAGGGTGGCGGCGGGGGGAGCAATGCTGCCAGGCCGGGGCGCGGGCGCGTTGCAGGCGCGGCCAGACCGGCAAGGTTTTCGCTGCGTCGATGATGAGACGAACCCCCGGAGCCCCTCAGGCGTGCCCCGGCCTCTGCCGGCGCGCCAGGACGATCGTGCGTGGGCCGGCTGGAGCGCCCGCTTCTCCTCAGCCCTCAGCCCTCTCTCCCAAGAGCCCAAGCATTCTCCAAGCATCGCAATCTTGCAACCTCCCCCATCGCCCTGCATCGCGCCCATCGAGGAATGACGACTGTGTCCATCCCCACGCTCCCCACCACCGCCGGCCGTCGGTCATGCCGCGTTGCGATCGAGTAGACGGTTCCGAACGACCACGACGATGCCGTTTCGCGAGGACTTCGCGAGCGCCGGCCGGCGCACGTCGGTCGACGCCGATGAAGCTGTGAGTCCCACAACGCCCCCCGCGCCGTCGCATGCCCAGCTCTCGTCGCGATGCTGACCGCAGTGCAGTCATGCACTCCCTTCGCGCTTCCATCCGACGGCGTGATCATCCTCGGCCCCTCATCCACCATTACGCTCTCTGCCGACGCCCTGTTTACGCCCGCCTGCACCGCCGTCCCAACCACCTCGCGCGATTCCTCCGATGTGATCGACATGCAGGACCCCTTCTACGCGTCCGTTGCTCCCCAGGTTTACGCGACGGGCGCTGCGACTGTTATCGCGTGGATGCTCGTTATCATGCTTCTCATTACGCCCCGTACCTTCTTCGTCGGAGGGCCTGGGGGACGATCCGGGCTGCTGGGAAGGCGTGGAATGATCAGCGGGGCCGGTGGAGGCAATTCTTTAATTGGAGTCGGATCGCGGCCCTGGCTTCAGAAAGTTGCAGCATTGACTGTTGCTATCTCCATGACCATCGCCACAGCCGATACCTTCCGGATCGCGGAACAGCAGTATCATGACGGATACATGGACGCCACGGCCATCCGCCAAGAGGTCGTTGGCGGCCTGGAGATCAAGATATCGCGACTCATCTCCGACATATTTCTACTACTGGCACAAGTCCAGACTCTCATCCGCCTCTTCCCGCGTCATAAAGAGAAGGTCATCATCAAATGGGTCGGGTTCGCGTTGATTATACTGGACATGACGTTCAGCTCCATCAACAATTTCATGGGACACGACGTTGGCCGGCCTCGACAATTCAAAGACGCGATCCCCGCCCTCAGCTACCTGTTCGAACTGGCTCTCAGCATGCTGTATGCTGCTTGGGTTCTTTACTACGCCTTGACGAAACGACGATATGCTTTTTACCATTGGATGATGTACAACATTACCTTGGTCGCTCTTCTTTCCGTTGTTGCTATTCTAACGCCTGTCGTGTTCTTCGCGACGGACATCTCGGACTACAGTGTCGCCGGTTGGGGCGACTATTTCCGTTGGGTTGGTGCTGCTGCTGCCAGTGTCATTGTTTGGGAGTGGGTTGAACGCATTGAGGCGTTGGAAAGAGAAGACAAGAAAGATGGAATTCTAGGAAGGGAGATTTTCGACGGTGATGAGATGCTGGACATCACTCCCTCAGAAGAAATCAACTGGCCAGGCATACGCCGCGATCCCCACGGCAAAGGTGACCGAGGGAATGGAGGTGGCGTGTATTCATCAGCACGTGGCTTCGGCTACGAGGGCATCGCCCAGCGCAACAGCCGAGTCCGACAGTCTCAGTTCGAGGACCGAAACTACATTCCACTGGGCCGGGTGCACTCCCACCAACTCGGCACGGAAGCAGGCACGAATTCTGAGACACCCGGCTTGGCTCCCGCGGGTGGGCCGACTGTTCCCCCACCCACTGCAACACCAATCAGCAGAACGGAGACGACCAGCGCATCCAGCGCTGTTTATGCCGTTCGTTATCACCCAGTCCCTGACCCGACACCGCCAGTTGCCAGAGAACAATCCACGGTTGGTGAACACATTCGGTTCGACTTGGGCAACATGCATCGGCGCAATACGTCGATGACCGAGGATTCTCAACCGATGGCCAAAGACATCGATCTTGAGGACCAAAAACCACCTCAACACACGGTTACCATGTTTGGACGATTCAGCCCTCTATGGCAACATCTCAATCCTTTCAGAAGGCGACGAACAACACCCCCGCCACAGATATTGAGCGCGAGAGTAATAGAGCCGTTGGAAAAGGAGCTTCCGCCAACTCCGCCGTCGCCATCACAGCCTTCAAGTAATCAAACACGCTGGGGTGTGAAGGGAAAGATAGGCGCTTTCCTCGCGGAGCAAGGTGAAAGGCTCTTCGAAGGGGGCGAGCACAGGTCGAAGGACGCCAATCTCCCCATTACGGTCATCCCGGCTCAACCACGTGGGGGACGCACATGGTCTCCGGACGCTTTGAAGGCTCTATCAGAGGCGTCGCAACACAACATTCACCGCACAGACGATTCGGCTTCTCAGAATGGTGCCGCAGATCAAGACAACGGATCGGGGGGCGACTCGACAAACGCAAATCTGCCCGGAGAGGCATCGAAAGCACCGCGCATAACTATCGAAGCATTGGGAGCATCTGATTCTCGAATACAGGTGCATGACTACGCACGGCCTGGCAGCGCTTCGGGTCCCGTCAGCCCTATGTCGCCAGTCAGTTTTGGTGGTCCGCTTCGAACGCCGCCGCCGCATGATGGAGCGCGGTCTTCACGGTGAGCACGTCATAAGGCGAGATAATCGGATCTCGCCATGGGTTTTTGGATTTATCAGGAGTTGGAGGACAGCGTTATTGCATGGTTTCGGGGCAAAAGCACATGTTTTGCAATGCATGGGGCAGGGCGCATTTGAGTGTTTCGGATTGGAGATAATGATACCCAGGGTATTCGGGAGCAGGAGTGGAGGCATCTGTCCGGCCGCAGGGGCCGAGTTCTGGCCACCCACGTATAGCTTTGGCCACCCATGCAGCAGGTTTTGTCTGTATGTCCTTACATAAATAACACATTTCATGAACGCAACGCAGTGCGAGGCGCCAGGGCTCGGCCATGGATGATTCGACGCGGAAGCGCGGAAGGCTAGTCATGATTGGCGTGTGCCAGCAAAGACCAGGCCCGAGCTCCCTGAGGTGGGTGGCAGGGCGGCTGATTGCGTAGGTCCGCTCGAGTTGCGCCCATATCAGCACAGCACTGTGGCACTGGCACTCGCACCCACGCGACCGCTGCCCAAGCGCCCATCTACTTTTCGAGCGGCCAGAGTCCTGCGAGGCATGCGCCATCACAAGTAGACTCGCCACCCCGCGCTGCCGCCCCTTCTATCATCGCTCGTTCCTCGCACGCGACGCAGACACGCAGACCGCCATGTCGCTGTTCGGCACGTCACCGGACGACCCCCCGCAGTCAAAACAGCCGTCGACGCTGTTCGACGACGAGTCCGCGCCCGCCAACAAGACCACCTCCAGCCTGTTCGGCGACGACGCCGATGGCTCCGACTCGCCGTGGGCCTATCCGACGCCCAAGAAGGCCCCTCGCGCCAATGTCGTCAAGACCCTACTGCCCGCCGGCGACGTGCCCGAGAGCTACGTCGACACCTACGACGCCCTGCTCGACCAGGGCGACCGCTTCGGCAGCGGCGTCAGCTTGAGCGGGGTGAGGAAGTTGCTGAGTGGCAGCAACCTCGGGCCAGACGTGCAAGGCAAGATCCTGGACATCGTTGTGCCGAACGGGCAGGAGCCGGAGAGCGGCATCGGCCGTGGGGAGTTCAATGTGCTGCTCGCGCTGGTAGGTCTGGCGCAGGAGGGTGAGGACGTCACTCTCGACAGCGTCGACGAGCGCAGACGAAGTAGGTTTTTTTCCCCCAGCTGTCCCTTTTTGCCACCGTCACGGTAGCTCACATGGTCACAGACCTACCGGAACCGTTGCTCAGTATCTCAAAGCCTCAGAAGAAAGAGGAGCCCGAGGACGAGCCCGCGCCTGCGCCCATCTCTGAAACGCCTCCGACGGCGCCGAAGACCTATCAGCCTGCCACACCCGTGACCCAGTCCACTCCCACGATGCGCAAGACGTCCTTTGGACTTGATGCCGATCCATGGAACAGCCCGGATGTGCACAAGGGTCACAATCACTCTGCTATCATGGATTCTCCTCGAGCGAATGGTAGTGGTGCGCCTACGCCCGCCATCTCGAACGGTAACGGATTTCCTAGGACTACGAGTAACTTCACGACTGCGGCGGACCCGTCCGAGAGCACCGGAAACGGGAATACTTTAGGCAAGGACCCGTCATCCAATGGAGATGGCGCTGGCTGGGGAGGGTTTGGAGAATCTACGGGCAATGGCTTCTCCAACGCCGGCCTCGGAGAAGGATTCGGCGTCCCTGCAGGAGAAGGCGACGGTAATAACGATCCCACAGGGTTGGGCAGGTCTCTCGGCGGAGGAAGGATGACCAATAATGGAGCTGAAGAGGTCGTCACTGTCACGACCATTCCCGAGAAGGAGGGCATTTTCCTATTCCAGCACCGCAACTACCAAGTCTGTAGTGTGCGCCGGAACAGCAAGGTTGTGAGGAGATACAGTGATTTCGTTTGGTTGTTGGATTGTTTGCACAAAAGATACCCGTTTAGACAACTGCCTTTGCTTCCACCCAAGAGGGTTGCCAGTAAGTACTCGCTTTCAAGACTTTGGGACCATGCTCTGAACAGAAACAGTAAACGGCAACTACCTCGCAGCTGATGCGTCATTCGTCGAGAAACGGAGGCGGGGCCTTGTTAGGTTCCTTAATGCTTTGGTCCGGCATCCAGTTCTTAGTCAGGAACAGCTTGTCATCATGTTCCTGACCGTCCCAACGGTAGAAGTCTGACCCATCGCTATTGCGCAAATGAAAAAGTAGCTGACGTCCATCAGGAACTTGCGGTATGGCGAAAGCAAGCCACTATATCCGTTCAGGAGGAGTTCGTTGGCAGAGCGCTGCCTCCGGGACTTGAGGACTCTCTCCCACCAACTCTACAGGAAATGTTCGACACCGTTCGATCTGGTGTACGCCGCTCCGCCGAGATGTATATCAACCTCTGCCAGCTGATGGAGCGCCTGTGCAAGCGCAACGAAGGCATGGCTGCTGACTACATGCGCTTTGGCTTGGCGCTCCAGGCTTTGACTGAGGCCTCCACGGACACCTATGCTGTGGACACTAATGATGTTTCGCTCCTTAATGAGGGCCTCAACTCCACGGCCAAACACCTCCAGTCCTCTCAGAGTCTGTTGGAAGACGAAGCTAGAGCGTGGGACGAGGGAATGCTAGAGGACTTGAAGAGGCAGAGGGACTGCCTCGTCAGCATGCGGGATTTGTTTGATCGCAGGGATCGTCTAGATCGTGACAACATCCCGCAGCTTGAGCGGAGGATACAGAACAATGAGAACAAGTTGCAGGGTATCAGGAACCGGCCCGAGCACCTTGTCAAGCCTGGCGAGGCTGAGAAGGTTGAGGAGGCTATCGTGAGAGTATGTTTGACTACACTTCCTTCATACCTCATGAATAAGGTTGAGCATTTGCTGACGGATTATGTACACAGGACAAGCAGTCTATCGTCAACCAGCACGCACGCAGCGTGTTCATCAAGGAGTGCATCCGTGATGAGATCATGTTCTTCCAACAGTCGATGTACCATGTTAGCAAGCTTCATCAAGACTGGAGCCAGGAGCGCGTCAAGTATGCCGAATTGCAAGCAGACAACTGGAGGGGCCTCAGCGAGGAGGTTGATGGAATGCCCCTGGGTGACTGAGCAACTGATCGACAGCGGCATATGCCATCGGCATACATCCAATTTCACTTCATTTCATGGTAGGCAGCGATGAGAGGAGGTGAGGCGACGATATACACGCGTTTGAGAGCGTTACTGTACGAGTCAAGTCAAGTCTTTCATTTCTGGCGTGGGTGGTTTGTGCTTTCCTTATTGATACCACTGGGGCAAGGGCTCTCGGCCAAAGGTCCTGGGGGAAACTGCATCTGTCCAGTCGTTTTGTCTCCATTCCCGTGTACAGCTAGTCATCCGTTGCATTCGGTCATCAACAACAAGAAATTTCACGTCTGTTATCCATCAATCTGGCATTCATCATTTCTGTTCAGCTTATCTTTTGATCGGCCACCATGGATCTGGCGGCAAAATGCACAAGGTCAGAGACCCGGCGAGACTCAGTAGCGGAGGGCTCAAAGCCTGTATACCACTCGAAAGACGAACTGCACGCGACGTCCTCTTCACCAGGCTCGCTTTCGGGCAAAGCTCCATCAAACTCTATGGCTTTAAGGTTCAAGGACAAGCAATATCATCATCACCCATACCCGGCGGCAGGACCAGCAAAAACCCCAGTCTCAACATCGCCCCCGCCCAAGCTTCTGGATAGAAAAACAGAGGTAAACCGCCAGGTGGCTGAGCTCATTCAACGATGCCACGACGAAATACTCTTCCTCGACAATCCCGACGCCACCCGCCCAGAAATGCTGTCCATTTCGCAGGAGATAATCATCCAGCACCGCACCAGACAGCTCGACCAGCTGGTTCAGACCGATGGCCCGAACTGGAGAAAGCTCAAGAAAGACCAGATCCGGCTTTGGACAATGATCAATACGATTTTCAGGAGCGATTGGCTCCCGGAGGTCAAGCAATGGGCACCTTTGTTGGGCAAGATAAAGCTGGACGGGGTCATGAACGAGTCCACGCAGCTCCCGCTGTACAGAAAGGACGTTGAGCTCGCGCAAAGAATATCACGGCAGCGGCTTCCGCCGTCGAACACTTGGACGATCCTTGAGGCGCTCTACGGGAGACAGCCTATTCACAAAGTTGTCCTCAGAGACAGTCGGGTGCGCAACGCATATGACGAGAACTCGGATGGACTAGTGACGAGCACTGTTGCCAGGTGGGTTGCAAAACATGGGGACGTGGCGGCGTGCAAGCTCTTCATCAAGATTGGCAACGCGCGGAAGCGAAGGGTGAGTTGACGGTGTTTCCTTATCTTATCGAGCCCCGGGCTTGGCAGCTGGGATGGATGGTCTGGACAGGCTGCGTCACCGCTCGAGGGGACATCCCGTCACCACCTGGGCATTTTGCACTCCGCCGGTCCGATCTTCCCCTCCACCCCACTACTCCTGCGCTTCGTCTCCGCTTTCCGCCCGCCACCAAGATGCCTCCAGCTTACACAACGGCGCAAAAGTCTGCCATCCAGCAGGTCGTCAACTTCACCAGCTGCGACCGCACGACCGCCGCACGGGTAAGCCGCCCACCGTTGCACATCCACGCGCAGCCCGTGCTGACATGAGCGCAAGATTCTCAGAAACCACAACTGGAACGCAGAGCAAGCCATCAACGGGTAAGTTTCGCCGCTCGTTCCTTCTTCGCCCCCTCGCCGTTGCTCGCCGCCGTCGGATTGGCAGCCGGGAGTCCGCTTCTAGAAGAATTCGCGGCTGCGCAGACAAGAACAGTGGCTTGAGACAGCGGAGTAGGGTAGTTTCATAGCACACAATAGCGACCACCGCGAGGTGTCGCTGTGCGTTGTTCTCCCCTTCGCATCCAGGCGCGTGATTCTAGGCAGTCATGAAGCCTCTCGTGCGCTCCTACCACGCGCGGACACGAAAAGCAAGGCCGCGCCACCACGCGTCTTCCCTGCATCCTCTCTTCTCCTCCAACGTCACATCCGCCTCCTGCAAAGACCCTTCATCCAACTTCCTCCACACAATATGCCCCGCCCGAAAACGGCCCGCCGCAAGGCTGACAACGATCATACGAAAGCCCCAGCTTACAAGAAACCAAGGTACTTCAACAATGGCAGCGGCGGTGCGGGCGGCGCGAAGCCCTACGAGGCGAATCTGAATCAGATCTTCGACAAGTACATCGACAACCCGCAGGACAAGGACACGGTCGGTGTCGACGGCACCATGAAGTACCTCGCCGACCTCGACGTGCCGCTTGACGACATAGCTTCACTCGCCATCCTGGAGCTCGTCCAAGCACCAACCATGGGTGAGATCACCCGCAAGGGGTTTGTCGACGGATGGACAGCACGAGGGTGAGTCACTGAAATTACGCTGACGCGCGAGCTCGAGACATTTCTCAGCTTGGAACACTTCCAATTACAGCGGCCTCAGTTAACCAAGAAACTTTTTCTTGTAGGGCCGACTCGATCGATAAACAGAAGACTGCCGTATCCCAGCTCCGCACTTCACTTTCCGATTCTTCGTCGCGTGCGGTCATGAAGCGCGTCTACAAACACACCTTCGTCGTCGCCAAGCCTCCCGGTCAGAAGGCCATCCCCCTCGAGCAGGCAATCGAGTACTGGAGGCTGCTATACTCGTCGAGCGGCTTGAACTGGGAATCATCCACAACGCCGTGGCTTGAGTGGTGGATTGAATTCTTGGAGAGCAAGTGGAAGCGCACCGTCAACAAGGACATGTGGGACCAGCTGTTCAACTTTGCAGAAAAAAGTTTGGACGACGAGACGCTGTCGTTCTGGAGCGAGGATGGCGCATGGCCCGGCGTCATTGACGAGTTCGTTGACTGGGCTCGCACGGAGAAGGGAAGGGGAGCAAAGCCGGAGAGAGACGAGGAAATGGAAGACTAGAGGTATGGCGGTCGCGAATATGGTGTGGAGAACATTGCGCAAGGCGGACTGGTTTGCGGCATGCCACTGCGGCAAAAATGCTGCGGTTGGAGGGCCGATGAAGTTGCTAATACCCTCATATTTCAAGTGCATCTCCTGTTCAGCGGATGGAGTTCCTAGTGGGTAGTTTACAAGCGCAGCAGACATATGGTGCCAGGGCTACTTTGCTACAGCGAAAAGAAACAGTTAAATGCTCCAGCACTCATTTACGAGCTCGCATGTGACCAACAGGGTGAGTTTACTTGCTGACAAGGTACAGGGTCTCAACCCCGCTTCGCCACCATCGTTCAGCCTTATGTTCTTTCAACTTTGCCGTCTCCTCTGTCTGGCCCTCCGACGTCCAATCTCAGAGCTCCTGTAATACACCAGCCCCAATGAAGAATCGCTGGGTCACCCATGTCTTGTATTTCGGAAGGCATGAACTCGAACGACGAGACTTTAGACCTGGAGTACCGGTGGAAGCGTGTACAATACTCGAGACGGTCGAGCGAAAGGATAACCTACCGAGAAAGGTCTGGAGCAACAGCGTTGGAAGATCCATGTCATCGAAGGCAAGACAGCCTATTACTATCGGACGAAACCCGAAGCAGCCACGATTACACCTGCGAGCCAAGCGCTCAAAACATATGAAGAATGCCGCATTTCGAGCTGCAACTTTTCCTCGGATAGCTCTCCTGGTCTCGTTCGGCATTGGTTGAAAATATGCGATGAGGTGTAATCTCCCCGAGCCCAGAAAAACATATACGTTATGCAATGTCAAGCTACTGCTAAGGCAGACCCCAGTCTGTGAGGCAAACAAGAAACTCCATGGGGCGATTGGAAGAAAGTGAGGTCTCTTGAAGGGTCCGTCCCCTCTGGGCGATTGGCTCTCCACATACTGAGAACAGCTCGGAGTCCTGACCGACCGCAAAGTAACTTGAACAGCGTCCTGCATTGTCTGAGGATTCAAGCTTGCGTACATGCTTTTTTTTTCTCCAGTGTTCTCTTTTATACATCCAGGAATATGCATTGGTATTGCACTACGGAATACGAAGCAGACGGCGATACCGATGACGATGAGAGCCGCTTCACTTACGGATTTGATCCTGGTATGGTCGAATTCTCGAGGTCGACAAAGGACGTCCTCGGCCGCAGCCCCACCCATCGAGCCTGGGGACGGATCAAACTGGCGTACTTCTTAGAGTCGAAGAGATAACCAATACGAGACTACTGTACAGACGCTGGAGTATCATACCTTGGCAATTGGTTAGAAGCTTGGCCACATTATGATCTGGATACCCCGAGTGAGCCTCAGCTGGTACTGGCTTGAGATTCTACCACAACAGACCATGGAATTACATTTGCTTGATTGATGCATGTAAAATTGAGCAGCACAAACACTTTCCGCCGATTTGGCCTCTCAGGAACTGAATATCTAGATGTAAGAAGCGATGGTCGAAGAGCGGAGTATCGTAATTGTGTGGTATTTCAAAGTGTCGACACTGGGTGTACTGCAACAAGGGGCAGAGGCAAATCCCACTCTCGACATACAGCAAAGAAGACAATCAGCGGTGGAGTACTCATCCTGTACGTGTGTGTGAAGTCTCGGACGTTACGTCACGCGCCACCTGCACGGACTTCTCGCTGGGTGGGCAGTCCGTGACCGCTACTCTCGAGATAGCAGCCAGCCACGGTGCGCCGGTCATCCTTCCATGGCGTCATTTCCTCGAAGTGTCCCAGAAGCCGGCGCTGTGCGAGATCAGACCGGCGAGGTACATACTCCGTACATGCGTGAAGAAAAATCTCTGCAAGAAAACGCGCCGGAAGCGCAACCGGGCTGCCGCGAGGCTGCGTGCAGCGGGCAAGCCAGTCAGACGGGAGCGATCCGGCACCCCTGCTGCGGTATCGACGATGGATGGCGCTGGCACACTGGGGGGGGGGTGCGCCACGGCAGGGTGGCCCTGAAACGGCGCCTTTGCCGGGGCTTGTTTCGCGTCTCTGAACCCCGACCAAGCGCGCCAGCAACCCCACGCTCCAGGCATTTCGACAACAATCGGCGCCGCTGGAGCTTGACGCGCGCCATGTAGACCGCCACCGGCCCGCATCCTCCTCCTTCGCTCCCTTCCTGGTTTATAGTTTGCACCCCGCACCGCTGAAACATCCAGACTGCGGTGTCTCTTCATCACCACTGCCTCAACCCGCTGTCTGGCCGTCTCCCTCCACCTGCCGCTGTCCGCAGTGCTCTGCGTCTGTCGTTCCCACCCGCCGCCCTCCATCCTGCGTTCCTGCGTCTCCACGCGCTCGACCACGGCTGACCTCAGTCGATGTCTTCGCCCAAGCAACCGAGCTACAACACCTTCCAGCAGCCGACCCCGCCGCAGCACCAGCGCCCAACCCTCAGCCTCCTCCAGCCCCCGAAGCCGCAGCTGCGCGTCCCCGGCATGGCGCGCCATCACCGCCGCACGCCGTCCACGCACCCGAGCTTCAACGTGTCGCGCACGAAGCCGCGGCGCTGGCCGCTGGTGCTCCGCTTCATCAAGGGCGCCATCCATGGCGCCATCTTCATGCCGGTGGCCCTGCACGCCCTCTTCACCGCGCTGGTCGTCTACCTCGACTCGACCGTCGGCGAGTTCGGGCTGCCGTCGTCCATCATCCCGTCGCTCTCCATCGTCGTGGGCCTGATGCTCGTGTTCCGCAACGGCACGTCGTACGACCGCTTCTGGACGGGCCGCAACCTGCTGAACGAATGCTGCACCTGCGTGCGCAACCTGACGCGCTCCTTCCTGGTCAACAGCACCAAGGTCTCGCTCAACGGCTCCGCCGCGGGCGACGCCTTCGTGCCGGGCGAGTCGACGGCCGCCGAGCGCGCCGACACGGAGCGCACCGTCCGCGTGCTGCTCGCCGTGCTGTACGCGCTGAAGCACAACCTGCGCGGCGAGTACGCGCTGTCGGGCGCGGCGCCGGCCTCGGCCTCGCACCCGGAGCTGGCCGCCCTGCTGCCCGCCGACATCTACGCCCACGAGGACCGCGGGCTCGGCCTGCCGCTGCAGCTGCTCGTCATGGTCGAGGCCTACATCCGCCGCGGCGTCGCCCGCGGCTGGTTCCACGGGCCCCAGGCCTCGCAGCTCACCGTGCAGATCAACAGCCTGACCGCCGCGTACGGCCGCATGGAGGCCATCCGGACGACGCCCATCCCGGTCGCGCACCTGATCCACATGAAGCAGGTCCTGGCGCTGTACGGGTGTGTGCTGCCGTTCAGCCTGGTGGATGAGTTCGGCTGGTGGAGCATGCTGATCGTGGCCATCATTACCTTCACGCTCTATGGCATCGACGGCATCGGCGAGCAGCTGGAGGACCCGTTCGGCTATGACAAGAACGACATCAAGATGGATGGGATTGTCGAGGACGCGAATGTGGAGTGCCTTGTGCTGCTGGACGAGTGGAAGAGGGATCAGACGGGCATGTTCCAATGAGTCGATCGTCTGCGGCATAGAAAATCGTGATGGGGAAAACGCATTATAGAACTCTCCTGGAATGGTAGGAGCCGACACAAGCACGGTCTAAAATGATGTGGTACAGGCAAAGAGGTAGAGTGCCATGCCATCGGCGTTCAAGCAGGAGCAGGTGTCTGGGTTACTGTAGTTTGGTCTTTGTTCAATGCTCACGGAATTTTACGTCCGGCACGAATAGACGGGTTTATGCAGTTATCTCTTCCCCTCAACTCTACTCGACAACCTGCTGTGTCTTGTTCTTCCTCCCTCTCGCATCCTCCTCCGCCCGCAAGTGATGCCATTCTGGCACGAACGCTTTGATGCCTATGCTCCTTTCACCCTGCTCCTCACCATCCACAGTCCACTTCAGCCCAAATCGCATCCCGGGCGTGTACCCTCCTCCACCGGCTCCCATCCCCTCCGCTGCTACCTTCACATCCGTCATCATCTCCAACCGACAGAGCGCCAATCCTATATTTCCTGCTCCCGCCAGCCATTTCCCCGCGCTCCTGTTAGCATTCCTCCTCCTACCCACACCCCCCTCCCCGCCCTCTCCCTCGCCACCGGCCACCTTCTTGATATCCGCCGCCTCGGCGGGCAACCCCTCTGCCGTCCCGTCCTCCACAAACTCCAACCGCTCCGGCTCCGGCCCGTCCAGATCATACAGCCGCACGGGCAAAATCCTCTTCCTCACCACCCCCGTGTGCTTCGTCCGGATCGTCAGCTCCTGCCCCACATAACACCCCTTCCTGAAGTCCACCCCCCGCATCAAATCCACATTGCTCTCCAACGGCAACGCCTCCTCCGCCCTCATCTCCCGCGGCCCCTCCGGCACGCCGTACAGATACCTCCTCACCGTATACTCCCGCACCCCCACCCTCTCCAGCCGCTCCAACGGCGCCGGCAGCCCGCCCCCTCCCGGCACCAGCACCCTGTGCCCGAACCCGGGCGCGCGCGCGTCAGGCAGATGTACGACGCCGGCGCCACCGTCCCCCCCCGCACGCAAGCCTTCCAGCGTCGCCGCGAGCCCGGCGTCCCCGTCTGCCGCCGGCGGCAGCCATGCGGCCCAGACGGCCCACTCGCCCTCGTCGACGACGCGCAAGCGCACCTTACTACGCAGCCTGTGGCGGCGCAGCACGCGTGCGAGCGCGTCCGCACCGGCGCCATCGACCTCGATGAAGCAGGCCCAGTCGGCGTCGGTCGCGGCGCCAGTCGCGACCGTGGCCGGGCCCGAGGTGGTGACGGAGGCGGCGTTGGCGGCGGCGGTCGGGTAGACGAAGGCGTCGTGCAGGACGCGGCCCTGGGCGTTGAGGAAGGCGGTGTACCAGCCGGTGCGCTGGGCGGGCGCGACGTTGTTGGTCGTCAGGCCTTGGAGGAACTTGGGGGCGTCTGGGCCGGAGAGGGCGATGAGGCGGCGGGTGGGGAGGGGGGCGGCTGCCGCGGCGGGTGGAGGGTTCGTCGTCGCCGTCGGGGCGGTCGTGGTTGTGGCGAAGGTGCGGATGCGATTGTTGCGGGTGGATGGCGGGGATGCGGTTGCGGCTGCGGTTGCGGAGGAGCTGGTGTGCGCGGCGGCGGCGCGGCGGAGGCAGCGCGTGCAGACGAATGGCTTGAGCAGCGAAGGCGCGCTGCCGGCGCTCGGGCGGGAGAGCATTGCTGCTGTTGGGACACGCGAATTGAGTTGGTGATGGAGAGGTGGAAGAGGTGGAAGCTCTCCGAAGAAACTTCGTCATAGAGCGCGCTCGGCTTTGATATCGGATAGTGCCGATTTGCTGACAATTCCGGCATCCCAAACCCTACTGGTTGCCTAATTGGTCGATCACTCCTTCTCCACAGATTACGTTTTGTGCTCATAGGAATTTTTAGTTTTTGACTACCGGAGTAACTCCCGGTTCGTGTCCACCATCATCATTCATGCATTAGACCTATGAAGCTTTGCCGAGCTGTTCAAATCATTATTTGCCCGCGTCCTTCACGACGCCATTCAAGTATCCAAGCAAGAAATTCTTATCGACCGGCGTAGTAGGGGCACCGCTCACACTACCCCTAGCACTCCTGGGAGCAAGACCCTCTCCGGGAGCAGAATTGATGCTGCTGATGCGAGACCTGTCCCCCAGGGATCCAAGCTGCTTCTCCGGCAACGGGCTGACAGGACTGGTGATGCCAGACGGCAAGGCCTTGGGGCTCTGCGTTTGTTGCTTGCCGAACAGTGACAACAGAGCCGTCTTTTGGTCCGAAGTTGCGCTCTCCCTGCGATCAAAGGACTGCGACGGTAACCTGGATGGCGACGGCGAAATAGCGTTTCGCGGGCGGCGTAGAATTTGAGGCGTGAATTGAGGAGCGAATGGCTTGGGTGCCTCGAGTACATGTCTCGGAGAGGCCGTGTCCCGGCGCTGAACTGGCGCTGCTGGCGTATGCTTGGGGCTTGGGGTTGCAGATGCCTGAGGACGCGCCAGAATGGAGAACTGCGGTGTCGCCTGCCGATCAGGCCTGGATTTCGGCCTTCCCTGGCTCCTCGGTGATGATTGTCCGTTCGATTGAGGCACCTTAGTGTGCTTGCGCAGCTGCTCAAAGTCAGGTGCGTTGAACGGTCCGGAAACAGTGGCCGATGTTTCTCCGGCCTTGTTGTGATTGGTCATGTCGGTAGGAGGAACTGGCGATTCAGCAGATGCATAACTATCTTGCGTGCTGTGCTGTGCAAGTTGCTGCCGATCAATGCTGGGGCTCTGCGCCGACAGCTCAGCCGGTTCAGCAACCAGGCTCTGTGCAGGCATCTCCTGTGGGGGCGAGACTGGCCCAGAAACCGACGCCTTTCTGAAGAGGCCTAGTAAGGCATCTTGCTGGGCATTCCTAGGCTTGGTGGCAAACGAAACCGGAGGGGGCTGTCCGTCTACAAAGTTGCTGTTCTGATCCGAGTCGTTAGGCCTGCCTCCGGGTCCTTGGGGCAGCTCAGGGATGGGCAACGGCGATGTTTGCTCTTGAGGGCGATTCGACTTGTAGATCTCCGCGGCAGCAGTGAACGGCTTTATAGAAGGTTGGGGAGAAGGCTGTTGCTGTGCAGGGGAGCCGCTCTTGAATGCGTTAAGCAGGTTCATCGTGTGCTCATTGAGCCTGGGCGGAGGAAGTTTGGAAGCTGGAGGTGCTACCACACCTGGTGGAGCCTCGGAAGGTGTGCCTCTGGCAAACTCAGGATCACCAGTCCCTTGGTACGGCCTATGTGCAGGGCCCGGTTGCTGCTGGAAGCCTGGCCGAGGAAAATTGTCTTGCTGGGGATACGGCGGAGGCTGCGGATTCCAGGATGCAACAATTTGTTGATGCTGAGGGGGCGGTCTAAAGTTCGGGACAGGAGCAGGCGGCATGTTCGTCGGACCACCGCCAAAATACCCATTGCCCGGTTGAGGCACAGGCATTTGATGGGGGCCTTGCTGAGCAGGCGAGTACGGGAATGACGGTGGAGGTGGCATATCGGAGAATTGAGGTGGATGGGGATGCTGATGGTGTGGGGTTCCGGGCTGTCCTGGTGTAGAGCTGATCTGCTCAAACGGAGTCAAAGGTGGCAAACCTGAGGACCCCGGAGAATGCATTGGCTGAGTCGGTCCACCTTTCAGCAGCGCCAGAAGAGGGTTGGGTGAAGCAGCTGATGGCATCTGGGGAGGTGCGCCTCCTTGGCCACTGACACTCAACATGCGCTTCAACGCTGAAGCAGCGTCCGGGACTATCTCTGGGGGAGAAGTAACTTCGGGCAGGTTTGTCGTGTCTGGTTCGGGCTTGGATTGCCGTAAACCAGCGATCAGTGATTGAAGGTGGCTGTCTGGTGAGACCCTGTTCTGAGCCCCATACTCCGCAGCTGACTCGTCCGCAGCCGTGTCCTCCTCTGCAACTGTATCCGTAGAGACCGGCGCGAACTGGTTGACGGCTCGGCGGGCCAGTTTGTTCTGTTGCTTGATCCAATTCTTGAGGGGGCCCAAGAACGGCGCAACCATGTAGAACATGTTTTCCTTGTAGAGATGCTCTCCCGTCCCTTGGCCCTGGTTTTGCTTCTTTTTCAGGGTCGGCAGCTCGGATATCTTGTACCAATCGATTTTCTGGGTCTTCTTAATATCACGACAGCCACACAGCGGAACAAAGGAGACTTACACTGATCTCTTTGCGCGTCCGAGGCTCGAAGTAAGTATCCATGGGCACTCCACGGAAGACGTACAGGCGCATGTGCTGCTCCCTCATCGACACCTCAATGGACTTCATCTGCGAGTCGTCCTTGACCAGCCCGGCAGCTCTTGCGTCAAAGCCCGTCTCCTCGTAAACCTCTCTCACTGCGCAATCAAGATCATCCTCGTCCTTGTTGATTTTGCCTCTCGGAAAGCTCCACCTTGCGCCCTTCTTCCAGCCCTTGACGAGAACAACGTGGTCCATGGCATCGTTGAGGAGGATTGCACCGCGCACGGGCACGCGGGTCTTGTAGGCCAGGAATTCGGAGTAGGCGGCGGAATGGTAGCTCTCGGCGAACTCGGAGAACAGCGGGCAGTGTTGGAAGATCAGCAGACAGAACTGCTTCAGGTTCATGGACGGCAGCGAAGGGTCGAGCGGCCGAATGAAGTCCTCGTAGAACCAATGGGCCTCCTCGACCTGGAAGCAGATCCGCTCTACGGATTCGAGCTCCTCCTTGGGGAGGTTGATGATGAAGCGCACGCATAGGTCATCGAGCCCTGGGTCACGCAACGGTCAGCCGCTGCCTCGAGCACGAGGTGATGTGTTGCATGAGGCATTACAGTCAACTAGCCGCATTTTTGTTGTGTCTGCCATGCTGACCGGTGTCGCTGGGCATATCCGCGCGGCGGGCGTCAAGGCAGCGGGACGGCGGGCAGGCCGGGGCGGGAGCTGCAGGGAAGGCAGCGGCGGGCCTGGACTCAAGCGACGGCAGCCGCGATGCGGGATCGGAGGGCGCGGTGTGTTGGGACTCGGGGCAGTGCAGCCACGGGCCTAGGCGCGGTCGCCGATGTTTGGGTTGGGGTTGGGCTGGTGTTGATGCAGCAGCTCTGGCGAGCGATCGGGACGAGCTGCTGCGTGGCCGACGCCACAGAGGGGGTGACACCCGCGCACAGATCACCTTCCCGCCTTCTTTCGCGAGCATTACACGTCCACGTCCGCACCCCCTCCGCGCAGCACGTCTCGCTTCGGCCGTCCCAGTCGCTCTCGCTAGGTAGTCGTCTTAACTGTACCTCAAAGGATAGCTCTAGACGTACCGAAATCAAGATGGCCGCTCTTTTTCCCGCAAGAAATAATGTGTTTCGAGTGCAGCCAGTTTTTCTGCTTCTACCGTAGGCATCTCACGTTCCCAGGGGGCTCGGCACTGGCCTTTCTCCCTCGGAAAAATACGGCCTAGACTTAGTCAGACGGAGCAATCGGGGGTAGTTTTGTCGCGTCCCGCAGACTGCAGATGCCGGCCTTCGAAGTGGCGGTGCACAGCCTCACTTGCCCGGAGATCATGCGCGGATTGGGGCAGGAGCTCTGGCGTGTCTGGGCGGGCTGGCGGCCAGGAGAGCGGCGTGCGGAGCTAGGGCGCTGTCTCGAACGTCATCCGCCAGCAACCTGCTTTGTGCCGACACTGACAACGCTACTTAACAAACGCCCTCCTCACCCTCTTTTTCCGCTCAAAGCTCACCGGTCCCTTTGTTGGCTCCCGCTGTCTGCCGCGCACCCTCTCCACGCGCGCTTCGAACGTTACACGCCGACCGACTATTTTCGGATCAGCGCTTTCTGAGACGGCGTTTCAGAGCACGGCAAACCACAACCAACCATTGCGCAGAGGCCTCTGTCTGACGTAGCAAGCCTGCGCAACACCGCAAACCGCGACGCGCCATATAAGCACTCGCTGCGACCGCATTCGAGGGCCTCTCTCTCCTCCACACTCCAGCGCAACTCCCCTTTTCTCCCTTGCGTATCCTAATTTTATCCGCCAAGCCAATACTACACCATGGCGGGAATCGTCGGCAAATACGCCGCCAAGAAGGTGCTGGGCAAGCAGATGGACAAGTACCGCGACAAGGACGTCACCCCATATGTGAGTTGGCCTCGAATTGCACGTCCGCTGCAACAGCACTAACATGCATTCTTCAGGACCCTTACTATGAGATGATCCCCAAGGACCCGCGGAAGCCCAATGGAAAGATGAAGAAAGTCAAGAAGCAGATTCCCGACTACATTCCTGAGCACGACGCCATCGTCCTCGCGAAGGCTCGCCAGCGCGCGTACTGGCTCGATTGCGCGCTCTTCAGTCTCTTCGGTCAGCGCTTCGGTTGGGGCAGCGTGATCGGCCTAGTCCCTGCGTAAGTGTCTCGCCACAAAGTCATCGCAGATCAAACCACTAACCGTTTCGCAGAGCCGGAGACGCAGCTGATTCTGCTCTCGCATTGATGCTCTACTGGCGTATGACCCGCGTCGAGTGCAAGCTCGGCTTCGGCACCCACCTGCAAATGCTCATCAACATTGCTTTTGATTTCGTCATTGGCTTCATCCCTCTCCTCGGCGACCTCATGGATGCCATGTACAAAGCCAACTCCAAGAATGTCCGCCTTCTCGAACAGCGCCTCGACGAGATTTACAAGCCGAAGCTCGACAAGGAGTCGAAGAGACGGCACCGTCGCAGCATGCTGGACGCCTACACACCGGCCGGCACCGTGCTGGAAGAGTTCAGCGACAACGAAGGCGATCTCCAGCGACTTGCCCAGTACGACGAGGACGGACGTCCGATCAACGGCGACGGTGTCCACGAGCGCTATGAGCCGAGACGCCCTGAGCAGGCCCGCCACAGCCACGAGAAGAGAGGCGGCTATCCGCCCGACAGGCATCCCAGCCAGAAGCAACCCAGCCGCGGTTGGTTCAATGGCGGCAGCCGTCGCGAGCGCGAGCCCGATCTTGAGCGTGGAGAGAAGGGGGCGCACCGCCAAGACAGCAGGCGTGGGCGCCGTTAACGAATTTTCCCCTATTCCAACACTCTGCGTCGGCTAGAGATTTCTTGACATGATCTGTATACCCTGTTGTAATCATAGCGCACAAAGACTGGCGGGCCGGCATTGGTGTTTTCTTGCTCTTTTGTTCAACCAGAGCACAGCGTTTTCTCTCAAAAATTCGTTCGTTTTGTTTTCGTTTGAGATACCACGCACTAAAATAGTAATAATAAGGAGAAAAACAGCGCAACTTCAGTTTTGTGCAACCACAATGTGACCAAAACGTAGATAACTGACGTGCCATGATTGCGATGTACGAGCTATGACGTCTAAAAAGACAAATTCAATGAAGCAGCCAAGATGAACTCACTTGTCTCCCCAACACCAAGTGTTGTCCAGAGTGCCACAGTGCTCGAACCAAACAGATCCCTTGACCCCTAATCGTTATTTGCAACAGTCCAGTTGTACAACACGCTAAGCAGGACAACAAAGCAAATTCGTGGACAAAGTTGGCGTTGGTTTGGAGAGACGACGACGCGGTGAATGGCGTTGAACTCTCCAAACAATCCCGTCACACATCCACGCCACTTCATCATCACCACCCAACATGCGGCACCATCCCCACGCCCCCAACCCCCTCGTACGTCCCCACCGGCACCACCCTCAAGCTCGCAAACACCTCCACCAGCACAAACCCCTTCGCCAGCACAACCACGGGCACCACGCCCCCCACCGCCACCGCCCGCACCACCACCCCCACCCACCCCCCCCTCCTCCTCCCCCCCCCCGCCGCCCCCGCCAACCCACCCGCGACAACCGCCGCCCCAAGCACCAGCGCGCCCGCCGCCCGCCAAACCCCCCTCTCCACCCCTGTCGGAAACACCCCGCCCACCCACGACACCCCCAGCAACACCCCGCCGTACAGCGCCGCCGCCGCCACGCAGAGCGACGAGGCAGCCGCGGCCGCCGGCGGCCCCTCAACGCGCACGTCGCTGCGTGCGCGCACGACGTGCGGGCTGGCGAAGGTCAGGCTGGGCGGCGGCGGGGAGTGGCCGACGGGGCTGGAGATGACGGCGGCGCGGTGGCGGCGGCGGAGGTGGTCGAGGGCGCGGGAGGCGCGGGTGTGGAGGGCGGCGATTTTGGAGTGGTCAACTTCGGGGGCGGGGGAGGTGGAGGGGAGGAGGGCTGGTTTGCGGTTGGTGGTGGTGGCGGCCGCGGTGGTGTAGGCTTGTGTGGCTTCGGTGATGTCGACGGGGTAGACGAGGCGGTTTTTGTGCGGGTTGAGGGTTGTGGGGAGGAGGTGGGGGTCGATGGCAAAGAGGGCGGCCATGTCGAGGAGGCGCTCTTGGGTGGTGGTGGCCAAGGCGCGGGCACTGGGGTTGTAGGGCTTTTTGGCCCAGATGAGGGTGAGGGTGAGGATGCAGAGGAGTTGGACGAGAGTGTGAATTTCGAGGAGGGTGAGGGGGAGATGATGCGCCAGGCGGGCAATGCATTGCGCGATGAACCAGATCGCTTGGATGCCGACGAGGACTGTGGCGATAACATCGGTTTTGCTTTTATCCTCCACCTCAGACTGCGGGATTGAGGGGAGGAGGCCAGCTTTGGCGAGTTCCAGGACGCCGGCCGGGGTGAAGGTGAGAGTGGGGTGGGGCCAGAATGTTGAGGCGTCAACGGTGATGCCGCCGCTTGTAGCGAAGAAGGACTGTTCTAAAGTCCACAGAGGAAAGAAGGGCTTTACGCGGGACTCGGAAGATCGTCTGCTTGAGGTGCGGGAGGTGGTTGATTGGGACGAGACCATCGTTTCTGAGCGGGTGTCGGAGCTGGAGTAGATACTCGGCGATGGTTGGCCGGCATCGTTTTGAAACAAATCGTTTCTGAAGGGGAGCAAATCTCTCTCGAGACTGGCGGCTGTGGTGCTTGGAGCTGAGAGTCGCCTGGGTAAGTACGAGGGCTCCGATACGGAGAGCTTCTACATAACATATCAGCGTCAGTCGCAGCGCGAGAGCGAGGCTGAACTAACCTTGTTGTGAAGATGCTGTTCGTAAGACCGTACGGCTGAATCAACATCTTCGGCATCATACGCCCTTTGATCGAGTCGATTGACTTCCTCTTGCAGCTTCCGCGCTGTGCACCTCTGTTCCCAAGCACAGAAGAGGACGATTTCAGGAGCAGCCGTGATAGCTACGATCCACAATAGGCGCCGGAGAATGGTCCTGAATGGGCCATTTCCAGGGCGGAAATTGGGATGCCATGCAGTCCAGGAAGATAGGAACAGGGTAGCCAGGCACCCCAGGATCAGATCGTACGTCCCGCGTACGTTTGAAGAAGATATCCATGACGGGTCGGAGTTTGAGGCAGCTTTGGTGACGACGACAGGCAAAGCATGGCTCTGCCGACAAAAGAGATACGCGGCAAGGAGGGTAGACATTAGAAAGAGTGAATGAAAAAATCAACATGCGCAGCACGAACCCCGGCTCATGCAATGCAGCAGCCGTGCCCGTGAGCTTTAAGAACGAACTCTCGGGCGGCGTAGTTCTACGACCGCCGCCTCCTTTTTGAATTCTGAAACGTTTGCTAGAGCTGGGCTGGCGAAGATCCAGCGTTACGCTGTGCGATTGGTGTTGTGGTGCCAGGTTATCCGCGCGGCGGGACGGCGCTTCCTACGGGACACCCGAAGCTGTGGATCAGAACGGCACGGCAAGCCATTTTTGGAGGAGCGTTCCTGAAGAGGCTTGAGGCTGGAAACGTTTACTACCGAAAGGAGTAGTTGGGGCCGTAAGCGCCGCGCTCGTGGTGATCCACTTGCGAGTGGACGCCTGTAAGCGCCGACGCCTCCAATGTGGAGCGCACCACGACGCGTCTTCTGCACATCCCAGAACACCGTGCCGCGCTGGTCCTGCGTGACAGGCAAGCTTGGCAGAGCGCAGAGTCCTCGGGAGAGCGTTTCCTGTGCAAATATGAATTCATTCTAACCGCCACTGCGCCTCATGGAATCAAGCTTGCCGACTGCGGCGCAGCTCTTGTGCATCCGTAGCAGAGGTGTCCCCTTTCGGGATGCGCAGTGGCACTGTCTTCCTGATCGCCACCCCAGCCATGGATTCCAAATCGACTTCCGGCCACCGGCATGTTGCACAGGTGACATGTGTCATCCGCAGTCGTCGCAGGCTCAAGCTTGCTTGATGTGCGCACGACGTTTGCTACGATACTAGGGTAGTCCTGCTCAACAGACTCAAAATACTGCTTCATTAAGTCATCGATGGTGGTGTTCTTCGCGCTGGCCGAGACCTCAGTTGGTTGCTGCGCGTGATACAGATTTGTCAACGGCGGCGAAGTCAGCTCGGCGTGTGCGACTAGCTCCTTCTTGAGCAGATCTCGAAGAGGATAATTGAAAATGATGCCGGATGGTGACATGCCGTCGGCTACCTGCCATGGCAATGAGAAGCCACGTCCCTTAGCAGTCTCGGCCAACGTCTTCTCCGCAATCCTCGTTGTGCTGTCGCCCCACAAAATACCTTTACAGCCGTGGTTCCGCGCAAAACTCACGATGAGTCTGTTCTTGAGGATGGCTATGACGTCTGCGCGGGATGTAGCGGAGGGGAGGGAAACGACCAGGCGCTCCAGTCTCTCCTGCAACGTCTGAGCTTCAACTGCTACCTCTGCAGATGCGGTCTCTGGGAGGGCTTGCAAGACTTCCTCCGCCTCGCTGCTGTCAAATATGTCGGCGAGTGCGACGCTGCTGTAATCATGTCCTGGGAAGGCTTCCTTCAGCTGGTCCAGTCTACCCGGCTCAGGCATATCCCTCTCCACGGCAGAGGTATCGACAAAGAGAACATGCAGAGCGTAGCCCGTGCGCCCAGTCTTCGCCGTCTGTCTCTTGAGATGCTCGTCCAGCAGGTACAGCAGGGTGACGGAGGAGACGCCAAAGGAGAGAGGCAGCAGGAGCTTGCGCTCTTCGTCCCTGGAGCGGTTTCTGACGTAGTAGGCGTAGGACTCCATGCGCTTGATGGCCTTGGTGTTCACGTACTTGACGAAGCAGTCCCTACGAGCAGGTAAGCCGAGAGGACCGTGGCGCCGTCCGGCCCGCGGCCCATACATACCTGCAAAGATGCTCGGCGCGTACGATGATGGAAGCGGCAGAGGTGCGACACCGCTGGCAGGGGCGGGCGACGCCGCCGCGGTCGCTGTCGACGTGCTTGCCAGGCATTGCGGGGGACGGGTGCGCAGCAAAGGTGGCGGCGGCGGGGAGCAGAATCTGGTGCAGAGTCACAGAGTCAGCCCTGCGACGCGGGACCCAGAAGGGCCGGGGCTTGGCGAGCCGGGGGATTCGCGCAGCGGACAGCTTGCGCGCACCTCCAGCGCCGTCAGAGCATCAGGCTTACGCGGATACCAGCTCCGCGCAACCACATTCCACCGCCGCCCCTCGACCAGAGCCCTCCGAGGCATGTGAGCCGTCTCCAAACGACCCTCCTCGCCCAACGACCCCACCGACGCGCGCGCGCTTGCCAGCTCATCAATCGACTCCCGCCTGTCGACAGGCTCCAGCCCGGCCCGCCGCAACCATGAGATGGGCGCACGCCCTCCTGCCGCTGTCCTCAGCGCTGCTCGTCCAAGCCATCGAAGTCCAGCTGGTATGCCGCCTTCTCTGCCTGCTTGCGAGCAATGCTGATCCCCGCAGGACCAAACGGACGAAAACCGCCAACAATGCTCGGGCATGTACAGCAAGAAGTCCTGGGGCGGCAGTGTCGACCCCTTCATCCTCGTCAACACTGTCCGAGACAAGATTGCCGACGAGAAGGGTGAGGACCCCGTCGTCAGCCTGCTCATCTTCGAATGGCAGGACAAGCAGTTTCTGGGCAAGCCCGCCGATGCGGACTACATGGATGTGAGTTGCGCCGAGCGATACTGGAGACGTTGCTGGAGCACCGCTGATTCCGCTGCCAGAGGAAGTACATCTGCGACGACGATGCCGTTCAACAGACCTACTGCAACCGAACCGACCTCGGCAAGTTCATCCTAGCCGATGGTTCCGAAAAAGCCTCGAACCGTCTCATCCGCACCGAAGCTATCCACACCGCCGCAAAGGAACGCCTGGCCGTCAACTACCCAATCGGGAAAACCGGATATTACTGTGTTGAGACTTACGCCCCCGATGGCGTCGAGTATACCGCCATTGCCGAATTCAGAAATGCCTACGGCGAGCTCCCGGCCGCCCAGATTGCAAAGCTGCCTTTCTACGGAGCCATGGCCCTTGTCTACGCCGTCATTGGCATCTTCTGGGCCTTTCTCTATGTGCAGCACCGCTCGGATATTCTAGCCGTGCAGAATTACATCACTGCCATCATCGTTTTCCTGGTCGTTGAAATGCTTATGACCTGGGGCTTCTACGACTACCAGAACCGCTACGGCAACAACGTTGGAAACAAGATTTTCATGATTGTCGTGTCCATTCTCAATGCCGGCCGGAACTCATTCTCGTTTTTCTTACTTCTTATTGTCTGCATGGGATACGGTGTTGTAAAGCACACGCTGGGCAAGACTATGCTCTACGTCCGCTGGCTCGCCGTTGCACACTTCGTCTTCGGTGTCATCTACGCCATTGCTTCCTTGACAATCCGTCCGGATGACGCTGGCCCGCTTGTCCTCCTGGTCATTCTGCCCTTGTCTGCAACTTTGACGGCCTTCTACATTTGGACTTTGAACTCCCTCAACATGACCATGAAGGATCTCGTGGACCGCAAGCAGCGTGTCAAATTCCTGATGTACAAGAGGCTTTGGTGGGCCATCCTGGGCAGCATCCTCGTCATCTTTGGGTTCTTTTTCTTCAACTCCTTTGCCTTCGCCGGCGCCGGCGATCCCGACTTTGCACCCACCCACTGGCAGACCCGTTGGTTCGTCCTGGACGGCTGGTTGAACCTCGTCTACCTTGCCGACGTTTGCTTCGTCGCCTACCTCTGGAGACCAACGGCAAACAACCGCCGCTTCGCTATGAGTGATGAAGTAAGATCTTCCCCCAAACTCCCCTGATCAACAATACTGACATGGTATGTCTAGCTCGCCCAAGATGACGACGGATTTGAAATTGCCTCGCTCGGGGACTCTATCGACGAGGAAGACCACGACTCAAGTCTCCCGCCCGCATACGACCCGGCTCCTCGCTCCGCAGATGCCCCTAACCGCCACAACACCGACTCTCCGCTCCCGGCACCCAAGCCCCAAAGACCTTCGTCACTACCGCGCGAGAGTCTCGACGGGGACACGATCTTCGCAGTTGGAGATGACGACAAGTGGTCGGACGATGAATTGGATTCGCAGGATGGTGGACGCGCGGATGGAAAGGCGGAGGAGAGGCAGAGATTGACAGGGTGAAGGAGAGCTTGAATTTGGGTTGATGGGAAGTGGGTTTGTGATTGTTGTTTGCTTTCCATTTCCTCAGCTTTCTTTTTTTTTGGTCCCTTTCTTCTTTTTTCCTCTCGTGCCAGGAATAGCAATTGAGTCAGCATTGCATGGCGTCTTTGTATTAGGTGGGATAAGCTTTCTTAGGAATAAGAATGGAGCACTACTGCTGATTGGGACTGCGTGTGTTGCGATGTAATATAAGTCTTTGAGAGCAATGTGTGTATCTTATCTCTCCAGCTCCGATTTTGGCGTTGCTAGCGGTTATTGTGACAATATCTTGTCTGTGCAGGTTGAACAGCTGGTGGCAACTCAGGCTAGCACCTGGCAAATTGTCTTTGATTCACCTGAATCTCTTTTTCAAATTCATATTGCAGAGAACCTTTGTTTCATGACAATAATTCTGTTTCAAGAAGAAGAAGTGCTGGCGTATACTCACGAGGAAAAAAAAAAAAAGAATAGAGGGAAAACACAAAAACGGGATCTTTGCTCGCTGTAACTACAATTTGGTGAAGGTACGGAATATGAAGTGAACCTTGACAGCAGCAACGGCGCGAAAGGGGAAAGGGGCGTCAAAACAAGAAAACGCAATTGTTATCCATCCAGACCGTGCGGGTAAATCTCACAAAATTATCGATGACGTGCGATAACGGAAAGCCGAAACACTGATGGAACTCATTCCGTACAGGCCTATGGGTCTTTCGGCTCTTCATTGACCCCATGCTGAACCGGGGTGCTTGAACTTCTCCCTCGATCTTCTCCGGTGACAGCGTGCTCCACGCGTAGGAAATTCCCATAATCACGGCTACCATCAATCTCAATGTCCACATCGATGCTGTTTCCTCCAGTAGGTAGGAACGTGACTCCTAGCCTCGAAGTGGTGCAGACCCCGACGACGGGCTTGTTTCGAACCACATTTCTGACAGTTGACCGCGATGCCTGTTGAGCTTCAGATTGGCTCTGGATTGAACCGCTTGTGGTACTAGTAACACGGCGGTCTGACTGGGCTGGAAGGAAGAGCAGCAGCCAAATAAGTAAAAACCTTTTTATTGTGCACTTTAGCGGTCAATGAGCGTCAGTCTCCACGCATGTAGGACCTTTGCTGCCTCATTCGCGGCCCGATCGCAGAACGATGAGCCAGTGAGCCAGAAATGACTCAGGATCCATGCTACTTCTATTTCATTGAAAACCGTTGATCCCCGAGGAATGCGGCGGTGATCACGCTCCCTGGTTGTACGTGGGTTGTTCGGATGCCTTGGGCCAGCTTTCCCGCACGGCCGGCTGCCCTTCAGCCTCGCGGCAGCTTGGGTCCCAGCATTCCCGGTACAATCAAGCAGACGACCGGTCAACGCTCACCTCTGCACAGCGATTGCCGCCTTTGTCCCGGATCCAGCAATCATGGCGTGCTACATTTCTCCGCAGACGCTGCCTCTCCAACGTCATAAACGTTGCGAGACTTGAATCTACTCGTATGACGGAAGCTCCTTGAAAACCTGAATGGAGTTGACTTTCCAGTACGCCTCCTCGTACTCCTCCGGGTGCGATCCCACGTAGATCGCACACGCATCCGAACCGTTCCTGCCGTACGCAGAGGGGCAGCTGGACGGCCACTGCGCACCCGCCCAATCGCCGCAGAAAGTCGTGTCGAAGATGAGGCGGTGCTCCTTGAAGCGCGCGTCGATGTCGCACCGGCGGCTGCCGACGAACGCGGCCTGGGGGACGCCGAAGCCGGAGACGTCGGGCGAGTCGCACTCGCCGTCCAGCGCGGTCCGGATTGCCGGCGGGATGGCGTGGCGGGGGAAGAACCACATCTTGAGGGCCCGGCTCGTCCACTGCATGGCGTAGACGCCGCCGCCGTGGGCGTTGAAGTCGTCGCCGTAGTTGCCGGGGACGGTGCCGTTGACGTAGCAGCCGGTGGTGGTGTGGTTGGTCGAGCATTCGCCGGACGCGACGCCGGGGATTCGGGTCTTGTTCTTGGGGTCGTGCACCGGGGCCAAGGCGGAGCCGGGCGGGGTGAACATGGTGCAGTTGTCCGAGGTGTGGAGGGTGATCTGGTTGTTGGGGTTCAGGTTGGTTCCTTCGATGATGTCGATCTCTCCGTTGTACGGCCATGCTCCGGAACCGAGGGTCCAAAAGGCAGGCCAAACGCCGCAGGATTGGCCCGGCATGTGCGCTATGTCGGCCATGAAGAGGCCATGAGTCCAGTTCCTCTTGCTCTCGAGGCGAATGCTTGGTCTTCCCCAGTCCTTGCCCAGTGTGTAGTTGTGGACCGTGTCCACCCCCCAGCACGGAGTCCCAAATTCGCCGAATTGAATGAGGCCCGAGTCAAGGGCGGTTCTCTCATCGACATAGTTGACAAATCCGTTGGTTGGATCGGAGCGGTTGAGCGAACTGTTTTTGAACTGCTCGGACGTAACGAAGTCGAAGTTGTCGAAGAAAGAGGAGCCATACCAGGATGCATCGCGAGTGTACTGGTGCTTGCTGTTCTCAACTTCGATGGAGATTGAGGTTTTATTTACCACGGAGAAAGGAACGCCAAATTGCTTGGCTGTGCTAGTGATGACAAGGGACGACAGAAGAGCACTAGCGCTCTGCAACAAGGAAAACGAGGGCATTGTGGAAGGCAAAAGGAGTGTCTACGGGTTCAGTGGTAAAGATGGACGGAGACTTCTTGAAGCTGGGCGCTCGGAACCCTACCCAAAGTATTGAATCAAATTCGATGCCACAGTTGAATCAGTGAATGAATGTTTGGAATGCTGGTGGTGGAGGTCTTGGTCGTAGGGGAAACCGTTTCCTTATCATTGCCTCGGTTGAAACAATGTAATTAAAGCTTAATGCTGTCTTGACTCTTCCACCGCCGAGACCTTACTCACAGCTGCAAAACATAAGTAATCAGCCTCGGAGTTTGCGGCAGACATAGACCGCTTGCATTTTCTTCGCCAGCTGCGGCGCTTGTAGGTGAGAGCGATGGCGAAGTGTAGATCTGTAAGCGTTGTGGCCGCACAGTGAGTTACAAATGGAATGGGAGCACAAAGGAGGCATTCTGGGCAACAAGCTGCGTGAAGTGAGCAGAGAGCCTATATAGGGAAGATGATGCGTTCATCCAGAAAGCTCTGGTACATTACCGGTAAAAGATTCTCTACATTTGCATGAATGCTGGAATCCCCAGTAGCTGGTTTAGTTTGAGTTGGAAGCATCCATTTCTCCTGCAACCAACTGTGGTTGCCTCTCATCGTAGACCGATCTCGTCTGAAGTGTGGTTCACCTAGTATCAACAAGTGATGATGACTCCGGGGTATGTGAAGTATACTCGCTCGTTGAAGGAGACAAGAATATTTTTGCGCCGAATACATGGTATTCGTGTCCATGAGGAGAATGGCGTGTTGTTATTATGGACAGTGATTCAGAGCTCAGGCCTTCGGAACCATACTAAAGCTTTGGATGTGACAAAAGCAGGTGACTTGTTGAACGGGGGAAAGAAGTCAAGACCAGAAATTTAAGCTTGCTTCCGTACCTTCTTACACAAATCACTTTGCTGCATGAATACATACAAAATGCAGTTAGCTGGAATTTACTGACGTTCGTACCCCTATCTCGAGATGTTCAGGCTAGCCAATCACTTACTGTTTCGACACGGGTCGTCTGGATAAAAGATGTCCCTACACAACGTGTCTTACTTCTCTACGGGATCCGATGCGCTCGCTGTACTCTCTTCCCTCAAGTGCGATTTATCGCCCCTCTCTTCTTCTTTTGCGTCCGGTTGTCACTGTTGAACATTAGCAAGAAAAGAAAAACAATTGCTCGGCCAGATGGAGACTAACCCCACGCTGGGACGCCCAAACACCACACGTAGGGTGCCTCCAGGAACAACATCTCCCCTCTCCTAAAGATCAAAACCACTAGTGATGTACAGTACTAAGACAAAAGTTCTCGCGCGGGCGCTTCCGAAGCGATGACCCTCGTACCCCATTAATTTACTGATTCTCAACGCATGCTTCCTAGCTCTTATACTAAGTTATTTTCAAGTTAAAATCGAGTAAGAAGAAGGATGCTAGTATTATTTCTTTGCTAATACTTGGTATGCCAGCCCTCTGCTGCGATAACTGCCTCACACCTACGCTTCATACTACCTAATATAGAGTCAAATAAAGATTGTGGCAAAGCCTCCCATGCTTCCCGCAATGCTTCTCCCAGCTTCTCTCTAACATAATCTACTGATCCGGTTAAGTATTTAAGCTCTAGATGTAGCTCTAATGCCTTAGACTTTAAATGAAACCAGATATGTTCAATCGGATTCAAATCCGGGCTATAAGGTGGCCAATCTAATAGATTTATCCGCCTTCTTTCAAACCAATCCCTAACTTTTATTGCAGTGTGAATTGGAGCATTATCCTGCATAAAAGTCATCCCTCTTCTATGCACTTTTGGTATGTTTTCCTCGAGAACCTTAAGATAAGAGTTGGCTGAATAGCCACCCCTCTTAGCTAAAGGATCACGTACCATTACGTGTAAAGGAGACCTTCCTCGTAAGCCAGAAAAGCCTGCCCATACCATAATATGGTTGGACCATTTGGAGGTCCCATTTTTGGCTAGGAGTGCGAAAGCACCACTCCCTTTTTTGGCCCTTTCCTCGCTCCACAGAGCACTCATCTGACCAGATAATTTTCTTCCATTACGTCTCGGTCCAGTCTGCATGCTCAAGTGCCCAGGTAAGTCGGATAGTAGCATGCTCTTCGGTAAGTTCCGGGCGGCCAGCTGCGCATCATTTCTTAATGCTGTAGGTGTCCAAGAGTCGAGAGATGGTCCGGTCATGGCAGGTCACACCTGTGACTTCCCGACCTCTTGGTAAGTGAATTTTGGGTTGGCTCGCACCACGCGTAGAATATGTCGCTTGTCGGTTTCTGCAAGACATTTTGGCCGGCCAGTCCGTAATTGGGAGCGCCCTTCGTTGCGTAATGGCGCGAGCTGTATAGTCGAGCGTACCGAAGATTCAGGCACGCCCAGGTGCTTCTGGAACCAGGCAGGCTTCTTGCCAAGAGCCTCGCAGGCAAGTAAAATCCCTCGTTGATGTGGAGAGTAGTGCTGATTGGGAGTATTTGTGCCAAAGAGCTCTTTGAGAGGAGTGCGTTGTGGTGCCATTTTGGTAGTGCGAAGATTGGAGGTGTGGGCGCTCGAGACGCGTTTTGACGCGTCTCGCTTAATCACGCGAGAACTTTTGTCAAGTGATTGTAATGCCTCCCTCGCAGAACATCCGAGCGTGCTCAGAGGCCGCGTCTTGTCACTATTTATAGACATTCTCACAAACCCTGGAGATCTCCGTCCGGCGCCCGGCGCCCAACCCTTCTCCCGCTCAAAGGAGCAAGTGATCATCATTGGCGGACCCTGAAGATTAATCTACCAGACCCACATCCACGGTGCAGACCGGAGTCACACTTACTCCCACCGCTCGTCGGGTAAATTCACTCTTTCTTCTCCGTTATCTTCTGGCAGGTGGGCGCGTCCCGCGTGATGGCAGGCCGTGTCGCACAGCACGCGTGCCGACTGTCTGTAACACCCAGTCGTCGGTGGTGTGACCGGCTGCATGAAATGGTGCCGGGAGCCATAGATAAGAAGTGCCTTGTAACAGATGACCAAGCGCCGGTGGCTGCTTGCGGTGATTATGGGTAACGGTGATGGTTTCGAAGGCAGCAGTTCTCGCTGCAGAAAGATATTACAATTTATCAAAATTCTAGGACAGTCTCTAGAGAGTGCCGTGTAGCGAGAGTCTCTGCTGTGCAAAAGCAACCGTGCGGGCCTGTAGCGAAAAACAATCCAACTTCTTGTAGTCTTGAAAGGTAATCACGCCATACATATACAATTATAAAAGGAAGGGCCCGCCATATGGCCGGAAGATGTGCGACGCTTTGTTCGGAACGCTCTTGTTCAAGAGAAAGGATAATTCGGACTGAGGTCTCAAGCAGGCGCGGCGGTTTGCACATCAGGGAGAGGTGAGCTCCGCACGTCCACCGGGAGGGGAGCCTGGGCTCCAGGGATCGAGTCTGCCGCCTCGACCGGAAGAGAGGCCGAGACTTCTGGGAGAGGAGGTTGTACTTCTGCTGGGAAAGGAGAGTGCACTTCTGGCAGAGGAGACTGTGCGTCCGGAGTGGGAGTTCTGGCTTGCGGAAGAGGAGACTGCACTCCCAGCAGGGGAGACTGAGCTGCTGAAAAACTATGCTGGACCGCTGGAAGAGGAGCTTCTACTTCGGCTGTGATGGGAAACTGTACTCCTGGCTGTGAGGTTTGCATTTCGACTGGCGGAGGCGTCCGCGTTTCCTGGACAGGAGGGGCAGCTTGCGTCTGTGGAGTGAGAGCAATCTGCTGCTGGGCCTGCGGAACTTTCCTGGCCATGACGGTCTGCGTTGGTCCCCCTGGATTAGCCGGATGCTGGGAATTGTTCCGTGAGATGGGCTCAACGTACCATGATGGCTTCAGCGACACGGCTAAGGGCGCGGTTGTCCGCCTCGACGCCGGCGATCTGGAATGCTTCGCCCAGTTCGGACACGCTCAGATCGACGGCCATGTTGACCTTCCACCGCATGGTCACGGTGCCAGGCTCTGTTGCTGACTGTTCATACGTCGGTTCCCGTTGGAGAGTCAGGACAACATGCCACGCGACACCAGATTTACGAGGTGTGGGGCTTGCACTTGCCGATACTGTAGGCATTGGTGGTGGAGATTGAGGCTGACCTGGTGGATGGTTAGAGAATAGGACCGACGATTGCAGATGGAAAACGAAGGGCAGCTCACGAGGCGACGAAGGCTTGTCCATATCTGCGAGTCGTAGGGGTGTGTGAGTGGAGTGAGATTTGCTTGGGATGGTGTGCGAGAAGAGAGATAGACACAAGCGAGTGGGACGCCTGCCCGTCGGGGGAATTCTTTAAGAAGGGCTGCGGTGAGGCTGACCAGTAGGAATGTGCGACAAGCAAACCCCAGGCTTAAGCTGCAAGGGGGAGGGTTAGCAGTGGCAGAGAACGAGCAGGCGTGGCAGCATGTGCCTCGCGATCAGACGTCATCGGCACCCGGACAGACGGCACGCTACAGGCAATAGCATGGTGGCCTGGGGCAGCTGCGGTAAGTGCATGGGTGTTGGGACGCGGACTTGCGCGCATTGGGGGGGGGGGGGGTGGTCAGAGCTGGCCGTTGGGCGGGCAGGGCTGGGACTACTGCAACGGGCAGCGGCAGTTCGACCAGCGGCAGCTACTGCTCGGTGACAGGCGCCCACCAGGATCGCTGCAGCGGCGGCCAGTCGGCTGAGCGAGCGAAGGACCCTGACGTCAAAAGCCTTAGCCGCTAGGAGTGTCTCCTCCAGCTTTTTATATCGTTTCGGGCGGCACAGCTGAGGCCTCCCAGAAGCCGTCGTGAGGTTCAGTGTCTCATCGGGCCCAAGACATGTGTGCATAAAGACGCGCTGGCCTCGCCAGTCTCCAGCAGATTGACTCCGACGACAAAGGCTGGGCAATTTTGGATGAAAGTAAGATAGATGCACCGCCCACCGGCTGCGGCTGCGGCTGCCACGAGGAGGGTGGAATGGAAGCATGGATCAGACCCCGAAGCCGGCAACGGCCGGTGAAGGCCGAGCAGCGGCATCGTGGCCGTCGAGCGTTACAGCGGAGTTGCATTGCACACGCTCGACATCCTTGCGTCTGTTTTGCAGGCGCAGCCGACCCGCCGTTGCAGGACACGCGCCCGCATCAGGCACACAAGGCGCGGCAGCTAGCGACACGGCAAGAGTCATGGTCCTCGCGGCGGACTCGCATTCGGCAGCTGGGCGGACGGGCGGTATTGACGGGTGTTTACGCGCGAGAGCTCAGTGTTGCGGGCTCGGCCTGGTGGTGTGGTCGTTGCCACTGCCAGGTTTTGGGCGCGTGTCCACTGGGCCGACGTCAAGGCCAATCAACCACCAGCAGAGCGCAAGGCTTATTAAAGTACCGCTACAGCGCGGCTAGCATCGAAGCAGACAGCGGGAGGGCGGCCATGAATCGCCGGGTAGCGCACGCGAGCGGCCTTGCCCCCAACGAGCGCCGCCCTAAACCGGCTGCCTGCCGAACGTGGGCGCTGAGCCGCCACCCGCGCCGAGGGCATGAAGTCCAAACTCGACCACGACTCGCGCCTCGCGCCTGCGCCCAGCATCCCGGCCTGCCGCGCCGCAACTGGGCCCAAGCAGACGCCCACGACGACGCCGCTGTGCCGTCTTCGTGTTGCCAGCCCGCGCTGCCATCTGCTCGGCAAAAGAAAGCACGAATCAGCCGCAAATCCGCCCTCGAGCAGCCCGGAGCCAATCCATCGCAATGGCCAGCTGCCAGTCCGCATCGCTTCTCCCGACCATCCATTCCCGCGGCCGGCATGGTCGCCTCGTGAGCATCCACAGAACATCCCTCAAGCACCACTCCGTAGATCTGCTCCGCCGGCTCCGCACGTCCGCTCCTCCTGCCATTCGGTCCCAACTTCTGAGCCCACATCCACGTTCCGTCTCTCTGGCTGATCTCCTCCCGAGTTCGTGATCCCTCATCCGACTCCGGTCACTCTTTCAGACCAGAATACCTGCTTCCCACGCCAGCCACGTCAGATCAAGCTCTGTCCAGACGAGCCACCCACTCCGACACCGTAGTCTCCGCAAAGGCACCGGTACGAACGTCCCGCCGCAGAGGCTGTTCGCGGGGGATCACCCCGGCGCGACGTCGTTGCACGCAAGGCCCGCAGATCCGCCGCTGAGAGATCGAGCCGACTTGACGCCGATGCCAGTCGCGTTGTACCTACCTACCCACGACGGGCTGTGCTGATGATGGCTCCCTCACGCGGGCTCCGCCCGCGCGTTCTTGTGGTGCTGCTGTGCGGCTGCCGTGCTCAGCAAGGCACCGAGGACGCGGCAGTCCGTGGCGTCGATGTGGCACGACGTGATTTGCTTCTTTCTTTTGACAGCCCACCGGTCGTCTGCCTGGCTGGTTTGGGCATTCCGAGGACGCCGTGAGGGCTGATCAGAGGAAGCAGCCAGCCAGCCAGCCAGCCGCGTGGAGAAGGTTGGTGTGAGGCCTCTGTGTGTCCTGGTAGCGCAGAAGGTAGACGGCTCCGTAGTACATACGTGTCCTTGACTCGGGGGAATGGGTGCCTTGGTGGATCGGATGCCGGGGAAGCGGTGGGAGAAAAGAACCGGCACAGGGCCCCAGGCCATGCAACGGCTCACCGGTTGATTTTTCTGCCACTGAGCCGCGTGCGAGGCAGCAAATGTTGTGCGTGCATCGCAGAAGTCTCAGGCATTATTATTCACTGACCGCCCGAGCGCGTGACACATGCTGCAGATTCGCCAAGTGGGCTGCAGCCTCTCTTGGCAGCTGTATCATGATATCATCAGGTGAACCAGCCGTTGACAACTGCCTGGAGGCGGCACGGCTGCTTTTGTTGAGGGATCAGGCAGCCACTGTTCGTTCCGGCTCGGGACGCCTGTTGCACACACCGGCACAGCATCAGATATCAAACGAAGTGAGCGGTGAGAGGTGACGGAGAAGGCCTACATTCTGACTGACACGCTCACTGACTGACCCCGCTATGCCCTTCCTGAGATTAAGGTTATGATCCGCAGTTTCTGCAGCCTCGCCAATGCTTACTCGCACGTTGCACTTCGCCAAACCATCAACCTCTGGTCACCTTTCGTTCCTATTAACCACCTTGATCTCTAACTCGTCATAGAATTTGTACAGAGGAGTCTCGCTGAACTCCCTGACTCATCTGTGCCTTTTGATTACAAGAGAGCTTGATCCCCTTACCCTCAACACCACGCACTCCAACCCGCATACAGCACCGCTAGATTGCGCTCATCCGTCGCCTGCTGAATCAGCTCAGCCACCGCCGCCGCGCTACTCAACGCCTTGCTCAACTTCCTCTCCACCACGCTCAGCGCCCTGCCTGCCTCGCCCTGCCCTTCTTCATCCTCCTTGCGCTTGCTCGTCATTTCCAGCAGGAACCTCTGCTCGTCGATGCCGTCGCCCGTGCCGCTCGGAGCCTCCGAGAGCCGATCGCCGCCGTATTCCGACCTGACGTCTGCACCGTTATTGTCCTTCTGCTGCTCCTCCTGCATCTTCTTGGCCTTCAGCGGGGACACGCTCCACGAGTACAGCGGATCGTAGCGGAGGACGTTGAGGATGGTCATGATGGAGTCGCGCTCGTCGCGCAGCGTGTCGAGCGTAAATTCGCAGCAGCGGCGGAAGACGCCTTCCACACCGGCGTAGCCCATGGCGTCGACAATGTCGCGTGTGAGCCGGAAGGGCACGACTTCCGGCACGGGCAGCACGCGGCCGGCTTCGAAGGCCACGCCGAGGTCGATGTGCACCGCCTCGCCGGACTGCTGGTCCAGCAGGATGTTATGGCAGTGCCGGTCGCCCAAGCCAAGCACGTGGCCGAGGATGCTGATGGCAGCCGTGCTGCGTGTGTAGGCGACGCGCTTTTCGAACCAGTCATCCGGGTCTTCGAACCGCTCGAGGAAGAAGTAGCGCAGGACAGGGTTGAAGTTGCGGCAGACCTCTCTGTACACCTTCAGCCGCTCTTCATGCGTGTGTGACGATATGCCTGCGATCTTTCTGCGGCAATTCTCCTGCTTCAAGTCCTTGGGGTAGTAGGTAGCATGCCCCGAATCGAGGTAATTCATCAGAGGCATCGTGTTTTGCACAAACTCAATAACACCTGAGCGGTGGCTGAGTGGCACAACTTTGTACGTTCGGATGTTGAGGTTCCGGAGCCGGGTTGCAGTGTGGTTCTTCAGAAGCTCGCTAACGTGCTCGAAGACTTGTTCCATGATAGCATCCTGTCTCAGGTCGTCGTTGCCTGATTTGTACAGCTGCTTGTATGGACGCCCATCGGTTCCGAAGGCCGTGACTGTCTTCGGCTGACTGATACCATTGGCAATCCCCATCGTTGGCTTGAAGCTCTTGACCTTCGGAACATCCTGATAACGTCCACTGCTCCTTACCGGGATGTGCATGGTTATCGGCGGGACCTCGAGACCGGGGATTGATGTGAGCAGCTTCTTGGATATCGGATACTTCTGCATCTCGTAGTCTCTTCCTTGCTTGAAAATAGTCGTATCGACGAACATGGCCAGGTCGTTGTAGATGGAGTTGGCCCTGTTGACGCGCTCCCACGTATCGCGACTGGCCTTGTCCGCCTTCAACCGCTTCCCAATATTCTTTGCGGCAGCGTAGCGGGATTTGGCGGTATCTTCCTTCAAATTCCTGTCGCTGTATGAGCCGGCATAGATGTGATGCATGCCGTGGTATGGATGATCTCGGCAGATTCTGAAGACCAGTCCGGACAAGATCTGCTGGAACTCAGAGCTCTCGTCTTGCAGTCTCGAGGAAAGTTGATTCATGAGGCGGACAAACTTCCCACTTGGAACAGGTTTGATGTATTTGGACACCGCATTATTGGCCAAAGGAAGACCAGAGTACTCGAGCCAGAGAGAACTCATCCGGAAGACGTCGTCATCGTGGTTGTCGCAGGCCTGGAGGGCCAACAGGTAGTTCTCTAAGCTCTGCCGCAAGAAAGCGACCCGGCTATCACCCAACCGTTGAGCTTCCTGCATATCCATGTTGAACCATTTCCGGGCCCTTCTCGCCTGACCTTTGTACCACTCTCTGGGGTTTTTGGATTTGCTTGCATTTGCCATCCTATCGTACTCCACGGCATCTGCTTCCCTTCTCTCAGCCAACGTCCGCATTCGATTTTGGTCGTCCACAAGGTCTTGGTTCTGAAGCTGCTGGTCACAGAAAGTTGCGAATGCGTGATAAGCCTGACCAGCCATTGGCCCTTTGTTGTTGGACTTGAGCTCTCGAATCGCTGGTTCCATGTACTGCTTCATGATTTCTTCGGGCTTCTTCAAGCGCGCTTCGGCAGTGTATTGACCCTGGATTGTGTCAGCTGCATTTCAGAAAAGTGCATCGCATATGGCCTTACCAGCTTCGTCAGCAACACGGTCCGGAGAGCCGTCGAGTCTTTCCTGCCACTTGTCCTCGTCTCATTTTCCAATTGCTGTAACATCCTGATGGATGTGTTCGTTTCACCTTGCTCCCAAAGAACTCTGGCGACTTGGTACTTAGCGCCATCTTCCACATCGAACCCAACCTCACGGCAGGCCGGAACAATGTCTGCAAGATAAGTTGCGCTCGCGAGAAGCTCTTGCAGGGCGCCATGCCTCCGATAGATGTCGGCGGCATTGATCAGCCCGTTTGCCTCGTGCTCGCGTAGCTGTCTCGGTCCTGTGTGGAGGACGCTTTGCAAATGAGGGGTTTTGCTCAACATGCTGAAAAGCGTGTCACGCGCTGACAATATTGGCCGGAAATCCTCCATGCTTCTTGACGTTAATCAAAGAAAGTCTGTGTTTGTGGTCTGGGGCGAGTTATTTGACTTACCGAGCTTCTCTCATCCAAATGGTGCGGTTCTGAATGTCGCTCCAGGTATCTCTCAGTTCTTCAGGAGTTCCAGCAGTCATTATCTCGTCAATTTCGTTGAGCACGGAGAAGGTCCGGAGAGACGACTGAAGAGTCTTCGCAGAAGTGTTCGGGCCTGTACAGGTTGCGATGGTTTCAAGAAGGCTTTGGTCAAGGTGCCCGCGAACAGTAGCCAGATCTGTGGAGTTGCTCATGCCCTGGAATGCCTTGTAAACAGCAGCCGCCTCACACTTCTTGGAAGGAGGCGCTCTGATATCCCACTGCTCCAGCTTTTGAGCTACTTCAATGGTATGATTGAGATTGTTTCCAGTGTCGCGGAAATCCCCGTTCGATGATATTGCGTGAGTTAAACTGTTGAGATTCAGCATGGCGAGATCCCTGACGATTCCGCTTGAATCAGATGGAGAAATGCTCTTGAGTCGACGCATTTCGCTATCCATCTTTGCGCCGTGGAAGAGCAGGCCTTTCAAACCGTCAGACTCGTAGTCGAGCCGGTTCAGAACAGACTCAAGGCTCGGCTCTTGCTCCGCACCATAGAAAGAGTCAGGTTCATCGAGGTTCTGGTAGATGGAAAGCTGGAGTTGAAGAGGAATAGACTGCTGCGCGAGCACAGAAGACTCTGTCGGCTGCAATGCGTGTGTTTCTGCGAGTAGGAGGGCCGCCCTGTGCATTCCGCACTTCACTGCTGCTTTTGAAGCGTCGAGGTAATCAATATCCAGCCAATGGAGGCGGTCGGCTAAGTTCTTTTCTCTCGGGATTGCTTGTGTCCGGATATAGAGAAGTGATCGGAGGAGAACTTTCAGGTACGGCACATCCTCGTCCCTTGTTTGCTGGAACCATTTGCGATAAGCGTCTGAAATCGCCTTCTTGATCATCTGGTCACTGCCCAAGTCGCGCTCCAAAGCAAGGTGGAGGATGTAAGGGAATAGCTCCTCACTCAGAGAGGGGATCTCTGAGAGGAATTTGGGTAAGGCATTTACGACACGGTCCTGGAAAGCGGACTTTGACAACGAAATGCACAGGTCTGAGGCCCACGAAGAAAAACCCTTACTGATTTGTGGATGCGCGTTTTGCTCGACACTGTAGTTTGTTTCCGGCTGAATGAGGGGAATTTTGAAGGCTCCGTTCATCGTGAGTCCGGAAACCAGTTCCGATGGAAGCACTTGTTTAATCTCTTGAAGTTGTTCGGGATCCACAAGCTGCTCGTTTTCTCTTTCGGACAGAATCTCTCGAAGTGTTTGCTCAGCAAGACCGGCTTTGCGCGGGTCATCGCCTTGCAATACAGCTGCGAGATTCTCGACAATCGAAACCCGGGAAGTTTTTGACTTTCGTCCTCGCAGATTTGCCCCATTGCTTTCACGAGCTGCTTTGCGCAGGCTCTCCTGTATCTCTCCGTTGGCACTGTAACTCCTTCCCAAGACCCTAGCAGCCCAGAGAAGGTACTGCTTGCTATTGTTTGATCTCTGGCTGGACTTCCAAACTTGTGTAGCGAAGCGGGCGGCAAGATCGGCATTGCCGAGAATGTCCTCCCGGAAAGATGGCGGGAGTTGAAATCGTCGGCAGAGCAAGCTGTACGCCAGATTTTGTGAAGGTCCGTTCAATAGTCGTTTTTCGCTCGAGTCGTCTTTCAACAACGCCATAAGAAGATCGCTTTCAGGAGATCCTCTGACTGCATTGCCTCCAGTGCGAACATCTCGCGCCGCATGAACCATTGATTGGAAAAGTTCCAGAGAAGCCCTAGTACTTCTACTGCTTGTTGACTGCTGAAGTTCGCCCATGTATGACTCCATATAGCTGCTGAACCATCTATCGAAGTCCTGGGCTTTCTGAATAGTCGCAAGGTACTGGCTCTCCTGAGTGGTGCTGTCCTGGGAGGAAGAGAGGAATACGCGAAGAGAAATCAAGATGGAAAGTGAGTTACCGGCGACGAAGGAGAGTTGATCCATCAGTTGTGGTTTTCCATGATGCAAGAGGTATCGCACGATTCCAAACGTATCTTCTGCACATTGTGCATCTGTCAAAAACGGCCGCAGTGAACCTAGTGTCATTTGCAGAGGATATCCCTCGAATGCAGTCGGTCCGGCAAGAGCAACAAGGAAGCGGATCTTTCTGATCATCGAGCAAGCATGCAAGGAGCCCAGCGCAGGGTGGCTCTTGTCGAGCAAGTAGCGCATAACGTACACAAAGCAGTCAGGCGTCCAAAAGTTGGCGTGATCGTAACCTGTGCGACGACAGAGCCGTTTGATCTCTTCGAAAATGTGCTTCGCTTGGAAAACAGGCTGTTGATCAGCGGGGAGAGATAGACTGGATGAGCTGATGTTCCGCATCTCAGTCATGTTGTCCTCAACTCTCTGAAATTCGGGATACTTATGGATAGACTTTCCTGCCAAGTCAACCTCTTCCATGGTCGAGATTAGGACTGCCAGGACACAAGGAAATTGCTGCGCCAAGAGGACTTTGTAGGTATTATCTCCAAGAAGTCCTCGAAGAGATCTCTCGTGGCTCGCGTTGATCGTGTTGCGTAAAGACCCACGGCTGCGGGATTGATCCCAGGCAATAGCGTAACCAGCGGCCTTGGCAAAATTTCTCTTTGCCAGTGCCTCCTGAGAAACATTGAGAGCTTCGATAAGGACCGGAATCTCATCGGTGCTATTGCGCATGGCCAACTGTCCATAGACTTCGCCTTGCAAATCTTCTAGAAGAAGTGCAAGGCTACCGTAGCCGAAGATGGTGTAAGGAATATCCTCGATCTTTTGGCTCGTGTCCATCCATGTATAAAACAGTTGGGAGGCAAAGAGTCGACAGACGGACCGTGAACTATCCAGATGCAGGGATTTCGAGATCATCTGGATACAACGAGCTGCATGTCCAGCTGATTCCTTGACCAGGCCAGCAGCTTCAAAGATATGGTAGACACTGCGGCGTAATAAGGTATTCCATGCAGCACCCAAGCGAGCGAATCCCAGAAGGCGTAGTGCCATTTCCTCCACAGAATCCTGATCACTGGGAAGGCTTGCGTGAACATCCTCGAAGACTGCATCGTGCTTACTCAAAACAAAGAAGCTGAAGATCTCCGAAAGGCAATCAATGATGTGGAACTTGACGAGGATGTTCCCATCCTGAAGCAATGAGAAAAGACTAGTCCGTACTGAAGGCAAGTTAAGATCCTTGGCGTACTCAGGTTGAACCTGTAGTAGCTTTTGGAACAGATTCACTACCTTGATCTGGACTGTAGGAGATGCAGCGCCTGCCTTCAATGGTTTCTTAATGAGCCATTCATAAATGTCGGCCCCAAGATCGTAAGGGCTGGTGTTGATGGAGTTGTGGGAGTTGTTGGAGATGATGGAGATGCTGGATTCTCGGTCTGTCCATGTCGTCGCAGTACCAGTCATGAGCTCCACACAGAACCCGATTGCAGCTTCGCTTCGCTCGTCTTCATAGTTGACTAGGAACTTATCCGCGGCAAACCGCAGCAGTGCGTGGCCATCTTCAGCAGTGAGCTGCAATGAGGATGCCAGAATATCTGAAATCAGCCGTTTGCACATCAAAAAGTCACTGGCCGTCAGTGAGGTCATGTATTGTTGGAAAGCTGCAGGAATTCGAGCATCCGAAGCATCGATCATCCGGGAATCTTCCAAATCCTCTTCCGCTGTCCTGTCAAATGCAGAAGCCAAAAGGAACAACATAGCTGATGCTGCAACGCGCACAGAACTTCCACTCATCTGTGCGCTCATGTCGTCCCTGGGAATATCGAAAATCTCGCCTTTGACGATACGATTGCTGGTCTGCGAGTCAAAATCATCATCTAGGTCCATGACATCAATCGAATCCTTTGGTCGCTGGCGCTCTTCTAGAGCTCTGGAAATGAAAGAGATGAGAGAACCAGTTCCCAGGTTATCGAACAGGTCAGATCCAAGGGAGTTAAGGGTGGTCATTCGGGGTAGACTCGGAGCGATAGCTTCCATTACCGCATCGATGTGCAACTGGTCACAGTCGGGGCGTGATATGAAGTTTGCCAGTGCCTTTATCAAGATTTCCGTGGTGCGCTTGAGATCCTTGGTTCGTCCCGAAGGTGTGCTACGCTTGCCTGTGGATAACTGAGAACACACAACGCAAAGGATTGAAATGGTACGGATCATGTCGCTGTTAAAACTTTGAGCTCTCTCAGCTGCAGAATTTTCGAACTGTTTTGACGCCTGGTCCACTTCGGAGGTACAGAAGCCAAGGATAACGTTGTCAGCTGGTACGGATCGATTCTGGTGAATGTCTGAAATAGCTCCAACAACTGTCCGTGGATGTGCAAGGAATTCGATCTCATGACTTGACAGGAGCAGATAGTCTGCTAGCTGAGGGTATTGATTGGCTCGCAAAGTGGCTATTGCAAGAGGCCCGAGGTTTGAGAATGGCCTTCCATTGTGTGGTGGTGGTGGTCGATCAGTGCTCATGAATAGCATTCGGACGATATCCCAAGCGTCGTAATTGGAGGACCTTTGACTGGTGTAGGATCTTTCTTGAAAGTTGCCTGAGCCGCCGATTAGAGAAACTATGCTGGCTGTTACTGAGACTGACGAATGAAATTTCTTGTACTGACTTGGAGTCCATTTTGAGAATAGCCAGCGGAGCATACGGTCAGTTGTAACATGAGAGCTGTGAGGGCTCTCAGAGCTTCTCATATCGAAAACGGTCCGCCACAGGGAGCATGAGCTCTCCGACAAAATGGCAGGCCCATGAAGTTCGATGGAGAGGACCATGGCATCGGCTGTCTCTGCAATAGCACTGTAATCGACAAGACCGAGGCGAAGAATGATATCCATAGTATGAGAGGCGGCTCGGCATGTTGACCCCGTCGTAACGTTGCGAGCAGATAATTGCCAGATGGTGATCCAGAGATCTCTGAGCTCGGGCGACGAAGACGCACGTTGGACTGCGCAGCTAAAATAGAGACAGCGTTAGCAAGAATCAGCCAAGGTCAATTAGCAGGCATACCTCGCAGTTCCGAGCATGGCCCAGTTCGATATAGCAGGGTTTCCATCCGAGAGCCTTGCTGTCAATTTTTCCAGAGCGAAACGGATATCTTCTGTTGTAAGACAGGTCTGCTGCACCATGAAGTTAACTACTTGGAGCGCCACGAGTCTAGCCGAAGGTTGTGGCCCTGATGTCTGGCGGAGATAGTCATGGAGATAGTCTGACGTGCGACGTTTCTTGCTTGACACCCCATCTTCGTCTTGTTCGGATGGTCGATTTGGCCCTGAACGGCTCGATTCAAGCACATTAGACAGGTCGGCAATAAAGAAAAGAGAATTCCAACTGTGCTCGGACCGAAGATTCCCTGGCTTCAGCCGAAATACGGGTAAAAAGAACGGCGAATCATCGAACGGATACTCATTTGAGCATCGAAGGCGGAGGTCCTCAATCTGCAATTGCTCGCGCCCCACGCGCTTAACATAGTCCGTGTGCATCAATTCGACAAGCCCCTCGAGATTAATTCGGAAATCCTCAATATCATGGCCCTCAGTTTTTAGCATGCGATGGGTGTGCGCTCTGCAGATGATCAAAGTCATATGTAACTCGTCTTTCAAGGCAGTCAGCTTCATCGACCAGAAAGTCCTCATGACAGGAAGCAGACGTCGGATTGATTGCTGCGTGGAAGACATGGAGTCAAGATTGGTCCTGGAAAGGACAGCGTTAATGGCAACAAAAGCGTCGACATGGGCGACCGCGACGCTTCGCGGCGAGCAGAGCCACTGAGTCAGCGTCGAAAGAATAGGCTCCGCTTGATCCAGCAAAGGCGCATTGGTGGCGGATGCAAGGTGCCGAAGGCATCTCAGAAGGTCGTCAGCCGGAGCATGAGAGCCAGCGCTCTGTCGCTGGCTCGGGCCTGAGCTCCTCGCCGTCGACTCCGCAGAAGGATCCGGGGTCTGCATTCGAGGTGTTCCATTGGTGTTCAGGCTATTGGCAGGCTGTGGGGCTGGGGATAAAGCCAGGATTCCTTCCAAGCAAAATTCTACAATAGCGTTCCATTCCTTTCGAGTCAAATGCTCGACGTGGGGTTGGAATTCGAGGATCATGCGCATGCACCTGGTGTAATTGGAAGCGATCGGCTCACAGTAGCCGCCGCCAGTGGCGGGGAGAGTCTGCAGAATGTGGTCTAAGACAAGCCTCACGGTCTTGTGGCGGATGATGCGCACACCCGCCTCTACGGCCATGCGCAATGCCGTGGTAAATACCGAGAGGGCGGAAGCAGCTTGATTGCGTTTCGCCGAGGCGGATTTTGACTTGGGCGAAGTCAGATAAACAGAGCGTAGTTTGACGACAGGATCTCGAAAGCGGGAGTAAACTTCGCTGAGAGATTTGTCGCTGAGCTTACTCAGCTTCGACTTGTTGCGATTGTAGGCCAGTACGTGCTTGAACTCTTCAACGTAATGTTCGCGGTCTACAACTTTGGTGGCGGAGGTGAGGTTGTCTGTCCAACAAGTCAGCAAAGAGTTAGTATAAGGCATTCACTCAGAATCAGTACCCAGAGCCTCCAGCAGGCTGGTTTGGTCGGCCATGATGGATGGTGTACGACGTCGCGTAAGTTACGACGAGCGAAACGCCGATGTGCTCGGTGGTGCATTTCCAGCAGCGTCGACGATGCACAGCGCACTGGGGTGACGGGTATGTGCGCTCAATGGCCCAGGCCCGTCCGCGTCGCGGCAGTTGGACGGCGTGGAGAGGCAGCAATGGGTCGGGTGAGGTGGCGGAGGTGCGGCGGCGGCGGAGAGCGGACAACAGCTGGGGCGGGTCCGAGCGCGTCGGCGCGCGTTTTGACGAGAAGCTGCCGCTCCAGCCTGCGCATCACCACCCAAACAACGCGGCTCCCTCTGCACGCCGCCTTAGCCCCGCCCCAGCCTGCGATGCCGCGGAGCTAGCTATCATGGCCGACACCGACAGCCTCGAGGCCCTGCAGGGCCTGCACCGCGACTTGCTAGCTCTTTCCGAGGCGCGCCTGCCCAACATCGAGCGTCTCTGGGCCGAGCTGCTTGCGCGCGTCGACGAGTTCAAAAGGTTGTTGGACAAGCCGCGCAAGAACGACAGAAGTCGTGAGGCCCTCAAGACGGGTACGTCGTCCCAAACCTGCCAGGATTGGCCCCTGCTGACCTATCCACCATGCAGACACGCTGGAGATCGACGGTGAGCAGTACCAGGTCAACGATGAATTCAAGCAGGACACCATCCGCGCCGCCGACTACCTGGATCTCGACGAGATCGAAGCTGCCAAGCTATGCCTCGCCGCCCAGGAGGATGCTGTCGAACTCGACCGCTCCCTCTATGCCGCAGCTATAATCCGCTTCCACAAGCGCCGCCAGTTCCTCCTCGAGTCCTTGCGCTTGGTGCTGAAGCAATCCCACGACCCCGAAGGCAACGAAGAGCTCGCTACCGCTTTTGGGGAATACGTGCGCCAGATCCTGGGCATCGGCGAGCAAATGCGCTTGGAAAATGGGCACGCATACTGGCAGAAGTGCCTGGCAAGCATGGGCGACATCGAGCGGTGGCTGCAGGGACTGGCCGACCTGATGCTGGCCGGCGCCATGGTCGGCAAGCCGGCTGAAGAAATGGAGATGATTGATTTCCAGCGCTCTAGCTTGACGCGCCAGCACGAGTCCCTGGCCGCCATCTGCACCCACCTGATCAAGGCTGGCTACACCAGCACCGACAACTTCCGCGTCTTGCTTGGCACGCTCAAGGCATTGAACAAGCACGACGTGATTCTCGTCCACTACGTGCCCGTCGTCACTTCCTCCATCCACCAGCTTGTTTCCTCGGAGCGTTCCTCGTCGCTGGAAGATGCGCGATCTCTCCATAAAGATGTAGTCGCTGGCAAGGAAGGCAACGGCTGGAAGCTTCGTAATTTCCATGCCGCTGTCATTGTGTGGTGGCTGGCCGAGTACAGCGGCAGATACGTCGACCCTGCGCCTCTGAATGGAGTTGACCTAGATGCAGAAGCGGAGGAGCGATCACAGCTGTTCCTGGATTCCCTGAAAGACGGAGCGTTCCACTTCATGCTATCGGTGAGCCAAGACGTCAAGCCAAACAAGTGGTATGACCCGGCAAAAGCCCGCCTATTGTCTTTTGTCCTCCAGGATGCTCCTTCGCTGCCGGCCGACTCGATACCCATCTCGGATTTCTTTCAGTCGGTATTCATGGAGCAAACACAGCTGTTTGTCGATGCATTCATCACCAACATGCCCGACACGCTACGAAAGCTCAAGGTTGAAGAGGATGACAAGCGCCGGATGATTCATTCGAGGTTCCAGCCGGGACCTGTTGAGCAAGAGCTGCATCTCGAGAGGTTCCTTCTCATCATATCGTACGCCTTTGCCGAGAGCCCTGACGCAGCCCAAAATTTCTGGTCCGATACAGATGGCAACCTCTATGGCTTCTTGCAATGGGCAGCCAAGCGGCAGACTACCCCACGTGTTGCTGCATTCTGCGAGATGCTGAAGTCTCTGTCGGAGGGAGAAGAATGCGCTGCCGCCGCACACAGATTCTTACAGGAGGAAAGCGTGGTGGCATCAGGCAAGCTCCGACGGACAAGCTCCCTAAGCTATCAGCATATCCTGAGTGAGTTGCATTTTTATGCAACGAGCATCAAGGAAAAACCTGCACCTTCTCCGGCTATGCGCTACCAGCGGTCCGCTCAGGATACGGATGATTATCTGGTCGAACCTGAAACCGCCATGATGCTGGAATGTCATCTGAGATTGCTTGCCCACTTGTGTAGAGAAAGCTCCGAGGCACGAGGCTGGATTTTGAGCAACCCCAATTTCTCCGTCACTGAAATGCTCCTCCAACTTGCAACCATCCCGATGGAGAGCCGGCTAAGGGCAAACGTCTTTAGTGTCCTCAGCTCTTTCCTCGTGTCAAAGACAGCCCCCACCGCAGACAGCATCTGGATCCAGCTCGACCATTGGATAACCCACAACGCGGTGCCGATTGCCATCACTTCACGAACTACAGGGGGCCAAACCCCAGAGAAGATCTTCTTTGACACCGTCGCCGGGGAATATGATGAGGCAACCGCATTCATGAGCCTTCTGACAGCCCTGGTCGCCCCGTACGCCGATGATACCGGGCTGCATGATACTCTGCCGTTCCCTGAGACGCTCGGCTCCAGCTACCGCATGCCTGGAATCGACAAGTATGTGGATTTCGCGCTTGAGCGCGTCTTCGACCAGCTGTGCAGGAAAATCGAAGATCCCCTGCAATTGCGGGTCCTGCGATGGCACTGCCTTAATTTCATATCCATCTGCTTGTCCACCTTCAATGAGGACTTGGTCGTCTTCGCCTACCAATCGAACGTCCCTGTGGAAACGGCAATGCACTCCTCTTCGTTACTTGCTTACGTCCAGCTCCATCCTTTCGCAAGAGTCATGGAGTGGCTCTTCAACGATAATGTGATTTCTTCTCTTTTCGCGGCCGCACATCAGGATGTAGCAGAGGTCAACGACTCTACGCCCGACTCACCCCTGCTTCTCTCTCTGGTCGAGGGCATCGAAGTGTTGGAGCTGGTCATGAAGCTCCAGAACACTTTTTTGGACATTGACCGGAATGGTCTTCGGTCTCAAAACGCCACCCAAAAGCGGCGGGTCGCGAACACAGCGCTCGCATCCTTCGAAGACGCTGTTCTCAACAACCTCCACATCGTCGTCGATCTCGGCCTTTATTGTGGTACCGGGCACCAGGATCTGACGCTCTACTCAATACACCTCTTGGAGAAGTTCACTTCATCACGCAAGCTTGTTGTGTCTCCCATGGCTGGTTTTGGCCAAAGATCCGACCGGAGCAAGATCATCGGCATCATGGAGAAAGATAACGATGCAGAGCGCATCGCGAAGGCTTTGACTGCCGAGATGGAACTCGACCAAAGAGAGTTTGAACAAGGCCCAGAGGCGCCAGGCTACCTCATCAAAATGGGCATCCTTAACTTCCTTAACAGCTGTCTTGAGGCAATTCCCAACAGGCCAACGGTCGCACACCTCTTGCTTGGCTTCAGTTGTGGAGTAAGCACCCTAGATATCCCCGACGAAGGTCTCTTCACGGCCGGCAACTCCCTGTTCCATTCCATCCTCAGGCTTGCGGTGGAATATCCCGAGATGATTGAAGGGTCTTTCACGCCTTGGTCGAGCGATATCAAGCAGAAGTGTATCAACACCTTGATGAAGCTTTGGAGATCTCCCCTTTCGTCAGCTTTCATCATGGCTGAGCTGAGAGCAAGCGACTACTTCCAGAACCAAACGATCCGACAGCATCTCGTAGATGGCAACACCTTCTTTGCGGGCAAGGACATCACGGATCCAGACTTCATTTTCAATCCCTCGGCTGTTGCATTGGAAAAGTTCCTCCAGCAGAGGACAGCGTTCTACGAGTACACCGCTAGAGAGCTGCGTCTTGTCGGAGGCTTGCCTACTTTGCGAGCCCGGATGCAGACAGCCCTGCTCGGCGTGATCGTTTTGCCTGATGGAGAACAGATGCCGAGCCCGAGTGTGTTCGATCTGTTTGATTTTATGGAGCTCGAAGTCACGGACGACTATGAGCTGCCCAAACTACCGCTTTTGGGTATGAGTATCGCCAATTTCAATATCTGCAGAACCCAAGATTCTCCATCGGGCCCAAAGTACGACTTACGACACGTAGAAGAGTTGATCACTCTTAGGTCGAATGAGCTTCGGAAGGCTGGGAAGATCCTCTCGCCAGCTGAAGAGCAGCAGATGCAGGTTGATGGACAACTAGTCCTCGGTTATGTGTTGGGTGTCAACCAGCGGCGAGATATCGCGCTTGCTCGTGGCGAGGTTCTCAAGGCTTGGACTCAGCTCATGACGGTTCTCTTGGAGAAGGGCGAATTCGACGACAGCACGAAAACCTCATTCATCCTCCAGGCGCTCCAGGTCATCCTTCCCAAGTTGGAAAAAGCCTACACCGAACATATCGGCACGGCCGTCGATCTCGCCGACCTTGCACGCAGATTGCTGACAAACGTCAATTTCAAGTCTAAGTCAATCGAGGAAAAGGGCCGAACGAGCGATCTTGCCAAGGACAGATTACTGCAGCTTTTCCGGGTGGCTTTGAGTGGTATCTACTGTCTTGTGTCGACAGCAGAACTACGCGAGATATGCTACCAAACATGCTACCGCTACCTCCGCGGCACGGCCAAAGATGCAGGCAAGCCCGTGGCAATCAACGGTAGTATGGCGCGTTCTTTCAGCGGAACTCTGAACGCCTCAGCTCTGGTCAAGAGCTCACCCAAGCCATCGACACTCACTTCTCAAACCATGCGCACGGTCAAATCGGCAGGAAATAAGATGATCGACGTGGTCTGCGACGACTCATTCACCGGCCAGGGAACCTGCAGGATATCAGCACTCCTGTTCATGGATTCCTTGGTGTCCCTCAGCGCACGAGAAGATGAGAAATACATCATCGACTCTCTCGTACGCCTGAACTTCATTGACGTCCTTGTAGACAGCATTAAGGTTATTCCGACAGAGCTGGGCAGCACCACCTCGGGCGGTAGGAGACTCTCACACCGCACCGTTACCCTTTGTAGTCTACTGACGTCTGAACAGAAGTCCCCCTCCTCCTCTCCTTCATCGACGCCTACCTCACCCTCTTGCTTCGCATCTCCCAGACCAAATCCGGCGCCGCACAAGTCCTGAACGCAGGCCTCTTCGTCTCAATCCGCGAATCACAAATCTTCTCTACCGACCCAGATTTCGGCTTTGGTATGGCAACTGCAACAATTCCAGCATTCCAGCACTCACCCCTTCACCACCAAATTCACCGCAAACATAACAGAGACAACAAACACGGCTCAGCTCTTCCATGGGAAGCCAAGAACAGCACGGCTAACACACCGGACCTTCGTCCCGCCTCCAACACAGAAATGGAAAACCCGCAAGCCCTCAGCAAATTTTTCGACCTGATGCTCAACGTCCTGCGCGTCATCAACAGCGTCGTCGTTGTCCGCGGCCCCCAGAACGAACAGTGCCGTCAGCAGGCCCGCGATTTCATCTCGGACAACCGGGCGAGCATCGTGGCCGTCTTCAAGCGCGCGGCCAGGAAGGGCGGTCCCGGCGAGCAGGCGACCGGCGCCGAGCTGGAGGATTTGGTGGACAGTCTGGTGCTGTTGATTTCGGCGACGGATTTCTTGGAGGTGAGTTATTGACCGAATGGTTTTTGGTGGCTGGAGTGCGCTGATCAAGGTCCTACCGTAAACAGTATGAGGAGAGGGAGCTGCAGAAGCCGGGCCTGCTCGCGTCGTTCTCGTAGACGGGCTGCGCTGAGAGGCGCGGAAGGCAAAGGGGTTATGTTGGATGGGACGTCAGCTCGGGGCGGGTTGGTGGAGATTGCGGGTTAGAGCATACAGTAAAGGTGATGGGCGGCTGTAAAAAAGGGGTGCTTCGATATGGCCTGAGGATTTAGGTAAAAGCCGGACATTGGAATTAAGAGCATGAAAGAGTTCACATTGGTGCGGATGCCTAGGTGACATAGTACCCCGAATGTTTGGCGCGGAACGTGAGAATCTATTCGGTATATTCATCTCAGCTATGCAGCAACCGCTATGGCTGACTGCTCTTCCTCTTTTGCCCCGTTCCCCGCTCCATGCGCCGCCCTCTCCCTTCCCTCCCTCACAGTCCCGTCCTCATTCAGGCCCAACTTCGCCAGATCCGCGGCCAGCGGATCCGACTCGACCGTGGCCTCGGTCGGGCCCTCGTAGCCCTCGGGCGGCAGCGCCCACGCCGGCAGCTCCGTCTCGTAGCTCCAGCGGCCCTCCTCGCACGCGTACTTGCGGGCGTGCAGGTAGATGCCGAGCTCGTGGGCGCCGGGGTCGCTATACAGCGGGGTGCCGCAGACGGCGCAGGCCTCGCCCGTCAGCTTCTCGGCCTTGCGCTTGTTGTACTCGTCGACCATCTCGTCGTGGTAGGCCACGGCCTCGGCGACCTCGGACTTGCCCATCCGGGACAGGCGCGTCATGATATCGTCGTCGTCGTCCGAGTGCTCGTCGGCCTGGGCCAGCGACGGGCCGAAGACGCGCTGGTTGGCGTAGATGGGGTCGTTGGCGATGGGGTGACCCAGGAACTGCAGGTGCACGCGGATCTGGTGCGTGCGGCCCGTGAGCGGCATGCAGCGCACGATGCTGTAGCCCTTGAGCCGCTTCCAGGGCTTGCCGTCGCCGTCCGTCGCGTCCGACGCTGCTGGCTTCGCGTCCGCCTCCTCGCGTGGCGGGTAGTAGGCCAGCCGCCGGAAGACGGTGCGCGCCTCCTTCCCGTTGGCGCGCACGCGGTTGAGCCCCAGCTTCGGGCTGATCTGCAGGATGGGCTTCTCGCACACGATCTCTCCGTCAGGGAACTCGCCGACCACGCGCGCGACGTACTCCTTCTTGACGGTGCGCTCCTTGATCTGGATGCTGAGGTCGTCGGCGGCCTTCCTGTGCTTGCCGATGAACATGACGCCGCTGGTTAGGCGGTCGAGGCGGTTGCACGGCGAGGGGTTGAACGTATAGCCGCGCTCGGCGCGCAGGATCTCGATCACGCTGTTGTAGTTGTAGCGGCCGGCCGGGTGCACGGGCACGCCGGCGGGCTTGTTGATCACGATGATGCCGTCATCTTCGTGGACGACGCCGATGGGCTGGGCGGTCACGGGCGGCTCGTGGCGGTGCATCGTGTGCGAGATTATGTCGCCGTTCTTGACGATGTGGTTGGCGGACGAGGCGGGCTTGCCGTTCACCACGATGGCGCCGCTTTCGATGCCTTCTTTCTAGGTGGGTGGGTGGTCAGCCTTCCCGCTGCTCTGTCCTTGGCCGTTGCACTCTTCCTCTTCGTGCTCCCACGATCATCTCCCCTAGATTCCATGCTCTTGATCTCACGCGCTCAACGCCCCAGTGAACATCCCCGCACGAATAGGTGCCAACGTACATAATACTCCATAGGCCTATCCCGGAACTCGCTCGAGAAAATATCCAGCAGCTCCCTGCCACGCCATCGCTCCTTGCAGTAGGTGTTGTAGGTGAAGTGGTAGGGCTGCACGCGCCGCAGCCCGTTCTCGAGGTAGTACGGCCGTGGCCACGGATCGCACGGTGTTGTCACGACTGCGGGTGGCGGCTCGAAGGTCTCGGGCTTGACATCGTCCGTCTCTTTGAGGAAGGAGGACCTGGGCTCGGCCGGAGTGAGCGCCATGGTGGGTACCGCGATGCGCCCTCGGCGGATAAGGTATTCGAGAATGCGGGGGGAGGGCGCCAGGCTGGCGGAGGAGAGAGAGAGCGGGAGGGGGAGGGAGAGGGGTATCAACGAGCGAGCGAATGCTGGGAATTGTGGCAGTGAGAGCTGGTGTGGAGGCTGCGTGAACTTTTTGGTGGAGGGACCGCAGTGGTGTCAGCAAAAATCTTATCTTATCGGCGCGCAAACCCTGGTCGAATCTGAACCTCGGCCGCTTTCCGTCGCCCGCCTGCCTCCCTCTTGCGACTCCACCCCGGTGCCGGAGGACGCCATGTAGGACGCGTTCTAAACGAGGTGCCCGCGCATCCTCGGACTCGAATACACTTCTCTTCCTAGTCGCCGACGCGACAACGGCTAGTCAACCACTATGGCGCAAGCACAGCTCAAAGCGCGTCGCCGGAGCGACTACAAGTTCCACCTCGAGTACCGGACAAGATGGTAGCCAATGCCCAATAGCTTTCTACTCTGTCGACTTGTCCCTGACGTCTGATAGGAGCGACAACGACATGTATGACCACATGAACAACAGCGTCTATTACTTCCTGTTCGACTCGGTCGTCAACGCCTACCTCATCCAGCACTGCTCGCTGCACCCGCCCACCTCCGCACAGATTGGCCTCGTCGTCCATTCGCATTGCGACTACTTTGCACCTACTGGCTTCCCTTCTGTCGCTGATCTAGCGCTTCGGGTGAACAAGCTAGGAAAGAGCTCGGTAACATACGAGATCGGCGTCTTCGAGCGGGGCGCAGAAGAGGTGAAGGCCGTGGGCGAATTCGTGCACGTCTTCGTTAACAGGGAGCCTCGGAAACCTGGGGAGAATGGGATGGATGGCTGGTTAAAAGATGGACTGGGCAAAATCGTTGCAGACACAAACAGCAAGGCCAAACTGTAGAGAATGGAAGATATCCAGAAACTATCACTTGGCGGACATGGGTCCTATTAGTACGCATTTAGAGGAAATATAATGTGGTCTTTTTAACCTAAATACCAGAATAACAATGCGCCCAAAGAATCGTGGTCTAAGAAATGCCCCGGAGTGCCAACCTTAACCCAAAGATGCCGAAACCGATATCCCCAATCATATCTCATCATATATAGAATGGAAAAAGCGAATCAAAACTGGAACTCCACAGCTCACCACTTGCCTTGGCCGCTGTTGTGACGTCCTGCCTTCCACTTGTCCTCGGCCTTGCTGCCAACGAAGGCACCCAAGAGACCACCAATGATGGGGTGATCTCCGAACTTCTTGCCTCCGAAAGCGCCAGCAGCACCACCAGCCATAGCACCCATTATGCCCCGATCACCCTCGCCAGCCTGGGCGGGATCGGTTGCACCATACTGGTTGTGCCCTGCCTGGCCGTACGGCGCATTGGGATCAGAAGGATAAGGGTTCTGGTTGTAAGCACCCTGCTGAGGGAATTGCTGCGAAGGGCCCTGGTCGTAGCCGCGGTTCGGGTCTTGATATCCCCTGCAGAAGCTGTTAGCAAGTGTGCTGATTAAGCGCCACGGGAGTGCTCACTGTTGTCCGTAACCGGGCTGACCGTACTGCGCGGGCGCTTGCTGCCCATTCTGGAAACCACCGTGGGCGGGAGGGCCGTATCCTCCGTAGCCTTGCTGGTTCTGCTGGTAGGCTTGCTGGTTGTATTGCTGGGCGTCATAGCTTGGCTGGGCGTCATAGCCTGGCTGGCCATACTGCTGCGGCGGCGGCGCGTATCCACCCTGCTGCTGGTAGGGGCTCTGCTGAGGAGGATAGCCCTGCGGCGGGGCTCCGTAGCCTCCTGGCGCAGGAGAACCGTACTGATTGGGGTATTGGTTGTAGGGGTCAGACATGGTGGAGGCCTCAAAAAGATGCGGACCAGACGGAAGAAGTAAAGTGATTCAACCAATTGAAGCGTGGCGATGATAGACCGATGGAAGTCAAGACGTATGGATGAAATGCGGACGACGGAATACGCTTTGTGTTGAAAAGCAGCGGGAGGGCCGTCAAGCGTCAGGTATATGGTCCCCCTTTACGCACTTACCCCGCCACCTTAATAAGTAGCGCTTACGACGGCACGACGCCATCAGACTCGCCGGAGCAGCGCGGCTGAGCTGCAAACATCAGCTTTTGCTCCGCCCCCAAAACGCCAGATGAGCATTCCCGGCGAGGCGCTCTCCTCCGCAACACAGAACCGAAAGGCTGGAACAGCGCCGTGTCACGCCGCGCACATTCTCCATCAGGCTGTGGACTGGATGCTCCTGCGTAAGCGCTGGCGCGTGGAATTCTCGCCGTCGAGGGGGAGCATCGCTCGCGTGTTGCTCGGATCAGGCGGCAGGAGGTGTGGGAGTACCCGAAGCGCCCAGTGGCGCCGTCACACCGTGGAGGCCCACAACCTTGCCGGCAAGGCGCAGCACCGCCGGGTCAGCCGTGGTCGGGCCTCAACCTCGCCTCCAATCCGAACCCGTGACAGCCCGGCCAAGAGACTTTGCACGGATTTCAAATCCGAGGCCGGAGAGGCTCAGAGGCCACCAGCCACACGCATGCGTCGCCCCGCCATGCCGCCAGCGGCAACTCTGCCTTGGCCACCTTCAGCCATCCATATGCTTGCGACCAAACTGACGTCGGGGTGGCCCTGTCCATGCGCTATACAAGAGCGAACTCTTTGGTGTCGCCGCCGACGAGGTCTCTCATGGCTCCGTGCATGAATCCGTGGAGGTAAGTCTCTCCCAGCATCGTCAGCTCCGGCCGCTTCAAGTTCCTGCGGAGGATAAATGGAACCCGCGCCCCGAGAACCATCCAGACCTGGTCGCCTTTCCTCAAAGATTGGGGTCCAAGGCCGACAAACCCACGAGCGGTCCTGTAAAGCCTCCGCGAGGCTCCCGTGCAGCCAAGCCTCGATGCAAACTGCATGCTTTCACCGTCGAAGTCCTGAGTGAAGGTGCCCCATTCATTCTCGTTATCCAACTCCACGTTATCGAGGACCCGGGCCAAGGACTGCGCCTCATCGTTAATCCTGGAACTCGACAGCAACAGAGAGCCTTCATCATAGGCCAGCTCATCCAGACAGGAAATATCCTTGAGGACCCTGGCACGAGCCTCTTCGTCTTTTCCGCACAGGTACAGGCCAGCCGCAGAGATCATTCTACCCCAGTCTCGGAATTGCGATGATGAGCTTTCCAGGGCCGGATAATTGTTGTCCAGTTCGTCCAACACAAGAGTCCTCCAGAGAGCCTCCTGGCGTGTCTGACCGGTCGGCAAATACATCTGCCTCATGCCCAGGCATAATTTGAAAATGCTTGAGGCCCGGTAATTCGTCATGACTGTAATGAGTGGGTCCGATACCTCAACCACGGAATCAAAGCATGCGCCTTGCAAGAGAAGCTGTGGTCCTTCGATCCAGCATGAAGGCTGCTCCAGACGGTCCACGTGGGTAGCGTCAAATTGCGGTACTCCGTCGTGATTTGCCCAGCCAATCCGAACTGGGGTGGAGCCCGGAACGCTCCAATCGGGAACCCATGACGGAACGCTACTCAATGCTCTTTCTGATCGGTCCTCCAGCATAGACAATAGTGACAGGAACGGAAGTTTCGTGAGGAACACGCTGGCGACATCCGTGTATATGTCTTCAGGTTTTGCTGAATAGCACGGGACGATCGATCTTGCTATGCCCAGCGGGATGAACCTCTCGGCAATTCCAAGGATGGCATATATGTGGTCCCGAGGGTTTGTTGCACGTTGCTTCCGAACCATATCAATCGCCCAGATGATGAATACGTACCACAGCTGTTCCTCCGTCGTGGCTCCAAACACTTTCTCCAAGCCTTTCCGTAACCCTTGAGCGCTGTTACTCCAGGTAGCGCCAGCTTGGTACACTTCTCGCATTAACCACATACTTTCCATCTCACCAAGTCCGGCATCTTTGCGAATCTGCCGCGGAGGGGCAAGCACCAGGCCCCACCCACTGCACATGACGAATCTTGCTAACCCACTTACAGAGTCCCAGGGTAGAACGACATCGCTGATGAAAACATCAATCTTTCCCGCCAAAGCAACCTCCTGGACAACCCACGCCCTGTAGAACCACCGTCTCCTGCGAAAGAAGCGGAAGTACGCCCACCAGTACTGATACCAGTCCGTTACGGAGAACCCCGACCCCTCGCGGAAGATATCATCAAGCGGCGATCGCTGGAGCACAGCCGTAGTGTGGTTGTCGATGAGCCAATCAAGCGCGGGCAAGAACTTGGTGTGCAGCCATACGAACTCACGCAGGTCGGTGCTCTCACAACCAAGCCAGACGATGACCCTGGATGCCAATGCGTAAATGTCGCCCATCAGGAGTACCTGGGACTCTCGTTCGGCGAAGTCTCGTTGGTTGATGCAGAGGGCATCGACCCACAAGTACCGCACGTTCGATTTGGAAATTTGCAGCAGCGCCTGGAACAGATTCTCGCCGACCATACGCGACCGATCGTCGCACTCGATCTCGTGGAACGGCTCGGGGATATCATCGTCGTCCTCGCGCTCAATCTCAGCGTCTGTGAAGACAGAGCCTTTCCAGGAGTACGATAGAGCGGTGTAAGGAGGGCAGTCGTCAAGGAAGTGACATCGGATATAATAACACAAGCGGGGGTGTCCGGGGCCTCTGTCCAGGAACTCGAGCAGGCGGATGCTTCGGGAACAGGGGAGGCAGTTATAGTCGTGTTTGGCCCGAGCCACCGGCGCCCAGGATAAAGATCGATCTGGCATACTTTTCTGACAACACGCATGGCTCAGCAAGGTCCTGACTTCTTCTCGTTTACATAAGTATGGTCATTCCTACACCGATTCACTTACTACCAAAAGGACAGAGACCGCTTCGGACGATAAGGACACAACACTGAATACTCAACGAAAGATGAGTGAAGATAACCTGAACGGAAAATAAAAGCACTAATTGCAAAGGAGCAACATGGGAAATAAGGCTGAATCAGGCAGGAAAAAGAAATGGAAAGTCGTTAGCTACGGTATTCGACCAGCGCCAGCACCTTTTATCCATTCGCACCCCTCTTTCTACGCCGCATACAGGGGTGTCCTCGCCGCAGACACTTAGCACGCTCTACGCCGCACAAGACCAGGGTTGGCGTGGCCCGCGCGGCAGCTGGATGGACGTGATTGGTCAGCTTCGTCTATCCACAGATCCATCCCCAAGCTTATTCGCAGTTGAGAAGAGTTGCCGCGATAAATTTGGAAACGAGTGGAGACTCTTTGGGGACAGGCGGTTAGCTGTGTTTGCCATCCAGTGAGTTGCGCGAGTCAAAATGCATGAGCTTCAAGATCAAGACTGGCCCAATCCAAGTCCAGACAGACCCGAGCTTCAACTTCTCCCAAGTATTTACGCAACTGCAGGTCCTTGATGTTCACTTTTAACGTCGACGCAGACAAACATTTGCTCTCGTGTCCCTTCGAAACATATACAGTATCCTTTTTTCACCTATATTAACGGAACGTCTATCGACTTAATCATCAGAAGGCAGGCCACCACCACTACCACATCGCATTCCAAGCCCTCAAGAACGGGTTCCTGGCCGGCGGCTCCGGCGGCGCGTCCTCCCAAACCCTGCACTCCTCGTCCACCTCGGCCTTGCCGGACCACACGTCCGCCTCCTCGGGCCTGACGAACCTGGTCCGCTTCACGACCTTCCAGAAGACGAAGGCGACGGCGGCGAAGGCGACGCCGAAGTACGAGGTGATGAAGCCCTGGACGGAGAAGGGCTGGAAGACGTCGAAGCCGACGAAGACCAGGATGGTCAGGCCGGCGGCGATGGCGACGTAGGCGCCGTAGGGCATGAAGGGGGCGCGCCAGGGCAGGATGTCGCGCGAGATGTTCTGGGCCTTCAGGGCGCGGTTCCAGCCGACCCAGGTGACGACCATGCTGGTGTAGGCGATGTCGAACGAGCAGATGGTCAGGTCGATGAACCAGCCGAACACCTCGGTCGCCGACGACGACGCGACCATGAAGGTGATACAGCCGATGAGCGCGACAATGCTGACGCAGTAGATGGGGATGCCCGACGCGGTGCACTTGAGCAGGAAGCGCGGCGCCTGCCCGTCCAGCGCGAGCGAGTAGAGCGTGCGCGACGCCGAGTACATGTACGCGTTGCCGCAGGACCAGCCGGAGAGCATGATCAGGAAGTTGATGAGGTCGGGGAGGCCGCCGACTGGGGGAGCACGGGTTAGCCACGTGTCGGGTGGGGGGGTGGGAGGTGACTTACTGCCCAGGTTCTGGATGCCGATGACCCACGGCGACGCGGCGGCGCCGGCCTCGCCGCTGTCAATGGCGCCGAGAAGACGAGAGTCGCGGCTGGAGCAGATGATGCCGACGCAGAGGGCACCGAGGACGTAGAAGACGAAGACGCGCAGGAAAATGTTGCGAGCCACGCGCGGGATGTTCTTGCGCGGGTTCTCGATCTCGCCGGCGGCCATGGCCACGAGATCGGGGCCGCCGAGCGAGAATGCGGCGTACAGAACGCAGCTCCACCAGCCGAGGAAGCGCCCTGTCGTGCCGTCGGCGTAGTACTCGTGCATGGCGTTGCCGCCCGTCCAGTGCCTGAAACCGTAGGCGTCGTGCTTGGGGTTGCCGCCGACCATGGTGACGAAGGTCAGCAGGATGAGGCCGAGGATGAGCAGGATCTTGGTGCAGGAGAAGAAGAACTCGCTCTCTCCGTACCATCTGAAGAGGGTTTCCGGTCAGTCTGTGCTCAGATGAGAAGTGTTCTAAGGAAGTGCCGCAGCCACTCACTTCACAGCGAAAACGTTCAGTCCGTAGCACACCACCAGCGCCATGGCAATCCACACAGCGGGGTTGATGTCGCTCCAATACTGCATCACCGTCGCCACGGCGCTCAGCTCGGCGCAGAACAGCATGCTCGCGGCGTAGAAGTACGTCCACCCCAGCATGAAGCCAAAGGCCGGATCGACGAAGCGGGAGGCGAACTCGTAGATGCTGCCCCGGATGGGCAGGTGGGCGGACATCTCGGCGACGCAGAGGTAGCAGGGGAAGACGAAGACGATGGGGTAGACGATGAAGGCGAGCAGGACGGAGAGCGGGCCGGCGGTGCGCAGGTGCGAGCCGATGGCGACGAAGAGGCCGGTGCCCACGGCGCCGCCAATGGAGATGAGCTGCACATGGCGGCCGCTGAGGCCGCGCTTGGTGGTGCCGTACTTCTCGTCGATGCCGGCCAGGTGGCTGGCGGCGATGGGGAAGGTCTTGCCGGTCTGGGAGGCGGCCGGCGAGGAGGGCGCCGCCGATTCGACGACGACGTCCTCGGCTTCGGGCTTGCCCATGGTGTGGGGAGGTCCGGCTGGGCTGGACGCGTGCTGGTCTGGTACAGGAGGGTTGAGGAGCAGCCTGCGTCAGCCAGCGAAGTCGGCCACGGTGTGAGAGTCCTGCACGACAGCAAGACCAGCAGCAGCGGCGCGGATCCCAGGGCCGTTTTATGCGCGTCCATGATGATCTTCTGTAGATATCCGCCCAGCCGCCAAGACTCGGTGTCTGTTCTCGAAGGGCCAGAGCTCCGGGCACTTGCGCGTGGCAGGCGATAAGTACAGAGGGCCAGCGGGGGACCGTGCGTCTGCATGCGTATGCCCGCCGGGTGTTGCGATAAGATACGGCTCCGCTGTGATGGAGCCGGGCGTGCTGCAAAACCCCAGCCGCCGCTGCTGATCTGCGCTGGTGACGCCCGGCTAACTCGCCGAGCGTTATCACGGCCGCCGCTGGGCTTGGCAGCTCTCCCGATGGGGGTGCCAAGAGCGCCGTCCGTGAGTAAGGCGGCGGACAAACGCTTTATCGGTGTCGATAGAGGCCAAGCGGTGCCGTATTCTTATTACGCCGTGGGCGCTGCAACGCACCACGAACACGTCCGCGCCGCAGTCCAGCATCAGGCGAGTGGCGCCTCGAGATCTCTGTCGGGTCCAGCTGCTCGCTGCAGAGGAGAGACGAAATAATATTATTGCGTGTAGGAATGGCGGGCAGATGCTTCCGAATCCGGCAACCGCTCACGCCAGGGCTTCGCCAAGCGGCTCTTGAGAACAGGCAAGCCTCGCCGAAAAGGCTTGTCTCAACGCGCGGCCAGGCTTGTCGTCGAGTCCCTCAAGCCGCCGCGTCGTCTTGACCTTTGGCACTCTCAAACGTCCCATATCCACCCGCCCCTTTAGGCTTCCGGGCCATGCAATACAGCATAATGGCATCCCCCTTGTCGTCGCATTCCATCTCCTTCTTCAGCTCGAACCCAAACTTCTCGTAGATCGGCACGTTGGGGTCCTTCCTCGAGCTTTCCAGGTACGCCGGAATGCCCTGCGCGTCCGCCATGTGCAGCACCTCCTCCATCAGCGCCCTGCCGATGCCCTTGCCCTGATACTCGGGGAGAATGGTCACGATGTTGCAGAAGTAGTAGCCCTGCTCGCTCGTCCACAGCTCCGCCTGCGCCTTCGCCTGCGAATCCTTCCAGATCCAGTAGCGGTGTGCCCGCAGCCCGCCGCGGCCGAACCGTAGGTTCATGAGGCCTTGCTGGAACCAGAGCAGCCAGTTGCTGTACCAGAGAGACCACGACTCCGGCTGGGAGGGCGGCGTGGGAGGCATCCACATGGCCGTGCCGAGAACTTTGTCGGGCTCGGCCGAGCTGGCATCTCTGGCGACGTAGAAGAGACCGTGCTTGATGCCCCAATGGCAGCGGAGCGTTAAGGAGTGGTGGTTTCGAACGGGGTTGTACTGTTAAGGGTGCTGTCAGCTGAGTGCTTAGACCGGCGCCTGTTCCCGGCCTATTCCAAGTCAAACAAGAGCAAATCTCAACCGTACCTGCGACTTGTCAAACACCCAATTCGAGTACGGGTCATCCCTGAAGGCCTCCTGGATGGTCACAATCGCCCCATCGATATCGGCGGGCGTCATGCGAGAGACCTTGATCGCCATGTTTGATGCTGGCTCCTTGGCCGTTCCTTTGATTCTCTCTGCTCTCTTCTTTTCCTCTGTCTATCCCGGATTGTCACGTGTCGCATGTACTTCGCCTTCAGAGTTCCCGAAAATTGCCACCCAAGAGAGGAGGCACCAGAGCGTTCAGAGAGGAAGAGGGGCCGCTTGCCGTTGTTTGCTGCAGCTGTGGAGCTCTCGATGATGCGTGGAGGACGCGGATCTTGCCAATTGGTGATCTGAGGAAGCTGATGGTGTTGTGGCTCAATTGATGGTCTCCGTTGTGGCTGCGCTCGCGGTCGGCGGTGGCGGGGAGAGAGTGCGGTGAGCCCAACAGAAGCAGGTCGTTCGAGCTGAGGGAGAAGCGAAGAAGAAGAAGAAGAAGAAGAAAAGGCACACGCGGGCATCGTCCAATGGAGATTTTGTAGTCTGGCAGGACCTGCAGCTTATCGTCGCGAGAGTGGGGCAGCCGACGCCTGCCACCTACCCGCCGCCTAACTGCATCGGGCAAGTAGACGCGGAGCGTTCTTGGGCGAATGAGAGCCGATTGCGTCGCCAACTCTACGGCAAGCACGTTCCTGTCGCCATGGAGTTCTGGTTGTGACGATCGTGGAATAGGGACTCTTGTTCGGTGTCTGTCCAGAGAAACTGAACTAATGCGTACAAGCCGGTTCCTCCAATGGACCAATGGAATGCAAGACGAACCCTTTCTCGCTCCCTTCTTCTTCTTCTTCTTCTTCTTCTTCTTTTTTTTTTTTTTGTTTCCAATCCTACAGCGCTCGTGGGGTCTCCCATACTAATTCAATTCCAAGCGAAGGTTTTCGATCGCGAACATCATAGGGCAACAGCACTCGAGTCAACATACGCGATGTACGGAGTAACGGCACTCTTCGTGAGTCAAGTGGTGGGCTGCTGGTTGAGACCTACAGCCTAAACACTTCGTTACTTTTTCCATTGTATCAAGAAGCCGCAGACCCTCAAAGCAATCGGATAGCCGTCACGCCGCTGGTGCAGTGGCGGACCGCGTGGTGCGGGCCCAAGCACCACTTCCCGCTGCCGGCGCAAAGATCCAGATCCCAGATCCAGACCAGTCCGACTTGGTGATCAAGACAGCTGCTGCTGCTGCTTCTGCTTCTGCGGCAGCACACGTACGTACTTTTACAACACCCGACGGCCTGACTAGCTAGCGCTAGGCCGCAAGTTTCGTTTCACCAAGAGCCCCCCCCCCCCTCTCCCAGTTCCTTTTACCAAGCATCCAAGCCTTCTCGGAATCTTTCCGTCCCTTGGTCGTCCTCCAACCCCACCCCTCCGGAAGTGAGAGATCCGGTTCTAGCTGGGCAGTGCAAAACAGGCGGATCCCCCAAGAAAGCAAAAAAAACGAAAAAAGAAGGAAAATTGCAAAACCCGGTCGGACAGCCAGTAGAGACGACAGTGTGTGCTTTGTATTTGATTTTTTGTCATCATCAGAGAGTCGATGCTATACACAATAGGTATCAAGTAGGTATCAGACACACTAAACAGATTCGACCGCGTCCATGCAGATGCCCAACCCAAAGGGAGGATAGTCAATGCAACAAAATAGAGTCCCACAACCGACGTCCCGACGCGTACGTATACGGTCATTTCCGTGCTCCCACACCCACCCACTACCAACTAAAAAACCAAACATTCCGAGCCGTACACAATTCCAGGAGTTAGAGCGAGAGACAGGCGCTAATAGACGCAAACATACCGTTCCGAGCCGTTAGAAGGAAGAAAAAACGCCATTACATCTCATCTTTCCCATATGTAATTGATGGACATTTCCGATTGCTTGCCGAGATCTGAGCGTGTAGGCGGCGAAAAAAAAAAATCACAGCGCCGAGGGTATCATGTGCGCGTCCAACACCTCGCTGGGGACCAGGCTTCCTCTCGGAATCTGGACCTCGGTGCCGGGATGCTGGCGGAACACCGTCGCGTCGCTGTAGGCCGTCGGCTGGCGCTGGTGCGTCTGCGGGTCGGCCTGCTTGTACTGGCTGGGCACGGTGGGCACGTCGGGCACGCTGTTGTTGGCCATGTACTCCTGCTGCCAGCCCGGCTGGCCCTCGTCGACCTGGCCCAGCCCGCCGTTGGTGCTGGTGCTCTGCCGGTACGACAGGTGCGGTTGGTTGCGGAACTGCGTCGACGGGATTCGGCCCGCCTGCTGCCCGACCCACGAGTCGACCGTTCGGAACCGCGCCACGCTGCTCGCCGTCGTTGCCACGCTGAGCCGGCCGTTCTCGCCGGGCGTTACTGGTTCGATGGGGGTGGGTGGTGCTTGAGATGATTGCGTCCAGCTGAAGTGGCTCTCATAGTTGGGCCCTCTGTTGGCAGTGAAGCGCCGGCCCGCTGTGAACTGCTGGTAAGTTGGCCCAGGTGCGTCGGGCGAGACAATGTCGTTCTGCTCCGAGCTGTAGCGCGTGCTGCTTTGTGGGTTGCTAAGTTTGGGAGACGTTCTTTGGATCGGCAATGACGATGGAGAGTCGTCATACCTGCTCGATCCGCGCGGCACTGAAGTTTGCAGAGGCAGAAGGGTGGGTGAACTGGAACCACGGGAACGGGCGTTAGAAGGCGCCCGTGACAGACCACCAGGTGGTGTGGAGTCTTCGAAGAAGCTGCGGTTCGATGCCTTAGGCGTACTAGGCCGGCGGCCAAGAGAAGCACTAGTGGACAAGGGCAATTAGCAATGATGCGGGTGTGAAACAACGGGTATCATGGACTGCGGAAACACTTCATGCGCGGAGGCTGAGCGGCTTCGACTTACCCGAGATAGTCACGCGGGCCGTCAGGTCCTCTGGACGACACGCTGTCGAACCTCAAGAGCGAGTTCTGCGGTGGCTGCGGGAGGGGCATGCGCTCTTTATCGTCCGAGGCATATGTGGGCATGCGGTGAATGGACGGCTTGGCAATATCGGCGGTGCGGTCTGGTCGTCCGCGTCCCCGTCGTGACATCTGCACCAGGTCGCGGAAGGTGAGGCCCTTCTTGCGCATCGTGTACACGCCAAATATCACAATCACGAGCAGCAGTGTCGCGCCTGGTTGCGGTTAGAGAAGTAGTCGGGATGGCGGCAGAGCGGGGAGCACGAACCAATGGAGCCAGCAGCAATTAGCAGGTGCTCGGTGGACTGCGAGATGCCTGAGGGCGGTGGTGGCGGAGGTCCTCCGGACATGATCCAGACCTCACCGGACTGCTGTGCACCATTGGTGCCAGCAGTAAGCGAAGCGGACGCGGCGCCGGTCGACAGCTCGGCCTCGGCCGTGGCAGAAGCGCTGGTAGGCACCGGCTCAAAAGTGCCGGCGGACTCGGAAGGGTCTTCGTCACTGTCGCTGTCCTCGTCCTTGCCGGTGGGGACAAAGCTCGAAGTAGGCGCAGGGCCGAGAGCGGTGGACAGAGTCGACGAGAAGTCGGTCGGCGCGGACACGGCGGCGGCAGACGACAGTGCACTGGTCGTGGGAGCGGCGGTAGTCGGCGAGGGCACGGGTGAGGTCTCGGGCGACGAGGCTCCTGACGAACTGACCAGGCTTTCGTCATCTTCCGCCTCGTCGTCCGACGGCCCTTCCGGCTCCAAATCGGAATCCTCGGCCCCTGGTCCCTCGGAGTCGCTGGGCGGCTCTGGCTCTGGCTCATCCACCTGGGCGCCCCGCTGGGCAATGGCCGCCAATCTGATGGCGAGAGCCTCGCGCAGCTCCAGCGCCGGTACATCGAATTGCGATCTGCGGATCGGCCCGCTGCGCGGTGGGCGGCGAAGGGGCATCGTAATCGAGCGCGTGTGTGCGTGTGCTCGGGTGCTGGCAATCGGCCACGCTCGTCGCTACCTCGTCCCGGGTCGTGCTACTACCATGCCTTTGTGGACTGCGCGTGCGGGGAGGGCGGCCACCGGACGCTCGGGCGGCGGCGCAAAGGAAAGACTAGAAATGGGAATTAAAAGAGGCGCAGACCGGCTGCTCTACGGGGGAAAAGAGTGACGACGACTGGCGCGCAGTAAATGGAAAAGAGAGAAGGACGTGGTGGTTGCAGGCTCGGCGCGGGGGCGTCAGCAGGCGCAAGAGAGTGCTGGACGAGGGCGGGCGCGTAGAGCATATGAGGAGCCGCACAGGACACCTGCTGGCGACGAGAGGCGTTTGGGCCCCTCGGCCCCGGGGTGCGCTTCTATGCGCAACATCACGGCGATCCGCAGCGCGCATCAGGGACACACTTCTGCCCAGACCCGTGGTGTCGCGGACCGCCCCTTGGCGGCACAGGCGGCGTTTCAGAGCTGCCCGGATGCGAGGGCGCCGCACACGGCGGCAGTCTCAGCGCCTGCTGCCGCCCACCCCGGAGCTGAGGCCCCCCGACGGCCGCATCCCTCCACCAGCGCTGAAGCTTGACTCCACCAACCACCGCGCCCCGCTTCGGGCTCTCACGTGCCCGCCGTTTGCTCCCGCAGCGCGCCCGCTCGGCGATACGAAGGTCATCTCGGCGCTGCTCCACCACCGCCCAGTCTGGCTCCCCCAAGGCCCTCTACGCCCGTACTGCGCTGCCATCTTGCCTCTTTCGACCGGACTATCCTGTTTCCGCCCTCCAAACCCCGTTTCACGACGCCTTGCAAAACACTGCGCGACTAGGGCACAAAGTCTGTCTCCGCGCCCGTCTGCTGTTCTTCCGCCCGCCGTGTGTCAGGTAGACAGACGGAGGAAATTGACGCGATAATCAGCACGCTTGGGAATTCAAACTTTGGGATTTTTCGCAAGTTTCTGGCCACTCGCCATCGCAGACGAAGTCCTGAGACGAATTGCGCCGCTTGTTTTTTTTCGAGCTCCCCGCTGGCTCTGGCTCCCCCTGCCCGAGCCGGGCCCCTGGCCGTTCCGGTCTTGGTCGGGATGCCGGAGGCACCAGCGGCCTTAATGTCCGGGATATAGCTGCACGCCGGCAGGATCTGTTTATGCTTGGTTTTATGGCTACCGGAGCTTCTTTCGCAAGGCCAGCCCGCTGTGCACCTCTTGGCTGCCAAGTGGTGGTCGTAGATTGCAAGTGAGCCTTCGCGACCCCGCGTTGTTGCTGGCGTGGGGCCCTCCAGTCGTGCCTCTCCCGTCAACCTCGTGCGCAGCCGAGCAGCGCCTCTCGAGCAGCAGCCGTCGCGCGCCGCAGTTGTACAGCGTTGAAGTTGACAATGAGGAGCGAGATTAGAGGAGATGGCTGTGCACACGGATTTGGTGAGAGGGCCGAGTCAGCTCCTTTCATTCGAGCACACAGCCCGCCCGCAGCTCCGCCGTATCGATTGCATATCTCGGGCTAATCACACCATACAAATGCCGGCCGGCAGTCTTCCGCTGGCGGCTGTTTCGCTCGTCTTTTCTCTCCTTCGCTCCATTGCGTGCGCAGGTGTTGCTGACAGCGGCGGGTTGCTGATGACTAATCCACTCCACCACCACCACCCGGAACGATTGCTCCATCGCGTTAGGCACCCGGCCGCCCACCTCGCAGCTCCCGAATTTAGAAACCAATGAGTCGCACCGTTCGCTGACCCGTCGATCGCGCATCCGCTCAGCCCTACGCTAGCTCCCAGAATAGCCCCCAATACAGCCTCGCCGCGCCTCTCTCCTCCTTTTCCACCCGCATGTTCTGTGGAGATCGCAAACGAGCTTCACTCTTTCGCTCTCGTCTTACCAATCCGTGCGCGCGATCTACACTCAGCCGCCAGCGCGCGTCTCTCTCTCTTACCAACGCGCGCAACCCCGCCTCAAAGAGAGAGTGCGGCGCAGTGAGTGAGGATTAAGTAGCATGGCAGAGCTGAGGAAGACGGACACGGGTACAGCATATATATCACACGATCGCTCGCATTGGGCATAGCCGCCACCATCCACATTCCCTCCCACCGAAACACCTTCGGACGAAACGAGAGGGCCAAAAGGAGTCGGAGAAGAAACGAAACCCCGCGCAATTAATCCCTTACCCGTTCCATCCAACAAACTTCAGCATGTCCGGTAAAGCGCCAGTCGAGTACCTCATCACCGGGGCCACGGGCGGCCTCGGCACGGCGATCCTGTCGACGCTGCTCAAGTCGGGCGTGCCGCAGTCCCAGATCGCCGTCGGCTCGTCGCGCGACCACCTGGGCTCGACGTACGAGGCGCGCGGGCTGCAGTTCCGCCACACCGACTTCGAGAGCATCACGTCGCTGATGCGCGCCTTCCAGGGCGTCAAGAAGCTCTTCTTCGTGTCGACCGACACCATCGACAACGAGAAGCGCAAGCAGCAGCACCGCAACGTCGTCACCGCCGCCGAGCAGGCCGGCGTCGGCCGCGTCTACTACTCCAGCCTCGGCATCGGCGGCGTCGACGGCGCCCCCTGGGATGTCGAGCTGATGGTTGCACACCTTGAAACGGAGAGGATGCTGCGCGAGTCGCAGCTGGTGTGGACCTCGGTGCGCGAGGGCGTGTACGCCGACGCCTTCCCGTGCTTTTTGAATTGGTACCCCAAGGACCCGCAGCAGGTGCTGTATCTGCCGTGCGACGGAACGGTGGCGTTTGCGCTGCGGGAGGAGCTAGGCGAGGCGACGGCGAAGCTGATGATGCGGGGCGGATTCGAAAAGCAGAACGTACGTGACTTTTTTTTTTTTTTCCCTGCTGGCGATTGTCCGTCACATCTGCTGATCTTTCGCTCTGCAGGTCCTCCTCACCGGCCCGCGTGCCGTCAAGCTCTCGTCGATCGTGAACATCATCAACGCGGCCTCCAGCCGAGCGGTGCGGATAGAGTACGTTTCGGACGAGGAATACGTCAGGCGGAACGCGTCGAAGGACATAGGCGGAAAGTCCGAGGCCTTCTTCAAGAACTGGGTGACGCTGCTGCACGGATTCGAGGCGGGCAAGGCGGCAACTGTTTCTCCGCTGATGAGCGAGCTGCTGGGCCGTCCGGCGAGGGACGGCGAGCAGGCGGTACAGCTGCTGCTGCGGCGTGAGAGGGACTACACCTGGCACCAGAACTACCTCAAGGATGGGAAGAAGAATGGCGGCAAGGGCACCTTAACTGAGTTCATGAGGATGGGATGTTGCATGGTTTGAAGCGTGAGAGGTCGATATTTCTTGAAGGATTTCTACAGCCAAGGAAAAAGGGCTGAGACAATTTTTTGCTGGCACGTTAGCGGGATTGGGGATTTTGATCTACAGATAATTAGGCAGGAGTGAGATGGGGAGGGGGAGAGACACTAATGAAATGATTCCCAGTGCGCGACACGAAGAGCAGATCAGAGATCCGAGGATCGTGACAAGCGCCTCGCGACGAGCAATCAAGCTTCGGGCTTCCTGGAGACCATCTCTTGGGTCTTGGTCCTCGCTTGGCAGCCCGTCTGCCGTCACTTCGGCCCGGGCATGTTTTCCTGGCCTGGCGGAGCGGGCAGCTTGCCCTCTCCCGGCACCGGAAGCCCGTCCGACAGTCCCCGCGGATGAAAGTCGGAGAGCAATCCCGCGCCCGCATTTGCCATCTCGCTCGCCGGCGCTTACCCCTCCACCCCACTTGGTCGAGCGCCTCCACGCCTTGGACCTTCCAACTGCCCTCCGGATGCGGGAAATACTTTCCACAGACCACCGGCCATAACGGCGTTTACAGGCACATCGGGACAGATCAGGACACCGTCACCGGCCCGCGTGAACGATTTCCTGTTAATTTGTCTGCCAAGCGGAGGTTGGTTGGTAATGCGTACAAAGCCTGACCCAACAGCTACCTAACGAAATCGAAGAAGAAAAAGGCAAGCTTCTGCCTTCCAAGCCTCGAGAAAGCCTTCTCTCCAACTCTCATCGTCCTTTGCCAATCTCCCCCTCCTCCCTCCAATTTGAAAGCGACACCTGAAACGCTGCATATCCTTTTCTTCTTTCGTCAGCAACACCAGACTCGCCATGGCATCTTCGGCGAAGACCCTCAACTTCGGCGTCATCGGCTACGGCCTGTCCGCCAAAATCTTCCACATCCCGCACCTGACGTCGGTCCCGTCGTTCAAGCTGTACGGCATTGTGCAGCGGACGCCCTCCGCCGGCAACGACGCGGGAGCGGACCATCCGGGTGCCAAGTCGTGGCGCAGCGCGGACGAGCTGTTCGCCGACAGCAGCGTCGACGTCGTGGTGGTGACGACGCCGCCGGACTCGCACTTTGCGCTGACCAAGCGCGCGCTCGAGACCGGCAGGCACGTCGTCGTAGAGAAGCCGTTCGTGCCCACGCACGCCGAGGCGCAGAAGCTCGTGGCGCTGGCTGCCGAGAAGCGTCGCTCCATCGCCGTGTATCAGAGTACGTCTCTTTTTTTCTCCCAGCTGCAACACTCTCCCCCAGCCAACCAACCACGCCACTGCAAAAAAAAAAAACTTAAATTGCGACCTTCCCAACCACCTCCCTACCCGATGCATGAACGCCCTACGCCACTCCCGAAGATCTTCCCCTCCCCTGCTTGCCTCAATCAACCATCCTGCACGCCTGACGCCAGACAATACAAGCCTCAAGACAGCTTGCCTTAGAGAAGCAAAGGCTTGAGTCACTGGGCGTTTCGAGTGCTGTTTTGTCTTGGCGGATACGCCAGACATGCACACTGCAGATCCAGCTCATAGAGCATTGAGATTATAACACGACACTCCAAGGAAAATACAGGACGGGCGAGGGGGGGACCGAGTCTTGCAGGTCACACACATATGGAGCTGAGGCAAAACGCTTACTTCTCTTCTTCGCGTTTTCAGACAGACGATGGGACGCCGACTTCTTGACCCTGCGCAAGCTTCTTGACGATGGCACTCTGGGCCGTGTCGTCGACTTCAACTCGCACTTCGATCGCTATTCGCCCACGCTGCGCGCCGGCTGGAAGGCCGAGGACCGGCCAGGCAACGGCGCCATTTTCAACCTTGGCACCCACTTGATGGACCAGATCGTCACGCTGTTCGGTCTACCTGCCCGTATCACTGCCTTCCTCGGAAACCAGCGAGCCGACGCGCCACGGAGCGCGGGCCACGCCGACCCTGGTGACTCGTTCACTGTGCACCTTCACTACAATGACGGCATGTTGGCAACGGCCAGGGCGGCTGTTATGAGCCCCGAAGAGGAGCAGCTGCGCTACTGGGTGCGCGGCGAGAAGGGCAGCTTCAAGAAGTTCCACCTCGACGTGCAGGAGGACCAGCTGTTGGCTGGCTTGAGGCCGGGACAGGAGGGTTACGGCGTTGACCCGGAGAACCATTATGGCACTCTGACTTTGTTCAAGGACGGGAAGCCGGTGCGCCAAACGCATGCCACTTTGCCGCCTGCGACATATGTGGAATACTACCGTGTGTTGGAGAAGGCGTTGAACGGGCAGGGCGAGGTTCCGGTCAAGGCAGAGGAGGCGTCGGCTGTCATTCGATTGGTCGAGCTGGCCAAGGAGAGCTCGAAGATGGGCAAGACGCTCGATGTGTAGATCCTGATTCGCAGAGACGTGTGACATTTTTCAAACCCAGCACCTGTTCTCTAGTCAACATGCAGCCACAGCCACAGTTAATGCGTACGGCTTGTTCCCGATCCATTAGTACTGTTGAATTCGTCTAGCCCTCGCTTCTTCGTCGTGCCATCTCCAGTCTTATTCCTCGGTGAATTTCTTGTAATCTTCGGCGCTCATCAGACCCTCAGGGAGGTCGGCGCCCTCCTCCAACTCCAGCCTCGCAATCCAGCCATCGCCCTCGGGGCTCTTGTTGATAGTGGCAGGCCTCGCCTCCAACACCTTGTTGACCTCGACGACCTTGCCGGGCAGCGGGGTCATGATGTCGGAGGCGCTCTTGACCGACTCGACGGCACCAATGGCGTCGTTGGCGCCGAACTTGGTGTCTGTGACGGGCAGCTCAGCGAAGACAACATCGCCCAGGGCGTTGGCGGCGTAGGTGGAGATGCCGAGGGTGACTGTTGCGCGCCGAAAAGAGTTATTATGTATTGCGTGAAGATAATTATCAGGCCGAGCCAGCGAGTCATTCGGTCGGAGGGAATGGCGAGAGCGCGGCGACTTTGGGGATCACGGGCGCTGCGCGGGCGCGCACAACGAAGGATAGAGGGAGGAACGCACAGGTCTTGCCGTCGGCGGCGAGCTCAACCCACTCGTGGTCTGGGGTGTACTGCTTCTCCCAGACTGCGTTGGTGGTGGTTGGTTAGCTCGGCCGCAGCTAAGCGTGAGGGCTCGGGAGAACTCACTGGCAGCCGACGCGGAGAAGGGTCTGAAGCTCTGCCTGCTCCAGGGCGCAGCGGCGCTCCTGCAAACGAACGGACGCGGGAGGCGCGTAGCCGGAGAGGCCAACTGGCGGGCAGCGCGAGCGATTGAGGACCGGGCAGCCATTGTTTCGGGTGTGTGTGGAGAGGAGAATTGGTGGTGATAAGGCGCGCGTCGGCGAGAGCTTCAATGACGAGAAGCGCGGCTCGTGCTGCGGCGCTCTGACGAAATGCGATGGCCGCTGGCCGGAGAAACGAAAGCCCCGGCCCGCGGCGGCCATTTCTCGCCCAAGCCGTCCGATGCGCAGACGCGAGCGTTGCTGCGACTCCCGTCACCCGCCTCCGCCGCCATCATGCTGTACGAATTAATAGGCATTGTATGCGCTCGCTCTCGAATTGCTGGCGACTCAGATCAGCTAACGCAATGAGCAGGTCCGGCCGGGCAAGATCCACGAGGTCAAAGAGTACGCCGTCTCCGCACGACTTTCTTCCTGCTCCCCGAAGCGCCGCACCACGCCTGCTTCCTTTCATTCTGCACGCAGTGTTCACTGACCAGGCCCCTCGAACCCGTATAGAATCGCCAAGACCGCCGGCACCATCGTCCTCAACAGCGGCGGCGTCGTGCGCGGTGTCACCAACTGGGGTGTCTACCAGCTGCCCAAGCCCTTCCGCAAGCACCAGGTCACCCACTACACCGGCCACCACTTCCTCCTGCGCTTCGACTCCTCGCCGCGCACGCAGCACGCCCTGCGCCGCACCATGGGCCTCGACCCCCGCCTGATCCGCTACTCCGTCGTCAAGCTGGGCGAGAAGCTCGAAGACATCAGTGACGTGCCCGGTGTTGCGCCCTGGGGTTCTGGCGACGCTGCCGTGAGCTCGAAGCCCGCGGAGCCCAGCGCCAATGAGCCGGACAGGTACGATAACATGGCCCTGGCACCGAAGGTGGCGGACAAGGCGAACCAAGACCACTTGAAAGACATCTTCGGCCTCTTCGGGGACAAGTAGCTTCGCTGAAACAGAAGGGGGGGATGGCGATGATGGTTTACGCTGTATAAATACCGGCTGGTTGTATATGGCCGCAATGGCTCGAGGCGTTTTGGGATAAAAAGGCATGGGAGAGGTGTCTTCACAGCATCCAGGACGGCTGCATTAAAGATGCTAAAGCACACTTGATTGCACATATCACCGACAAACTGACGGAATGAATTGAATTTTCTACGAGACACCCAACATTAATCCTCCGAAGAACCCAGACTCTGATGATGCTGATGATGATGATATGATAACTTAGACCTGCAGGGTCACGGGAGCCCCTCCTTGATCTCCGCTCTTCAGCATTGCCTCCAGCTGTGATGCAATCCAGTCAGCAGAGTGTATCACCAGCATCGTCTTTCCTCTTGCTGGGGCAGCGGTACGGGGAAGAGGGCTTACAATCTCCAAATCCTTCAACGCTTCTTCTGGCAGCTGTCTCTCGTCGAATCCGCCCTTCTCCAGCTTCTGACCCCACGCCGCAACCTCCGGGTTCACCCCGAATCCCGCCTCGGGAAACTCTTTCTTCTCTTCATCGCCAGCATCCGCACGCCTGACGATGACGTACGCGGGCGCGAAGGGTACTGTGCCGAACCCGGCAGTCACGGTACCGCGCTCGCAGACGACACGGTACTCAGTAACAGGGACGGGTGCAGCGAAAGAGTTGGAGAAGGTGCCCGAGGAACCGTTGCTGAGCTTCCAGATGGCGTCGACGGTGTCGACAGGGGCGAGATGCTCTTTGTGCAGCGCCGTGAAGGCGGAGATGGAAGTGGCGTGAGCTGAATCCGAGAGCAGGACGCGTGTTGCAGCGATGAAGTGGACGCCGCCGTCGAGCAGGAATCCGCCTTGGTACGAGGGCTTCGTGCGCCAGGAAGTGGCTGTCTCGAATCATCAGCGGCCACTCTCCTTGTGTCTTCAGGCATTGAAGGATTTTACCTTGGTACTTGGACCCTTCTTTGACGAAGGCATGTACCTTCGTACTGAATCCCAGGACCTTGCCAAGCTCCTTCACCTTCTCGGCGCCGTACTGGTAGGACTCGAAGAACCTGAAATTCTCGGCAACACCCCACGTGACTTTGCTCTTATCGGTGTTCTTGTTGTACCAGTCGAGCAGCTCACGCGCGGTGGCGACATCCTTGGCAATGGGCTTCTCAGAGAGGACGTGCTTGCCAGCGCTCAGTGCAGCCTTGATATATGCAGGCTGGGCTGGAATGGGAAGGCTGAAGTGGGCCTTGTCAGCAAAGAACACCTTCTACTAGTGTTCAAGAGGTGGGTGAGTTGGAGAGCGCTTACGCCAGGATTACGCCCTTGATATCAGAGCGCGCGAGGAGATCAGAGAAAGCCTTGCCTTCACCGGCATCTTCGCTGTAAAGATCGACGCCGGAAAGGTCTGAACCGAGTGCTTGCGCTGACTTGAGGGAGCGGGAGAAGAGCGCTTTGAGGGTCAACGAGGGCGCGTCTTGGACGGCAGGCTGGGCGGAATATTAGCAGCTATCCCAGCTTCGAGACTCAGCGTAGGGAGTGTACGAGATGCTTTTCGCGGACGAAAATGCCTGATGATGATGTCAGAAAATGAACGTCGGGATTTGGAGCGGATGCCTACCGCTACCGATGATAGCTACGCCAACAGACATTGTTTAAACAGCAGTTCAGTTGCAAATGTCCGCGAAGAGATGAGGTGGGGAGTCGCAGGTTCGTCGTCGCACATTGGAGGGGCTTTATGTAGTGATTGACGCTGCGGGGCACGCTAGTATAGTTAAGTCGTGGCCGTCTTGCCAAGCCGATTGTGGATCTGGAGCGGCCATTATTATCATCCCAGTTCCCTCGCCGGATAAAACCGCCGGATACCAAAGGAGAACCTCCTGCGTCATGGCTGCTCCTCGTCGTCAACTCCCAATGCTGTACGTGCAGCATCTCGCCAAGTGCAGCTACCGTTTCCCGAACCCAGTGACTGGTTGGGACCGTCCACGGAAAAGCCTTTCCATTTTGACACCGGTTTCCTCATTCGGTTACCTCACTTCAACCGTATAGCACTCATCTTGTCTTCCCGGATGGTGTTTCTTTACAGCTGAAAGATCGTCGTACCCTTCATCGGGACTCTCTTCTTGTGCTCTTCCCCCTCTGCCGTTGAGAGTTTATTCCCGGAAGGATTCCAACGGGGTTTGCGGATTTAAGGACTTAAGGACTTAAGGATCCTGCTCATCTTGTGTTCCAATATGCCATTACATGTGGCACAGCTGAGCAGTGGAAGTATAAGAGCCAACTTATGGGGTATTCCCTGCTGCTCTCTGTTTTCTCAAATCCAGTCCCACAGTTCTCCCCAATCATCACTTCTCCTCACACTTTCACTCCTCTTCAACGAACAGACACTCATATGATGGCAAGCCCCGAGTACGTTCCAGTCGTTTTTATCACCGGTAAGTCGCCCATTTCCCCTCCCTGATTTCCTCCATTCCCTTGACCTCGTTCACTCACCCTCCCACGTAGGCGCCAACCAAGGCATCGGCTTCTCCATCGCCCAACTCCTCACCCTCTCTCCGCAGCCCTACCACCTCCTCGTCGGCAGCCGCACCCTCTCCCGCGGCCACACCGCAGTCTCCATCCTCCACTCCCTCCCCTCCGCCAACCCCCAAACCACCCACACTGCCGTCTCCCTCGACATCACCTCCGCCTCCTCCATCGCCGCCGCCGCCGGCACCACCACCCCCTTCCACAACCGCCTCGACGTCCTCATCAACAACGCCGGCATATTCCTCGGCGGCCCCCACTCCTCGTGGGCCGGCAAGCCGCAGCACGAGCTCCTGCGCCACACCTGCGAGACCAACGTCTTCGGCCACGCCGCCGTGACCGAAGCGTTCCTGCCGCTGCTGCGCAAGTCGAGCGCGCCGGGCGGCGCCAAGGTCGTGGTGCTGAGCTCCAGTCTGGGATCCCTGGAGATGGCGGCCGCGGCCCCGCCGCATCGGCTGGACATCTCGGCGTACCGGGTGAGCAAGGCCGCGGTGAATATGCTGGTGGTGGAGTGGGCGAAGGGGTTGAAGAAAGACGGGATGCGCGTGTGGGGCGTGGATCCGGGGAGGTGCGTGACGAATTTGGCGGGGGAGGGGTTGGAGGAGGTGGCGAGGAGGATGGGGGCGCGGGAGGCGGTGGATGGAGCGAGGTTGGTGGTTGAGGTTATGGAGGGGAGGAGAGATGGGGAAGTGGGGAGGGTGATTTGGGATGAGGGAGTGAGGCCGTGGTAGGTCTGTGGATGAGCTTGCTCGATTGATCACCTGATGGAGATATGAGTGGATGAAAGATGCTCGGTCGTAATTAGCTCTTGCCTTGCCAGTGGTGAACTTGGCCACCGCCAAGGCTTCCCTTGATATTGTCCTCAGCATTGTCCTCGTACTCATCACACAAAAAAAATTCCCTTCACCCTTCGCTATTTTCTTTATGTATTCTTCCTCAAATCCGTGTTCTTTGTCCCGGCACATCTGATATATTTCCATCCCACCAGTATGCCCCTGACTCTCCTTTCGAACAAGACCATCGTCACTTACCCAAGTCAATCTTTTCGAAACCACAAACAAACAGCTACCATGAAGCTCACCCTCACCACCACCCTCATCCCCCTCCTCTCCATCCCCACCCTCACCACCGCCATCCCCACCTCCAACAACACGATCCCCGAAGTCACGCTCATCGCCGCCTCCACCGCCTTCCTCTCGCCCGCCGCCGCCGCCAACACCATCTTCGACCCGGCCCTCGAGAAGCGCGGCGGCATGGCCAGCTTCTACTACTGCCGCAACAACGGCTTCCAGGCGCCGTGCGCGTGGTCGCGCGTGCCGATCAACCAGTGCATGGACTTCCCACAAGGGTGGAACGACAACGTCAACAGCTTCGGGCCGGACCGCGGCGACTTCTACTGCGTGCTGCACTCCAACGCCGGCTGCGGCGGCGGCGAGCCCAAGTTCAAGATCCGCTACCCGGGCACCGCCAAGACGGCGAGCTACGGCATCGACGGCCGCGTGAGCAGCGTGCGGTGCAACCACTGAGCCCAAAGGGGGAGAAGAGGGAGGGAGTCGTGGTCGAGGCACCGACCGTCCTCTGCTGTGAGATTAGATCTTGTCTGGGAATTCTCTGAGCGAGCGTCGTTCCGGACTGCTGCGGCAGTTTCAATGATTTAGTCCTACGAATGAGGAAACCTTTGCCTATACGAGCGGAGTACATGCAGATGCAACCAGGAATTCATACCAAAGAAGCCCAACAGTTTTTTGTAGCCAGGGCTAAAAGTAAAATCTGAAGACGTCTATAAAGCCTGAGCATGTCCACCTGCTGACTTCATTCTGGGCCGCACCCTTCCCATCATCTCTCAGCATTTCACTCTCCTCCTGGTTCCTCGTTGCGCTAGAATTGGTTTACTTCCGTTGATAACCACACAGCTTGTCATCAGAGAAGATTCTATCGAGCCTATCACGAAACGTAAAAATTCCCTCGAACCGCATCAATTTCGTTTCCCCAGATTTGTCCTGACCAGAGACTTTGCAGCCACTCAAAGAATCTCGTCTAGCATAAACAATGAGCTGCTTGAGTTTTTCCCATTTTTGCTGAACGCTCCTAATACCGTCAATAAGAAGCAAGTTACCCGCCAGGCATTAGACGAATGAAAAGAACTTGAGTAACAAACTGTGGGGAAAAGACAAAGTCAGTCGAAAAGATCCAAGGGCAGTCTTCTAGGGTGAAGAAAATGGAGTAAAGCCGCCCTGGGGTATCAGTGATCAAAAGCAAACTACCAGCCAGTGAACACAAAGGCAATCATCCCATCCGAGCAGAAAACCCGATTTGCTGCTTTTCGTCCCATACTCTCAAATGCATTAATCCCGTTGTAATCGTGTCATAAATACCACCGCCAAACTCTTGTGATTTATTCCTCAGCCCCTCGTCACCATTGCGAGCTGCAAGGTAAGAAAGATCAGCCGAGCCCCTCTGTTCCGTTCAGAAGGACGTCCAGCAGGTCATAGCCTCCAACGTCCGGTCCGTAGGCATTGCTGTTCACGTCTACACCGTAGGAATTCAGTAGAGGGTCCAGAGGAAGGGCGAGCCAGTCCGCTCCACCGTTAGCCCCAAAGCCGCCGTAGTCGTTGCCGTCGCTGCCAAAGCCGCTGAACTGGTTGCTGTTGCTATTAGCACTACTGCCGTTGTTGTTCGGAACCTGGCTGTGCGAGTTGTATGGCGAGCCGAAGGTCGGTGGCGGCATGATCGAGATGTTGTTCGAACCTGGGTCATACGTCTCAGTGCTGATGCCCCAAAGTGAGTGGCTGGGGTTTGGCGTCGCACGACCGTTGGAAGCTGCAGGGCTGGTGGGACCGCTGAGGCCATTGGAATTGTAGTTGGACCATTGAGGGTTGTTACCGTTGGCGCTGTTGTTGTACCCCTGGCCAGGGTGAGGAGGCGGCATCATGGGGTTGCCAAAGCTGTTAGGCTGATTGGAAGTAATTCCCGATGCGGTTGGGAGGCTTGGGCTTTGACTTGTGGCACGGCTGGCTTGCATGGAGCCTCTGCCGGAACCCGATCCTGCCAGGCGCACGAACCGAGACTTGATGCGGGTGATGAGTGTGATGAGCATGTCTGCGAAGCGATTGCCCACGTGCACGTCATCGACGATGCAGTTGCGCAAGGCTGAGACAGCTTCCTCCATTAGACCAAGTGAGAGAGCCACATCGTCCTCCGTGGCGCCGAGCGCGAAAGTCTTGAGCAGGATGATCGTGACGGAGATGATGCGGAAGAAAGTTCGAACAGGCGCATGCTTGAGGTATCCTCCTGGCTCCAGACCTTTGGTGACGATGATCAGGACATTGCGGCAGCCGTCAATAACTTCCCGGATGAAATGGCGGTCATCACCGTACCACCGCACAAGCATGTGCGGAGGAATCGTACCGGCTGGGATCGATCCGAGACCATTGGCCTCGTTAGCCGCAGCCGCTGCGTGTGTGTTTGTAACACATCGTTCGACCACTGCTTGCAAAGCGAGGGAATTGATGTACACCCTGCTGTATTCATACTCGATAGCCAGGATCTCGTGCATCAGTTTTGGAACTGTTCACTGTCAGCGGGGTGTTGCGGCATTATGCTCAAGAAGATTGGAGACATACTTATGTTCTTGTACCTATCCAGATGAGAGCGGAATTCGCGGAGGAGAGGCTGGAACTCGGCCAAGAGCTTCTTGTACTCCTGAGTTCTGATCAATTCGCGCGTCCGTCGACGATTAGAAAACATGTCTTGATTTCCTTTCTCCATGATGACGGCGATCTCCATCCAGAAGTACAGGACCATCTCCTGGCTATTGATCCTTCGCTCTGTGTTCGGAGAACTACCAGCCTCTTCGCGGATGATCTTACCCGTCCTCTTCAGCATCGAGAACCGATCTTGCAGGCGGTCATCGGGACTTTTCAGAAATGTCTTGTCTCTCTGGGAGCGTGGAAGCATCGAAGTGAGCCCGACTCGACCGCTGGTTTGGGTGATGTAGATCAACAGAAGCTCTCGGAGGTGATTCTTCCGTCGGAAATAAGCTTCAACTTTCGCGGGCGGAAGGTGCTTGTTCTCGTCGTGGAAATCAGTCTCGCTCTTGTCGTCGAACACACCAATCTCGTAAGCCAATGCCAGGGCATTCCCGAGTAACATCCAGCACATTCTGTCACTTCTCCAGCACGGTTCCAGCCAGCTGTCGATCCTTTGACCGCCTGAGCCCCTGTACTGGTCATCCACCGCTTCAGAAAGGCACCCATTGATCATGCTGGCCATAGTAGCTTCATCGGGTGCCATCAGCTCGTCGTCATCGTCTCCTGGGGGAAAGTGCAAAGCGCGAGGGTGCCATTCGGTGAGGAGCATAAGACTTTCCACAGTGCCTAGTGTGCGGAGACCCCTGCGAGACAAAGGGTTCACATCGCAGCCTTGCTCGGCACCAGCACCGCAAAAGCCACCTCCAAATTGCTCCTGGCCCCATATCATGCGATCTATCATTCCTTGGAGATAGTTCCACAGCTTCTCATGGATGGCGTATGGGCGCGAGCTTGAGCCTGGACCGGACAAAGACATGTATCGGGACGAGACGGTCAGAAGGGTGACGACGAGCATTGGTTCTTCGGTGAGCAAGATTTGGTGCGACTCGTATTTCTCGAAGTTGGGCACGACGATGGGTGTCAGCGGCGACAGATATCTGTAGAAGTAGTCAAGGTAGGCGATGCCCTCTCGGGCGGTGAACCAGCCGGCACGCACAAAACGGAACCTCGACCATGCTTTGACGGCCTGCTCGAAACCACTCTGGCTGTTGACTTCGCCTTCTACCTGTCCTGGCGCAATCGCAGGATCTATGGCGAGCTCGGTGGCGGTTCGCGTGCCAGGACTGGGGAACAGGTGGGTGCCGTTGAGTCCGGGGCTTGTCAAATTAGGCTGGGAGCTGGGCGTGGTGGCGGCGAGGGAGGCGGCGCTCAAGGTGCGCTGGTGCATGCTGGTGCTGTTGGACCTGTGGTGGTCCATGTCGCCGGTGCGGCCGGCGGCCTCGAAGAGCAGGTTGAGGGCGTCATGGCCGCTGAAGACCTCCTTGGACTGCAGGATGGCCGTCGTCTCGTTGTTAACCTGCTGCTGGTCATCGTGCGAGGACTGCTGACTTGCGTTGGGGCGTCGCAGGGGCTGGAGGCGGCCAACCGAGCCGCCGGGCGTCAGCGGGCGCTCGATGGACGGCGTTGTTGCGTGCTGGCTGAAGCCGGAGCGGCGCGGGGTCTCGGAGTCCTCTCTGAGGCGCTTGCGGCCGTTGTGGATCTCGAAGTCGGAGGGCCCGTCGTCGTCGAGGCCCTCGCCGCCGTCCTGCGGCTTGCGTTTGCGGCGGGTGGCGGAGAAGAAGCACTCTTTGCTCTCGCGGCGGCAGCGCACGCACGGCGGGTCGTGGGGGTTGTCGACGGGGCCCAGGTCGCAGCGCACCTTGCGGCGGCGGCAGGGAATGCAGGCCTGGTAGGTCCGCGTGTGCGAGCCTCCTGCGGACAGGCCCTTTGCGGGCGGCGAGGCGCTGTCGGCCTGCGCACTGTGTGAGGGCGTCGAGTTGGACATGGTCGCGTCGGTGTTCAGCGTCTCGGTTTGCGCCGGCACAGCGCCCTGAGAGCGCGCTCGAGGCCTGCGAAGGCGGGGTTTCGTGGATCGCCGGAGCCGCGCGGTGGGGACGGCGCATCAACGCCGCGAGAGCATGCACCGGCCGCGCAGCGCTGCCAACTGTGCGGCGCGAGAGGGCAGGGTGCAGGTCGAGAGGCGGCCCCGGGTGTCGTGGAGCGGCCGTCGTCAGCTCCATGTCACGAGTGCGCGCCCGCCCGCCTTATGCACGCGCGCGCGCCGGAGGGGCACGCCGTAGGAATGCACGAAGGCTTAACCTCTTCCATCAGAACAGGCAGGTGAGCTGCCCCAGAGCAGGCTGTTGCAGCTGCGCGTCCGTGCCTGCGCCTCTCCACGCCGCCGCGAGTCAACTTTGTAATGACAGGATTGCTCTAGCCAGCGGCCGCCCGCGTGCAATTGGGTGCTGCTGCCATCGTGATGGAGCTTCTACAAGTCTAAAGCCTTCCGTGCAGTAGCGCCCGTCTCGACGCCCCATGTTCCCCTCTCCGCCCGTGGCGATCATGAGCCAGCCCCGTATTGTGCTCACCGAACGAAGTAAGGAGCAAAGCCACCCCGCCGCTTCCGCTGATTCTGTAGGGTAATCGAAACTACTCGCTCTTCCACTGGCCAAACTCCTCGCTGAGATGTGTCTTCAGGCTCTTCACGTCCTTTCCGAAATTCCGCTGGCACCGCCAGCACAGGAAGTCTCTGTTCAGGTAGCCCGCCTCGCCCGGACGTCGTCTCGGATCGTCCGCCGCCAGCGGGAACGCGTCCAATGGGACGAGGAACGGCGTCGAGAAGCTGTTGTAGTGCTTCCGGTGTTTCAGGCAGGCCGAGTGCCGGTCTGGAGAGAGGACATGGATGTGCAGATTGGCCATGGATGGGCCAGCGTGGATTCCGACGAGGAGATCCGTGGCCCAGTCCCGCCCGGGAGGTAGTTGGGCCTCGTCCGGGGGAGTTTCCGATTCCATTGCCTCTATCCGCGCCTGTTCCTGTTTGGAGAAGCATCCGTACTTTCGGCGGAGCTCACTGGCCACCATTCTCTTGACTCTTTCCGCCTCTGCCATGCAAGCTTCAAGGAATCGAGCATCCTCAAACGCCTCGAACGGGTGCACAAGCGTCTTCTGCCGATCACGCGGCAGGATCAGGCAATGAATCACAGACTTCGGGAAGAGGTCGTTAATGACAACGAAATTGTCGTTGTAGTCGACCACTCTCTCGGGCCCAAACTGCTCGGGGTGGTTGATGTAGGCGCCCAGGCCATACATGCCGGGGAACACCTTGGTGCCGACGGTGGTGGACTTGCGGCTTCCCTTGGATGCCGTGTCCGAGGCCTTGGGCTGCTTGCGGGACATGAGCTCTGTGACTGTCAACATTCAGCGCATGCACCCCGGACTACGCTGGGATACGCACACGCGTTGGGGCGTTTGCCGCCTGCCACTGTCTCTCCCTTCCTCTCCTCGCCCGTGACAGGATGCTCCTGCGCTGCGTCATTTGCAGCCATGCCGGCAGGAGCGCGGGCGCAGCTGCCAAGACGATTGGGATGATAAAGCCTTCGCGGACCAAAGAGGAGGCTGGTGAAGTGAAGGGAACCGGCGGGCGCTGCGCCATGGACCGTTGTCCGACTCAGCCCTACGTGAGGGCAAGTCAGCCGAGCCTGAGCCCGCGCCAGAAATTCGTCCACGGCTTTGCCGATCGTTTCCCCACGTCCTGCACCATGGCACAACCACCGCACCTGCGTCACTCCAGCCCGCCCTGCATCCGCGAGGATGCCCAAGAATCCTCACCCCCCGCGCCGCGGCGGCTCCAAGAAACCGGCCCCTCTCCCTCCCCCTCCAGGTGAAGACACCAGCTTCATTGTCTTCTCCAATTCCAAGGGCGAGCCCAAGAAGAGCAAAAAAGCCGACAGCGTTGCGAAGACCGACGCGGATGACAAAGGGAAGGGGAAGGCCAAGGGTGCGCCTGAACAGCCTGAGGATGCGCCCAAGAAGCCCGATGCGCGCACCGTCATCGGTGGCGCATCATGGACTGGGAAGCTGCCTGTCAACATGCTTTCCGAGCATTGCCAGAAGCAGAAATGGGATAAGCCAGAATACACGATGGTATACAGGAAGAAACACCATGGCGTCGCCTGCGCTTATGCTAATGCGTCTGCAGAACAAGGTCAAAGGCGGCTTCGTCTCCCACGTAATCCTCAAGGCGACCAACCCCAAAACCCGCGAATCCACCACTCTGCCTCCCATTAGGCTCCCTATCGAGAACCAAGACCTTGGTGTGCAGCCGACCGCTCTCGAAGCCCGCCATTTCGCCGCCACTTACACCCTCTACCGCGTAGCGAACATGAAGAACATCCACATGATGATGCCCCCGAACTACCGAGACCTGTGGAAAGGCCCGTTTGCAGACATGAAGAATGAGGATGTCAAAAGTGGCAAAGGCTGGATGTATGAGGCAGATCCATTCGTGGCACACAAAGAGAGGGAGCAGGCCAAGGCCGAGGCAGACAAGAAGCGAGAGGAAACTGCGAAGCAGCGGGAGAAGGCGAAGAGCCAGCCCGCCGGCGTAGGAGGGTCGTCCATTGGTGGAAACAACATCATGCGTGGCTGGACCCGTGTACCGAAGCTTGACATGGGCAAGAGGGTCCGAACGGAAATCGAGCGCTTGATTCGCCGGGACGCTATATGGAACCCACACAGCGTCAAGATATCCTCTGCCCAACGTTCAGCTCTTGTGGAAGATATTGTCAAGCTGGGATTCCGCAAAAGCCACGTTGAAGAGGCCGCGGAGACCTGCAAAGACCGAGAAGAAATTCTCGAATGGCTTCTCATTCATGTGCCTGAGGACGACCTTCCGCCTTGGAGTTTGCCCGAGGGCTACACCGCCGGTATCAGCATGGCAAGTGGGAACCTGAAGCGGGAAGCCGCTATCAAGCGTCTTGCTGCTACTGGGTACGCGGTGGAACTCTGCGAGGAGGTCCTTGATTTTTTCAGCGGCGACGAGGCTAAAGGCGCAAGCTTGCTACAAGCTCGACTTTTGGGCGATGACGAGCTTGCGGACCAGCTGTCAAGCACGACTATCGCTGACGCGGAGGGGGGCCCGCACGAGGACTTTTGGGCCGAGGAACAGACTATTCTGGATTCAATTTACGACGAGAGATATTCCGCCATCGGTAATGACCAGTGCCAAATTCGACTCGAAGTTTCCGACGGGACCAAGACCGAATTCTTGCTCAACGTCCGCAAGCCTCATGGGCTGTATCCGAACGTCCTACCCATCATATCCATACACGCAAAAATACCCGCCTATATTCGACTGAGCATCATCAGGCAAGCGTTGAATCATGCTAAAGAGAACTTTCTTGGCGACCAGATGATTTTTAACATTGTCGATTGGTTGGAGCACGAGATACCTGCCGTCATCGCCAACCCCGGAAGACTCACAGATGTGTCTTCTGCAATATCTGCGGCAGATACTGGCGCCCATGCCGAAGAAGTCAAGCGAAAAGAGAGGAGGCAACGTCGGCCAAGGCCGGTGAATCTACGGCCAGGCTCTCAGGCTAGTCAACGCATGCTTGAGCAATGGCAAGCAAAGCGTAATTCGCCAGAGCAGCAACGCATGCTTCGCGCAAGGGAAAAGCTACCGGCATGGGCGTTACAAGAGGACATCGTTGATGCGGTCGACCAGCACCAAGTCGTCATCATTTCTGGAGAGACCGGGTCCGGTAAATCCACTCAGTCAGTTCAGTTTATTCTCGATGATATGATCCAACATAAGCTTGGTGAAGCTGCCAATATCGTCTGTACGCAGCCCCGGCGTATCTCTGCGCTGGGTCTGGCGGATAGGGTAGCTGATGAGCGGTGCACCGCTGTTGGTGACGAAGTCGGATACTCGATCCGTGGTGAATCCAGACACAAGCCTGGAGTCACAAAGTTGACTTTCATGACTACCGGTGTCCTTCTCCGCCGGCTTCAGACATCGGGTGGGCGTCCGGAAGATGTTGTGGCCTCCTTGGCAGACATCACCCATGTCGTGGTCGACGAAGTGCACGAGCGCAGCTTGGATACGGACTTTCTTCTCGTCCTGTTGAGAGATGTGTTGAAACAGCGCAAGGATCTCAGAGTGATACTAATGAGCGCTACACTCGATGCCGATGTGTTTGCCTCTTACTTTAGGCCAGCTGTGGGTAAAGTTGCTATGATCGAGATTCAGGGCCGCACACACCCTGTGACGGACTACTACGTCGACGATGTGATTCGCATGGCTGGATTCAACGGCCATTCGGCAGATGAAGACTGGGAAGACGAAGAATCCCAGAAGAACATCGGCGGTACGCTGAGGAGCATGGGCATGAGGATCAACTACGATTTAATTGCGCAAACTGTACAGTACATCGATGCGGAATTAGGAGCCCAGGATGGAGCCATCCTTATCTTTCTACCTGGAACCATGGAGATTGATAGGACGCTGCAGGTAAGTCACGCTCATGCAGAGAATGCAATGTACGCTCAGCTAAAATCACACTCTAGGCTCTCCGCCCGATGTCACATCTCCACGCTCTTCCTCTTCACGCATCCTTGCTTCCAGTCGAACAGCGTCGTGTGTTTCCACCGCCTCCAAAGGGCAAGAGGAAGGTGATTGCATCCACCAATGTAGCCGAGACTTCAATTACCATTGAAGACGTGGTGGCTGTCATTGACACCGGACGGGTGAAAGAAACCAGTTTTGATCCCTCAAACAACATGGTCAAGCTTGCCGAGACATGGGCCTCGCGTGCCGCCTGCAAGCAGCGCCGGGGCCGTGCTGGTCGTGTGCGAGCCGGTATCTGCTACAAACTCTACACGCGGAACGTGGAACGAGAGAAGATGATGGAGAGACCTGATCCTGAGATCAGACGAGTTCCTCTGGAGCAACTTTGCCTGTCGGTTAAAGCAATGGGTGTCGAAGATGTGGCTAGCTTCCTTGCTGGCGCCCTCACACCGCCCGACAGCGTGGCCGTTGAGGGTGCCCTGGAGCTTCTTGGGCGGATGGGAGCTATTGATGGCGACGAAATGACCGCTCTTGGACGGCATCTGGCTGTCGTCCCAGCCGATCTCCGATGCGCAAAGCTCATGGTCTACGGCGCAACATTCGGCTGCCTGGAATCCTGTCTAACCATGGCCTCCATCCTCACCGTCCGCAGCCCCTTTGTTTCTCCACAAGCTAAACGCGAAGAGTCCAAAGCGGCACGGTCCTCCTTCGGCAAGGGCCAAGGCGACCTCATCGCCGACCTCCGCGCATACGAGCACTGGACTGGCCTCAGAGAGAAGGGCATTGCACCGCGCGATCTACGCGCCTGGTGCGAGCAAAACTTCTTGAGTACCCAGACTCTCAACGACATCACCTCCAACCGGCGCCAATACCTCTCCTCGCTACAAGAAACGGGCTTCATCCCGCTACGCTACTCCTCGTACAGCGCCTCAGTCGCGCATGAAGCCGCCTCGCTCAACCGCCACAACGCCAACGACGCCCTCCTACGCGCCCTGGTCGCCGGTTCCTTCAACCCGCAGATCGCGCGCATCGACTTCCCAGACAAAAAGTTCGCCGCTTCCGTTTCCGGCGCCGTCGAGCTCGACCCCGAGGCCCGCACCATCAAGTACTTCAACCAAGACAACGGCCGCGTCTTCGTGCACCCTAGCTCAACGTTGTTCGACGCCCAAGGCTTCCCGAGCGGCGCCGCATTCATGAGCTACTTCACCAAGATGGCTACCAGCAAGGTCTTCATCCGGGACCTAACGCGTAAGTGTCTCCGAACTTCTCCCCATCCGTACATTTTGAAATAACTCAGACTAACATGGTGACTGTTTTGTAGCGTTCAATTCCTACTCCCTCCTTCTCTTCTCCGGCCCAATCACCCTCGACACCATGGGCCGCGGCATCGTCGTCGATGGCTGGCTGCGCCTGCGCGGCTGGGCCCGAATCGGTGTGCTGGTGTCGCGGCTGCGTATGATGCTGGACGAAGCGCTGGCGCGGAAGATCGATGACCCGAGCACGGACCTGGCTGGAAGCGATGTAGTCGGAGTAGTGAGGAAGCTTGTGGAGCTGGACGGGCTGGACAGGTGAGCACGTGGTGAGAAGCCGTCGGGTTTTGCGATTGGGTGAATGGATGGAAGAGTAGTTCTGCAGTATCAATAGAGAAGTGGTCGAAATGATCTGGCGCTATTGGTATTATCATGTTGTTAGTTGTGGTGAAGCAGTTGATCAGTAAGCGACAGCTAAATTGTGACAAGTCGGTTTCCAGAATTGAGGAATTGTACGGACATGCTTTTGGTAAAGGGTCAACATTAACAAGTAGATGTCTAAGGTTATTTTCTAGTTGGAGGATGGTCAATGCAAAATTATTAGCCGGCTGAGTTTAAGTATCGAGCTAACTAGTAAGATGAACACTACTTTGTAGTAGTAAACCTGTTGTTGATGCGCCCTTTTCCAGAGAGGCATTTATATTGGAGCGTCAATTGGCGATGGCCTGGCTGGGTGTTGACTAGGACTAAAGAAAAATCACCAAATGCCTTTGACGTATTTCGATATGATCACTACAGCTTGATGATCCCGAGCCGTTAAGGCTTTTTTCACAATGAAGGATCTTTGTCCTTCACAGACTCGTTTATTTAAAATAACAATCTACACCAACTAAATAACACAACGCCAGCTTTCTTCAGTCTATTGCTACCAGTGCTGATATGTCATGAACTACGACCCAATCCAGCCACCGACTTACCACCATGCCTCAATCCCGGTAATCCAAGTCCCAACGAACCATCCAAGTAGGGCCGATGCCTTCCAATCCAAGAACGCTTCACAGAGAGTAATAGAGATAAGAAAAAAACCGCCCACCCACGCACACCCAGACTCGGTATCTTGCATCACTTTCACAAACGACACAACTACCTCACCTTCTCCCACCGCCACACCTTCACTTACATCGCACAGAAAACACATTCACAACGCCCTTCCCTCAGCAGCTCTTCTCCTCATGACCCTACTCCCCACACCGCCCATCTCTCCACCCTCGTCACCTGCGTCCTGCACGCGCCCGATCCGCTCAACCGCCCTCATCACATCCCCCGCGGCCGCCTCACCTTCCGCCAACACCCTCCCACCCAATCTCCTGATCACCTCAGCGCGCTCTGCCTCGCCCTCGCCATCACCCCAGACTAGGGCTTGGCTAGCCGCCGGGGCCGTCGAGGAAACGGTAACCGCCTTCGCGTCGGCGGCGTGCGAGGCCGACGCGGTCGCAGCCGTGGTAGAGAAGGAGTTTTGGGCAGGAATCGATGACGGCGCGGATCCGTTGGATGCCATGCTTGGTGCGCGGCCAAGCTTGCGGCGCTGCCGGTTCCGCGCGGCGCCGTTGTCGGAGCCGGCGGACACCGGGCGGGCGGATTGATTTTGCTGCTGTTGCTTTCTCTGGGCGAGAAGCGCGGCCATGGTGGTGTTGAGAGCTGCGGAATCGGTTGGTGGCGGAACGGGTGCTGCGGAGGACCTGTCGCACGAGGTCGGTGGGGTGATGGTGGTGGGGTTGGGCGGCTGTGCGTGATGCTGCGGCTGCTCCCGCTCTGCACGCGAGATATTTGCCGGCAAGGGTTTACGGGGAGCATTGGCCTCAGACGGAGACAGCTCCTGCAAGTGTTTCTGGGGGGCTGTGTCACCATAGGCAGGTGGTGCAAGATCATCATCCGGGGAAGCCGCTGCACCGGGCTCGCCGGCCATTTCGTCGCACTCGCTGCCAGATTCGTAAAATGGCATCGCGCGCATGCTCGGACGAGCTTGTTGCCGCTTTTCCGGCTTCCCGGCCTCTGGGTTCTCCAAGCTCTCCTCTCGCCCCGGGTCAAGGCGGTTCGTAGACGCCGCTTTCGATAGTGCGAGTTTATTGCGACTACCATGCTCGCGTAAAACACTGATATTTCTTCGTCAGCAGCGGTTCATGTGGTAATGACGTAAGTGCAGAAGCGGCACGAACAATTGAACTCGAACACGGGAGACGAAATAGTGTGTTCAATAATGCCCCGCCTTCGCAATAGAAGACGAGTACGCTCGGCTGATCTAGCCATTGGCTTACCGTTCTTTGAGGGAAGGTTCCGCGCTTTCTCCGGAGCTTTTGCGCACTTGCGCGTGCTGAGACGAATCTCTGGATCGCCCGGAAGGTAACAGAAGCGGGTGATCGTCAAAGGGCTGACGTACACCGGTGGAGATGCACTTCCACAGCCAAGAGGGAGTCACGACTGGAATCGAACGGTCTAGACAGAATTTGACCTTGGGGTTCGCAGGCGAGTCAGAATTGCAAATCAAGACAGACGCGCTGTCTTTCAGAATTTCGTCATAGATTGCCCCTAAGTGAGCACCAAATTTAGTGAATGTGACGTATTCTCCAAACGAGGCCGACTTACCCATTAGCTTTACGACTCTGGATACATGCAGCCGGTCGTAGTCAGTGAACAAAGTAGAAGTAATAACCATCTTTTTGAAGCCTGCAAGAATATGTTAATGGTGCTTCTCCTAAGTGAACAAAGATCTTACCAGGAATGGGGATCCGAGGAAAAGGCTTGCAGATCACCTCCTGGGTGGGATCGACAATCTTCTTCCGGTAAAGGCACTTCTCTACCCACCATTCGTTCACCCGCGTAAGAGCTTCAGCCACAAGTGGGAGATCCTCGAGCGCATCGCGAGAGGCATCTGAGGGTGTGACCAGGAAGCCCTTTTCTAACTCCGAATCATCATGTGAACAAAGCTGTTCTTGTGTAACTGCAAGTTCAGCTCCGTTTTGTTGGAGATGCTCTTGGAGGATCGCGGTCTACACTAGTGAGCGTGTACTTCTCGATTCCGCTAAGCCAGACAGGAACATACCTTAACCCTATCAAAGCCATATACATACATGACCCTGGAATCGAAACAACATACAGTGCTCTTGGGACGAGGCGGTCGGTCTCGCGCACCGTCAAGTTGATCCATGCTGACGCTTCGCCGGATCTCTGCTTTGTTCATCGCCGGGACGACTTCGTTGCTGACCGGGCCGTCAGACCTCGGGTCTTGCCAAGAGTCGTCCGCTTCTTGCTTGAGACCGCCAAAGCTGCCAGAGGCGATGTCGTTCCAGATGGCCGAGCTTTGGCTGCCCAGCTTAGTGCTCGCCGTACGCCTCAATTTTCGCCTGCCCTCACCATCTTCTCCGGCAGGTTTTCGCAGTCGCTTCCCCAGTGGTGTCGTCTCAGCCGATAACTTCTTAAATGCCCCCTTCCCACGCTCCTCTCTGGCCAGTATCGGGTCGTACAAAGTCTCGTCAAGGGTCATTCTCCGCTCGATACTGTCGGTGATCCACTCGAGCGAGACAGTCTTGATTTTGTGCTGCCGTGCAAAGTCATACTTCTTGCCTGTTGGCACCGCGACGATGAGGTGGGTAATAGCCTTCGTCAGGTCGCCCTGATAGATAGCGCCGTGGGCGGTGACTGTGTCTTCGAGGTACTTCCTCTGCGATACTGTCTGCCATCAGCAATTGCATTTCAAGGACGGGAATTGTTGCTTACACTCCTCGAACCCCGTTATGCATATGCGCAGGCCGAAGAAGGTGGGCACGCGGTGCTCTTCCTCCAGCTTCTCCACATCTGTCTCCCCGCCTTGGAGCCAGGACTCTCGCACGGCGGCAACCCACTTTGGCGTCACAACCTTGACATCTGGCCGCTCCTTGGCAACGTATTTATACTTATGGGTGTCGATGTGGCCGACGACGAGGTGAGTCACGTCAGAGGTAAGGTCGTACTTGTGTGCGGCGCCCATTTCGGTAGCCCATTTTGCGAGCTCATTCTGCCAGGCACGGATGGTCAGTATTCAGGGACGGGTCGCAGGGCAGGGAATGGCGTACTCGTTGTTCGGCGTTGATGGAGGTGCAGCACAGGATAACGCCGGCAAGAGGCGACTGGGCGCGAGCTGGACGCTGTTAGCAGTGCGCACAATTGAAGAGTGAGGCAAAGGCCGGGGCAGAGGCGGGAGAAGGAGCGTACCCTGATCTGCTTGGTCCAGCATTCTGGCACTCGTGGGGGGCATCAAGCGCTGGCGTCGCGTGCGGGTTGCAGTGGACGTCCGTCGCGTCCACCCGACACGTCCCCGGCTCGACGCGCGCGTCGCAGTTGCACGTGACCAACGGACCGAGCTTGTCTTTTAGGATCTGCCAAGCTTCTGCCATTTCGTCACTCGCAGGAGATCTGGTAGTGTGGCTTCCCCCACACTTCTGCCAAACCTGCTACTACTGCTGCCAAACGCATGTGCTTTTTCATCCTTCGCCTGTAACACGTCCCAAAACGAGCGAAGGGCCTGCGGTTTTTGGTCTGCAGACGGCGCGCGGCGTGCATCTCACGGCGCGCGCCGTCGGTGGCGGTAAAGACGTCGACGGGCAGGCATTTGTCACACCTCGCAGCGATGGGCGAGGCTGCTGCTGCACGAGTCGGCGGCGCGCGGTCCGATGGCTCAGATGGGGCCGGTTGGGAATTTTTCGTCATGCAGGCCTCGCAGCACCTTCTGCTCTGGACAGAAGAGGTTGTCCGATCTCCGGAGCTGCTTCGAGGGACGGCTGTCGAATCCGCAGCCCCGTTGGGCCAGCCGGCGCAGATCACGCACGCTTTGGAGGCGCAGGCGGTGGTGGAGAGCAGCCCGTCCTGGACTGGCGTGAGGGATCGCAACCAACCCTGCACGGCCTCGGCATGACTCTCCGCACACCCAGGGCCGCACTGTCGGCTGTCGCATCATTGTGCGTGACGTGGGCCGCTCTCGCGGCGCCGCTGCGAAGGGCATCGCAGGCCTCTCAGGCTGCACTCTGGGAGCACCTTGTCTACTGGCAATGCGCAGTGCGTCTGGCGGCTGCTGCTGCTGCGGGAACAGCTCGCTGTCTTGCTTTTGGACGCTGGTTTGGGCCGTAGCGCGAGGAGAGTGCCCAGCGTGGCTCACGCACTCCACGCCTCGTCAGCGCAGCACGTCCAGCAGTGATCCGGGGCATGGCAGGCATGGCAAGCATGGCAAGCATGGCAGTCGTGTGCGCGCGCCCGCAGTGGGCAGCTGCGCTCGTGGCCAGAATGCGCACGCCGCCATCCGCCATCCGCCAGCTCAGCCCGGAACTCTCGGAAGAGCGGCCGCGGCGCTGTGAGGGCCGTTGATCTTGCTGTCGCGGGCGGGCAGGCGTCGTTGATGTCACCTCTAAGCCTCTCTGGGCTGGCCGCAGTGCTCAAATCACGGCCTTATTACGGGCGCCGCCGCCGGGTGGGTGAGGCGATTGGCAGGGTACAAAGGTCCTTCATTTTTGCGACGGACTGGCGCTGGCTCTAACGCGCGCTCATCGTCTTAGAGGCTTTTCTCTCAACCAGGCCCTGTCCTGATCGACCCCCGAACTTCCCTTTCGCGCCCGTCCATGCCCCCGGCAGCCGCGCGAAAGCTTCGCTACCCTGCCGCGTCCTAAGTCATCATTACTTGTTTCTGGCCACGAAGTCGTATTAAGCAAGGAGCAGCGGTCCTCTGGTGTTTTGCCAGCGCATGACCGCAAGCATCCGCCCTCTGTGCCCTTGACCGCCCGAAAAAAAGGTACTCCGGCATGTGCATGGAAGCTCGTCTCCGCAGCACCGTTGTTTCCACATACCGTTCCTGTAAGTTGCACCATATGCACTCTCGTCCGCCCCATCTGTCTCACGCCGCCCACTCTTCCTTTGTCCATCTGCCCTCCCTCAAGACCGTCTCTTCGCGTCGCGTCCCAGCCCTCCCACGCGTCGCCCGCCTGCCTCCGCCTTCGGCGCTGTTCTACCTGAAACGCTGCCTCTACCTCTATCACTACCACTCTTGTTCTTGTCCCTGCGAGAAGCGCCTCTTTTCATGCCTGAACGCGCCGCCCGCCCGCACGATTGACGCTCACGCCAATCGACACCATGACAGAGTATCTCCGAGTCCACACCGAACGCGGTCGCCTCAGCTACCTGCCCGACGAGCCCGCGCGCAACAATCGGCACTCAGTCTGCACATCGACGCCCTCCGACTACCTCCAGACTCGAGGCCCCATCTTCAATCCCCGCAGCCGACGGCCCCAGCGCATCCACATTGCCCGCGTGCCGCCCGACTACTCTGTCGCCCGCCGCAAGTCAAGAAGAAGCCGACCGGTGGTCATAGAAAAGCTGGCGGGCCCACGGGAGAACGCAAAACGCTTCCTGAGATCTTTCATAGCCTCCTCCGGCGACAAGGTCTCGCCTTCTCCCACCCGCGCCCCCAGTGTCGGCAGCGGAGAGAACGAGCCCTCGTCTTCGGCCGAGGGCCACAGTGCTGCCAGCAGTGAGATTATGCGCACGACTCAGCGCCACTCTGTTGGTGGTCCAGTAAGCGGCATGATCTCGAGGCCAGTCCTTGCGGAAAACGTGCGCTCGGCATCGGGTCGATCGAACGGCAGCAGAAAGAGCATGGTTTCCTCCATCACCCAGACCATCCCGGGCGAGAAGCCGCTGGCCTCAGGCAACGGCATCAGTGTTGGCATTGCCTTGGCCGAGCCTGTTCTCTTTTTGCAGGGCTTCGAACAGAATGAGCACTCGGAGCGAAGTACTGCCATGTTGCGAGGAAGCCTGCATTTGAGAATAACGAAGAGTGCCAAGATCAAGGCGGTTACGCTCAAGTTCAAGGGCAAGGCCACAACAAAATGGCCCGAAGGTAATTTCATACATGAAGTGACGCAACCGTGAAGCTTACGTCATGCAGGCATCCCCCCGAAGAAGACTGAGTTTGAGGAGACAGACCATATCATGAGCCACACCTGGCCCTTCTTCAATGCTCAATTTCCAACTGCCGAGCATGGCACGTGTGCTGATCACGTGGAGCTGCACGAGCGGAAAGAGAGCAGCCTCCAAGTGCCGATGACTGGCAAGAACGGAAAACTATCTCTCGACTTTGAACGTTCTCCGATGAGTTCAAGCACGAATCTCAGCTCCAAGGAGGCAAAGCGACTATCATTGCAGGTCAACCAGTCCAGGAGTTTTGGAAAGGGAGAATCTTCCTCCGGCGGACCGTCAATCGCTCAGAAAGGATACAGAACGTTCCAGCCCGGCGACTACATCTACAACTTCGAATTACCGCTCGACAGCCATTTGCCGGAGACTATCGATGTCGACCTTGGATCTGTCAAGTACGAACTCGAGGCGGTCATCGAGCGATCTGGTGCATTCAGAGCCAACCTCGTCGGAACCAAGGAGGTCGTTCTCATTAGAGCACCCTCAGAAGGTTCTCTCGAGCAGGTTGAGCCCATTGCGATCAGTCGTAACTGGGAAGACCAGCTGCACTATGATATTGTCATATCTGGCAAATCATTCCCCTTGGGCTCACAAGTGCCGATTGCTTTCAAACTCACTCCTCTGGCAAAAGTACAATGTCACCGCATCAAAGTATTCGTCACCGAGAATGTGGAATACTACTGCAACAACAAGCGCGTCCACAGGATAGAGCCAACAAGAAAAGTCCAGCTTTTCGAGAAACGTGCAGATGCGCCAGCGAACAGCACATACCCAGGAAGCACAATGAGGATCATTTCGGGTGGAGGTGTGCCATACGACCAGAGGGTTGCTGCGGCAAGAGGGGATATCGATGGTATCACCCTGCAGGATACGACCAATTTGCTCGGAAACCTTGATGGAGAAGCCAATGTCGGACCAACGGAGATGGAATTTAGCGTGCAACTGCCAAGCTGTCACAATCAACGTGAGAAGGACCAGAGGTTGCAGAAGTTGCACTTTGATACGACGTATCAAAACATCCAGGTGCATCACTGGATTAAGGTATCACAGTCTCGGTCAGCTAGCTGTCAAGAAGCTTTACTAACACTTATCCTAGATTGTCATGCGCCTATCCCGACCAGATCAAAACGATCCATCAAAAAGACGGCATTTTGAAATCTCCATCGACTCACCTTTCCACATCCTCTCCTGCCGAGCGACCCAGGCCAACACGGCACTTCCGGCATACTCATCCCCTGAGACGGGCGAGGGCATCTCAGCGATGCCTGAATGCGGGTGTCCTGGGGCGCCTGTTCGACGCGGGTCCCCCGCATCATTCATCCCGACGATCAACGCGCTGAACAGCGCGCGCACGCACAACAATGTCCCGGAAGTGCCCAGTCCCCAGCTGGCTCGACCGCAGGCGGCCCACATCGGCGGGCCGACCGACCCACGGCTGCAGCGGCCCATTCACCTGCTGCGCCAACCGTCGTTCAATCCGCCGGCGTTCGACGAGGAGGAGCCGCCGCCCGCTCTCCAGACTCCGCCACCGCAATACGAGAGCATTGCCAGCCCAACGTCAGGGCTCGCTGACTACTTCTCACGGTTGTCAGACGCGTACGACGAGGATAGTGACGGTGAAGGGCACAGCGCACGGACGCCGGGGCGCGTCGACGTGCCGCTGACGCCTGGGAGCCGGATTAACCGCAGCATGGACGAACGACGCACCTGGCTACCGCTCGACAGGTAGCGGGTGCGCGGTGTGTACACACGACGGCACGTGGTACCGCACGACTTACGACCTTTCACGACGGTAGATGATTGGCGAGCGACACAGTTTGGTTGAGGCATTCAGGAGAAGGAGGCGGGGTTTTTGCTGAGCTTAGCGGGGGCGAGGCCGACCCTGGCACAGCATGCTCCAGCCGGCAGCATTTTCGTTGGATTGTATTTTTGGTGCGATGTTTGCACGACTGCACAGCTGCACCTTGGGGCGTTGTTGGGTTGATTTTTCTAGACCTAGTCATTTCCCACGAAAATGAGCGCGAGCGACGGGAGTTTCGTTTTTTTGTCTCGTTTGGCGTACTTGGCAGATAACGTCCACACCGCATGTAGTCGGACGGGATTAAGGTAGTTCCCAATAATGCATGGCGTGATTGGCTAGCAGACGTGGTGCTCACATGGCTGTCGCCTCGCATTTGGGGCTTCGCTTGGGGATGCATGGCCCCAGGCCGGCGTCCAGCAAACCCTGGCGCAGTGCACATCAGATCCCGATGTCTGGCAAGATGGGCGGTCATCTGGAGGGGACTTTCTGCAAGCGTACAGCGATCAGCCAGCGCGCCGCCCATCACCTGGGCACGGGACGTGATACGCGGAATCTTCTTGACTCTCCCCACGACCCCGCGGGACTTCTTATCTGAGGCGGTCTGTCGCGGTGGCGAATGCGATAGACGCTCTCGCGGGCCTGAGGACCAGGCCGGTGGTCTCAACGGACGCGGTGCAGGCAGCTCGCACGCGCGATCCGCAACAGCCGTGTCGAGTCAGTCGGAGTGGAGCAGCGGTGGTTCGCGCGCTCGGGGGAGCGATTGTTTTGTGTCGAGGAGACCAAGGCAGCGCCGTTACTGCCGCCAGCAACGGCTCGCGATTTGCTGCCACGCCGCAAGCCAAGGCTGGAACAGCTCCGGGCTAAGAGCCCCGCCAAGCGCGCGCGGAGCCCGAGGTGGGCGCGCCACGGCTGGCAGAACGAATACAAGAACGAGCCGCAGCGCAGCAGCTCCACCGTCTGCTCGCGTATCTCACCAAGCCGGCTTACCAGTTCTTTGCTGCGCAGCTTCGCAAGTTGGCAGCTTGGCGCACCGATCCGGCGACGCAAGAGCGCGATCCAGCGAGCGTGGTCCAGCGAGCGCGGGCTCCCAGCAGCGTGCCGCGCAATCCGTTGAGGAGGCTCTGTTCCCCGCGCACAGAACGTCAGGCGGCGGGGCGCGACTCCGTCATTGCCCAGCGAGTAAGGCCGAGCGGCGGGCTTGATAGCATCCATGTAAGTACGGCCATGGCCCCGAACGCAGTTAAACATCGAACCGCCGCGTTTCGTTTCTTCTTCCTCCCTGCTGTCCTCTGCATCTGCGCCTGCGTCTGCGTCTGCGAGCGTGAGAGGATTGTTGCACCGCACAGCTGGGCTCATCGCTGTGCGACCTGCAGACTTTCGCCTCGCTTCCAACGCCCAAGGCCGCCGGTGTGCCTTCCGCCCTGCGCTGTCGAGAAGATTCGCCGCCCTACACCACAACGCCACCACCTGCCAGACCGCCGTCGCCGCCGCAGGCGCCCTCGAGACCCGTCCGCCTTCCACCCCTCCACCCCCCTGCCACACCGCCCTCAGAGGCCATTGGGAGCGGCGACTGGGCGCGACCAGCGACTACATGCAGCACGATCTTGCATTCGAATCCCCGACGAGCAGCCCGACTAACGGCGCCGACCACCGCGTGCCCACCGTTTTCGTTGGCACATAACCGACACGCACCGCGCCGCGCCACCGCTACCGCTACACTTTTCTCCGGCGCCCAAGAGGAGCTTCCGCAGGGTCAAGATGGCGTGGGAGCACCTGTCCATCACCAAGCCGCACTTGGTGTACATCATCCTGGGCGGCTTCACCTCGCTGTTCATGCTCTGCTCCTCCGTGATCAAGGAGCGGTTGTACATAGGCGAAGCCACCGTCGCAACCATATGCGGCATCATCTTCGGGCCCCACGCGGCCAATCTAATCAACCCGCTGGAATGGGGCAACGCCGACCTGATCACCCTCGAGTTCTCGAGAATCGTCCTGGTCGTCCAGTGCTTCGCCGTCGGCGTTGAATTGCCCAAGGCCTACATGGAGCGCCACTGGAGATCCGTCACCGCCCTGTTGATCCCGGTCATGACCTTTGGCTGGCTGATCACGAGCTTGTTTATCTGGGGCCTCATGAGCCACCAGCTCAACTGGCTGGACAGTCTCTGCGTTGCTGCCTGCGTCACTGCGACTGACCCCGTCCTAGCTTCCTCGGTCGTCGGTAAAGGCAAGTTCGCGAAGCGTGTGCCGAAGCACCTGCGTGATCTCCTGTCCGCCGAGTCGGGCTGTAACGACGGCATGGCCTTCCCCTTCATTTACCTGGCCGTCTACATCATCCGTTACAAGCACCACCCCAACGAGGTCGCTCTGCACTGGTTCTGCTACTCCATCTTGTACGAGTGTGTCTTCGGCGCCGTTTACGGCGTGGCCATTGGGTATATTGCCAGGCGTCTTATTAGGTACTCTCACGAGCGCGATCTGATCGATCGTGAGAGCTTCTTGGTCTTCTACTTCGTTCTCGCCTTGTTCTGCGCGGGATCTGGAAGTCTGCTTGGTATGGATGACTTGCTGATCGGCTTCGCGTGCGGCGTTGGCTTTAGTAACGACGGCTGGTTCCTGGAGAAGACGGAAGAATCTCACGTCTCTAACGTCATCGATCTTCTCATCAACTTGACCTTCTTCGTCTACTTCGGAACCATCATCCCCTGGGAGCAGTTCAACGCCCCGGACATCATCGGACTCTCTCCGTGGAGGCTTGTTGTCATCGCAATCCTTGTCCTCTTCTTCCGCCGGATCCCCATCATGATAGCTATGAAGCCTCTTATTCCAGACATCAAAACATACCGAGAAGCGCTTTTTGCTGGTCATTTCGGTCCCATCGGAGTCGGTGCCATCTTCGTCGCTATCCTCGCACGTGCCGAGCTGGAGACCGAGGAGACTACGCCCCTGGCTGTGCTACCGGAACCAGGATTCCCACATCTCAATATTATTGAGCTAATCTGGCCTATTACCTGTTTCCTGGTCATTTGCTCCATCGTCGTCCACGGCTCCTCAATTGCCGTGTTCACGCTCGGCAAGCACATCAACACGCTAACTCTGACGTTGTCCTACACTCAAGCCAACGAGAACACATGGATGGACCGTCTGCCGCGTATTCAATCTCGTTCGAAGAGCTCCATGTCTTTGCGCCGCCCTGAAGAGACCGATTCCTCGTATGAAGAAAAGGGTGGGGACTACGGTGGTGAAGGACCTCTCAGTCTGCCGCGTGGCTTCCTCAGGAGCAAGAAGGATGATGATGTCCAGAGCCGATCATCTAGTCGCCGGCCGTCAAGACGCAAGAAGTGGGAAGGCATGGGGCCTGGTGGACCAGTCAGCCAGTCCGCTATTACCCCTGCCCGCCGTGAACAGGATCCTGCCGATGTCACCTTGAACGCCCGCGAGGATTCCGATACGACTGCTCTTAACAGTGATGAATCTCCTGAAATTGACAAGATCAGGTCTCCCGAGGGGGAGGTGTACCAGGAGGGTGACAAGATAATCATCGAGGACCGAGAGGGCAATGTTTTGGAAGTGCGCGACGTCACGGGCGAAAGCAAAGATGAAATCTCTCGCCATGCCAAACAAGACGGCCGCAGACTTATGAAAGAGAAGGATGTCGAGGATGGCGTAGCACGGACCGAGCATGACCACGATGGCATAGCTCATGGAGTTAATGACACTGCTGAACACCCAAGGAAACACTGGCGCGACATGGGCAAGATGCTCCATCGCCGCCAGAGCGAAGTCGACCCCGATGCGCCAAAAAAGAAGCGTGGACCTGCGCTAGCATACCAGTTTGGCAACACGATCATTGTCGAAGACGAGGACGGTGAGGTCATCAAGAAGTATGACATCCCCCCAGAGTCATCGAAGCACACGGGTGAGAAGCCAGCTGTTAGCGACAAGACACGCGCACGTCTCGCCAGAATGGGTACGTACCTTGGCATGTCACACGGCGAGGCGGAAGCTGCCACGACAGGAGAAGCTGCCGGTGAGGGAGCAAAGGGGCCCCGCGATGAGAAGAGGAAGAAGAGGATGCAAGAGGAATTGAGCGACGACGAGCATATTCGCTTCACAGTCAACGCCGGCGGCCGCCGCATGAGCAAGGCCGAGTTCATCCAGCAAGTCCAACAACTAGACCCCAAGGCGCGCTCAAAGTTCGTGGAAAACAGCAACGTTCCAGAGAAGGTCAAGGAGGAAGCTCGAGACGACGCCAAAGAGCAGGCACGGCAGCAGAAAGCTGGTGGCGAAAGTAGTGGCCGCGGCCGAAAGGCTTCCATTGTGGGCGCTCCCCAGTCTGAAGGTCCGGCGTTAGTCGACTCGGACGAGGAAGAAGTCCCCTTCCACAGTGTCCGCGACGCGCTGGGCGGCCGTGAGACGGCGGCAGCAGCCCGCCGCCGCAAAGTCGCCGCTACGGCCCCCTCTTCGAGATCACCAGGCGCACCAGCCGCCAGCGGAACGGCGCTCGGCCGCCCCAGCACCGAAGGCTCGTCCACCAGCCGCCCCGGAGCATCAAAGGCCGTAGGCCGCACGGAGAAGGGCGACAAGTTGCGCGCGCAGCCAACCCATCTTGATGAGGGCGAAACGGCTGCCGAGCGTCGCAGACGCGAGGGCGCACTCGGCCTCGGCGGTGACGCTGACGACTCGACCGACTCGGAGAGCGAGGAGGAAGGCGGAAAGGGCATCCGCCGGAACATTCCAGCCGAGAAGAAGGCTGAGAAGGAACGGTCGCGAGCAGCGGCCGCGGCCGCGGCGGAGAAGAAGGAGAAGGCGGATAGAGAACGAGTGGAGGAGGAGGCGGAGAGGGAGCGAGTAGCGGAGGAGGAGGCGGAGCGCGAGAGGAAGGAGAAGGCGGAGGCGGAGGCGGAGGCGGAGGCCGCAAAGCAGAAGGCGCCGGGCATCAGGTTCGCGGAGCCGACGAAGCCGCAGGAACAGCAGGCGTCTGATGGAGGTGAAGGGGGGCAGAAGAGTGGTGAGGGTGCGGAGGGTAACGGCAAGGGGCATCACAAGAGAAGCTCGAGCGGGTTGAAGTGGTTCAAGAAGTAAAGGGTGAAAGAAATGACTTGTGGATCTGATACAGGTGACGGGCAACCGCCGAGTAGATGATAAGGGAGGGGGATTGTGGGATTGTGATTTTGTTCTTTGGCGTGGATTTTCTTTCCGATGGCTTCTCTTACCTCGACATGGCTGCTATGGGTTTTATATGTAATTCGTTGATTGTTCTTTTTGATGCGGTACGGCTGTTAATGGAGAGGAGTGCCTAAAATATCTTTTTACACTAGATGAAGAAAAAACTCAACGGGAGTTTGAAAAAAGAACGACATTTGGCGGAGATTGGAAAAAGGACTCGTGATGGCTAGCTAGTGGAGATTTATAGAGCCTGGTACGCAATTATAATAGAATCTTTCGTTCTGAAGAGTTGTTTGGTCTTCGCCTTGCCTCTGGTGACCTTCTAGAATTTGAGTAGCCTATCATCACTCTTTACGCAAAGGCGATGATCGATTGGACTATAGTGACTAGTGTCGATCGCTTCGAAGTTAACTCGGGCAAGTGGATTCTTGTGGTGATGCTCTGTGGGCCTAATACATGAACGGTGTTCAGTCAGAGAATCAAGTACGCAATTCGTGTTGGTGTCAAGCTCAGATTCAGCCCTATCAGATTCCCCCTTCTTTCTGGTATATCCTTTTTTATTTTATGCCAGGCCAATACATGCCGCTGGTATATAAGCCGTATTCCTTCCAATGCGTCGCCTAGTAGAAGCAATCACGACGCACCATATGCAACAAAAGAACTCCTCATCACAGGGCCTTGCAACTTGCAAGCGTCAACGCGGCGCCCGTATGCTGCTCGCTTCGCCTCTCCACGGACCCACCTCGTTCGTCCTTTTGTACTCCTTACGCATCACCCTGGTCCTTGATGATGTCCCGATTCAGATTGATCTTCTCCAAAATCGCGGCCGCCCCCCTCTCCACCAGCGCCTGCGCGACCGTCCTCCCAAACTCGTCCGCCGCCTCCCTGGTATCGATCTTGGCCGTGAGCTCGACCTCGGCGACCTCGGTGCCGTCCAAGCTGGCGACGATGGCGCGCATGACGAGGTCGTCGGCGGCGCCGGCGGCGGCCCACTCGGTCTCGACGCCGATGGGCACGCTGCAGCCGCCCTCGAGGGTGCGCATGAGGCTGCGCTCGGCGAGGGTGGCGCGGGCGGTGCGCTCGCAGCCGACGGGCGCCAGCAACTCGAGCGTGCGGCGGTCGTCGTCGCGCACCTCGACGCCGATGGCGCCCTGGCCGACGGCGTGCAGCATGCCGCCCTCCCTGCTGCTGAGCAGGCTGGTGATGCGGCCCTCGAGCCCCAGCCGCTTCAGCCCGGCCGCCGCCAGGATCAGCGCCGTGTACTGCACCGCGTCCGCGTCCGTGTTGTCCAGCTTGGCCAGCCGCGTGCCCACGTTGCCGCGCACGTCGGCGAAGCGCAGGTGCGGGTACAGCCGCTTCAGCTGCGCCGACCGCCGCACCGACGACGTGCCGATGACGGAGCCTGCGGGGAGCGTCGAGATGCGCGAGTGGCTGGTTGCCGTGGCGGGGTCGCCGACCAGCGAGGCTTTAAGGACGAAGGCGTCGCGCGGGTCCTCGCGCGGGAAGATGGCGCCGATGGAGAGGCCTGGGGGGAGTTGGGTGGGCATGTCTGTGGGGCTTGCTGTTAGCTCAGTGTTCCATGCCTCCAGCCGTCTGTGTCTGTCCATCCAATGCCGGGACAACGGATGGGCGAGTAGAGTGAAAGCGAGCCCAGCCTGCCCGGCCAGAGAACCAATCGAACCGGGGGTAACCCACCCTTCAGACTGTGCACAATCATGTCCAGCTCCCCCTTGGCCAGCAGCGCCTCCAGCTCATGTGTCCACAGGCTCTTGGCCCCAAACTCGTGCAGCGCCGTCGTCTGGTTCTTGTCGCCCATGGTCGCCATGGCGTGAATGGCGTACCGCCTGTCGGGCCAGGCGTCCTTTAATGCCGCCTCCACAATGTCTGTTTGCACCCGCGCCAGCACCGACCGGCGCGTGCCGATGTTCACAACGGGGAGCTCTGACGAAGCTTGGCTTTGCGCTGCCTGCTTCGGCGCCGACGCCATCTCGCTGCCCCCAGTGGCCATTGATCTGTAGGTCGGTCGGAGGCGGGAGGGTATGGGCGGTGCGAATTGGGATGGTGGGAGGAGGTGGTTGAGGTGGATCAGCGGAGGAGACAAGTTCAGTGAGCAAGGTGGGATGTGCGGTTGCGGCTGCGGCTGTGGCTGTCGGCGGGGCAAGGCGGCCTGTCTTCGCCGCTACCCCGGCCTCGTCTTGTCTCGGGATGCCGCCGATGCCGGCCCTCCCGAGCATCCGACCATCCAGCAGATGAGATGGCTGTTTCATTTCAGCCAACCACGGATACGACGCTTTGAAAGTTGTATTCTGTCTTTGTTCGCGGCTCATCCGCACTTTTAAGATGGCCTCCCCAGCTCTCACAGCCGACCAGGTCCACCTTACCGCCTCAGTGGTCCTCAGCAACTATCTCCTCCTCGAATACATTCATCCCTCTCCCTCCGTATCTCCTCCAACCCACTCTCCACATAATTTCGTGATTTTGTCTGACCGAGATGGATGAGCGAAGTCAAGTAATCTTGTCGACATCCTCACCGCCCTCCCTTTTTTGTCCAGTAATACGCAGGCTTCTTTTCTTTCCCCGAGCATGTCCAGCGAATCGTAACCGTCGTTTTTTCCGCAACTCGTGTCCCAGTTCATCGTGCCATCGTTTCGCATGCTAGACGCACGCAGCAAGAAAAATGCTGCTCAGCGCCTAGGCGCGAGCCACTTGTTCACTTCATCCCACGTTGCGCCATCCCTCACCAGACCAGCCTGGTTAGCCTTCTTAACACCGGCGTACACGGCATCCCAAAGCTTGAACGCAATGTCAAGGTCGCCCGACAGGTCGATGCTTTCAGGGAACCAGTCGCGGGCCGCCCGAGTCTTGGTGCTGGCCTTCGCTTCAGGAGTCGTCGGATCAGTCTGGATATGCAACTCGTCGAGGTAAGACTTGACGGCGATGCCCATGGCACAGTCATTCGGGAGGAGGAAGGGCATTTTGATGCCCAGGTCCGTGTAATCGCTGCGGTCGCGCTCGGCATCGCCGTTGAGGAGCAGCGTAGTAAGACTGACTTCAGCAAGATCGCGGAGACAGCTGCGAACCGATGAGATGACCGAGTGGTAGCCAAGAAGGTGCCTGCTCAGCGGACCGGTGAAGCCAATGGGCCTGTGGCGGAGCTTACCCAAGCAGGCGACGCGGGAAACGAGAAGATTGTTCCGCTTGTCCGTCTCAGAACCACGAATGGGCGGGCCGCCGTACGAAGGGAACATATTCTTCGAGGTTAGTACGTTGAGACGGACGAGCTCCAGCGCGATGTAAACAGCCTCCTCCAGTTCGGGGCGACCGCCAAGAGCCGTAATGGCAGCGTTTAGGGCTTCGCCCCAAGGCGTGAGGTTGTGCTTGGCGTCGACGAACTCGCGCAGTTGAAGGAAGCGCCAGACCGAGTTGTACAGCAGTTCGTCGCTAGCGGACAGAAGCTTCGTCGTGTCCTTCTTGGTCAGCGTCTTTGCGGCAAAGTCGGGATCCTTGAGCGATTGAATCGCGAAGCCAATCGTGTCGGCTCCCTCCAGCTGCTTGACCTTCTCCTGGATCAATGCTGCCTTCACGTTCCAATTGCTCAGGAGAGGGCGGAAATCCGACGTGTCTCTCATGGAGAGGACCTTGGCATTGTTGCGGTCGAACCAGGTGTAGAGCGACACGTCCTTGTGCTGGTAGAAACGATGCAGAGATGACGAGAGGAGGGAGATGGTACTGGTCCGAATGGGAACAAGCTGATCGCGCACAAGCTCACGGTACTCCTGCGACTCACCACCGTCCAGCGGGGCAAACTCAATGATCTCTGCCGAGGTGCGCATCGAGAGAACCCGCGAACCAATGGTACCCCTAGACAGGTAGAAGTAGATCTCGTCGGGAAGGCGCTGGCTCATGAACTCGTGAATGTCGCCGGGCGCGTGGCCGTTGTTCAGGACGTCAACTTTGCCGTCGAGGGTGAGGACAATGTGGTGATGGATGGACATCTTGGCGCGCATGAACCTGTCCGTGTAGTTCATCGAGCGCAACTTGGGATCGTCCTGGTAGTTCTGGCAGACGGACATACCAGTGCGGCCTAACGACATCATCATCTCAACGGCACTCCTGACCTTGGGCTTGTTCCGACGAGTAGTAGTCTCCAGCATGGGCAGGGTCGGCAGCAGGTCGGACCCTGCCAGCAGGCACGCGTCGACAAACTGATCAGGACCCAGGTTGCCCAGATCACTCATGCACTGGCGCCTCCCCATCCATGTGAATTCCTTGCGTTCCCAGTCCCACGATGTGATGACCCTGTCGATGTCGAATAGCAGCAGCTCCGAAGGACCAGCGATGGCCTGCCACAGATGCTTCGCGTTCTTCTCGAGGTATGCAAGCTGCAGCCCAGTTAGTGTATGGTCTCGGGGGAGCTGGAGGCGGCGGGTACCTGGCCCCATGCGGTGTAGGGCGCGACAATGAACTCGGCGCCAGCCTCGTGCAGGAGGGCCTGGAAGTTGCGCAGGTAATCGTCGGTCCTGGTGGAAGCTAGAACAGAACGTCTCAGTTATATAAGCATTCTCGCAGCGAGCAGGTCACGTACGGGCCTCTCCAAAGGTCGCGACAGCACGCTCTGCCTCGCTCTGGTTGTACAGCTCCCACGCTTCAGCCGTCACGCGCGAAGCCTCGTCTGAGATGCGGAACGACTTGTCGCGCTTGCCGACGTCCAAGCCATTGAACACGAACAGCGGCTGGATATTGTGGGTCTTCCAGCGCTGGAGGTCGTCCAGCACGAGGCGCTTCATGGAGAAGGGCAGGCCTCCCAGGGCGGGGAGCAGCGGCTCCTTCCATTGCGGATCGTTGAGGAGGCGGCTCAGGTGGTCGGCGGCGTCGATGGCGACAGAGCAGCCCGAGAGCTCGTCGAGCTTCGAATGCTCGGCCAGGTTGGCAGCCCAATCGTCGGTGGTCGAGATCATGTTGACGGCGTTGGTGTCGAGGACAGGGAGGGCTGGTCGTGGATATTAAACGCGGCAACGGATGAAGGAGAGCACGTCTGTCGCGACGCACTTCGGCGGGAGGCAGCGCCGAAGTGAGGGCAGCGGGGAGGGCGAGGGCGACGCGCGGGGGAGGTTGCTGGTGCTGGGCTGGGCAGGCGGAGGAGCTGGCGGAGCTGCGTGGTCAGTGGTCGCACCGCCGGCTCCAGCAACGCCCGCAACCGCGCCAGCCCCATCCCGGCTAGCGCACCGTCAGCCCTACGGGCGATGGGCGCCGGCCGCGACTCAACACCACGCCCGCAGCACAACCCCGCCGTCGCCATGGCCGCCGTTATTCCTGTCATTGACGTCGCGTCACCCGCCGCCGACGTGGCTGGCCGCATGCTGCACGCCGCCTCGACCCATGGCTTTGTGTTCGTCAGCAACTACGGCGCCATCCTGCCCCCGCAGGACGTCCGCCAGATGTTCGAGCTGGTACATGCACGCTTCCTGTCTCGCCAGAGCACCGCGCCGTTCTAACCGCCGCAGTCGCGCGCTTTCTTCCAGTCGCCGCGCGACGTGAAGGCCGAGTGCTCCTATCAGAAGGGCAAGAACCAAGGCTGGGTTGGCATGCACACCGAGACCCTGGACCCCAGGAGCCAGAAGGTAGACATTTCCAATACCGAGCTCCGTCTCACCTGTCTCAAGCCAAGCATCTGTCTATCTCGCGGCATTGCTCAACCACAACAGCCCTAACGATTTCACAGCGAGGTGACTTCAAAGAGTCCGTTCCTCCCTCTTCTTCGTTCACCAACCCCGCCCCTAAAAACCCCCAGAGCCTTTAACATAGGCGAGTTCTCCAACGAGCGCGCCCCGCAACCCCTGCCCTCCCCCCTCCGCCTGCACGAACCGCAACTCGGCCTCTTCCAAACCCGCTGCCACGCCCTCTGCGCCCACATCCTCGACATCTTCGGCCTGGCCCTCGAGATCCCCGCCTCCGAGGGCGGCGCCTCGTGGTTCGCTCAGCGCCACGACCGCGGCGCCGGGCCCTCGGGCAGCATCCTGCGTCTGCTCTATTATCCGGCCCTCCCGCCTCTCGACAGCACTGACATCCGCGCCGGCGCACACTCCGACTACGGCAGCATTACCCTGCTTTTCCAGCAGCCACGCGGCCAGGCTGGCCTCGAGATCCTGACGCCCGAAGGGAAGTGGGCGCCCGTGCCCGTCAATCCGACCGACGATGAAGCGGCCCCGCCGATTCTGGTGAACATAGGGGACTTGCTGAGCTACTGGACGGACGGCCTGCTCAAGAGCACGGTGCATCGCGTCGTGTTTCCCAAGGAGGCTGGCGGTGCTGTGGGCGAAGACAGGTATAGTATGGCGTATTTCTGTCACCCGGTAGATGATGCGAAGTTGGTGCCGGTTCCAAGTCAGGTGGTGAAGGAGAAGGGCGGGGAGAAGGGGGCCGGGGAGAGAGCGACCGTGCTCACGGCTAAAGATCATTTGCTGGAGAGGCTGGCGGCAACGTACTGATTCTTGGCCCGTCATACCATCAAAATCTCGGCCTTGTGGGGCCAAAAAACTTGAATGTTCAGGGCCCATAATCATTTACGCCCATCGGCATCCACTTGCTTCTCTGGTCGTGGCCGCAAGCATTTCAAGAGAGCAGCGAGTGTTCTGATTCGTGGCAATCGGGTCGCAGACGCTGCCGAATGAAGACTGCCGCATGTAATGCCGTCTCGGCATCCTGCCGGTTAATGATCAACGACCCCAACCAAAGTAGCAGCCGGTTGGAGCCGTGCCGGTATGACACGCGCGCGTTCCTCCGAAGAGTCCCGTTGGCACAGACATCTCACGAGATCATGAGAGGAATTTGGCGCATTTTGCACAGGATAAATATATAATCACCCAGATGACCGCTGCTGGTCCCGGATGCTCCACTATGTTATTCCACTCCCCTGCAGCTACCGCTGGCTCGATCTGGACCGTTTTGGCAACTGTGATACGAGAAGGTTAGAGTGTGAGGATAGGCTTTTGGTCTGCATCAACCACAAGGAACGCAGATGCTGCAAGAAAGATAACGAAAGATGTCGAGTCCGTCCACCTCCACATGAATATTGAACGCAGATACACCAGATATGCCACCAGACCAGCGGCCAATGGCATCAGCCTTTTTTCTCGATGCCGTCCAACCAGCGCCCGAACACCGACACGACCGCGCCTTTCTGGTCTCCCAGAGACATGTGACCAGCATCATTGACCATAAACAGTTGAAGCTTCCCAACTCCTTTCCGCGTCCCGCCCAAACTGGCCTGTCCTGCACGGTCTTTCCAGTATCATTCGTCAAACTGCCGATTCCAGTATTCCGCCATGCCATGCCACTTAAGGTTGTCGTAGAAGCGGATGGTACCGGGCGCTTTCTGGGAATCGCGTGAGCAACTTTGTCTCCTTGCGGTTGATCCGGACCTTACACAGCCACGTCAAATTGGCCATTCAGCACCAGGACGTCTGGACCCTCAGTGTCGAGCAGATACGCCACCTGGGGAGTACTTCGCAGAGCCACAATTGGATTTTGCTCCCACTTCGTTGCCAGGTCGTAATTAATATCCGAGTAGTCCACAGGACTTGGGAACTCAAGAAACTTCTGGATCTCCGGCTTGTTGAGATAGGTGTTTAGCGAGCCGCCGTACGGATTAGTAGTGAGTTTTCGATCCACCACATGGGATGACGCATCCCCTGGGCTACTGACGATCATAGGGACTCTTCCGCCCCGACATATACTCCTCAGTGAAATACCTCCCTGCCTCATCTGCGCAGTAACTATCAGCCGCCTTGCACGAGTACGAATCACGCGCCACCTCGCACAACTCGGACAATTTCTCGCACTCTGGGGTCACAATCGCCATGGCGTTACAGACGGACTCGTTGAAAGTGAATTGTGGCGAACTTGGGCCATCCATGCAGAAGAGGTCTTCCTGCCCGGTTGTCAAGTACTTGGCACTAACCAGGGTGTCGACGAGGACGATCCCGGCGAGATTTATGCGAGTTAAGTCTCTGGTGGGGCGAGCCCGCTGCATCCGGGCGATGTCGTAGACGTGCCGGGGTACATAGCGGTCGCCGTGGGATTCATCGGCAACGAAGAGCGGGTTGGAAGCGAGTTGCGGGAATACGGAAGCAAAGAAGATTGAGAGAAACGCTGACAAGTCTGCAGATGCGTTTTCGAGCTCACCGAGTATGAGACTTTCATCGTCAACCGTGGAGAAACCGCCGCTTGCTGGCTGATTAAACAGTAGGAGACTAGTGATTTTCCTTCAAAAATACGGACAAAGAATGAAATGTCAGCTCTACGCACACTGTTAACACAAGATTGGCAGATTTTGGCCCGATCTCAGCGAAGAGACCAATCATGGAACTTGCGCCCGGTCCCCTACACAGAAGGTGATCAGTCACGAGAGGTCGCTGCCAAAACTAGTAAACACTGGATCTCCATCAATCCACCCGTTCCGCCAGATAAGGACCGGGTGATCTCCCGGATCTCAACAGCTCTCCACAAACCCTGGGTCGTGCTCAGCAACATGACGGGGACGTCGACTGCTCCGGACCTTGGTAGCATACAGAAGAACACGCGTTTGCCCTCGGTTACGTTGACTCTGCCGGCGAAGGTGCGGGAGCCCGCTGTGCAGACGCGGTCATCTTGCTCATGGAGAGACCAATTCTTATCGATGCTGACCGGTTCTTGTGCGAGCAGCCAAGCGATAACGACCCGGACGAAGCCCAGCAAAAAGATGGAGACGAGGGCTGCTCGCATCGTTCTTCCCTCAGACAGAATGGCGTGATGCAGATTGTCCTACGGGGGTTGAGGAGTCATCGAGCAAGCTCGGTACCAGAGTGTGGGGTACTATACGGCATTGCCTCCGCGTGCTGCAGTTGGAATGCGGTGCCTGTCTGTTGCGGTTCTCATCCGAGTGTTCCAGAGCACAAACATGCCGGCGACCAAGGGACTGTACTGCGTATCTCGCGGCGCATGGGTGGTGGAGGCAGACGTGGCGCGACGGCGACGTACGTGTATCTTCGCTTGCATGTGCAAAACCGGTCAGGCAGGGACTCAGGGAGTGATCTGCGCGGTGGATGCATGGAAGCGGGCCGAAACGGGGCTGGAATCAAGGTGGAAACTCGGCGACCAGGGGCCACGGGGGCTTTGATGGTGAGTCGCCAGATCAGCCTCGAATCGAATGACAACAGCATCACCCGCAAGCGCTGCGCAACGCCCGCCCCCCAGCTCTGCCGCCGCGCCGCCAGCGCCCACGACGACTGCAGGTTCCGCGAAACACCGCCGCGGCTCTCGGCCTGGGCTTTCGCGTGCTGGTCTTCGTTTTTTTTTTCGTTAGCCGAATGCGATCTGGCGGCGTCGGCGTTGTTTGGCGCACAGCAGGGGCGCACTCTACTCGAGTAGCATGACTTTTGCTCGCTGGCCCGTGCACCCGAGCAGATCACCCTACATTCCTCTGCGTCCGAGACCCGAGACGGGCCCGACACGTCCAGCAGCAACACTGCCGCTCCTGCGCCGTATCCTCCCGTGAAATCTTCGTCCGTCTGCGCAACCACCGTCGCACGTCCCGGTTTCCTGCTGCGTGTCTGCGAAAACCACTCACGCGATAACAGACACGCCATGGCCGTGCGAGAGACGTGCCAGGCGGCCCGCAGCCCTTGCAGCTCCTATCATCGGCAGCCCTGCTGCAAGCCACCTGCAATGTTTATATAACCCGCCAAGGGCGGCCCCGAGTCTCTTGCTCACAACCGGACAGCATTTACCAAAGCACAGTCACATCAATTGGCACACAGCAAACACCAGCTTCTTCGTCCTCCTCCATCGCCAACACTCAGCCATGGCTACCACAACCGCCACCATGAACGCCAACCAGATACCCACCACAATCAACCTCCGTGGCGCATCACCACCACCACCCGAGACGCGCCCGCAACAACCCGCCCAGCAGACCTCGCCCTTGCTCCGCCTCCCGGGCGAGCTCCGCAACGAGATCTACGAGCTGCTTCTCACCTCTCCGGAGCTGACCGCGCAGCAACGTCGCGCCGCCAGCATCCACACATCATCATGCAGCAGCGCTCTGCCCAAAGCCGACATCCACCCGGCCATCCTCAGCACCTGCCGCCAGATCCACGCCGAGGCGACGCCCATCCTCTACGCCCGCAACACCTTCTCGGCCCACAGCACGCTGCTCGCCAAGATTCCCTACCTGATCGCGCCCTCCAAGCCCATCCTGCAAAACGCCGTGACGTCGCAGATCCGGCACTGGCGCGTGTGCATCCGCCTCGACACCGACCCGTTCTTCACCGCCCAGGACGTCGCCGCCGCCTTCAGCGGCGCCGACAGCCTCGAGGTCGAGTGCTGGCAAGCCCAGTTCGAGGCCTGCGACTACAGCGTGCTGCGCCTGTTCGAGGAGGTGCGCGGCGTCGGCCACGCAAGGGTCACCGGCAGCGTCGAGCCCGGCTTCGCCCACTGGCTGGAGCTGGTCATGGAGAGCCCCATGGAATCCGACGAGGAGCGCAAGAGCGGCAGCTCCACCCCTGCCTACGTCGAGATGGAGGGCGAGGACGGTAGGAGAGCTGCCAGGGGTCCCGGTGGCTTGCCGCTTTGGGTGCTCCACTAGAATGATGCGAGACGTGTAGAGGAAGAGGAACGGGAACGTCTTCCAAAAAAAAAAAAACCCCCCCACTTTTTAGAGAAAGACGGTGCATTTTCTTCCGCGCAAGATACCAGGACTTCGGCGTTCGGAATACAATTGGGAATAAAGGAAAAAGGGCGTTAGACTACATGATCATCTGATATTAAGAATCTGGGACAATACTTCCCAAAGCTGGCTCTATTAGATGAGCCACAAATAATTCAAGAATTCATCCGAACTGGCTTCGCTGTGCTGTCGTGATTGCGCCCGTGTTCCGAGGAATACTGTTAATCTTCGCTACTTTCAGCAGCGATTACATCTCATGTGAGGTCTTAAGAGATTGAGATCTCGAAGTCCTTCCTGCACGAGCGCCTACGGCCAGAGTTCGGTTAGTTCGCACATATGCAGGTCGGAAAGGCACATCAGTAATTTCGAACTTCTCTTGATTGAGCAAGAGCTGCCATTGGTTGGCAGCCGCTATTCTTGGCTGAACAGCCAGTGCTTCCATCTCATCGACAGGGAATTAACCCGCCTTATTTTTTGTCGTTCGCTGATTGTCGAAGCCCGAGTAGTACACTGTACACAAAAGAAGCCCGTTTCCGACCATCCAACGCCGCGTGCGCCGTATCATTGCCATGATATATTGTTAGCAGCAGGGTTTTTATCCATCCCCATTTTGTCGTCGTGTAACCGAATCAGGAAAGAAACGGCACACAACGACAATGCTGCTCTTTTCTGTCCAAACATCCCCACGCACCCATCCGTCAGAGCGGAAGAGAAGTCCCACACATCTGCTTCGAAACCCTCTCGCCGTTCAGCGCCTCACGCCCTTGGAAGCTTTCAGCACAGCCTTGACAACGCCGTCATACGCCTCCTTGTAATCGGCCTCGTCCGAAGCCTTGGCATCATCCGAAGCCTTCTTGGAGCCGCGGTCCTTGCAGATCATAACGACGGAAGTGGGCCGCTTGGTGTTGCCAGCGGCACCCAGCTCGGCGCGCGAGGTGACGAAAATGTAGGGGATGTTGTGCTCTTCGCAGAGGACGGGGATGTGAGAGATGACGTCCATGGGGCTGATGTCGGCGGCGATGACGACAACGGCGGACGGGTCGTCGATCAGAGACGACGCCGGCAGGTTGGTCGACGACTTGCGAACCGCCTTGACGACCTCCTTGACGCCGCGCTTGAGCGTCTTGTGCTTGGCGGCTGCGACGAGTTTTAGCTGAGGTTCGCGGTGGTGCGGGTTGCCCGGCCTTGCTAGGGACGGAAAGAAGCACACATACCCTTCTTCACAGTCTTGAAGACCTTCTTGGTGACCTTATCGTCGGCGAGCGGCACGGCGAACGGCACGAGGTTGAGCGCGGAGACGAGCAGGCCGGCGGCGGCCTCGTCGTCGCTCTCATCAGCCGTCTTCGACACAACGACGGTCCTGACATCGGCGCCGGAGCTGGCATCGCTGATGCTGGACAGCAAAGCCTCGGCGACGTGCTCAGGCTGCTTCTTTTCCTTCTTGTCCTTCTTGCTCTTCTTGACGCCGTCGGTCTCGGAGCGCTTCTCCTTCTTCTCCTTCTTCTCCTTCTTCTCCTTGACCTTGTCCTTGGCCATTGCAACGAGCGGCGATTGTTTTCCCGGTGGAATTGGCTTGAGAAGACTTGGGCCGGTGGGGGGGCGAGAAGAGGTGGTGGTGGAGCTTCGAGGCCGTCGCGTCGTGAGAAGCTCTGTGCGGGCCGCCCAAAAATTTCGAGCAACTTTTCGACGCTGAATGGCCCGTGCACCTTGCTGCCGCAAATCTCAGGCAGTCAATTCGCTTCACCACCCGACTAAGACTACTATGCACTTGGAAGCAGGCCGACATTCTCGCATTTCCATACGCTCCTAGCATGATCTAAAGTGTCTTGACATGACCGGACGCCCGTTCTCATCAGGAGGCATTACGTTCCTACCTTGCCTTGCTCACGCCTATGGAAGCAGACAATGCAGGTCAACTACCCGTCAATACTCACAGCTATAGCGGAACGTCCGCCTAGGCAAGCAGAGGTACAATGAAACGTTCCTATTTTACTCCGTGAAAATGCCTCCTTGATCTTACCGTCCGACATATCCTTGATGCAACAAATGCTCCCAAAAATGCCATCGAGCCGCGCACCAAACATACACCTCCCATAGCCGTTGCCATGCCTGGCAAAATCCATGCAACCCATGATTCCCGTACCTCGCACAGCCCCCATCCAACGGTTCAGCTTAATAACTCCTTGATATCCTCGATCCTCTGAACCTTCTTCTCCTCATCACTCATCATGCCCAGACTGCTTGCAATGAACTTCTTCCGTTCCTGAATCTTTAGCATCTTCTCCTCAATGCTGCCTCTGACCACGAATCGCTTGACAATAACCTCGCTGGTCTGGCCCATTCTATGTACACGGTCGATGGCCTGCGCTTCCACTGCGAAGCTCCACCATGGGTCCATCATGAAAACGCGCCGCGCCGCTGTAAGGTTGAGGCCCACGCCGCCTGCCCGCAGCGAGAGTAGCAAAACAACGCCGCGAGGCCGACTGGTGAATTCCTGCAGGACCGCTGCGCGCGCTTTCTGTGACATGGAGCCGTCGAAGCGGAGGAAGGGGATATTGTCCCGGGCAAGCACGGGTTCGATTAGGTCCAGAAAGCTCGTGAACTGTGAGAACACAACTGATTTGGTGCCAGGCTCTTCGCGGCGAACCTTCTTGAGCTGGGAGAGAAGACTTTCTATCTTGGCCGAGGCAGCGCATTTCACGCGCCGGAGGGAGATGCTTGGTGTGCGGTTGCCTGAGTTACCAGGGGATGAGTAGAGAGCCTCTTCATCGTCATACGCATCGTGCCGGACGACAACGAAGACATCACGCGCGTTAATGGGCTCGCGGCAATTGAAACAACGAGGGATTTCACCCTTATCCCGCTGGTGATCGATGAAGTCAAGCAGACATTGCTTGCAAGCAGAGTGCCAGCAGCCTGTTACGGCTTGCTCTTCCATCGGCTCCTCGGCACAGATGGGGCATTCCGAGTGCTGCTCTGCTTGAATCTGTTTCAACACATGAGCACCAAACTTATTGACATCCTGCTCGCCGGTCTCATCTTCAGCCTCAAATTGCTGGATCAAGGTGTCCAGGTCCATGTCATCGGCCAAGCCGTTAGCAAGATCGGCAGCCGCAGCAGCATCCTCTCCCTCGGAGACAATAGCCTTGCTGCGAGTCAAAAGAGGGTGACAGCAGCTCTGCCGAAGACGCAAGATCTGCGCGAAGATAGTAGTGTACGACTTCATGAGCGTACCCGCTTCCACGTTGGCTGCGAATGTCCGCTTTGCTCGGGTGTAGATCCAGTCGTAGACCTCCTTCTCAGCCTTCGAAAGCTCAATAGGCTCAACCTCGATTTTTCGCGACGGAAGCGGCACTAGGGCATCGCCATTAGGAGTCTTCATGTCCTTTGTGCGGCGCATGACAAGAGGTTCGAGCACCGTCTGAACAACATCAAGAGCACGGATGAAGTCTCCTGACTCGAATGGAACTGTAATGAAGGTCTTCCAGAACGAGAAATTCGACCAGGGCTCCACCTTCAAGAAATGGACAAGTGAGAAGAGATCCTCGAGACGGTTGACAATAGGCGTGCCAGTCAAGACCCAGCGATGTCTGGCCGAAAGCTCGTAGCAAGCCTTTGCCGTTTTTGACTGTCTATTCTTGATGTAATGAGCCTCGTCGAGGATGATACGGAAATACTCCACGGAGAAGAGTCCACCGTGCGATCCGCGGTTCCCGTCCATGCCAGCGACCTGGTTGAATTCGGAGAGAACGACGCCGTATGAAGTTATGATGACGTTGGGAGCGTTTGTCGCGTTTGATTCACCGCATAGCTTTTGAAGATTAGCAGTCTTTTCAGAGCCGTAATACACCATGACCTTGAGAGTGCCGGCTTTTGAAGCCTTCTCGGCCTCGCTGTGCCACTGCGCGAGCAACGACATGGGTGCCACAACCAACGTTGTTCGAGGTGCTCTTTCGACTGACGATGAGTTGGTGGGCAAACGCAGTAGGTTGTTGACCGTGGCCACGCTGACATCTGACCCTGAAGAAAGATCGGCAGTATGAGAATGGATGAGACTGAGCATTTCAATCGTCTTGCCCAACCCCATCTCATCTGCCAGTATACCACCTAGACAGTTCTGCTCTTGTACTGGGAAATCCAAGGATAATTCTCCAGAATAAGGGTTTACGTAAAACGCTGGCTGGTTGGTGACCTCGGGCAAGGGGTTGTCATCGACATCCTTTACAGGCCAGGCATATTCTTCCCAAAGCGGATGCATTGACATTTCCTTGTGGTCAGACTTCTGGTCCTTCTCTTTCTTGATCATCCAGTAGAGTGCCTGTTTCTGGTACTTTCGAAGATCCATGACGAAAGAATCTGCTGGCTGTGCCTCGGGAGTATTGAAGTCGAAAGATTGTGCCTTCTTGTATAGAGAATCCAGCTGATCCTGTTCCAGCTCCTGTCCTTCTTCTGCATCATCGGAAGGAGGCGCTCCTGGCTCATTTCCTGGTGATTTTTGGGTTTTCAAACTGGCGTTTCCCTGCTGCTCTGTCTTCTCTGCGATCTCAGCGGCCTTGAGCAAACCCTGCCGCCGGTGTTTCTCAGCTTGTGAGTTGACGCGGGTAGGGTGAAGGTTGATCTCGTTGAAAAGTTTGACCATGGCAACCTGACGGAGACGCAAGTTCCGCTCTTCGTGCGATTCTTTGGCCTCAAAGAAGACAGTTTCACGGTTCGTGTCGGCAGGCTTTGCGAAACCACCGGCTTCGAAGACGTTCTTCAGCAAGTAGACGCGCAGCTGGAGGTAGACAGTATCGTTGGTGCGCAGCCTGTCCGGCGTGTACACACAGGAGCCTTCGAAGGTGCACACCTTCTGGTCAAGCAACGAAGAGATCCAAGCGGCGGATTCGTTCTCCAACCGGCCCACCTCTTCACTCCGTGCATTGGTGAAGCGTACAACGATATCCTGACGTTTGTTCGGTATTTTCTTGCCTCCACGGCCAAGCTTCGCTGCCGGCTGGGTTCTTGCGCGTTCAATATTGACCTTCTCGCCGAATTTGATCAAACCACTTCCGCTCCTAGTAGCCCATCCAGCAACGCCAAATGCTCCAATATACCGCTTGTCGGGTAAAGTTGCCCTTGTGCGTGATACCTGGGGTATGGTATGTGCAGGTGCGTCTGGAAGCGTGCCCTCTTCTTCGGGAGGCGACCTGATTGGTTGTGTGAAGAAATCCAGAGTGCCATTGGACTGCTGAAGCGCGGCTTCAGGCGCGGCTTCCCATGATCCGTCGAAGAAGATGTTGATGGCTGCATTGGCGTCCGCAGTCAGTATTATGGCGTAGAAAGCGAATCTTTGTGCCTACCGCGCTGGACGTCATTCTCGCTGACTTCCTGCAGTCTCCTCAATACACTTGCAGGGACTTGCTCTCCCACAAACGACGCGAACAGATCCGCATCGAAGCCTACGGAGCCCGCATTCTGAGCGGTGTCTTGGACGTTCGCCTCGGCGGCGACATCAGCATCGGGAAGCGTGTCTGGGAGCGCGTTGACTTCGTCCGGCAGGGAAGGCTCGTGTGAGAAAGAGCTGTCGGGTTGGGGCTCGTCTTCGACAAAGAAACGGCGCTTCTTGGCTGGGCGCTCCTCGACGTCTGCAAAGCTCATGCTCGCGGGTGTGTGGGTTTGTGCTGCGAAGTCGGCGCGGAGGGAGAGCGGCGAGCGTGTCGACGCGCCTTCACGCGCCGGCCGCTGCCACTTTGGCGCGGGCCGCGGGCCCCTGCACGGCCCACACGTCATGGCCGGACAATCCAATCGCCTCTCCGCAAAAAGCATTACTGTGTACAGCTCCACCATCGCCGCAACAATGCCGCTGTGATTGCCAGCCCCTCTCCCGTCTGCCACGCCCTTCTCTTCTTATGAAGCCCGTTCACTTGTCCGGCCGGACAGGATGGCGCATCGCTCGCCCCAACCTCTGCTGGAGCTGTCGCAGGACGTATGCGACTGCCGACGCTGGTACTCACGCAGCAGCTTCCGCCGCTGAGGTAGAACGAGCCCGCGCATACTGCGCAAACCTTCTGCGGTAGCTCCACTCCCACTGCGCCTCCACAAGCAATTGGCCTGCTGACGCCTTGCGCGCGACCAGCAACTACGATTCCCCGTCGTTCACCCTGCAGACCTTCATTCCGCCACACGCCCGCGATGCCTACCTTGCCGTCCGCGCCTTCAACGTCGATGTTGCCCGCGTCGCTGATCAGACCTCGAATGCCACAGTCGGTCGCATGCGCATGCAATTCTGGCGCGATGCAGTGACTCGTGCTCTGCAAGGCTCGCCGCCCAAGGAACCTGTCGCCGTGCTGCTCGCCCATGCCGCCGAAGCTCTGAGTGCGCGCACCGGTGGCCACGCTCGCCTTGGGAAATCCTGGTTCCTGCGCATCATCTCCGAGCGTGAGAAGGCCCTAGGCAATCCACCATTTGCCAACCTGGCCGCCCTGGAGTCGTACGCTGAAAACACATACTCGACACTGTTGTACTTGACGCTGCAGAATCTGCCACTGGCTTCCATCACTGTGGACCATCTTGCCTCACATATTGGCAAGGCAACTGGCATTGCAACTATCCTACGTGGTCTCCCGTTGATTGCATTCCCTCCAGCTCCGAATCATCACGCGAACCAGGCAGGATTTGGAGGCTTAATACCTAGTGGCCGGCAAGGTGCGGTGCTTCTCCCACTGGACATAATGGCTGAGGCCGGCGTGAAAGAGGAAGAGGTGTTGCGCCACGGAGCCGATGCAACCGGGCTGCGTGATGCCGTCTTCACCGTAGCCACACGGGCAAACGATCACCTTATCACAGCGCGGTCTATGTTGAGCAGTCTGCGCGCAGGCAGCGAGGTAGACCATGACTTCGAGCATGCTCATGAAGAGGAACATAGGTATAGCCCACAGCAGCTTAGCGCAGGCACACAAGCACAACAGCAAGACGTGGAGAGAGGCTTCGGCGTGATGATGCCAGCTGTGGCGACGGGGCTATGGCTGGAGAAGCTGCAAAAGATGGACTTCGACGTCTTCAATCCACAATTAAGGACCACGGACTGGAAGCTACCGTGGAAATCGTACTGGGCGTTCAGTCAGAGGAAGATTTGAGCGTTCCGGAAAAAGATGTCCCAGTGTGAGAGTGGCGAAAAAGAAAACATGAGCAAGCAGGAGGGTTGCATCCATCCCGATTTGGTGGATACGGGTTGCCTTATAATTCACAAGCCTCCCACCGTTCAAGGAGCCCACCGATGCGGGGGGGATAGCGAACTACTTCAAAGCTGTATGCAGTTGGACATGTGATAGTACGTCACCATACCACTTATGTATTATATTGTAGAGATGAGGATCGAACTCCGCTACTCGTAATGAAATTCGAAAGAACGAAGAACGGTCTGGTCTCCTTCAATCCCAGAAGCACATCGTCCGTAATGACTAGCATCCTCGTGGTCGTATCCATGACAGCCATGTGATGAAATCGTCACAATGAGATCGGCGACTATCAGTGAGCTTGGTGCTCATGGGCACTGGAATCGACCTCGCTCTTATCCCCGCGTGTTCTGGACACCTGCAAGTTCATCACAAACACCTTGTGGCTCTTTCAAAATTGCGTCATGGAGCATCAACCGCTTCGACACTTTTCTTTTCTTTAGGCTCTTTCAGCTCTCTCCTTGCACGTAAATCCGCTGCCCGTTACCTGACTCCACCTCGGCCGAATTCAAACCCAAGAATCAGCCCCCCACGAACGGAGTCGGTTCGATACTTCCTGCTTGGCGGCATACGCGTACCACTTTCCCGAGCCGTGGTTTTTCCTTCTACGGGAACTCCCTTTAACCTCAGCGAAAGAAGGTTAAGATTCCAAGAACGCAAATCATGCATCTCGGCACCAATAATCTCTCTTCCAGAACACAAGAAGCCGAAGCGCCAGGATCCACGACCGTCACTGAATAATTCAACAACAATATCTGAAAACAACCTTGTATTAACATAACCAAAGAATGAACCCTCCTCATACCTCACGGATCACCCATGCAAAGTTACCCTTCGTGAAAGCATAAAAGCTGTGCCACAGAGCGTCTATGTATGTATTCCAGCCCGACCAACATGATCATCACCAAGTTTACCTCTTTCTTGCTCCGTCCCCGAGTTTCCTCCTGCGTGTCAGGGTCAAGCCAAGATTCGCCGATCTGGCAGACAACGCATTTGCTTTGCTTTTTAGGCGTCGCTGCAGAGAAGTGCATCGGTGCCCTACGTACAGAAAACAGGACTCTTGTCAGTCACTCTACGGGCCGACCCCGGTGGCAGGGTAGGGGTAGGCATACAGGGTACGAAGGAGTCTAGAGGACATGAAAATATGGGAAACGGGAAAGCAAGAACACTGTACACTATACCCACACCCAACCTATAACAGGGCTTTAAATATAGGAAAATTGTTGAACTTACCACAACGAGCGTGCAGCACTGTGCACTCAGGCCAGACTCGGCGCATGCGGTTTGGAAATCCGCGATGGAAGCGACGTCACCGGCTGTACCGTGGAAAGGCGGGGATCAGTCAACATTTCGAGCGTCAAACGCGGGTTTGAGCAAGGATCAAGAGGAAGGAGGTGGATTAGAGAGACGAGAAAACGTACGCGAGGAACATGTCAGGCTGACCACGCCGGCAGCGTTGAGCTCACAGCACTGCGGCGCATCAATACCCGGACAGACACTGGCTTGACGCCTGAGGACAGCGCGAGCAAGGGGCTTCGGCTGCGTGACAACCGTAGCGGAGGCCAGGCCGGTAGTGAGTGCAGCGAGAATAATGGCGAACTGCATTGTGAATGATGCGTAGTTTTCGACTTGGGAGACTCGAGAACGAATAACTTGATGAATTGAGTGATGGATTCAACGGAGTATGGGCTGATGGCAAGAAGAGCGAGCCTTCGAAACTGCATCTCTTTATACACATTGTGCCTTCTTCGCTGTGATAATCTGACGACATCTCTCCCCCTAGCATTGTTTCGCCGCTTCTCATCCCCACGCTAAGTTATCAATTGACCCTTTATGCCTTGCTGTGGATTGGTCGGGGATGTCTCCTGTCAGACCTCACTATCTCGACCGGATGATAGGAAATTTGTCGGTGGAGTTGCGTTATCGCACGATGGTGATGGTGGGCGTGGGTTAAAAAAGCAAGCAGCGATCAATTCCACCCCGAAGACAGACCTGGGGAGTTGAAAGAGGTGATTACCCAACGGAATGGTCCACAGAACAAGATATGTTATCAGATCTGACGGTCGAGATATCGAAATCTTCGTGGGAAAGCCTTGCTTGATCTGCACTGATGATGCTGATGGTGGGGACCTGAGGAACATCAATGTTCCCGAAAAGGCAACACATCGCACTATGCGATGTAGATCAGTCTTCCAGAAAGAGACAAGAAAGGAGAACTAGCAATTAGGCTTCGATGGTAGCGTGGAGGTACAGTGAGCACTCTATCATGAAATTCTGATGATGATGAAGTTTGCTGCCAAGGAGATAAGGGAGCTTTCAGTGGTGCAAATCGATTTCTCAGAGATGAACGACGATGCTAAGAAAGAAGTCACCCAAGACGTCCACTGAGAAGATGTACTACCGGATCGTGTTCTTGAACAGATCGTGATCTTCAATCTCGCGGATCGAGCTGTCTCTAGCCTCATGGCGGACTTCCAATAGTTCAACGTAGCCCTGTCGATCCTAAGCTCTTCTGTGCAGCTGTTGAGAACTTCTTATCGATCCTGTCGCGGGGAAACGTTTGATGAGCAAAAAGTAACAAGGTGGGAATATTTCGGCACAAATGGCTATGCTGGGAGTGAGTACCCAAGACGAGAGCTGGAGCCGCATTGCGTTTTCCAAGGGCGCGGGTGGCCGAAAAGGGTCGCATTTTCCATGTGTCGGCTTGGACCTCACAACTCCTGCATGGATGCGAGTTTGGCTTAATGGGGACTGTCTCCGGCAGGCCGCCTCGCTCCGGATCAGAGGAAGATAAAGCACATGAAACCGCAAGCAAAAAATGAACACGAGGTAACCCCCACATGCCTTGACGTCGAAGGGAAGACGAATTAAATTGATGCTGCGCGAGGATCATATATCTGCGACAAAAGAATGAATCAAAACGAAGCATCGCGAAGACGAGGGAGAATTCAGACCGGCGCAGGGGAAGCCCACGAGGTTCTGCATGAGTTCAGAGGCTGGAATGGAACACTACTTGGTCCATGTGTGATGAGTAGGCGCTACATGTACGTTCTCGGAGCCGATGTGCCAACCTTGCGGATGTTCAGAGACAACCGTCAGGCGGGCGCCTGCAACCCGCAGAGGAGCAGTGTACGACCGTGGTACGAGGTGTCGTGTCCGCAAGGCGTTCCAGGCTAGGCGTGGTGGGTGATCGGAGATATATAGCGTGGACAACGGCGGTGGCGAGTCGGAGTAGATGTTTTGCATTTGATCAATAGCGGGATGCAACGTCCATCCATACACGGCGCAGGCGTGTAGCTCTGTGGCAGGCCGAGGAATCGCAGCATAGCGCAAGGCTCAGAAGGCAGCGCCAGTGTGCCTTGGTCGCTCAGAGTCGATGGCCCGATGGGCAAAGGGCCAGTATAGATGTCGCAGCATCTCAGCGCGCTGTGGAATGTGCGCGGGCAGTCGATGCCGGGCTGCAAGAGCATGCGACCGCAAACGCAGCGACGCTCATTGCAGGTAAGAAGCTGTGTGCACATGTGCGGCTGAGGCGCAGGCTGTCAAGCGACGGCTGGTATACGCATCCGGACGAATGGGTGTGCAGGCGTCAGCGCGGGCCGTCGTGCCAGCGCAAACGCACCGCCTTCTTCGTGCATCGCGGAGCCTGGATCACGAGGAGCGGCGCTGGGAGCATGGTGACCAAGAGAATTCGGCGGCGCGGAGGGGCCCCAGGCGCGAGTAAATAGCCGGGTTGACGCGAGCACTGCGGAAGCTGCTGACAATCGTCAGCGCCGGCGGTGGTGGGCGGGCGCGGCGGGGTAGGCTAGAGGACGGCAGCGCGATGATCTCTGCTAGTCGCGTCGCACAGAGGGTGCGTTTATCTGGCCCGGGATGGCTGCCCAGGGCCTCGTGACGGGCGTGGGAGGGTGAGCAATCGAATTGGGTGAGGCGCGGGCGCACCGGGCAGCTATCTTCACTGCAGCCGCACCTGCATGGCGAGCGTTTTCGTCTCATGGATGGCCGGCTGCCACACGGCTCGCGCTCAGGCCAGTGGCGGTGAAGCTTGGCTGGCCGGCGGGCTGCACGCCAGCAGCCAGGAGGGCGGGCTGCGCGCGATGAGTCAGGATTCAAAAGGAATTAAACGACCGGCCGGCAGGGGGGCGCCTGGCCGGGGGCGGCGCGTGATTGGCGGGGCCCGTCGCGAATCCTGCCTCTGCGGACGGTACGGGGCCCTCCCACGGTTGTCAGCACGTCCGCCGCTGCGACGCGCGCTAGCGACCGCGGGCCCGTCCTCCATGTACGTGTACCATGCATTAGACTTCGCTGCAGCGAAATCGGAACGGCGGGCGTCCCAAGGCCGTGAGATGAGAGGGCGACGCCTGGAAGTCAAACACCGCGTCCGGCGCGCAAACAAGGTGAATCGGCGTTGTGCAGCGTGATCGGTTCTCGACTGTTGCCACAGCTGCTCCCATTCCGCCGTGCCGCGTGGCTTTGGCTTCGGCCCCTTGGAGCAGCGCGTCGTGTGCGTCCAGCATTCCTGCGCCGCTCTCCTGGCCGTTTGCCGTTCCTTCACCTTCAGGGGCGCTAAACCTCGGCTACCGCCCGATCGTCAACATCGAACGTGTGCAGCATGTTATTGTGTGCCTAGCCGGGGGAGCATGTTTTGTTGGGTGCCCTCGCCGCCTGTCAGATCAATGACGCGCTCGTCGCCGGCAACCATATAGCATAGCGACATAACGGTGGCCCGCCCGAGCAGGGAGCCTGTTGGCTGCAACGCCCCGGCGACACCGGCTAGGGGAGCAAAGACGGACGGCGTGCTGTCACTCTCGGCAGTCCGCAGCCTGAAGCGAGCCATACGAGAGCGGGCGACGAGGGACCCGCACCGCTTGCGTGACACAGCGGCCGCTCTACGTAGTGAGTCTGCGTGCGACGCTCTGCCTGTGACTCGGCGCGGCGGCTTGGGCGGCGGAAAATTCGTGCAGCCCGCGGCGCGCGTCGCACACTGAAGATCAGCGCTGCTGCTGGATGCGAGCCGTGTCTGGCCATACTGCAACGTCCCGAGTGGGTACGGCGCGAGCTAGTCGGGCGTCCGTTGCGATGCTCTTCGCCGGCAACCACGGTGACGCTGCAAAAGTATCGCAGCGCCAGACACGACCGGTGGAGACAGGCCGTCCGCACGAGAGCGTCGGGTGGCCTGCTGCAGGACGGCTGCTGCAGCGCGCCTGCTGCGATGGTTCACGAACCATCCTCGTACTCGCAGCGCTCCGCAGGCGGCGAGCTACCGCGGCGCCGGGGAGCGAGGGTGGATGGCGGATTGGCGGCCGTCCTGCTGCTGGCAGCCACGGCTCCGGCCTTGCGACGCGCTTCGTGCCGCATGGAGCGAGGAGCGAGGAGCGAATATGGGCCGGGATCGACACGCGCAGGCCGCGGGCGCGGCCAGTGAGAGACGGGCAAAAGCCGTCACGCCGCGCCGCAGTTGCAGGAAGCGCAGGTCGAAGATTCGAGGGCGGAAGATGAGGATCAACAACGGCCGCGCGTGGGCAGCAGGGCAGCACGGGAGCGTGGCAAGCGGCCGGCGGGCTGCGCGGCGTGGCACTTGTTGAAGAGGAGCCACAGGAGCCTTTCTCCGGTGAATGACTCGCGCAGAAGTTCGCCTTCTTACATCACGCTAGCCGGCGGGCTGCTGTGGACGGGGCGATCTAGACCGCTGCGCCGTCCGGATGGAGGCTGAAAGCCTGCGTGTCTTGCTGGCGCGCGCCCACGCCCAATCGAGCGGCGCATGGGGGCGGCCTGTGCCTTCCGCGGCCACCGGGATGTCCCGCAGCAAGGACTAATGCGCGCCCACACGCCCTCGCCTGCCGCCTGCCCACCGCGCCGCGAAACGATCCATCTCCTGCAGCTCGTCCCTACGGAAGCCCGCGGAGACTTCGGCCGGTTTGCCCGTTTGGGCCTCGGCGGCGAGCTTGCCCACGCCCGCATCATCGCCCTCACACAGCCACGTTGCTTGCCGTTCGGTCATATGCCGCCGTCGCCGCCCGCCATCACCACCCCGCCGGTACGTCATCTTCCCTGCCCCGGCTGCGGTGCGACCGCCCGGCCTGCGGAGAATCGTGCCTCGCCGTCTGTTGGGCCAAGCCGCCCGCTTGCGCCGCGGTGGTGTGCGGCCACAGGCCTCGCGCCTCCTGAGGTGGAGCGCAGCAGCGTTTCACTGAAACCGCCGCCCGCTGTCCCACTCGGGCATGTCATCGCGCTGGATCGTCGCGGCGGACGGAGATAGCACATCAGGCAGAGTCAGTCCTCCGCTGTGATCGCGTTGCAGCCTTGGGCGTGAGTCGTGGCCGCGCCGACCCTGCAGATCTCAATGGTCGCGCAGGCAAGGACGCAAGCGCAGAAACCTCGCCAGTGCGGAGCGTCGCGCGAGCCCGACGCGGCAGGGCGGCCCCAGAGTCACGACGTTTCTCAGAGGAATGCGCTGGACAGGCCGGCGGGGACGAGCGCCTTGCGTCAGCCTGTCAGCGGCGCGGCCAACGCACACGCAGGAGGCAAGCCAAGCGAGCAGCTTTTTTTTCCAGCGACATGGGTGCACAAGCCATGGAGCGCCCGGGCAGAGGGACCGTTGCGGGGCCTCCAGATCGCATGTCCATGCGCGCGAGTGCAATCAGATCGGCGGCCGGGTGCGCGCCAGGGGAAGCTCTTCGGCGCTTCGACGGGACGCATCGTGCCCGGCTCCAGCAGGAGTACACACGAGAGTCAGCACGCCACACGCTGGCGCTGGCCGTGAGACGGCAGCTGGCTCTGGCAGAGGCAGGCCGCATCCAGCCAGCGGCATCGGCCGCGTCCAGCAATTTCGACGCCCGCGACGAATCAAGCAGCTGCCGCGCCCGCCAGTGAAACCTCGTACCTGGACACCCGCCTGCGCGCTGCTGCTGACGCACGACGCCTGATGCGGCCCACGGCGCGGACTTGCGGCCGGCGCGAGGAACGAGGCTCGTGGAGCTTTTCACCGCTCTGCGGAGGTGACATGATGGCGGCTGATCCGTCTGACGTACGGCTTTCCAGCATTTTCGCCGTTTCAGACTCCACCTGCGCGCCCCCAGCCGCCGACGAACGCGCCGCCGCGCAGCCGAGCAGCCGTGCTGGGGCGCGTGCTGCGCAGCCCAGCAGCGCGGCTGAGTGCCGGGCGACGCCTGGACGGCAAGGGCCGTCCTGATTGCTTGCAATCTCCGCTGAGGTTGTGGCACGGCCGTTGCAACCCCAAGCCAAGGATGCGATCCTGCATCACCAGCCCGACGAGGGGCCGCGCTTGGTTTAAGGCTCGCGGCCTGCAGCATGGATGCTGCCGGCGCACCAGGCTTCCAGAATTCACTTGGCTCGCGCCCTCGGCGAATGGCGGCCCTTCCTGGCGCGCTGGTGGCCCCGGATCGCTGGCCGGCAGCGCTGGCGGCCCAGCCAACCTCCAGCACCGCGCGCCCCGAGACCCAGCATCCAAAGACCCCTTGGCGCTGGCGGCCGCCGGACAGATCTTTAGGGCACATCGCCAGGGCGGGCGCGTCGTGCGATTGGCTCGCGCCCCGGCCCTGGCCCTTGAGCAACACCCACACCACCTCGCTCGCTTTCGCAGCACCAGCGCGGCTAAAGCATGGGCAGGCCCTTCATCGTCTTCGGCCTGCCGAGCCTCATGCGTGATCTTCCTTACTCGAACATCGCTCAGTGCTAGTGCCACCGCGGCGATTGACCGCTTCCTCCAGCCACGAGTGCTCCCTGCGGCCGGGCCCCCATCGTCATGCGTCAAATGCGGTAGGTCGGTAGCTGACTGCGCGCTCTGCAGGCGGCGGCCCTCTCGTCACCCTACCCTGTTCCGTCGCACATCCCTACCCGCAGCGCTGTTGGTGTTTTCGCGCCTCCTGCTTAGCGTCCGGGTTCCAACCAGCGCCTGCGGCAAGGAGCTCCGTTGCGCCATGATACATACCCGCGCAATCAAGCCGCGTCCGTCGCGTTGCCCGCTTAGCACTGTTCCCCGTCGGGCCCTCTGATTCGGCTGTCGTTAGTTTTTCGTCGGCTGCATCCACGATCATGATTAAAGATCAGCTTGCCCTGTCCAAGCCTCCAGCCCGTGCCACACCGGCTACCTGCACTCAACTAGTCGGTTTGACGATGAGCACGCCTGCTGCCATCCCCGTAAATGGGATTTCCGCTAAGAACGGGCGACCTGCGGAGGCCTGGCCCCAGTTGTGAACCGGGAGTTCCACCGAGGGTACATGACCCTAGTACAGCCCACGAGCCGCCGTATACTACCCACCGAACCTTGACACATGGAGTAATACTCGTCTGTCTGAGGGGGCTCCGACCTAACGATCCTTTTAGCTGCCTCAGCCCCTTGTCCCGGCGAACACGTATGTTGACATCAAGCCCATATAATAATACCGATGGTCAGCCTCCGCCTTCGAGGATCTTTTGGACACCAACCAAACAACACACCAAGCATGAACGACACATCGCCATTCTCCAACTCCACCTCCCCTCTCCCTCTGCGGGAGTCAAGGAACTCTTATGGCTACACCACCTCCAAGCGGTCGTCTCGCATCGAGAAGCCGCGCAGCATCCACAACAGCCCCACCAGTCTCGAGAGACGGAAAACGACCTCGGCCGCGAAGCGCTACGTCACGTTGGAGGACCGTTGGAACATGATGTTCGGATCAGGAGACGAGGAGATGCAAGACAGCGCCGACACGAGCGCAGTCCCCTCGTCGACTCGCCCCGTCAGCTGGCATCCGACATCGTCAAACTACTTTAACTCGTTCGACTCGAGCCCGGCCAATGATCTCTCCAGCCAGAACGGTGGCTACGGCTTCCCGGACCAGGCGTCAGCGTACCCCAGTCCCGCTTCCGGCTACGCCTCTAATTCCGCACTGGCCTACCTCTCGGCCTTGGCGCAGCGCAAACGAGATGCCTTTCCCCTTGCTACCCTTGACAACGACACTGCGATGGACACGTCCCCCTTCCCGGCCTACCAGGAGTCTACCGCCTCATTTCCTGCGATGGCCTCTGCGGGCGCCCAACAGAGCTGGACTGCCGCCGAGGCGCCTACCTCGCACCCGCGCATCCAGACCGGCTCATCAGAATGCCTGCCGATCCAAGACCCGGATGAGGATGCCGACTACCTGGAAGAGCAATCGCCAAAAGAATCGGGCAACGTGCTGGTTGGCATGGGTCTCTACGACCCACCCAGCTACGAGTCTATGTTGACGTCGGGGCTGGGCAAGGGTCTGAAGCTTGAGGAGACATGGCAGCCGCCGTCCGACATCGAAAACGACGATGAAGACGACAGCTCGGACGAGGAGAGCATTGAGGAGGCGCCGGAGCCGCCGAAGCAGGCAGACGAGGCGGACGACAAGCAACGCTGGACCCCGGCACGAGCGATGCCGGCAGCAGATCTCTCTGGACAGAGCTTCCTGCTTGAGGACGAAGACACGTACACGAATGAATGGTGGTACCAGCAGCTCAAGCGGCCCACGGCACAGGATGCTGGGCTTGGCTACGGCTGGCTGCAACCGCAATGTTAGGGAGTGGAATGACGACTACAGAGCATAGAGCATAGCGATGGCGTTCAGTGTATCCGCTGGTTTCAGAGCGCGCGCCCCCGCAGGACCTCGGCGGCCTGACGGACGGCATTTAGAGATACCCCCACTGCATTTTTGGTAGATAGCAAAAATAAAACACGACAGTCCAAACAGCGGCTTCCAGTGTCTGGCGTTGACGCGCGGGCTCGTGTGCGGACGGGTCGGGAGTGTTATTTGCGGCACAGCGCGGACCGGACGAACGCTTCGATCGGTAAGGGCGGGTCATGCAGGGCAGGCGAGGAGCCAGAAAAATAAATGATAGTTTTGGCGAGTGGGGACAGGTGCGGCAGCGGGACGGGCTCTGGGCCATGTGCAACGCCCGCGGCGTGAGGCTTGGCCGATGTCTCCAGCGCATCGGTTTTGCATCTGACTCTGGCAACCGGCGGGCGGCCTGTGGCGGGGGTCGGGCAGCGGACGGAGCGGCGAGTGGTGGGCGCCCGCGTGCCTGCTTGGGCGGGAAATAACACGAAACATCCTCCAGCAGCGGTGCCGCGCGACACAGGCGCGGCCGTGTGGGGTCCTGGGCAATCTCAGCGGGTGCGAGGCAGTGCGTTTGGCAGCGCCGGCCGGCGTGGGCATGCACCGCGCAGGCGCGCGCAGGGGGGGCGCGGCCTGACCAAATCGTTAGCGCCTTCTTTAATTCACCACGTAGGCGTGCTGGCGACTGACCGGCCGGCCCGCCCACGCGCACACAATGGACCGCACCCGATCCTGAACCTGAACCTGAACCTGAGCCCAGCCACGAACCGCTGCCACCGCCGCCGGAAGCAGGCGACGACGCACCATTTGTCACGTCGCCTTACCGCCTTGCGCCCCTCGAATGCCGCGCTTCCAAGTCACCCCCTGGCGCCAGCCGGCCGAGCTGCTCGCCCTCCGCGACGCGCTGTACCTGGCCGCCCGCGAGGACCGCCAGGCCGCCGTCCACCTGGTCCGCGGCCCCTGCCTGGCCCCCGCTGCATGATGACGGAGCTGTGCTCACCCCCAAAGCAGATCTCCGCGTGGAAGAGACGAGCGCCGTTGCCGCATGCTCTTGACTCGACCGCCCAGCTTGTCGATGCCTCGCTCCACGACGATCCCCAGCGCGCGTCGCTCCTGGCCATCCGCAATGCCTACTGCGCCGCCTTCAACCGGTACGCGCTTAAAACTTTTTTTTTTTCATTTCCTCCACCTCATGCCCGCCCTTGACTCGCCCCGTGGACATGTTTCCCTTTTCGACCAAGCCTCGCCGCCCGCAGAGCTGATGCAGCTTTTATCCTTTGCCCTGTCTAGGTTCGTTACGGGCTTCTGCGACACGGTGCAGAACAGCTTCAAGAAGATGTCCATGTACGACATGGCCCAGGAGCTGGACATGCCCGGGAGCTTCGTCGAGCTGCGCCATGAGGCCACGCACGAAGACCTGCCCTCTCTGCGCCGGCTCCAGATGGCCACCGAGCAGGCGCTGCAGTGGCTGTGGCACAATTACTGGTCGAAACTCGACGCTTCCTTGCAGCCCGCACCTGACAACAGGGGCCAAGCCGCACCCGAGCACTCGGGTTCTTCGATCCGCGGCAGCCTGCACCGTATTCTCAAGAGCTTCGTCAGTGGCAGGCGCGAGGAAATCAAAAGAGAAGGCCCGAAGTCAGGCGTAGAGTCCCGCTTGAGCGGCGAAGCCTTGGAGCAGATTGTTGCACTAGGCGCCACGAAGAGACCGCAACTGCTCCGCGATGGAGTAATCTCGCTTCTCCTTGCTGATCGAATGATTGTGCCTTCAGATGCCAGGTCGGTACGGCGGAATGCTTTGCATGCTCAGCCTGCGACGCTGACGGCCGATGACAGGGTGGGCGGCTCCCTGGATGGTGCGTATCTAATCTGGGACAGTCTGCTGTGTCGGCTGAACCTCGAACTGCAATACCTTGAGTCTTTTGTCGAGCACATGTTCCGCTACATGGTTCAGCCGCCGAAAGCTGATGCCGAGTCCGATGCATTCAAGGCCGCCATGTACGACTGGATCCTTCATGTGTTGACTAGCGCAGCATGGTCGTCGGCTTGTTCACACGACGTGCGCCAGACTGTCTGGTCCACCACCATGACTGCCTGCATGACCCAGCCGAGCTTCTGGTCCAAGAAGCTTGCCAAGAACTTGCTTTTGGACGGAGACGAGGACTTCCAGGATGAGTGGCTCCCAATATTCGAGGCCAGCCTTCCCGAAGCTCCACCCGAAGGTGAGGGGAGGTCTAGCGAATCTTCTCCCAAAACCGAACTTGCACCTGGGCCCCAATCGGACGAAGAGATGCAGGATGCGATGTACGCGTAGCCAACTTCCTTTCCCGCCTTCTTCATAAAATGAGACAGCCGTTGACGTTTTTAGCAACACTTCGGAGTCGCCGGCATTCCCACCCGCTGACGGCAAGGCTCAGCCATGTTCCCGTGGCTGGCGGAAATGGGAAGGAGAGTGGCGATCGACCCCCATAGGCCTGACGCTTACATAACCACACTCGGTCGCTCGTCCGCGAAATATATCGAAAAGCATGACGGGAGGAATAAACCCGCAAAAGCCCTCACCTTCCTCGTTGACCACGCCAAGTCGTGGTCCTCCGTCGGCGCCAGATCCAAAAAGCGTCGGAAGGTCGAAAAGAAAAGCTTATACTCACACATGGCCCGTTGGATACCTTTACCGACGTGCCTCGGGCATAGAAATCAAGGTTGTGAAACCCACGCCTCAGATGATCTGACATAATGCTCGGATGCGCCGTACCGACTACCGTGTCGGAAGCCGCCAGCATGTGAGCGCAAGAGCGTGGGATCGGGCTTACTAGGAACACGGGGGGATGCTCGGCTTATCTTTCTCGTTTCTCCGCGTGTTACTCGTGGCACGAAATGTCTAGAAAAAGCAGCATACAAAGTGGCGGCCATGTATGTCACCTTCGCGTTGCAGTAGGTCGGTTAAACGGCGCGTATTGACGCACGTCAATCTCTTAGCTCCGCTTTCTGCAGGTATGGTGCTTTCAATTCACCTGCACGCTAAATATTTTGCTCACAGCAGAGCTGGGTGGAAATATCCAGAAGTGCGCGAAAGGGTGTAGTGAGCCACCCTATCCTTGCAGTCTGATCAATGCTTGTTGCGGATCTGTCCTGCAAGCGTTATGCGGGTTTCTGCGAGAGGGGAAGAAAAAGAAAGTGACATTTGCCCCCAGCCGTGCAACCCAGGTAGGTTTCAGCGCCACGCACAAAGGCCCGTCTACAAGTCAAAAGCAGTGTCACCGTTTGGGAAGCATGGAAGAAGAAAACAAGACGTACATTTTATGGCCCAACGCCCGACATGAACGATTAAGACGCGAGAGAAGCCACAGCTCCACTTTCCTATCCTCTCTTTGGCCAGACAGCCATCGGTCCAGCAGATGGCCCGATGGTCCTAAGAAGTTAGCACCCCGCGGCCCCTACCACTGCGAGCACTGAGACTTTTGCCCCCATGAGTTGAAGACGCGAGTTGGTCTTCAGTCTACAATCTCTTCTACCGCTCTGCTTTCCCTGTCAAATTCCGATCTTCATTCATCCGCCATGGCCTTTTCCCCCTCCTACCAAACGCCATTCGCTAAACCCGGGTGGCGTCGTCTGAACGGAAGCCTACTAGCCCCTCGCCCAGAAGTAGGTTTGGGCAATTCTCCTCGGCTACACGCCCCGTTATCACTCCCCAACTCTTCCATTACTTCATTGCACCGTTCGTTCGCTTCGTCCCCCAGATTCGCTGTTGCAGCTTCACGCTTCCGCCTCGTGGCTGCCACTGTCTCTTTCGATGTTGCTGTGGCTGCTGTGCGGATAGTGTCGGTTGTGGCGTTGTTGCATGCTGGCCGAGCGTGCATTTGCGGCTGCTGTTGCGGTGGATGAGACTGGTAGTACGGGTAGAAAGGGGCTGGGGGTGGCGCCACGGGCATCGCGTAAGGGTACGGATAATGGTACTGTGGGCCGCCCCACCATGGCGAGAACTGCTGAGGAATAATGGTTTGCGTTGCCGATAATGGCGCTTGAGGCAAGTGGGATTGGTATTGCTGCGCGTCGTACCGGCTCCGCTCGTTTGGCCACGTATCCGGATTCTCATCGACATGGCCGCGGCCATTCCCTGTCGCCATTTGTTGCGCGTACAAATGCTGCGGTTGCCCTTGGATGCTCGTACGTGGCATCTCAGAGTACTGCGGCCGTCCTCTCCAGTGCTGTCGTCGTACCACCTCTTCCATGTACGCAATTCGCACGTCCTCCAACAACGCTCGTCCGTGCTCTCCTCCCCTCGCCAGAAGTCCGTTCCATCGCCGCTTCCACGCTGCATCCGTCTCCAGCTTCGCCATGTTAGATACCCCTCCGGCAGCTTCGTCCCGGCGTGACAGGAACGAACGAGCCCAGGCGCGTAACTGGTGCGGTCGCTGCATCTTTCCAGTACCGGGGAAATATATCGCTTCAACCAGGTTGAGAGGATTCTCGTACGTGAAAGGTTGAGCGGCATACAACCTATGCAACGAGTAGGCTACAAGCTCGGTGAAGCCGAGGGCGCTGGCGAGGTGGTAGACGCGGATGTCGTGGAGCAGGTGGGTCGTCGGCTCGGGCTCACCACCTTTGGTGTGACTATTCTTGCGGGTTCCTTTGTCCTTTGTGCGGGCTTTTATGATAGGAGGGCTGGTCCACGCTCCTCCCACTCTTCCATATTCGTCGCTATCTCCTTCATGACCGCGTCCCCTTGGTTTCAGAACCGGCCGGTATGAACGAGTCTTCAGAAACGTCATCAACGCCCCCAACTCCTTCCTTCCTATAATCGTTCGCGGCAGCTCAACCCAGCACTTCCCGTTCGAAAACAATGCCGCCAGGCTTTCAAACTGCTCGACAACGCCGCGGGGTATTCCGATCGGCTTATCGCCACCGTGGATGAGCTCGACATACGAGGAAGTGGAGCCGCGGCGCACAGGATGGAGGTCTCCAGCTGAAGTGCATGCATACAGCTCCTTGCCCCGCATACATGGAGGTGCGGACAGAAAGGGGGCGCATTCAGTGGTGTACCAGTTCTTGGAGGCGTCTAGGGAGATTGTGGGGACACGGGCCGGGCAGTGGCTGCAATTGCGTGGATGACGCGGGGAGGGGGTTGTGGCATTGCTGCCTTTTTGGGTGCTCTTGCTGGCACTGGTATTACTCCTGCTTCTGGTGCTGCTAGTGCTCAAAGTAGAAGCTGAGGCGCAAGATGCAGCGGCACGATCAGTCATGAATTTGGAGAAGGCACTCGGAAGCCTGTGGCCAAAGCCAATTGGTAGCGGTCGCTCGCCATCCGCTTCTCCTTTTGCAGCCTGCAACCGTATCTCCCACAGGATGGAAGCGAAGGCGTGGCCATGGGCGAGGTGGTCGTAGGTACCGTTCTCGTCTTCGTCTTCCCGACCATCTTGATCTTCCTCTTCATGACAGTAAGCCGGATCTCTATCATTACCGCCGCACACAACGAGCAGATACGCATGGATCATATGATGCAACAGCGTTCCAACAATCTCGTCTCTGTTCGCGCTCTGAAGAGCCGTGGCGTTCAGCTCGACCTTGACCTCCACGCCGACGCCGCCCTCCTGGCCGAGCAACACAGTCCTGCCCGACACCCCCTCGTCCATTCTCTCCCACCCCACCTTGACTCCCTGCTCATCCGATAGCTTACCGTCGAATACGGCATCGCTGAGAGTAGCAAAGATTAGGGCTGGATATCTACGCCATTGGCGGGGTGGGACGGGATATGTGCGGGCGAGGGCGATTGCTTGGGCAGCGGACGTGACGTCGTCGTCTTCTTTGGATGAGGAGTTGCGGAGGTGATCGATCAAATACACAACAGCGTAGTTGGTGTTCCAGGCGCCATGCTCGAGGTCATCGTGGCAAATTTCATTACTCGTTGATGGAAGTGATGATGGTGAGAGTGGGCGCTGCCTTGTGGTCTTCTTTCGGCGGTAGACAGGGGGGTGGAGGCCTTGATCTTCGTCTGAGGACAAGGAGGGGGTTGAGGACTCGTCGGACGAGAGTATAGAGTTGAGAAACGATCTAGCCATGGTGGACTACGCATACATTGTACACCGTATTTTAACAGCGCGGAGGTTATAGATAGGCGATCACGGATGAGCTAGAAGATGGTCGAGTGTAGAAGCATGGGAGTTGAAATCTACCAGGGAACTACGTGCTTATGATCTCTTCACCCCAAAATACTCACTCTCCAAACCACTCAGGTGCATATTGATGCGTTGTTCAGTAGCTCGGAGATGCGAAGGTTGTGTCCGTTTGTAAACAAACTCGTGTCACGATGTTATTTTTGTCAAACCTCACGAACAAGCGAGGGGACAGGATAATTCTGCTGTTTTACTCCTGTGAACACGAATGTGTAACCGCGACTGGGTGTCAATAAATGCCGCAGATGGATCCGTGGAGTCCAGCCTCTCTTGGTGCGAGCAAAGCGCCGGGTTCAATTGCGCTTGTCCGTTGATGCAGCCTGACAGATCATCAACACCTCACGGGTCTTGGAAGGGTGGGTGGGCGGTGGTTAGATTGCGGATCCACAAACGAAAACAGGACCAGTCTCCAAATGGAATGGGCCCGCCGAGTGCGTAGCAAGCAGCGCCGAACGGGACGGTTGGAAATTGATCTCAGATCACGCGGCAAGCGCGGATCTCTCTCGCTCTCTCTCTGACTGCGAGGGGCTGTCTTTCGGGGTTCAAGGAAAAGAGAAACGCATCGGGGATATATCATTTAAAACTGCTCGTACCTGAGGTGCCTCCAGCCCACGAGAAATGAAAAGGAAAGTCATGAAAATTTACAAAATCATCCGCCATACTGCATCAGAAAACTGGAGGGCTGAACACGTGCGATTGGTCAATTGGTGGAAGCTCCAGGACCCCCTGGTCGCTTGTGGGCGGTTGCCAACCGCCGAGATCGCCCGTGTCGGAAGTGAATGGAAACGAAAGCGCAAGACCTGAACCACGTCTATTTTGGCCATTAGAGACGCCTTGCCGGTGGAATGTCCGCTACAGAGCACGCCGCGGCTTTTAGTACCGGGGCCTGTCGTAGTCGTCGCGTCCGCCAACAGTGCTGCGGGAGTCGCCGTAGTGCTTCCTCCTGAGAGCGGCGAGCCTCTTCTTCTTGGTGTGGGCGTTGATGTAGGTGCCGATGACGAAACCGATGATGTTGAAGAACGGCACCCAGGTCTCCTGGGGTAGGAACTTCTGGGCAAAAGCAAGAGCGATGGGCGAGGTGATCCAGCTGACCTTCATGACGGGCATGAAGCCAGCCTTGACGGTAGCGCGCACCTGGTGGAAGGTGCGCGCGCCGGCAATGACAGCCATGGAGGTGAGGTACACAGCATTTTGGATGGGGGAGACCTGATGATTCACGATCAGCAGCGTCAAGGCAGGGCGCCACGGGGAAACTCACGACCAGATTGCTGAACAAGATCTGCAGGATCTTGGCTTTCAGGCTCGTCCGTCCCTGAAACATCTTCTGCAGGATCTGGATGAGCACATGGCCGAGCGGGGCGCTGATGAACGCGCCGTAGATGGCCATCTTGGGGACGCGCGAGGTCAGATAGCCGCCGTCCTTGTTGCGGTCGTGGGCAATCCACGAGGCAAGGAACTCCTGCAGACCCGACAGAGTGCCCGAGGTGAGCATCTTGGTGCGCAGCGGGTTGGACTGGAGCTGCTTCAGGTAGGCCTGCGTGGAGCGGGATCAGCGCCGAGCTCTGCGGGAGGGGGAGGGGGCGGGCGACGCGCACCTGGAGATAGCCATTGGCGCCGCCGCCGCGGGTCAGGGCCTCGCCGACATCGTGGACGAGGCCGTCGTGCTTGTCGCCCTTGGGCAGCGCGGCGGAGGCGCCGGCAGTCTTGATGGACTCCTTCTCGAACTTGACCGACATGGCGGGCGGCAGGCGATGGGCGACCGAAGTGATGCGAGACCGGGCGCGACGATTGACTCGGGGCCGCAGACAGGCGACTGAGGGTCGATGGTTGGATGGAGGTTGGAGGTGTTTGTTGTCGCGGCGTCGGCGTTGACCGAGGCAGGCCGCTGGGGCCGCCCCAGCCCTCGGGTTTTGGCGCGTTGCGATGTGCCGGCCGGGGCGCGCGCTCTGGAGCCACCGCTGGCTGCCGCTGGCGCTGGCGCTTGCGCTGGCCGCGAATGCGGGGAAGTCCGCGCCAGGCGCCTCGTCACCAAAACATCGACGGCGCCTCTGCCGCGCACCTCCCGCCGGCCACCGCTGTCATCTTCAATGGCATCCTGCCTGCGCTGCCGTGCGGCGCCCGTTTGCTGTCCCGCACGGCTGGCCACCCGCCGCGCCGCACGCACCCCTTGGAGCTGGTGGACGAGCCGCGGCCCTGGGCGAGCGGCGCGCGGCGAGCGCTGTCGTTTGCGCGCACGGCGGCGGCGGGCGAGGGCGCGTTGGGCCTCTGGCGGGCTGTCAATGCTCGTGGGACTGGAATGCCGGATTGCGATAAGAGACGCGAAACTGGATAAGACAGAAAGCATCGTCTGCTGCCTCACTGCGACAGTCGGTGAGAGCGGCGCGTGCTGCTGCGCATTCAACTGCACCGGCCGCCCGTCGCTCTTGCCTATCGTAAACTTCAAACAAGCTTCGCCGACACCTTTCAACACATCCGCGCCCAGTCCCGCCCGCAGCCTCCGTCCGCAGCCCCGTCCACGCGCTCTCATTCCTTTGCAACCCCCAGAATGGACAAGCCCATTGTTTGAGTCCGCGAAACACACTCTTCCAACCCTCCCGATTCCCTACTTCGCCGCCTCAACCCCCGCCAAACGCCCAATCTCTAGGCCACGCCCTCGCAGGCTCGCCGTCGCCAGCCATTCGAGCAGCCATGCTTTTCCCTCACCACCATCCGGCTCCTCTGGGCTCTGCTCCTCCTGACCCCGACCCAGAGCCGCCGCCTGCAAAGGAGGTTCGTGTCACGCGACCTCGTCTGAGTGCAATTTGCTGATAGAGCCAGGACAAGACTCCGGACCTTGCCCATTTCCCCAAGCCGCCGCGTTCCTCGTTCAAGCCGACATGCACTCACGTCACCATGGTCCGCGCCTACGGCGCCACCTGCCAGAACTGCAACCGCAAGTCGCCCCTAGGCTGGGTCTGGCAATGCGCCTGCGACGAAGGCGACGATCCATGGACCATTATTGCCAGCCGCCAGTCTGCTGCCGCCGCTTGCGACCCGGCTGACCGCCTCAGCAAGATGAAGGCTCTCGCTCTGAACCAGTCCGTCATCGACCAGGCTGAGAGCGGCCTGTACACGCCCGAACAGATCGAGCGCCTCATCGACCAGAGGCAGCAGGTCATCCATGTCATCAACAGCCAGAGCCCCGACAAGGCCGCTGAAGGTGATGTCCGGCCGTCGACCAGAAAGTCCTTCTTTCTTGCTAACGTGAGCTTCAAAGACTTCCGTGCCAAGTCCCATTCTCCCAGTGAGACGGCAGTCGCAAAGGAGCGGGCGAGGCACATGAGAACTGCGCACCCCCGTTGCAGATATAAGTGCTGCCAGGCGTGCCGTGCCGACTTCAGGGTAAGCAGTGCCACACACAGCGACTGAGAGACTTGGAGAATTCATCCGGTCCAGTCTTATACCTGTCTTCACGTGCTTTCACATCCAGATGAACCCCTCGACTTTCTTCGTTCCTGTCCGCTTTGGGTTCCATCACTGACACTTTTTTTCAGGCCCGCTCCTTCGAGTCATTCGACGCAGTGTTCGGCGGGGAAGTCAAGCCCTTGCGCCCAGCCGATGTTGCCAACCTGCCTGTCCAGGATGCCAAAGTTATGAGCAACATAGGCATGAGCAACGTATACACGAGCGACACAGGCATGAGCTCCCCCCTTCTGATGACAAAGAGTTCGTTCTCTACCGACTCCGGAGACAGTGAGCCCGCGGAGAGCGTACGCACCTGGAAGACCACCGACTCCGCACTCGACTTCCGCAACCGCGAGACTATGCAAGCCAGGACCTTCTATAGAGTCGAGCCTATGAACGATATGGACTACATGTACCACAACCTCAATGATTATTCGTTCGGCCGCAACTTTCGCAACAGCATGTCCCATGCCGTCAAGTACGTCTTTCGCAAGCGCCGCGACTCTTCTTCAGACGGTTCCGCAGTCACCCTACCTGTAGCTCGTTCCGTCAAGTCCTCGTCTTCCAAGAATCCTCAAGATTCCGGTCTCAGTCTTCCAAGGTCCTTCTTTTCTCGCCGCAACCCGTCTACATTTGCTGTAGCTCCCAGCACTATCATCCGCGGAGGAATCCCGACGCCTGCCCCTACTTGCTCTACCGGTGACAGCAGCAGCAGCATTTCCGATGCGGATGGTGGCGTCAGTCTCACCGGGGAGTCTGCCGAGCTTCACAAGGCTGATCTCGTTCCTCAGGGTATCATGGCTCAAGCTTGAACAAACACAATGAAAGAGGCTCTCTGGTTTCCTTTTTAGCAATCATGGCGCATTAAGGCTTTCCGGCACTAAAGCGTATATCATTTCAACGGCTAGCATGGTTCGGTGTATCATTACAGGCTTCTCTTACAGGCTTCTCTTTCGGGCTCTCTTTTATTGGGATCCTTGCTTCGGCTTCGGAATGGACTGCGGGAACCTCAACGTCTCTAATTGCCTTCATTGCTTTTTCTTTCTCGGCGTTTTCTTTGCTCGTAGAGCTACATAACGGACGGTACAGTCGTATCTTCGGCATAACGGGAACATCGACTCGGAAGCTATTGCTTAATGTACTATTAGAATAATGAGGTATCCACAAGGAATTGCAATATCACCCAACGCTGCCAAGGTCGATGCAGAGGCAATCTGGGTGGATTTATATTGCCTATGAGGATCAAATCGATACTAGAAATTCTGTGGACTATTTTTTGCCGTAAAACGTCTTACGGTTTTTGTCTAAGCCGTGTCGCCTACTTTTCCCTTTTCATTTCATGACCAACACCTTTGATATAGTCAGATACTCTATGCTAACAAGCTGTTCACCCTAGGAAAAGAAAATACCGCTGTTCCAATTATTCCTGGTCACCGTCACTGTCCTTCTTGGAGAAGAGCCCAGTCACTTTCTTCGCACCTTTGCCCAGACCACCAGACAGCAGGCCGAATCCGAAGCTCCACCCTTTGATGCGGACCGTGTAGACGAAGAAGTACACGAGCGCCCAGTTGCTGATGACGAACGCGAGGAAGACGCCAAAGTCGCGCCACTTGTCGCCGGCACTGATATTGAGCGTGGCCAGGTAGTCGTCGCCCATTGTGAAGGGGCAGTACTGGCAGTCGCTCGTGGCGTCCGGATTGAGTAGGTAGCCTGGAGAGGCGGACGCGAAGGCACCTGCGTAGGACGAGCAGGTCTGGTTGGGGGGCGGGTCAAAGCGGGCTGTCTCTTGCGTTTCGCATTGAACGGGTTGGTTGTGGAGGGTTGCGGCAAGGACGCCGCCGATCCACCATGTGGAGGGATTCACGTAGTACCTGCGCAATGTTCGTCAATGGCTTGACGTCGTGAAGTGATGAGCGAGACAACTTACATCCAGTATCTCCAGAATACGGGAAGCATCGAATAAGGGCGGACGACGCCGTTGAAAAGCGAGAACATGACAAAGAAGAAGGGGAGCACGTTCGAGATGACAGTGAAGGATGGGGCGAACGCAGTGATCCACTGGCCCCAACTGGCTTGGAAAAAGAAGAATAGAAGCGTCATCAGGAAGACGTATCCAGAAGTGGACGAATCTGTGGGCAGTCCCGTAGCAAAGTACCATAGCACGTAGTAGACTACGGCTCCGACAATGGCCGGCGGAACCTCTCCGACGATCTGCGCCGTCGTGAAGGCGAGCCATCCGTAGATACGTGAGGGATGCTCACGAGCCTGCCACAGTGCCATGTTCTGGAAGAACTTGGGAACCACCGAGTTCACGATTGCTGGAGGGAAGACGATGATCAGGAAAGCCGTGAACATGCGATTCTGCATGTCTTGAGCCGAGTTGCCGAGTTTCCAGAAGGTGAATCCGTTGAAAACACCGATGATGACGGATACAAAGAGCTTGCCGTATAGATAGCTTGGGTCGCGCCAGTGCTGGATGAAGATACGCTTCGTGAGCATAGTCATCTGGAGCCAGACAGGTGCAGCGAATTCCCGTGCTTGGCCTTCTTGACGTGGCGGTCTATCCTCCCTCCTCTCTCTGTCAATACGTTCGATCTCGGCGAGGATCTCTCGGTTGTTCTCGGACTCTCTCCATTCCTTTTTCCAGTCAATCCTCTGGCCGTTTGCCTTGCGACCGCCCTTGGCTGCCGTTTCGAGAATGAACTCCGCGACGTTCTTCCGCGGCGGGCACTGTACCCCACGCTCCGCGAAGTAATCAATAACATCTTGGCCGTTCTCACCGACAGGACCGAAGTAGAATGTGTTACCGCCTGGGTTGAGCGCAAGAATCATGTTGAACTGCTGGATGAGAATGGAGCTCGGTTGGTGAATTGTGCAGATGATTGCCTGTCCGGCTTGAGAAAGCTTTTTCAAGAACCGCACAATCGAATATGCCGAGTTGCTGTCCAGACCACTAGTTGGCTCGTCAAGGAACAGTAATAGTGAGGGCTTGGCGGCAAGCTCGACACCAATGGTAAGTCGCTTTCTCTGCTCGACGCCGAGGGAACTGATGATCGCATCTTGCAAGTCGCCAAGTTCAAGGAGGTCGATAACCTTGTTGACGTAATCAATCTTCTCTTTGCGAGGTATTTCTTTGTCCTGTCGGAGAATGGCTGAGAATTCAAGCGCTTCTCTGACTGTCGCTGTCTGGTCATGGATATCCATCTGTTCGCAGAAGCCGGTTCCACGCTGGAAGTCGAGATCAAGTGGCTTTCCGTCCACAAGTATGTCTCCAGTAACGACACCAACTGTCTGCCGCTGGGCCAGCGTGTTCAGTAATGTTGTCTTCCCAGCTCCTGATGCGCCCATGAGCGCAACCATGACTCCCGGCTTGGCAAAGCCAGAGACGTTATTGAGGAGCCTCTTCTCACCACCGAGGTATGGGACGCTGTAGGAGACGTCCTTCCAAGTGAAAATACTGTCACTGTTGGAGATTGACTCCAGCGCCTCCTCCGCTTTTGATTTTGTCTTGGCCACTGCCAGATCGTCGTCATTGCTGGACGAAGGCGCAATTGTCGCGGCCGCCTTTCCCTCGTCATCAGGCTTCTGCTGATCCTTCAGGGCTTGCTTGGCTTTTTTGCTCTTCTTGAATACCAGCGCGCCGCCACCGCCTTGCGCGAAGCTGAAGAGTTCCGTTGCCGCAGCAGTGATGAGAATGTACAGTACCGTGAAGGCGATAACGACTCCAAAATTCCGCCAGAGATGTGAGCGCGTGTAGGTGTAGGTGGTACCGACATAATCTGAGCCGGAGACACTCCGTGAATTGGGCGAGGCTCCAGTGAGAGCGCAGCCTTGATAGGCGGGGTCGACACCCGGTCCTTGGGGAACCAGCTGCTGCGGAGCGCATTCCATCGTCCGGCCAGAGAATTCGTTGGAGAGAACTGCTTCAAAAGAGTACGAGATTGGATTGACATAGTAAAGCCATCCGAACCAAATGTAGTCGCCTGTCAGCTGAGGCTTGACTATCACATAGCCAGTAAAAATGACGAGAAGATTCAGCGCAATGCCACTGAAACATACGGCATCATCAATGGTCGGAGATAGTGCGGCGAACATTCGGTAGAGAGCCGTGATGCAGACTGTTGTCGTGTAAATGAACAGCATGTAGATGAAGAATTTGCCGGCGTCGACGTCCAAATTAGTCATGAAATACATGATGACAGCGAAGACTATGACCTGGACGAGTACCATGGGCAAATCAGTGACGACGCGAGCGATGCTGACAGCCGAGGGTCGGTAGAATGCATAGTCTTTGTGGCGGGCAACGACAAGGCGGCCGCTAACAGCCTTCATCAGCTCGCTGAGCTGAAGCCAGCCGAGGAACAGGATGGAAAAGAAAAGCGCACCGCCTCGGCTGAAGGCCCCTTCCGTGCTTAGAGGCTCTCCGTAGAAAAGGCTGCCAACTATGAGCGCATTACTGATGATGATGAAGGCTTTCGTGATCAACGTTTGTCTGTCGCCGAAGATCAACCAGAACTCCCGCAGTGTACATGCGTACACTTGGCGCAGGAAGCTGACGGTATAACTCGACTTCTTCATGACTGTCTTACTCTTCTGCTCCCGAGTGGTGGCCTCGAATTCTCTGGCATCGGCATAATTGTTCTGCTCCAGCTCTCGCTCGTACTCCTCGAGGTCGCGGAGAACCCCCTTGTAGACATCGGAGGATCTATAAGCCTTCTCAAGCTCATCAGGCGTCTTAGGCGCTCGATCCCTGAAGCCATCCCGGAATCGGCGCTCGTTCGGGTCCGTGACTGCGGTCAAGAAGTCCGAGTGGTCTGTCGTTCGGGACAAAAGTATCCAAGGTCGATGAAGTATTGCTTTGCGTCCCTGGCTGGACCGCTGTAAACACATCTGCCGGCATCAATAACCATGACCTTGTCCATGAGCTCGTAAATCTGTTCGCCGGCCTGATACAGGGTTACAAAAGTCGTCCGGTCGCTGACATCGGTCATGATACGGAGAGATTTGGCGTAATCCAACGCAGTAGAACTGTCCAGGCCACGGGTGGAGTTGTCCCAGGTGACGACTGCAGATTTGGCGGCCAGCGTTTCTGCGATCGACACGCGCTTCCTCTCTCCTCCAGAGACGCCACGGACAAGCTCGTCGCCCACGAGAGTGTACTTGGTGTGAGAGATACCGAACATTTTAAGAAGAGCCTCCACAATGATGGGGATCTCTCTCTTCTCTCGTTTCTTCGTCTTGTTCATGAGTGAGAACCTCAGCGTCTGCCAGACTGTTAAGGCTGCGAAATGCTTGTCATCCTCCGGATTATAGGTGACTTCTCCTCGAAATTGTTTCCTTTGCTTCTCCGCGCTAATGCCTCCGTAGCTGACTTCGCCGGTGACGGCAGCGTAGTCGTCTCGCTTGTTTGAAATGGCCTTGAGGAATGTAGAGCAGCCAGAACCAGGACGGCCCAGGACAAGCATCATCTCTCCGTCGCGCACGACTCCCGAAAAATCATGCACAAGGTCGCGAGTCTTCGCGTGGCCTTTCAAGCGGAGCACTGGGATAAAGCGGCTTAAGATGCGGTAGAGGTCCGGGCCGAATGTGCCGAGGACGGCGTCTGGGAGGGTCTTGACAAAGGTTGCAGTGGAGCCAGTGCCCTTGACGGTGAGGTTCTTCCACACAACACCCACTCTCTTGGCAGATCGGCCGTCGGTTCGCTTTTCGAAGTGGCCTTCGCGCATGAATTCCTCAAGCAGAAACTCGTCCTCGGATGACGAGTCCAAACGAGCGCCCTCGGTCGTCTCTTTGGTCTCTTGCGACTCCAGTGCTTCGCCGTCGGTGTCCGCGAGTTCGGATTTGCTTGAGGGTGGGGCGTGTGCAGGCTGGCCGCTGGTGGCCCGGAACAGAGACTCGCCATCGGCTGGTCTCGACCGTGCCTGGGATTTCTGCGAGGTCTTGGAGCGGGTCTGGGACAGGGCCGAGAGATCGCGACGCAGGGCCTCATACTCTTCCATTGCGATGCGCTGGTCGCGGATGCCGGTGTCTTGCTCGCCCCAGGTGCCCTCGACACTGCCGTCAGAGCTCGGGACAGCCGTGCTGGCTGTTGCATCGACGGCGGGGTTGGACGGCGGGCCATCCTGTCTGTTCGGAGTGGTGTTGTGCCACGGGTTGTCGGTGCCACGCCGCGACAGGCGGTCCTCAGGGATCGAGGTGGCCCACATAGCGTTGCGGAACAGAGGAGATGGACTTTAGCGAGGCAACGGGAGTTGGTGGCTGGCCCCTCGCTTTAATAAGGGCGGCAGGTTGACAAGGCTGCGGAGGGGGTCCCGTCAGGCAAGATGAATCATCGTGGCTCAATTGCGATGAGAGGTGAGGAAGAACAGGACGACGGGTGACGGCATGGCTACCGGTGCAGCGGGCATAAGGGCTAAGCCCGAAAGTCCGTTGAGCGGCGGTCTAGGGAGGCGGCAGAGAACGAGGCGCGTGCGATTGGCCGGCGCAAGCTGGAATTCGCCCGAAGCGGCAGTGAGGTCATCGTGGAGATAGCACTGGCTCGATTTCTAATCCGACAAGCTGCATCCCGCCGTGCGTCGTCAGGCGCACGCGTTAGCGCGCGGCCGGGCATGGCGACCATTGCGTGCGCGGCGGTTGCAGATCGGCGGGCTGGAGAGAAGGCACACGCTGGTGGTTCGGGCAGGTAGCACGAGGCCGGCGGCGTCAGCTCCGTGGTGCGCAGGCGTGCAGCCGGGCTAGTGGTGTTCGGCACGGCGCGCCTAGTGGGCGGATGGCAGACGCTGGCCGGCGGCTCTCCTGCCTGCAGGCGGGCGGGCGACGATCGTCGGCGGCCAGCGTGGTGCAGGTGCAGGGGTGGGCTGTGTCGTGCGGGCCTGTCGCGCGTCACCCAACTTTATCGCAACGCCAGCTGCCCACCCGCCCACCTGCGCGAGCGAGCCCGCGTTGCCGCCATGCCCAAGCCCACCCACGACTGGGAGCGCGTCGGCGACCGCTTCTACCGCAAGCTCCAGCTCTACTCCGACGTCTTCGACCAGGACCTCGAGCTCGAGAACTTCCATGTGGTTGGCGCGCCGTACTCGGGCGCTGTAGGTATGCGCGCGCTCATCGTTGCGCCGGCCCTCGCACCGCTCCCGCTGACCCCGCCCAGCCGTCTACCGCGATGAGGACAAGCTGCAGACCTACCGCGCCTCGCAGCAGGCCAAGACCTCCATCGACATCTACAGCTGCGCCGGCAAGCTCATCCGCCGCATCGCCTGGGATAAGGGCTCCATCAAGGGCATTGGCTGGTCGCTGGAGGAGAAGCTGCTGGTTGTCACCAACGATGGCACCGTGCGCTGCTATCAGGATCTGCAGGGCGACTTTGTGCCCTTCACCCTTGGCCACGGCGCCGAGGACGTCGGCGTGAAGGCCTGTCGCTTCTGGAGCTCCGGCTTTGTCGCCCTGCTCAACAACAACCGCCTGGTCTCTGTCTCGCGCTACGACGAGCCGCGTCCCAAGCTGCTGGCTGTCGCCCCCGAGGACCCCGTCGAGTCCTGGGCCCTGATCCCGCCCACCGAGACCCTCTCGCGCTCCGTCGAAGTGCTGCTGGCCATTGGCGAGACCATCTACCTCGTCGATGCCACCGACTGCGAGGACCGTATGCTGCAACGAGGCCCCTTCCGATACACCAGCGTTTCGCCCAATGGCAAATACGTGGCTCTGTACACTGAGGACAGCAAGGTCTGGGTTGTTAGCAGCGACTTTCAGAACAAGCTCAGCGAGTACGATTCCAGAGCCAGGACAGTGCCGAAGGACATGCAGTGGTGCGGTAATAGCTCCGTGGTCCTGGCCTGGGAGGACGAGGTACATCTTGTTGGGCCCAATGGTTCTGCTACCAAGTAAGATTCGACTCGTCATCCACCCTGCACGCTTTCCTAACAGCCTCCGAGGTTCTTCTACGACAGCTGGGTCCACCTCCTGCCTGATGTTGATGGCATTCGTGTCCTCACAAACGATGTGTGCGAGTTTATCCAGCGAGTCCCAGGTCAGCTTTTCCCCGGTATTTGCCTATTGAGACTTCGACTTATTTCATGAAGATGTCAGCGAGGAGACCTTCCGCTTGGGCTCAACTTCACCGGCTGCAGTCCTCTTGGACGCGGTTGACCATCTGGAAAAGAAGTCGCCCAAGGCGGATGATTTGATCCAGATGATCCGTCCCAACCTTGCTGAAGCAGTTGACACGTGTGTGAAGGCTGCAGGTCACGAATACAGCATTCACTGGCAGAAACAGTTACTGAAGGCTGCCTCTTTTGGCAAGTCTGTGCTTGACTTGTACAATAGCGACGACTTCGTTGAGATGTGCGAGACGCTTCGTGTACTCAATGCCGTCCGCTTTTACGAGATCGGCCTGCCCCTCTCCTACGACCAGTACATGCGTCTGACTGCCGAGAAGCTTATTGAGCGACTTATCAATCGCCACGAGTACCAACTTGCGCTGAAAATCTCCGACTATCTACGCCTTCCGACTGATCGGATATACGTACACTGGGCCAGCCAGAAAGTCCGTATATCGAACGACGACGAGGAGAGCATCTGCCGTATGATCGTGCAGAAGCTGGAAGGTAAGCAAGGTGTATCCTTCGAGGAAATCGCAAGGGCTGCATACGACGAAGGCCGTGCCCGCCTAGCAACTGAGCTGCTCAACTACGAACCTCAGGCCGGAAAGCAGGTTCCGCTCTTGCTTGACATGAAAGAAGACACGATAGCCCTAGACAAGGCGATAGAGAGCGGAGATACAGACCTCGTCTTTCACGTTCTTCTCCACTTGAAGAAGCAGCTTACCTTGGCAAGCTTCTTCCGAACTGTCACCAGCCGGTCCGTTGCCACGGCATTGGTGGAATCATCGGCTCTTGAACAAGACCGCGAGTTGCTGAAAGACCTGTACTATCAAGATGACCGCCGTCTTGATGGCTCCAATCTTCTGATTGCCGAGGCGCTGGAGCAGCCCAGCACAAGCCTGCGGGTTGACAAGCTCAAGCTCGCCGGCAAGCTCCTCCAAGACTCGCGAGAGCACAGCTTCAACGTGAAAGCTATCGACGAGGCGCAACGCCTGTTGAAAATGCAGGAAGCGTTTGAGAAAGATCTCGGCTCGGGATACGTTGGCCTCTCCATCAACGAGACACTCTTCCGACTTGTGCGCGCCGGGCATATGAAACGCGCGCAGAAGGTTCAGTCTGAGTTCAAGGTTCCCGAAAAGACATATTGGTGGGTCAGGCTGCGTGGGCTTGTGGCCAAGCGGGACTGGAACGAATTGGAGGAAATCAGCAAGACGCGGAAAAGCCCCATTGGCTGGGAGGTAAGCCATCAACCGTCCTCGCGCGTGCCCCCGCGCTTTAGTGTTGCCGTGCTGACGCCTGGTCCCACCAGCCCTTCTTCAACGAGATCCTTTCGGCCGGCAACACGCGCACTGCAGCGCTCTTCATTCCGAAGTGCACGAACCTCCCCGTCACAGACCGCATCGAAATGTGGGTCAAGTGCGGTCTTGTTGTGCGGGCGGGCGAGGAGGCGCTCAAGGCCAAGGACATGAACAGCCTGGCGGAACTCAAGGCCAAGGCCACGGGTAACGCCGTCCATGAGATTGAACGCATGATTGGGCAGTTGTCTGGCGGGAAGAGGTGATAGTGGCCTTTGCGGTGATCAGTGGAGTTTTGGTATGTCCGCCTATCGCCGGTCAAGCACTCCTTGATCCTGTTGGTTCATCGGCCGAGGAAGAACTGCGGCTAAACTGTACCAGGAGACGGGTGCAACGATGTTGATGACTGTATGAATGAGATCCTCTGTACAAACCACGCTGCCTCCCTGGAAGCTCACGCCGCATCTTCAATCACATCTGCTTACGACAGCGATCCATCCGTCTAACCTTCCTGAAAAAGGGAAAAAGGGAACAGATCCGGGACGGCGTTCATTACGTTTACAGTCACCTGCCGACAGATCACCCCCCATCATGCTGTCAGAAATCCCGCTTCTCGTAAGCATTGCCCTAGCTCGCCGTCGGTTCTCCACGTGATGATCGTGTCACAGAAGCCTCGTTTCTGACCACCCTGTCGAGATGGATTCCATCGTTCTCCTGGAAAATACTCTTGCGGCGCCGTGCCAGGGACAGCATTTTCTCGCACTCACACAGCAAGCTGCTTCCAAGCACATTACACCGAGTCATTATGGGATTACTAATTAAGTAGGCTCCAAAGCTACGCTCATCGCCATTTGAGTTCGTCATTGCTTCAAGCAAGCAGACCGGCAGCCGCGACAACAGCGACAGCAAGACCACCGAAGTTGGCACCGCTGATGAAAGCAGCACCAGTGTACGTGGAAGGAAGTGTCGTGGCCGACGTCGGAGTGCCGTAGGTAGGAGTGGCACCAAAAGGCACAGTGCCGTTAGTCGCAACGCCAGCGCCCGTAGGAGCGGCACCGGTGGGAGCGACACCAACAGGCGTGACAGGAATGACAGGAGTGACGGGAGAGACGGGAGTGACGGGAGTAACGGGGGAGCTGGCAGATGGGTATGCGGCGGCGACGCAGGACACGATTTGAGACGAACAGAAGGCCATGTTGGCGCCTGGTCCAACGCGGCACTTGTCGTCTGCATCGTGGCAAGCTTTTCACGCAGCAGAATAGGCAGAACAGGTCGCCTGGTTTGCGTTCGAGCCCGTGCGGCACTGGGTGTCCTTTGCGTCGCAGTCAATGGCGGAGGCATAGTCGAAGGGTGAGGCAGACGGCGTGGCAACCACGACGGTCGAAGCAGAGGCTGAAGAGGAAACAGCGGACGGGTAGGCAGATGCCACGCAAGAGGCGAGATCGGAACTGCAGCTGGCCATGCTGTAAAGATGTCAGTCGCCTGGAAGAAGCTGAGCTGGTTGAAGCACCCACTTGGCATGAGGCCCAACGCGACATTTACTGTCGGTGTCCTGACAGGCCTTGCAAGCGGCGGCATAGGCAGAACACGTCGCCTGGTTCCCGTTCGGGCCAGCGCGGCACTGCGTGTCCTTGGCCTCGCAGTCGGTGGCAGAGGCGTAATCGTAGGCTTGAGGCATGGCCGAGGATAAGGCCAGCCGGGCAGCCAGAGCAGCAGCGAAGAAGAGGAGCTTCATGGCGCTGAGGTTTGGATGTAGCAGCAAGAATCAAGGGAATGTAGCGAATGGGCTTTTGCAGAGCGAATGAAGGTTGACGCTGAATGAAGACCCGGATTGACGCAGAAGTATCACGGCTTTATAGGCACGCCCTGGCGGCCATCGCCTCGACCATAGGGCGAAGGCTTGTTGAGCTTGACGCCCGTAACAGGCTACCAGCAAAGCGTGGCGGCAAAGCTAAACAGCCGCTTTGGCTTTCTCCGCTCCTCAACCCCCGGCTAAGGCAATCCGCGCTCGAAGCCAAACGGTCCCTGGGCGCGTGAAACGCTGTGACGCTTACTCGGTCATGTTTGGGAAATTGATGATGATGGACTTGGCGAGTGCGGAGAAGTGGTGCGGTTGGGCCCGGCGTATGCGGAACGCGAGCTTAAACAGATGCTAACACACCCCTCGATACGAACGCTAGGTACCGCCCAAACTTTGCGGTGGCTCGGACGAAGACCTTGATTCTGGTCGATCTTCTAACTGTCGAGTGGCGTGTTGTGGGATGAAGAGCCTCCGCGCCACCGTCTGTTCTATTTTTGGCGCGGCAACCTTCGAGCTCCCGTCGATCACGAGGCCTCTCGGATTAAAAACCTTTCCTCCAGCATCTAACTTTCACTCTGTTTCCATCGGCGCATTCTGGACTAATCGCGGAGGCCTGCTACGACATCATTGATGTTACCCTCGATGCCAATGGCGCTCCCTTCGGCTTCGAGGTCGAAGTCCACAATACCGGCGGCCTGTTCGCCGCCCCTGATTAGCTTGACCCTCCCCTCCCCCCAACGCACCAGCTCCTCGTTGGGCCATCTAAGCACGCCCGGCGTGCTCATTCCCACTCCTAGCTCGAGAACGACGGCCGTCTTCCCCTCTCTTTCAATCTGGTCGAGGAAGTCCTGGTACCGCTCTTCGCCTTCTTCGAATGGCCGCTCATTGAACCATTCACCGGCACGGACGCACAGGAAGACGTCGCCACCGCAGTATTCGCATACGGGTATCTTGCTCTTGTCTGTTAGTTCCTGCGTTTGGGGGTCGATCAGAGGTAAGGCGGCGTCCAGGAATGGTTTGGAACGAAAGTACGCGTCCGGACGGCAGTTTCGGAGACACTGCAGATACTTGAAGGCGCCCTGCGGCGACGAGAAGCGCTCCGCCGGGAAGCCATTGGCAGGAAAGAAGCCGTCAGCATTAGAGGTCCGCACGAAGAAGCGGCCGTCGAAGCGGGTGGTAGCGAGGTCGAGCAAGGAGGCATACAGCGGTGATGCAGGCCAGGTGCGGGCCAAGTGCAGCTGGGTGAAGTAGAAGCCCCATTTATGGGCCTTGGAGGGCCACTCGTCCCAGCCGAAGGTGTCGTAGAGCCGGTGCAGTCCAAGGCGCTGGAAGGCGGGGAAGTGCTTCCGGAACAGCGACTGTGACGTGAAGTCAAGGCCGGCAGCGGCACTCAGACCGGCACCAGCGGTAATGAGGAGGCAGTCTGCCTGAGATACCCATGCGCGTGCGGCGTCGAGCGCCGGGTTGGGACGGAGCAGGCTCCTCGGTATCTCCCCTTCGCACTTGGCCATTGTGCCCGCGTCCAGAGCTTCGTCGATGACTTCTTGATAGTACAGCTCGTCCTGCTCGAGGAAGACGTCGAAAATCACGTGGGTCACGGGGGTTTCCGGGTGGCTCTTGCACCAGCTTATGACGGCGTCGACGGCGAGCTGCGCAGCAAGGCGGCCCGGGAAGCAAAACAGCCCAGTGGAGACGCACGGGAAGGCAACGACAAGACGGCCGTCGTCCAGGGCGGGGAGGTCTTCGGCCTCGTCCAGGCAGGACTTGTAGCAGCTGGCCAGATTCTGCTTGTCCTGCGCGGAAGGCTGCTCGCCCGGACGCAGCTGGGGGCCAACCGTGTGCAGGATCCATTGTGCGTGGGCGCAGTACCCCGGCGTGACCTTGGCCGACCCAACCGGCTCCGGGTGGCCTTGGTGGGCCATAAGCCGATGGCATTCCGCGCGTAAGCGCGGGCCGGCGGCGGCGTGGATGACGTTGTCGATGCATCGATGGGCCGGCGTGAAGCAGCCCAGCAAGGCCGAGTTTGCGGCGTTGGCGACGGCAGTGACACCGGCCAGGGCGGTGATGTCGCCGCGCCAGAGCGAGATGCCGACAGACGAGGGGCCGTCCGAGGGCACGCGGTGCCGGGGCGGGATGGACGTGGTCGGAACCAGGACGCGGCGGGCCTGGAGGTGGGCGAGGACGCGCTCGATGTCTTCCAGAAGCGCGGGCGGCGGCTGCGGCACGGCAGGGCGCTGGCACAGCAGGGCGCGGAGGGCCTGCAGCTGATGCCAAGTGTCGGCGTGCTGGAGATGGCCGTGGTGTTGCGCCGCCACCGACTCCTCGAACAGGAAGGTCAGCGCGCGCGCGAGGCTCTGCACCAGGTCGTGGCCCTCCATGGAGAGGCGAGAGGCGGGAGGCGAGAGTCGCGGACCGCCGCCAGCGCGCGGCGGCGACGGGTGTCGTGCGGCGTGCGGCGTGCGGCGTGCGCGCAGGCTTGGCGGATGAGCGATGGGCGCGGAATTGCGGCCGCGGCGACGTGAGTGCTCTAAGCGAGTCTTGCGCTGCCCATCTCCCGCCGCGACGTCGCCTCCATCGCCAACTTCGCGTCTGTGGTGTTGCAGCGCCCAACCACCACCACCACTGCGCGGGTCACAGCAGGCGGACCCGGGCGGCGCAATCCTTCGGCGGCCATACGAGGCCGGGTGGCCGGGCCTCGCGAGGTGAGTTGCCAGCGGCCAGAGGTCGCAGCCGCAGTGGCGAGCGCGTCGTTTTCTGGCTGCTCTTCTGCCTCCACCCCGCCCGCTGCCAAGAGCCAAACCCGCGACAAGACGCCAATCCTCCGCTTCCAGCCAGTCTGACGCCGGCCTCCCTTGGCGCCTGCCCGCAGAACCCTGCCCATGCCATGCCGTCGAGGACGCCCGCCACAAGCCACGGACCGCCTGCCCAAACCATCTGACGGTGCGTTGCTCCAGCGTGTCTGGCCTGCCGGGCGAGCCTGCCGCCGCGACGGCTGCGTATTAATCGACTGCGCGCGCGACAGCGTCGTGGCTGCACGCGGGCCTCCGCCGCCCGCCAAGAGCGCCAGAGCAGCGTTTCCGCTGTGCTCTTATCGCAGCATGTTCCGCCGGGCCCGTGTGCATTGGCAGCCTAGAATTCTTCTGGAAGGTCGGCTTTTCCTCTGGCCCCCCAAGACCACACCAAGCCCCAGTGCCCGCCCCGCGGAGCCGCCAAGCCTTCCCCAGACCCTCGTATTGCACTACCATGCATGTCTGCCTGCAATCCTGGCTCCCATGCCGAGCAGCTGCCCAGTGCCGCTCTTATCGGTACTCGCCCATATAAGCCCAAGACATTCCCTGTCGCCGTTTCTGCCTGCGCTCTCCAAACCCCTCCGTCGCCGTCGACTGCCCCCTCTGTCCCGTCGCTTTCCTACACCATGGCTGACAAGCCCGACTTCGTCGAGAAGGGCGCCGTCAAGACCAGCGGGAGCGATGAAGTTCCTCCCGTCTACTCGGCGCCCCAGGTCGGCTATGCTGAGCACCATGACGAGCGGCTGGGCTTCTGGACCAGGATGGGCTTCACGCCCGAGTCCTTCACGCGCCGCACCAAGGTCGATGTGAACAACCAGCTCAACCAGACCATGCAGAAGCGCCATCTCCACATGATTGCCATTGGCGGCTCCATCGGCGCCGGTCTTTTCGTGGGTTCTGGCAGCGCTCTCAGCGACGGTGGTCCGGCCGCGCTCTTGATCGATTTCGGCATCATTGGGTAATGCCAGTCTCCGACCAACAAATGCCATCGCTGACACTCGCAAAGCGTCATGATCTTCAACGTCGTCTACGCCCTCGGAGAGCTCGCCGTCATGTATCCCGTCAGTGGCGGCTTCTACACGTACTCCACGCGCTTCATCGACCCGTCCTGGGGCTTTGCCATGGGTTGGAACTACGTCTTTCAATGGGCAATCGTGCTTCCGCTCGAACTGGTCGTCGCTGGCATGACGGTAGGCTATTGGGGGGTGGATCTCAACGTCGGCGTTTGGATCACCGTCTTCCTCGTCGTCATCATAATCATCAATATCTTCGGTGTCCTGGGTTACGCTGAGGAGGAATTCTGGGCTTCCTCGCTAAAGCTGGTCACCATCATCGTCTTCCTCATCATCGCCCTTATCTGCGTACTTGGCGGAGGTCCATCCAACGGCAAGTACAGCGAGTACTGGGGTGCCCGCCTCTGGTACGAGCCGGGTGCTTTCGCCAACGGGTTCAAGGGTGTGTGCTCCGTGTTCGTCACGGCTGCCTTTGCTTTCTCGGGCACCGAGCTTGTTGGTCTGGCCGCTGCCGAGGCCGAGAACCCAGCAAAGGAACTGCCGGGTGCCGTCAAGCAGGTTTTCTGGCGCATCACCCTGTGAGATTTCCAACGACATTTCTTCCTCTCGAGGCTGGACTTGCTGACAGTGGCCACAGCTTCTACATTTTGTCGCTCCTCTTCGTTGGTCTCTTGGTCCCTTACGACGACGACAGACTTCTGGGTGCCAACCCCTTTATCAACGTTGCAGCTTCTCCCTTCGTCATCGCAGCAAACGACGCTGGTCTTAGGGGGTTCGACAGCTTTATCAACGTTGTCATTCTCGTTTCTGTCGTGTCCATCGGCCTTTCTGGCGTGTACGGCGGGTCCCGTACCCTGACCGCCCTTGCTGAGCAGGGCTACGCCCCCAAGGTTTTCACCTACGTTGACAAGGCCGGTCGCCCGCTCTGGTCGACCGTTGCCGTTATCGCCTGTGGCCTGTTGGCCTACGTCAACCTGGACAGGAACGGCCAGATTGTCTTCGATTGGCTCGTTGCTCTGTCTGGTTTGGCCGCCCTGTTCACCTGGGGTAGTATCTGTCTTGCTCACATCCGCTTCCGCTCTGCCTGGGCTTACCACGGCCACACTCTGGAAGAGATCCCCTTCCGTGCTGCCGGCGGCGTGTACGGCTCGTGGCTGGGTCTTATTCTCGTCATCCTGGTTCTCATTGCGCAGGTGAGTCTCGCAACCTACCCGTCGTCCATAATGTCCTCCCGCTAACGTATGATTGCCAGTTCTACACTGCCGTCTGGCCTCTTGGCGGAGGCGTGAATGACGCCGAAGGCTTCTTCAAGTCTTACTTGGCCCTGTTCGTTGTCATATTCTTCTGGGTTTGTGGCTACTTCTGGAAGAAGACTGGCTGGCTCAAGCTCTCCCAAGTTGATATTGACAGCGGCCGCCGCCAGGTCGATTGGGACAGGATCAATGCGGAGCGGACGAAAGTCGCTTCCATGCCCGCCTGGCGCAGAATGCTCAACCTGGCTTTCTAGCTTGGGTTTTGGTCTGCAGTCTTGCAGACGCAGGGGAAGAGGGGAGGGGGGTTTATGGGAAGAAACTAGAGACACCGCGCTTATGCTCCCTCTATTAGTTCATGTAGCCAACAAAGGCCACTTTTAGCATCCCCGAATCAGTAGCTTGCCTCTCCACTGCAGGTGTACACGTACAGATGTGACATATACCAACTACCACGCTCCAAACGCGCGGTTCCGCGGCCAAGCCGCTTACACAACAGCAACCCCGATCTTATCATGCAGTAGGGCGATATTCAGCATCTCGATGCTTCTTGGTATGCATATCCGCAAGAAGCCTTGTCCCTGCGCCAAGAAACGCACTGGGCTACCGGTTGATCGGTATCTGAATAAGCGCACAAGCTTTTCTATTCTCGCAGTCACCTGCAGCTAGCCAGTCGCCTGGTCACAACTTACGGTCGCGTGCCTGCATGCATGTATATAACGGTTCCGGTGGAGGCATAGATCACCGCTCGATCAGGAAGGGATTCTGCCTATTGGCGTCATGCACGGCCCCTCAAGATAAGCTTAAGCGGGTGCCAGATTGCTGGGATCAATGCCGTGATTCGCACGCCGCATTCAGGCCTGGCGAGGTGCACGTTGTTCGTCTTCAACACGGGCGCCGACTGGTCATTCTTCTCCGAAGTGGCACACGTGAACTGGGACGCTTGCGTGTCGCAAGTCACTATTTAGCAGAGACGGTCCAAAGCTGGCAACGCTCAGAAATATGTAAGAGAAGTAGAAGCGCAAGTATCTACAAGAATATGTGGTTCGAATGTCTTTCAATTCCCCTCCTTTCTTTTTCCTCATGACATCATCGCGTCGGAATCTAAGCCTTGAGGTTGCGGGCCCAGCGCTTGGTGGCGTTGGAGGCGGACGAAGCACCGCTCCAGAGAGCCGGGCCGGGGAAGGGGTAGCTGTCGACCGTGGCGTAGATGTTGAACACGGTGTCCTCGGGAGCGTACAGCTCAGTGCCCTTGACACCATCGGTCAGCTCGCCAGAGCCGGAGCCAGTAACCTTGACGTTGTAGCACTGGGGGTAGTTCTGGGCGCCGTTGACTTCGCCGGCGGAGTGGAGGGCGATGATCTCGTTGCGGAGGACGTAGTTGCCCGGCTTGAGCGACGCGGGGATGGTCACGGTCGTCTTGTTGTTGGTAATGAGCTCGTCGGTGGCCCAGACCTGAGAGTCGATGTCGCCGCCGGTGATGAGACCTTTCTGGTAGACCTTGGTCCAGGCGAGGTCTCCGACAGCCGCCGCAGTGCAGTCGCCGGTGGCGGCAGCACCACCGCACGGTGCCATGTAGGTAAGAATGGGGCCGTGGTGCGAAGTGGGCTGTTCCTCGGTCAGTGCGGGCTGCAAAGAACTGCCTAGTTGGGAGGACTTACCCAGGGGTTGGGGTTCGAGCCGGGCGTTCCCCAGGAGATGTCGATGTCAGAACCGGCGGTAGCCTCCATGTAGATGGGGGCGGCCGTGGCGTCGTCGTGGCAGTTGATCGAGGCGGTGGAGTACTGGGTGCCTACGATGGGGCCGTGGCCGAAGCCACCAGCCGACCAGGCGGCGACCTCAGGGACGGGGCTGTAATACTGGTAGTTGGCATCCCAACCACGGTACGTCTCGCCACCGGAGACGATGTCAAGGATGACACCGTGGGCGTTGACCGAGGCGGCGCCAGCGGCGAGAACAGCAAGAGACTTGAAAGACATGTTGTTTTGCAGAGGGTTGGATGAAGCTTCAAAGGGCACCGGGCCGAGAACGAATGGAAGAGAAAGCTGGTGCGAGCGAATGGACTGGCTAGCAGTGGGATGCTGGTGAGCAACAACCCGGCCGCGAGCAGGTATATATGCAACAAAGAGCACCGCCTACCAGGGTCTCTCGTGGGGCCCGTTTCGATAGACCGCACGGTGGCTAGCGAGCGACCCTGTCATCAGCCCGTGACATCGATATTGGCCGAGCGGCGCCTTAATTGCGGCTGTTTCTCCATCAATAGGAAGGGCGGCGATCGCGGACACCTAGATTGCCTAGATCGCGCAAAGCAGAGCGTTTGGCGGATGTTTGGCGCGTAGCCGGGTCGGGCGTTGCTGTTTGCCGAAGATTGATGAAACGGCCTGGCGTTCATGCATCGAAACACGTCCGTTTCGCATCCCGAGGCACCACAGCCGAATCCAGGCAGAGCGGGGAGGGCGACTGTGCGCAGGAAACATGTCTATTCTCTAGCATTGAAAAAGGGGAGGCTGGCCGCTGCCACGCCGGATTCGAGCAGCCAAAGCCGCCGCCAGGATGCCGAAAGGGGAAGCGGGGGCTGCTGGGCGTGCACGCAGTATAGCGGCGCTCGCCTACGCAGTACAGTGCTCCCAGGCGGCCTGCCGGCGTCAAGGAGCCGCCCTGTACGCCATGGCCGGGGGGCGATGCCGTTGCGGCGCTCGGAGCCGTGGTGCGCAGGTATGGCGGCCCGCAACGCCAGCCCGGCTCGACGGCTCGACTTCTCCGGGCTCCAGCGCCAATTCTCCATCCCCTCCTGTCGTCCACCTCTTCCTCTGTTCAAGCCGCCGCTTGCCGCCACCGCTCGCGCAGGCCTACCCCGCCGGCCATCATGCCACAGAAGCCCACCCAGCTGTCGCTCACGCAGCCCTCTTCCAGGCTCCAGTGGATGGTCAGCGGCGCGTAGCCGGCGTTGCTGATGGCCTGCCTCCACCACGCCTCGTACTTCTTCTTCCTCGCCAGCCTGTCCTCCTTCTCCTCGCCCTCGGCGTGTGCTTGCTTGGAGTCCTGGTGCCACAGGTAGCCCAGCCTGACGAACTCGAGCCCAACGTGGGCAGCCCAGAAGCGCGAGCTCCACACCCACCACCATGTCTGCCTCTTTGCGCCGGCGTCGCCACTCCAGCCATCGGTATTCAGAATGCCCTTGCTCGCAAGGTATGCGCCGTTTTCGAGGTACTGGAACAGCACGTTCACCAAAACCTGCGCCCAGGTGATGGTCTTGACAACCTTGTCGTCGGGCGGGTTCACATACGTGTCGCGGCCCCAGACGTAGAGGTCAAGCAGGCCCCACATGCGCACGAAGATGCGGAAGTCGGAGATGAGCTCCTCCAGCTTCTTGCTCGCATCAGTAGCACGGGTGAGGCGCTGGATCTGCGAGGTGGGCGCGACCGAGGCGACAAGCGTCTCGCCGGGCAAAAGGGCGTCCGAGGCCTTTGCGGCAATGCCCAGGGCGAGGCTGCGCAGCTTGGACTCGAGGTGTCTCTGCAGGCCGGTGCGCACGAAGGTGAGGGTGTAGTTGACGGTGCACAGGGCGCTGTCGATGCCGGCCGGGGTCGACAGGACCTGTGCCAGGCGCAGCAGTGTCGTGTCGGTGGAGCGCAGGGAGCGGGCCAGCAGGGCGCGAAGCTGCTGGCGGCGCAGGGCGGGCAGCGGCGGGCCCTCGGACGATGACATGGCGTGCAGCTGGCGGCGGTTTAAGTAGCAGGCGACAGAGGAGGGCGGCGCTCTTGAAGAAGCGACAGGCGCAGGAATGAGCAGGTATGAGAAGGTATGGCAGCGGGCTGTGACGCAGTGCGCGCCGCGCATGGGCGCGTCTCCGAGAAGCCGAGGCCCGCGAGTCACGTCTGCTGACGGCGCGCGACGCGAACACCAACATCCTGCGTCTCTCCCACTGCCATCGTCGCTGGTTCACAGCCGCCCGCCGCCCGCCGCCCGCCGCCCTGCTCGCACATGCCCTCCCCGGATTCCGTTTCCTGAACAGGAAATCGAGCCCCGCTGAGTCTCCCCCGCTGGCCGACGGAATTGGTCCGCCTTCAGCGGAAGGCCACAGCGACATGCTCAGTGTCCCGATAAGCTCCATCCTATACGTCACATTGCTACGCCTGTTTTGACTACCCTTGTGAGCCCACCCTATCAGCCTCCATCTACTTTCCGCAATGCTGCCTCTGATACTCGTACAACACAATCGCCGCTGCCGTCTGCACGTTCAAGCTCCGTGTCACTCCCACCTGCCGGACCTCCACACAGATGTCGCACTCTGCGAGCACCGTCCCTGGGATGCCCTCGCGCTCGCTTCCCATCACCAGCACGCACTTCTCTGGCAGAACGCTGTCCTGCGCCCCCAGCACGAGACTTCGGTCCGTTTGCTCCACTCCCACCACCTTGTATCCCTCGACCTTCATCGCCCGCAGAAACTCGGGCAGCTCAGCAGGTAGGAGAGGGTAGATGGGGATATGTGAGTGCGATGAGACAGACACTGATGTGAAGTCCCTGTGCTTCAGCGTTTCCAGCGTGCGCATGTACATAGAGGCGCACCCGAAGATTTCTGCTGCTCGTGAGAGCCCACCGAGGTTGTACGCATTGTCAATCAAGGATCCGATGAGGACCAACGGCGTGCTTGGCCGCGCCGAAGATGCAGCCGGCGGCGCAAGCAACGCTTCTTGCCACGCCGTGCCTTTCGTTTGAAGGGTAATGGCAGATGCAGCCGTCGTTGGCGCAATTGAAAAATCGCTCTTGCAATCTCCGCTTGAGCTCGTGGCTTGTTCTGCGGCCTTGTCCGTTCCCAGCGGTATGTGCAGCGGCGGGTAATTGTGTTCACTGGCTTCCCGCTCATCCTCGGCCCAAACGGCGTGGAAGTCCTCCATCGAAACAACTCGCGCCTCCGCTGGGTCAAAGTCGAGGTATCTTCCGCCGAAAAGCAGCGCCAGATTGTTGTCCTTGATCGGATCTAGCCATTCCAGCGTTCTTTGCGGTGGAGGGGTCGAGTATTTGTCGAGTAACCTGATGTGCGTATTCAGCGCAGAGAATGCTGGGTTGTCCGTGATTTTCGTCCAGCCACTAGCTTCGGCGCGATCCCAAAGAGGTGGAAAAGACCACTGGGCCTCGTGCCGGATGACGATCTTGGGGCTGGCTGACAGCGGTATTAGGAGCGTCATCAGTCTGTGTACAAACGCCTCGTCCGTGTCGGGGAGGCGTGCGACCAAGACGGCCATCTTCATCACCGACGCAACGTGTTTCGGATTCGAGTGGTCATCGGATCCAAGTATGTCGACGAGCTCCCGGCGTTGTTCGGGCTCGCGCACGTAGATGCGAACAGTGATCCACTCCCAGAGGAACCGATACCGCGGTAGTGGCTCCAACGAGAGCACCTTCGTGAAGTCTCGCAGGTAATTCGCAACCTCTTCTTTCGACGCCGCAGCAAGGCAGGTCTGGGAGAGCAAAAGCATGGTCTGGACCTGAGTCGTAGCTTTCCACTTGCTGACCATGGGTATCGGCATCTTCTGCTTTACCCAGGGCCTAAGAACCTGATCGAAAACGCGCTTCGCAAAATCATGGTCAGACGCGCGGATTCTATTGAGCAGATCAAACATGGCCGCATATCCCTGCGATTCCCCTGGGCCATAATACGAGGTGTATGTACGATGTGGGACAATTGCAGCCAGCCTCTCTGCCACCGCAGCCTCAATCAAAAACTCCAATTTAGCCGTCGGCGGCCGATCAGCAAAGCGCACGATGAAACCCTCTAGCGGCAAGAAGTTCACCACCTCTGGCACCTGGAAATACGCTCTTCGGAGGGCCTTGGCCAGCGGCGGGAGAACGTAAATCCTTCCTTCGCTGAAGGTCTGGAATTCGGATAGTGCCCGAGCGAGAAGGGGATGAGTGTCCTCTGAGGCTGCACGAAGGCATGCTGGATGATAGAAAACCCCCGGGAGCAGCATGAGAGGAGGTCTTGGGTATTCCTGCGTCTCCATTTCATCCCAAATTGCTTCCAAAGAAGCATGCAGGTCCCGAGGGTCCAACTCAGTCTGTTGAGCCATCACGCGGCTTAAGTAGTGACATGCACCGAGAAGCCCGTCTCCTTGAAGGCAACGATACTGCGTCTCGCGCAACGTTTGCACGAACGACTTCAGGGACAGCGTGTTCCCGGAATTCAGACTGAGACTGAGATCTGGAGTCGACCCACCTATTTTCGCAAGCTCAACGCCATCCTGGCTGTGAAGCTCGATCCAGCGCTGCTTGAGAAGATTGTAGCCAGGCGTCTTGTCCAAAATTTCTGGGTGATGGGTGGTAGCCTCCTCGATAAGCACTGACGCCACGGCGGTCGAGAAGTCACGCGCAACTTCTGCAAGACCAGATCTGGTGACTACTTGGACAAGCAGGGGTATGTCCTCGACCGCAAGTCTTGTTCTGGGACTGTCACCTCGCGCGAGCCCATCTAGAATACCCTGCAAGCAATATGGGAGCGCATGCTGGTAGAAGTACTGGCCTTTTTCATGGATGTAGGAGAGAACAACCCGTGTGAACCTCTGGCGGCACTCATCCTGCGGACAGTTTTGCAGAAGGCCGCAGATGAAGGAACTCAAGCGTTCGCCATGCTCACAGCGGACGTGCTGCCCATTGCGACGAAGACTTCCAGTGAAAAGGAACCCCTGTGTTGCCCATGGTAAGAAGGATGCAGAGAGAAGACCCTGGTAGGTTTCGTTCGCCGCATCAGGCATCGGAACAAGACCCTGCAGCACCCGATTGCCGATGAATTTACGAATGCCGTCCTGAACTCCGGGACGTAAAGAGGCCCGCAGCAGCGTAATGATCCACGTAGGATGCACTGACGATCTCCAGGCTAGGTTTGCCAAGTCCGGCATGCATTCTTCAACTTGGTTGAGGTACCTTCCAAGGATGATGGTCTCGAAAAGCGTGCAGTATCTGGTGTAATCGATCTCAAAACCCGGCTGGGAGGCGCCTGCAACATACGGATGAAGGTCCTCCGTGTAAGCCATAGTGAAGCGGATGGATGCCCTTAGAATGTGTAAACAAAATTTGCGTTGCTCGGAGAAGCCCTCACGCAGGCCCAACTGCAAGAAACTCCAATACTGATTCTGCCTCAGAATGGAGCGCGAAGGCCCCACGTCGCCTTCCAGAGCAAACCATCTGAACCAGACATGAAAAGCGGAAGGCCCAAGTCCAAGATCATCAGGAGCAGAAAGTATGTCGGCAATGCGGCTCCAAATAAGCTCTCCAATGGGTATTTCCAGCTCACCAAACACGTCAAAGCCACCCTCATACTTCCGTTCAATTTTAGCCTTGGCGGATTGAAGTGAGTGAAAAGCAGCAGAGAGGCAGTGCTGGCCGGCGTGGGCCAGTTTTTCGGAGCGGGCACCCAGAAGAGCAAGCAGAGTCTGCAAAAGATTGATAGAAATCGTGCAAGAAGCCTCGGACCAAAGGAACAGCTTCAGAAACGTCAGGTGGAGAACCATGCGGTCAATGCGACTACCAGTGGTCAGTGGCTCGTCTGGCATGGCTGGAGACTGCTTCCAAGGGATGGCAGATGTTGGGACAGCGAGGGCACCCGCATCCCTGAGCTGAGCCGCCGACTTGGCAAGAAACTCAGCGGCCTCTGTGAACACACGGTTTGCCAGAGCCTTGTGGCGAGCACAAAGCTGGACCAGATCAGGCGGAATGGAGTCCTCGGCGGAGGTGTTGATGATGTCCACCAGCACGCGGCCCAGGCGAGCGGCAGAGGCATCTTTCTCGCGTGTCTAGACACGGTCAGCGACAGGGGCAACAGGGTCGAGAAGGGCGTTGCTTGCTCACTTCATCCCGCGCAGGACTCGCTCACCTCGGGACACTTTTGCAGCAGCTCGGCAGACAGGAAGGCGGACGGGAGATCCACCGCTCCAGCGCGTGTCCGGTCGCACAGGTCAGCGACGACGGCGTCGACGGCAGCAGGCTGCTCGTGCGGCGGCAGGCGGGCCAAGAAGAGGCGCGCAAGGCCCTCTGCAGAGGAAGAGGGCATCCTCGGCGGGCAGCGGGCAGCGGGCGTTGTGGAGCGGCCAGGAATTCCGGGGCGGCGCGGGGCGAAGCAGGGCGGCAGGTGGGCTTGGCCTCTTCGCAGCGTCAGCGTCAGCGTTGTCGGGGCAGTCAGCGCCTGTTGTGCCGCGCAAAACATCAATACGCGCGGCGGTGGTGCAACCCGGCGCTGCAGGACGACAACACACAATAATTTTGCGCGCGCGCTCGCACGCGCACTCGCAGCGATCAGACCCACTCGCTCCTCGCACGGCCGCACTGGCAGTCCTGACAACGCGCATCCCCCGGCCGGCGATCTTACGTCATCACCGGCTAGGCGCGATCCGGCAAAAGCCAAACACGCGCCTGCAGCCGCACCGCAGCGTGGATGTACAGCTTCCTCGAACTCCGCCGCCGCGAGGTGTTTGCAACGTGCTGTGCTCTTCTGGAAGCCGCCATGCATCCGCATGCCCACCGCAACTTCTCCTACGGCTTCGAGTCAACCGCCTCCGCTCCCTCGCTGCGCGCCGTCGAGCCCCACCAACCCACCAGCCAGATGTCGGACGACGCCGGAAACGTCAAGGTCGTCGTGCGCTGCCGCGCCTTCGTCCGCCGTGGTGTGTGTGCCCTAGCCCTTTGGCTTCCTCCCAGCTGACGCCCCCGCAGAGCATGAGCGTGGCGCCAAATGCCTTATTCGCATGGACCCGACCACGCAAACCACCGCCCTGCTGCCGCCCAACGACTCGCACGACCCAGCCAACTCGCGCGCCGGCAGTCGCAAGGTCTACGAGGAAAAGTCTTTCACCTTTGACAAGTCGTTCTGGTCCCACGACGAGGCCGACGCCCACTATGCCCACCAGGACGACGTCTACAGCTCCTTCGGCGAGGAGTTCCTCGACCACAACTTCGAGGGTTACCACACCTGTATTTTCGCCTATGGCCAGACCGGCTCCGGCAAGAGTTACACCATGATGGGCACCCCCGAGCAGCCCGGCCTGATCCCCCGCACCTGCGAGGCCCTGTTCGACCGCATCAACAACGAGCCCAGCCCCAACACCACCTACAGCGTCCACGTCTCCTACTTCGAGGTCTACAATGAGCACGTGCGCGATCTGCTGTCCCAGCGCACCAACCCGCCCATATATCTCAAGATCCGCGAATCCCAGACCGACGGTGTTTACGTGCAGGGTTTGACCGACGCCCCAGTCCGGAGCTATGCAGACGTCGAGCGTCTGATGAAAACCGGCGACCTTGTAAGCTCCCCGCCACGCTCTCCCAACAGCCCTGTCTGACACACACAGAACCGCACTACTGCGTCCACAAAGATGAACGACACCTCGTCTCGCTCGCACGCCGTCTTCACCATCAATCTCAAGCAAATGCAGCACTCGCTGCTGACTGATGAGACGATTGAGCGCTCTGCTCGCATGCGCCTTGTCGACCTTGCTGGCTCCGAGCGCGCCAAGAGTACAGAAGCCACCGGCCAGCGTCTTGTCGAGGGCGGTAAGATCAACAAGTCTCTTACCACCCTTGGCCGTGTCATTGCAGCGCTGGCCCAGAACGGTGGGAGCGGATCTACCGCCGACGGACGCCCTCGCAGTGGCCACAGCAAGAAGCGCGAGCTGGTGCCCTACCGCGACAGTGTCCTGACCTGGCTGTTGAAGGACTCGCTTGGCGGCAACAGCAAGACGGCCATGGTTGCCTGCATTGCTCCGGCCGACTATGACGAAACCTTGTCCACTTTGCGCTATGCTGACCAGGCCAAGCGAATCCGCACCCGTGCCACCGTCAACCAGGACTCCATGTCCTCTGCTCAGCGCGATGCCCAGATTGCTGCAATGGCCGAGCAGATCCGTCATCTGCAAACCTCAGTCAACGCCTCTACACTCCGTCGCCAACAAGCCGAAGCAGCAGAGCTGGAGGACTACCAACGCCGCGTCGAAGTCATGCAGCGTCTCATGGAGGAGACACGACAGGTTTCAGAGGCCAAGATCAAGGCCTTGACTGCAGAGGTCGAGGAGCTTCGCCCTGTGAACCAGACCCTCCGTGCTGAGTCGGAGGCTCTTCGTCGCCATCTCGCTCTTGCATTGGGAGAGTTGAAGAACCCCATTGTACTACCGCCCATCGGCGGTCTGGACCTGTACGGAGGGCTCGAAGAAGAGGAAGAGGAGGAGGCTCCATTGACACACGAGGACAAGGAGAACGAGGCCAATGCAGGCAGAAAGCTTGTAGAGGAAGAGGATTCGCACGAACTACTCGCTGCCGAGTTGCAGTCCCACGCGGATGATTTTCTAAAAGACCTTGGCTTGTTCAGGCGCAAGGTCAACGACGACTTCACCCGGTTTGGATCGAGAAGTCCATTGGCGGATGTTGTGGTGAACTAAAGTAGCTTTGTTGGAACATTCTTAAATGGGCGTGATATCGGTACGTTTGGATCGGGGAGTGGGCAATGGATTTGGGTACGAGAGCGTCTTGGATGGACGTACAACGATGAGGATGAGCTTACGTTTAGTAGGGTAGCCATGGAGTTTAGAGTAGAAAGACGGTACTTAAATAGTTCTTTAGTGTCAGGGCTCAACCTCAGGATGATCACTGAAAGGTTTATTGCGCTATGTACGTTGAGCTAAGACTTAAAGAGAGAAGAAGAAGAAGTAGGAGAAGAGAACGACTTAAATACAATAAAGGCTTAGCATCACGTGATCCGCCGATGATCCTCTGAGGCTTCTCCCGAGGCTCCAGACTCTCACATCACCCCCCCTTCCCCTTTTGTTCGTCGAAGTTGCGGGTTCAATTCTCAGTGGGGGCGTACTTTTCCTTAGGTTTGGAGGGGTATATAAGTCAAGAAAGCGAAAACCTAACATCAAACGGCTGCGTAGTGCAGTTGGAAAACAGCTTGGCTGACGGCGCCTGTCGACCTTCGGGTCGGCATAGGATGGATGTTCCCGGTGGTTCGGGGACTGATTGCCTACTGCTGGTCCATGATCAGTGCCTCTATTGAGGGCCCCCAGTCGACTCGGTGGGAGCAGGGTTGTCCGGCACGGTGAGGTCCCTTGGACCGCGTTATCCATGTTTTAACTCTCTAGCCAGGTGTCATCGAGTTAAATTCCCCCATTGGTTGCGGGTAACCAACGAAATGATGCCTGGTTAGACTTAGCCTCGCCCTTCGGGCGGGGCTAAACCGCTTGTTCCTTTTTGATCGCTGCTAGTTCTCGTTTGGTTGCTGGTTTCTTTGCTCTAGGTAGGAGTCCAGCGCTGCTGCGTCCTCCAGTGCTGATGCGGGTTCCCATGTTGGCCGAGCATACCCTTCCCATTTGACTTGATATTGCAACTGGCGTCTTCTTTGCCCCGGTTTCCTTGCCATTCGTTCACCTAGAATTGCCTCTACCCTCCACTTGAACCGGTGGGGGCTGGTAGTCGTCTTGTACTTGGCTTGGTAGTGGGTGTGAGGGCTTGCATCCGGTGCGCTCGCGGAAATGCAGTGGCATTGCTTTCTACAAGAAGACTAAGCTAAGGAGAAAAGAGAGAACAGTCAAAACGAGCGAAAGGTCGCTAATAAACACTCGTCGCTACGCATGGACCAACAGTTGCGAGGAGCAACCGCTTCGCTTGCTTCTCGCATGCGCTTCGCCGCAGGATTATCCAAAGGCACCTTACGGTCTAAACCGTCACACTCAGTCTCCAGTCGTATACTCGTTCCTCCCGTACCTCTTCTTGTACCCACTCAAGGAAAACCCCTCGACAGGTTTCCACCCTCTTTGGTGTTTGGATCCTTAGAGGTAGAGGCCCGCTCGTTACACATGGCAGCCACCTTTAGCACGCGCAAGCCCTCGAATGCGCTTAGGTCGAAAAGGCTTCCGTTCTGGTTCCAAGACCGCTCTACCCCCACGAGATTAAGGTGCTGCAGTGTTTCTAGTGCTGGGCGTAGGGACTGCAATATCCTCGCGGGCGAAAGCAGGCAGTAGCTCTAATTCCTTGGGTTATGTCTGTAGCGTGTTACGACGGACCGTCTGTGTTGGGTTCCAGTCGGTGTGTAAGACCATTCGGCCAACCTCCCGTCGACTTACAGTCGACAAAAAGTTCAGCAATGATCAGCCTGGTGGCTGATCGTGCCCAAAAAACTCTATATACAGGTAGATCCGTAACATAGCGCCGCTTTCCTGCCTCGTAAGGGCCGGGAAGCCACGTTTTTAGCTTCCTGGCTCCCCTGCTCGCGGTCAGGATCCCGTAAAGAGCCCGGTAGGGAATTTCCGTCTCGTGCCCGAGATCCAACACCTGCAGGGGCGCAGTCTTGTGCGGCTTCACGCCTAAGGGCGGAAAGGCAATCCCCTTGAAGTCATAGGTGACGTCGATGAGGCAGACTGATTCGATGCCGCTCAGCGGAACGAGCTTCACAATAGCACCCGAGCTCCAGCGCAGGTCTCTAACGGTGGAGATTGCGTGGCGGAGCCGGTGTAGCGGGTTGCGCTCGAGAAAGCTAGGGCTCTAGTTCAGCATACGCTGCGCCGCACCAGCCACGGGAAACCGCTGCAGATTACAGGAAAGGCTTAGCAGGTCGTCGATGTCGTGCAGCAAGCCCTCGTCGACGTCGGACACGAGTAGATCGAATGTACGAACGTGAGATGCCAGTCGCTCAGATCGCTTGGGGTCGAGTGGCTGACAGAGGGAGCGCTTCAGCAGCTGCACGCGCTCAAGGCCCCCGCTGTCTTTGCCGATTGTAATATTACTATTATAATATCTTTAAGTTGTGGTGTTGGCTTGGCCCGATAGCGCAATGCTCTGTGGACCTCGCGCAATCGGGTCTAAGAAAGATGGCTGATTGACTGACTCGATAAGGCTACCGATTAGCCATCTCGCTCCGCAGGCCCGCGGCCAGCAGGGTAGAAATACCGGCTGCTTGTCCAGCTTGTCTTCGTAGGTTAACTTCCGCCATTCAACCAGCAACATGGCCCCTGTGAAAAGGGTCGCCGTGATTGGCGCTGGCCCAGCTGGCGCCATTGCCATTGACGCGCTAGCTCAAGAGCAAGCATTCGATTTGATCAGAGTGTTTGAGCGCCGTGAAGGACCTGGGGGGTGTTGGTGAGTTGCTTTGCGCGCCGAGCCCAAGGATCACGCTGACAAATGGTGCGGTAGGATTGCCGACAAGAAAGCACCTCCAACCCTCCAGAATCTCAGAGCACTCTCCGCACGCAGCGCCGACCCTCCTCTTGAGCCGCCACCCAGGCTCCCAGCCCAGACTCCCAAATCTTCACGTCCACGCTTTGCTGAGTCGTCAATCTACCCCTATCTCGAGACCAATGTCGCGGCTTCGCCCATGTCTTTCTCCCAAGAACCCATTCCAGAGACGCGATCGCAGTGGTCCACCAAGATACATGGGCACGACACACCGTTCAGACATTGGACAGTTATGCAAAAGTACATTTCCGGTCTCGTTCAACGACGCGGGTACCAAGACTATGTCGAGTACAACACGGCGGTTGAGAAGGTCGAGAAGGTGGGGAATGAGTGGCGAGTCACGCTTCGTAAAGACGGAGAAAAGAGTGACTACTGGTGGGAGGAGTTCTTCGATGCTGTTGTGGTTGCAAGTGGCCACTACGGCGTCCCGTACATCCCGCACATCGAAGGACTGGAGGAGTTTGAGAAGCAACGGCCGGGGAGCGTGCTTCACTCCAAGATGTATCGCGGACGTGAAGCGCATCGTGGGAAGGTAGGTGGCATACGAACCGCCGAAGTCACAGATTGCTGACCTTCGGCAGCGTGTAGTAGTCGTGGGAGCTTCTGTTTCGGCAGCTGACATTGCAGTCGATTTGATTGGGGTGGCCCAGTCGCCAGTTCACGCGGTGATCAAGGGCCACAAGGCAAATGTGTACTTTGGTGACGTCGCTTTCAAGCACCCAGGCATAAAGGAGCAGCCGTCGATTTCACACGTAAATACCACGGGCAGCACACGGACGGTGCACTTTGAGGACGGCGGGAGCGTAGAGGGCGTGGACCTCATCATCTTCGGCACCGGGTACTCGTGGTCTCTGCCGTTTCTCCCGCAGGTGGAGATACGCAACAATCGGGTCACGGGACTCTACCAGCATGTAGTGTATCAGAAAGACGCCACGCTGCTGTTCGTTGGCGCGGTAGGAACACGACACCCATTGAGCAGCACCCGTCGCTGACGCGTCAACAGGTGGGAGCCGGACTCACTTTCAAGATCTTCGAGTGGCAGGCCGTTTTGGCGGCCAGAGTTCTGGCCGGGCGCGCGGAGCTGCCGGACGTCGATGAGCAGCAGCGATGGGAGGCAGAACGGGTGGCGCAGAAGGGGGACGGTGGCGGCTTCACGATGGTGTTCCCCGACTTCGAGGAATACTTCGAGACCGTGCGGGCGCTCGCGGGACCCGGGGCTGCTGGCAAGGGCAGGAGGTTGCCACGGTTCGAGCAGAGCTGGGTCGAGGAGTTCATGGCGGGACACGAGCGGAGAAAAGCGATGTGGGTGCGGTGGAACGCGGAGGCAGGACGCGCCCGGCTGTAGGAGTGTGGGAGTAGGTACTGTGAGAGCAGACAGCGACGCGGCCCGCCGCGGCGCTAGGGCGGCTCGGAGCAACCCCCGCCGCTCGGCTCGCGCCCGCACCCGCACCAACAGCGCAAACACCGACACTCACCTGTCATGCCTCTGTCTGTCCCAGCGCGACTCAAACCCGTCGGCGTGCCCTGGCGCCCCTCTTGGCGGCGCTGCGTCCGTCTACGTCCGGCGCGGCCGGGGAGATTCTGCCCTTGCCGACCGAGTCGGTGTTGGTCGGCACCCTGACTCCGGAGCCCCAGCATGCCAGCTGGCCACACTCTGGCCCTCTCGTCGATCCCGGCACGCCTGTTGTGGCTCAGCGCTGCTCCTCTGCCTCAGCTTCCGTCCGCATTCGACGCGAGGGCAGCAGGCTCACCGACTTCCTCGAGCCCTCGCCTCTAAAGAGTCAGGAATCAATGCTATTTGTCTTCACGCTCCACTGTGCGCTACTCAGTGACAGGTGCCCCGGGCTCCATTGTGTTCTGTTGATGTGCGCAGATCCTGAGTTGATGAGCTGGCTGATCGTCGAATCGCCATGAAGATGTTCGCCCGCAAATGCAGGTACGCCAGGAACTCCTCGCCTGTCACGGATTTCCCCGGATACCAGTGTCTGACTTTGTTGCGACTTCGTAACGCGAAACTGCTGCGCTGGCCTTCAGCTGGAGTTCGGCGTAGAGCTCCACATATAAAAAGTGGTACGTGAGCCTCTCACCGCCCTTAGGACCTACTCCTTGAGCGACCCGACCCTTTGCTTCGTTCAACATCGCCATGGCCGTCCCAGATGCTGAGAATGCTCGCCCCGACGACGTTGCCATCATTGGCCTTGCTTTCCGTGGCCCCGGCGATGCTTCGAGCCCCGCCAGGCTGTGGGAGTTGCTAATCGACGGCCGCTCCACCTTCTCGAGCGTGCCCAAGAACAAGTGGTCTCACGAGGGCCATCACCATCCATCAACTGCCAGAGGAGGCGGCGCCGCCGCCAATGGTGGCCACTTTCTCGACCCTGCGCAGGATGGGTCCAGGTTCGATACATCCTTCTTCGATATCGGCAGGTCCGAGGTGCTTTCCATGGACTTGCAGCAACGCATTGTCATGGAAAACGTTTACGAGGCGCTCGAAAACGCCGGCTTTACCCTGGAACATGTGCGAGGTTCGAAGACGAGCGTATTTGCCGGTGCCAGCAACGACGATACGCGAGCCATTCTTGGCGTTGATCCCGAGATGCTTTTGGAACACCAGCACACAGGAACCTCGAATGCCATCATTGCCAACCGAGTCAGCTGGTTTTACGATTTCAAAGGATGCAGCATGACACTGGACACAGCATGCAGCAGCAGTTTGGTCGCTTTGCACCTGGCCTGCAATGACTTGCGCCAGGGACAATCCGAGATGGTCTGTACTACGTTCCCAACCAACGCATAGGCATCTCCTGACGATGACCAGTCTATCGTATGCGGCGTCAATATCATCGAGAGCCCCGAGACGATGTACAGAATGAGCAATGGGTGAGCTTTCTCTGCCAAGACCTACCTCCGACTATTTACTGACTTTGCAAGCGGGTTCCTCTCACCGGATGGACAGTGCTTCCCGTTCGACTCTCGTGCGAACGGGTATTCACGTGGCGAGGGCGTTGGTACAGTGGTTCTGAAGCCTCTAAAGGCTGCGATCCGCGACGGTGATACCATTCGTGCTGTAGTTCGCGGAACGGGTAAATGATGCAATCTCTCGCGGATAGTCTAAAAAGCTGAACGTATCCGCAGGTGTCAATCAAGATGGGCGTGGCGTCGGCGAGCTGACCACTCCCAGCCAGAAAGCCCAGGAGGACTTGATCCGACAGGTCTACAGCTTGGCCAACTTGGATCTCAATGCCACCGGATTTATTGAGGCTCACGGGACGGGCGACCTCACTGGTGATCTGCGGGAAGCGAGAGCGATAGCCAGTGTGTGGAAAGATCGGTCGGAACCTCTTTATGCTGGAGCCGCTAAAGCAAACCACGGCCATCTCGAAGGAGCGTCCGGCATAGCGGCCGTTATCAAGGTAGTCTTGGCGCTGGAGAAAGGTGTCATCCCCCAGAACATCAACTTCGAGAGACCTCATCCCGAAATTGACACGGAGTCATGGAAAATCAAATTCCCCTTGACTGCAACTTCCTGGCCTTCAGAAGGGGTCCGTAGAGCGTCAGTTAATTCTTCGGGGCTAGGCGGCACCAACGCACACGCTGTGCTTGACGATGCGTACAGCTACCTCCGAGAGCATCAATTACGTGGAGCCCACCGTACCGATGCTTCTGCAAGCCGCCGAACGTCAACAAGTGGAGGGTTGGAGCACCGCTCAAAGTACAGGATTTTTACTTGGTCAGCAAAGGATCAAAACGGGATTAAGAGAGCTCTCTCGGCCTTTTCGCAACATTTTTCGTCGATGCCAGCTTCTGAGGCACCAAGTGGATACCTCGGTGACCTGGCATACACGCTTGCTGAGAAACGGTCCAAGTTCTCGTGGACATTTGCTGTGGCTGCTGAGTCTGTGGAGGAGCTCAATGAGGCCATATCGGATCCCACTCGAGCCACTCGTCCAACGAGCGTCCCGACCGTTGGCTTCCTTTTCACTGGCAATGGAGCCCAATGGTATGCAATGGGAAGAGAGCTTCTTGCGTATCCTGTGTTCAAGGAGTCGGTCGAACTGGCAAGTGACTTTATCGCCTCGTTGCGCTGCCCCTGGAGCGTATTCGACGAGTTGTTGAAGAGCGAGGAGGCAAGCAGGATTGACGAACCTTACATCGCGCAGACGCTGTGCACTGTGCTTCAGGTTGCGCTAGTTGATCTTCTGTCTTCTTGGGGCATCGTTCCAGCTTACGTCCTGGGCCATTCTACTGGAGAAGTTGCTGCTGCCTATTGCGCAGGTGCATTGGACCAGCGGAGCGCCTGGAAACTCTCCTACTATCGTGGGATGATAGCTTCAAGGCCGCCGTCCATGAAAGGCAGTATGCTCGCTGCTTTGTGGGCGTCTGCAAGCGATGCCAATGACAACCGGTACCGTTCCCTAGTGGGCGAGCTTTTTGCAGGCAATCCGGCTGGAGGGAGGAACATTCAGGTCTTTTCGTCCATCTCCGGACGAAAGATCGATGTCGAAGAGATTAGTCGACCAGACTACTGGATTGAAGCCCTGCAAGCGCCTGTAAAGTTTGATGACGCTTTGCAGGCTTTGTGTTCGGCTTTGACAGACTCTGAGAGTTTGGATCCCACACTGGCGAAGCTCGTCGAATTGGTGAGTACTATTTTGTCTTACCGCACAGTCGTGTGAGAGCTTACTTTGACGGTTATTAGGGCCCAACTTCCACGTTCGAGGGCGTTGTAGAGGTTGCTGTGATGGATGAACCTTCGTTCGAGAGGATCACGTATCAATCAGCTCTCGTCAAGAACAAGCATGCCGCAGCAACAGTGCTATCCACTGTAGCCAACCTCGTTGCGGACGGCTACCCAGTTGACCTTCACAGAATAAACCACGGCGACGAAGATCCCGAACTGCTCGTCGACCTCCCGCCCTATGCTTTCGACCACAGCCGAGAGTGCTGGATGGAGAGCCGGAGAAGCAGGATTTGGCGCTTCCGAGAACATCCTCGCCACGACATCTTGGGGGCACCTGTTCCTGACTGGAATGCTGATGAGCCGCAATGGAGAAATTACGTCCGCTTATCAGAACTCCCCTGGCTCAAGGACCACAAAATTACTGGGAGTGTGGTTCTGCCCGGCGTTTCATTCTTAGCCATGGCTATCGAGGGCGTCAAGCAGCTGTATTTAAAGAGCGGAGAAGTTGCTGGATTCGAACTGCGCGACGTTGTCATCTCACATGCTCTTCTTCTCAGTGAAGAGGAGGACACAGAAATCATGCTCTCTATGCGAAGATGCTCTCTTGGAACGAATGCAGCCTGGGATTTCAAAGTATTCGGATACAAGCACGATACTTGGCTCGAATGCTGCAAGGGTTCAATCGCCGCTGAATTCGCGTTCGCGACAGGACCTGTCGACGCAGGGCGGGAGGCCACTGAGCACAGGAAGCGTCTGCGCGAGTCCCTCGATCAGTGTGAAGTTGTGTGCAACAGCAAGAGAGATCTGCGAAGGCAGTATGCGGAGCTTGAGCGAGTCGGCCTGGAATTTGGTCTTTCGTTCCAGAACCTCTCGGACGTCAAATGCGGCGATTTGGATGGGCTTACCGGCCAAGCAATTGGCAACCTTCGGATCCCGGACATTGCTAGCTGCATGCCCGCAAGCTGCCTCCAACCTCATGTTATCCAGCCTGCCACGCTGGAAAGCATGATCCACATGGTTCCGTTCGCGCTGCAGAGCGCCGTCGGGGCAGCTCCTTTGAGAGAACCATCTGTTCCTGTGGCTGTCAAGAGTCTTTGGATATCTTCGAACATTGAGAAGGAGGTGGGTCACGTCTTCACCTGCCACTCATCCGCAGGCCCATCTTCACACAACCGATTCATCGCGGATGTCACGGTCTGGGACGAGCAAACCCGCAATGCCAGAGTGATCTTGAAGGGCCTCGAAATAGGACCTCTGCAGGAGTTCGCCTTGAGGGAGGCTGGCCAGCGCCAGCTTTGTTTCAATGTGAGCTGGAAGCCAGACATCGACCTCCTGGGAGAAGAGGTGCAGAATTGCTTCAGAGAATCGGTGAAGCCTCTGGAAGAGGAGGATGCTACGAACTTGAGGCGCATCCAGGACCTCCAACTGGCTGCGTCCATCTACATTCTGGAGGCGGTTGAGCATTTCGAAGATGAGAACAGCGAACCCAAGGACCTGCCTCCTCACAAGCAAAAGTACCTGGAATGGCTCCGCATCCAGGCAAGAAGCTATGAAAAGGAACGCATAGGCCATCAGACCGACGATTGGGACGACATTCGAAAGGATAAAACGCGAAGAGACGCCTTCCTGAAGACACTGGAAGAGTCTGGACCCGAGGGTAGACTGACGGTGCGCATGGGTAGCCACATTATCCCAATCCTTCGAGCCGAGCAAGACGCACTTCACCTCATGTTCATGGACTCTCTGTTGGAAGAGTACTACAGCCATATGGTTGGAACAGACAAAGTGCATTCTCTGCTGGGCGCCTATCTGGATCTGTACAGCCACAAAAGTCGCGACTTACGGGTTTGCGAGGTAGGCGCTGGTACGGGTGGAGCGACTGCGTCGGTCCTCGACACGCTCTGTCCCTACGGCGTGCGCGGCAAACGCTCGACCCGCCTCCGGAAGTACACCTTCACCGATATCTCATCCGCATCGTTCGAGAAGGTGCAGGTGAAGTTTACCAAATGGCGGGAGATCCTGGAGTTCAAGTCCCTGGACATCGAGAAGGATTTGACCGGCCAGGGGTTCGAGGACGTCGAAGGCACATACGACGTTGTTATTGCCGCCAATGTTCTCCACGCCACAGCCGACCTGTCCCAGACTTTGGAGAACATCTACCGTCTGCTGAAGCCAGGCGGTAAACTCATCATACAGGAATTCACGCAACCCGAATTTCTCGCAGGACCCCTGGCATTTGGACTGCTGCCAGACTGGTGGCGGAGCACCGAACAGAGCCGCAGATGGAGCGCGCTACTCACCGAAAAGGGCTGGGTGGCGGCGTTGCGGGAGAATGGCTTCGAAAGATCGGTTCTTCGTCTCCCCGACACGTTGAACCCAGAGCTCCACGTTCAAAGCTTGGTTGTGGCAACCGCGCAGGAGGAGGACAAGGCACAGGCCGAGATTGAGATCAAGAGAACGTTCATCGTGACTTCAGCGAAACCGGTACTTCGGGAGCAGCTTGTCGCAGACAACTTGGCTGCCCAGCTCATGACCATGTACGCTGGCAGGCTTGATCTCAAGGTCATTCCTTTCACGTCGCTGGAGGAGTACAGCCTCAGAGACGCCTGCTGCGTGGTGACTACGGAGCTTGGGCAGGCTTTCCTAGCCGGAGACATCGAGCCGGAGGAGTGGAGCGTCGTAAGGAAGCTCCTGACCACAGCAAGTGGGGTTATTTGGGCGACCATGGATCCCTTTGAGAACCCTAAGGTTGGCTTGTCTACTGGTCTGCTGCGCACGCTCCGCTGGGAGAGGGACCAGGACGGGTGCGACCTCACCACCGTGGCCTTTGAAGACTCGGAGAAGAACGAGAGCGAAGTGGCACGCCACATCAGGAGGATTTACCGACGCCACTTCGTCGAGGGCCGCGATAGAAATGCCGAGTATCTAGTCCGCGGGAACCTGGTGCGCACCAACCGCTTGGTGGAGGCTTCGTATGCCAACGACTTCGTCAGCTCCAGTTGCGCCAAGCCAATTGCCCAGCCCCAGGCCTTCAGAGCCGATCGCTCAAGAGCTCTCAAGCTCGGTACGACACGCCGTGATTCCCCTTTTGGTCGTTTTGCTGACGACAAACTAGGCATTGCTACGCCCGGCCAACTTGACAGTCTGCGCTTCATCGATGACCCGGAGTTCGCGAATCCGCTCCCTGACAACTACATCGAGGTGGAGATCAAGGCCACCGGCCTTAACTACAGAGACGTCCTCACAGCTACTGGCGAAGCCCCCGCGGATATGTTGGGCTCAGAGGGTGCGGGATTCGTGACACGCGTTGGCTCACACGTCCCGGATTTCCAGCTGGGAGATCGCGTCATTGTCCTTTCTGCCAACCACGGTACATTTCAGACCTACGCGAGGACGCCGAGAGATGCTGCAATCAAGATCCCCGAGGAAATGGACTTCGACGTTGCAGCCGGACTGCCAGTAGCCTTCTTCTTGGCCTACTACGCCCTCGTGGAAGTTGGACGTCTCAAGAAGGGAGAATCGTGCCTCATCCATGCTGCTGCCGGAGGTGTTGGCCAAGCTGCTCTTCAGATCGCAAAGTCCCAAGGCGCCGACGTATTCGCCACAGTCTCTTCCGAGGAGAAGCGCGATCTTCTCATCAACGTGTACGGCATTCCGAAGGACCAAATCTTCTCGTCCAGAGACCTCTCCTTTGCGAAGGGCGTCACACGGTTGACAAACAATCGTGGTGTCGATTGCATCCTCAACTCCTTGTCGGGCGAAGCGCTTCGGAGGTCCTGGGACTGCATTGCACCCTTCGGCCGTTTCGTCGAGATTGGGAAGCGCGATGTCTTTGCCAACGCAAAGTTGAACATGGAACCATTCAGCAGGTCGGCTACCTTCGCTGCGGTTGATCTGCGGTCGGTTGTAATGTCAGATCCTCAGACCACCGCTCGCATCCTAAGCCATGTCATCGAGCTCTGGCAACAAGGAGAAATCCAACCGGCTACCCCGACCACCGTGTACAACTACTCTCAGATTGAGGAGGCATTCAGCCTGCTCCAGCAAGGCGGCCACGTTGGGAAAGTTGTTCTCGCAGCAAATGACGAAGACATCGTCAACGTGATTCCGAAGCCGAGAGCCTCGACCAGGCTCAGAGAGGACGCCTCGTATGTCCTGAGCGGCGGCCTCGGTGGTCTTGGCCGAAGCGTTGCCAAGTGGATGGCCCTGCAGGGCGCGCGTAATCTCATCCTGCTGTCTCGGTCTGGGGCATCGAGCGATGCTTCGCAGGAGCTGGTTGGAGATCTCAAGAGAATGGGCGTGCGTTGTGAAGCATTCGAGTGTAACTTGAGTGATGACGGCACGTTGCTGGCTGCTCTGCGGTCGTGCGAGGAGTTAGGGATGCCAAAGATTGCCGGCGTTGTGCAAGGCGCCCTGCAATTCAAGGTGAGTTGTCTGCTGCCCTTCTCAGGCCGAAAGTGTGACTGATTGACCCCCGCAGGACTCCGCATTTGAATCAATGACGCTTGAGGACTACCAGGCTGCACTCGCTCCTAAGGTCCGGGGCTCCTGGAATCTCCATGAATACCTCCCCAAAGATCTCGACTTCTTCATCATGCTCTCGAGCAGCAACGGCATCGTTGGTGCCAGGCAGCAAGGCAACAATGCGGCCGCCAACACCTACCAAGATGCGCTGGCCCACTACCGTCGTGCCCGCGGTCTGCCTGCCACTACGCTGGACCTTGGAAACGTCCTTTCTGTGGGGTCCACAGCCACCAATCGCGAAACCCTCAACCCCAACCCGCTGTTCTTCTTTTCCGATGATGATGGTGGTATTCAGGAACAGCAGTTCCTTGCTTTGATTGAGTACCACATCGAAAAGCAGCGCGCTACCGCTCCCGGCGTCGAGCCACAAGTTGCAGTTGGCTTGCCTTGCTCGGCAGATTTCCGGAGCAGAGGGTTGTCTGAGCCGGCATTCCTAAAAACCCCTTTGTTCACGCAACTACGTTCCGGCGCCGCGGCGGGAGTCGATGTGGCTGGTGTTGACAATGATGAAAGTGATCGATTGTCGGTGAGGACAAATTCGACAAGGACAACGGCTAGGAGGCGCAGAACCACCGTGTCGAGGCGGAATGTTCCGGCGGATGGGGAGGAGGATGACAAAATGTCTATCCGAAGCGCGTCCACGTGGAAAAGCTCTTCAACATGGAGAAGCTCGTGGGGCAGACGTCGAGCTGGATCGAAGAGAATTGTGTCAGGCGGGCTCTGAAAAAATTGTTGAGTTGTAAATTACAGTGAACGAGATCCATCAAGATTAGTGCAGGATGAAAGTTCTCAGGCTCTCGTACGACCCTTTTGAATTACAGGCCGCAGCACCACTCAATTTTTGAGGCCGGGTGCAAGCAAGTCCTTGCCATTGTCCTTCACGGAGGATGGCTCGTTTTCCAAGGAAAGATCTAGGTTTGTGAGGGGGTCCTAATGATGTGACGAAGGTAGTGACTGGCTTGGCGCGGGTCAACCTACCTGAGTGATTGCTAGAAGGATGCTATGGCAGATGGCTGCCGTAAATTGCTCAAGGAATATACCCCTCTGTGCGGAGTTGGAGAACTCACCACGGCTGGGTGTGCTTTTGAAACTGTTGGAAATCACGTGTACATTCGTTACTAGATTAGGTATAGCTTAGAGCTTGAGTATAAGGCGGGCACCTCTCCTACCCCCCTCACCAACTCATGCCAAGAATCGTACTACATTCTGCACCGCACCAATTGTCAACAGAAACATACTTAAGCTGGCGTTGAGATAGACGGAGGTGAATTAGGTGGAAGTAAGTCAGATGAAGGTTAAGTCTGGTAGCGAGTATATGGATATGTGAGCATGTAGAAGGGCAATATTATATTTCCAGTGAGAATAAACATGGCATTGCTGACCTGCGTCAGGAAAACTCCAGCGTCGCCCGCCGCAAAAAACCCCTGAACACTCATGCTCTGAAAAGGTGACTCGGTTTTGATGTAACCCCCGAAGGTGCCCGTAGTTGTCTCGAGCCCGAGCGTCTCAATAAGATGTGCCGCATTGGGAGTCGTAGCTGGCTTATCTACCAAGAAGCCGACATGTACAGCTTCTTCGGAGCCATCGTCGTTGCACAGGAGGACGTAAACAACCTCTTTCGGCTTGGCGTCGACAAGTTTGACTACTTTGCGTGTGTCAACCTTGATGCGGTTGGCATAGCATGTTGTTAAGGCCTTTTCCAGGATCGGATCATTGTTCGGGTTAGGATCTCCGTTTGAGAAGACTGTGACCTTGGATACGGTGCTAGGAAGCCGTTCGACATCCAAATGGTGAGGATACGGAATTGAATGAAGGGACGCAGAGAATTACTTTTGTCATATTCTTCCTTTCCCAACCATCGCAGAAGAGGCATTGGTATCTGACGTTTGTTAGCAAACAGTATCGGCTCAGGCAAACAGAACCTTATATGTTCCTCGGCCAGTTTTTAGCATATCCCTCCACTCTCGGAAGCACGTCTTTCACACCTGTCGCCATCACCAGAGTCTTCCCGACCCATTTTCGACCCCGTTCATCCGTCGCTACGAATGCTCTGCTACCGCCTGTCTCAATTTCTTCAACCTGCAAGATCTCGGCTTTTGTGCCGTAGCGTTCGATTTTTTGGATCCCTTGCTCACGTACTTGTTGAGGAGCGAGGTGGTCGAGGCCGAGTACGGAGTGTGAAGCTTCAATACCATCGTTGCGGAATTTATTGTGGCTGAGGACGGCAGAGGTGCGATTGACTCGACCCAACTCAAGGGCTACGCTGAGGCCTGCTGGACCGCCACCGATTATCAAGGAGTCGCACGTCTTTCCCTGTGCCATTGGGTCGAGATCGCTGATGTACCTTTTGGAGTTGGTGTTTCGATGTAAGTTGTAACCGCTTTGGAAGAGCTGAGCTGTGGCCGTTGCCTCTGTTCTTCGTTTCTTTGTTGAGAGAATTTGATAAACAGGCTCTCGCATGGCTCCCAAAGCCCTATATATGAGCAGTTGTATGCGTTGGGCTGAGGCTCGCGCAATTTCCCGGAGCATTTCTGGTGTTCTTGATTCCGATTGGTTCCGAGATGTCTCCGAAAAGGGCTGCGGCACGGTGTGGCTGTCAACACAGGACGTCTCGCGAGAACGCGCGATGGACATGAGCCAGCATTCAATCTGCTCCATACCTTTGAAAGTAGAAGAGAGTTGAAGGTCGCCCCTAGCAAAGCGTTTCGAGCTTGGATTGGAAAGTTTCGCAACACATACATGCCTTCATGGGATTCAAGCGCTCATCTGTATGCGTTTTAACACTTCTTCCATTGTACATCTGCTTTCCGGACGAACGATTCAACTGCCCATTGTGTGGACGGTCTGTTCTTGTTGCAAAACTTCACCATCCGACCACGTCGATTGCTTGCCCCATGGCCGAGTAATAGACCTGTGCGGCGTCTCGACTACAATGTCTGATGACGAGATCTTCATGAGACCTCAAGATAGGGTATAGAAACTGCGGTGTAGCTAATGGGATGGATAGGGTGGCTCGTATAGATAATAGCGGGTCTTATCCTGATGAATGTAAGCTCATATTCACCTGCTTCCGCACCTTCTCGATCTAGCGCATTACCTATGATTCATCGCGCCTGGTACAAAAGGTTTGGCGAGAGTCTGTAAATTTGTACTCGATAGACTGTGGCAAAGAACAAAAAGTGTAGCTTAGCAATGAAATCTGGTAGACTTGTCATATCGTGGAAGAGAGCCTAGGCGAAGCTCCAAAGGGGCGATTGATAAATTCTGCGAATGGACGAAGCCCAGACTCAATCAGCCTGGAGTATGGATATAAATTTGCTTTCCTGCACCATATTCTTAGCGTGGCTGATGTTCTACTCTGGAACGGTCGGCGGTGCAATGAGTTGTCCGACTGAGATTCTGATGCTTCGAAGCTTTCCGCATACTACGGTGGAAACCCAGAGCCCGAGATCCCTGACGGGCACGTGTGAGTTCGTTCTGGACTCCTTTAGAGGATTGCCGCAGAACGTCGCTGCAAGTGCCGGGCCGGTTCGAAAGCTCGCTGCCACTTGAGCTCTTGAAGGTATACGAGATCGAGCAAGAAACAGACGGCAGAATAGACTTCCAACTCTGACGACGGGCATGGAGATCAAGAACTCAAGATTGGTGAGGATGCCGTTTCCTGACACCATGGTGCCTGCAAGCACGAGAGGTCTGGTTTCGCTGTCGCCTTCCACCGGGCGCATTATTGCGAGTTCTGGGTCAGCCCACCAAGGAGAGCAGGCCACCAAATGACTCGGGAGCCGTTCCCCGGCGCAGGAGCGTCCCTCACATGCCGCCATTCGTGAGGCAGAAGAAAATGCCTCCATTGCTCCACTCACACCCGACCCCAAGTCCGGTTCTCCGCTCACCCCCCGCGCGCATGCAAAGCCAAAACCGACGGCTTCCGGTGCCCGTCGCGCAGACAGACATCGAGAGCGCCGCGCTGATGCACGTGAGAGCGAGACGGCGGGCGGCGCGCTTCCCATGCAGCCAGTCGCGTCGGCCACGTGCGGTGTATGCAACGTTCCCATTACCTAATGGGTATGCAAGCACAGCAGCGGATTGGACCTCCAGCGGGTTGGTCCCTGTGCAACGGCGGCTCTCACAGGAGGGAAAAAAAAAAGGCTCTTTACGTGCACCTTGCTGGATGCAGAAACATATCGGCACATTGACATGCAAAGGGCGCAGCGGCCGGCGGCGCGGTGCGGTGCGGAAGATCGCGATCGTCAGGTACCGGCGCAACGCAGGCTCTGGATTATGTCGCTCCAGGCTTCCCAGGCAGAGTGCAGTGGCAGTGGATACCGTTGCAACCTGCGGCAGCGCTAGAGGAGCGGTTGCGGCGGACAGTGTGGGTTCTGTGGAGGAGGCCGTGGGCCAGACTGCGGATGGTAGGCCGACGACAGCCGCACGTCGAGGTGTTGTTGCGTGCTGGCGAACAGTCAGGAGGCGCGTGGTGACCGGCCGTTTGCTGGCATCGTGAAACTGGGACACGCGGTGACCTTGACGCAGCGCCGGCACCCTTGTTGACGTGTCGAGCGGCATTTGTTGGCCGTCTCCATTAATGATCTCATGGCGGAGATTCAGTGATGCATCACGAAGTGCAATGCCCCGGGGCCACGAAAGGGGGGTCGAAATGAAGGCGCGAAAGGGGGTCGCAATGAACGAGGCCAAATTGCTCAGGCTGGGTGGCCGTGAAGCCAGGCCGATCAGGGCGCGGTGGTGCTTCTATTCTCAGCGGCGGCGGCATTGACGCGACATTGCACTCGAGGCCGAGTCTCGACGCGGCCAGGAGGCGAGGCGTGGCCCTCACCGGTGGTTGCGCGCGTGCAGGACTGAAGCACGCAGAGCGGCAGCAGCTCCAATTGGAGCGGGCCGGTGTAGCCCGGGCCGTCATGAGGGAATCATGAAGGTGTCAGCTCACACGCCGTTGCAGCTCGTGTCGGGTGAGCGCCTTGAGCGCAGGCTGCATGCTCCACAGATCACACGCCCAGATCCAGTTTGAGCCGCAACGAGCCGCTTGCAGCAGGGCGGCCTGGAGGCGCGAGGGGCAGTAGTTCACGATGGGGTTGGGTGCGGCAGCGGCAGCGGCAGCGGCAGCGACATCGGGCAACACCGAAGGGCGCGCTGCGCCGGTCAGCCGCGGCCTGCACGCTGACAGGCAGCAGGGCGGCGATCGAGTAACAGAAACACGGTTTGAGCTGAATTTTTCGATCAATGGGCGTGCTTGCCTGCGCCAGGTGGGGACGGATCTGATGCGATGCGTGCGCGACCTTGGCCGCGGCGCACCACCGCGAGGAATTTTTTTCTAGAAGCGCCGGCTGGCTAGCCCAGTCAGTGCGCGCGTTACTAAGAGAAACGCACGGTGCTGCTCCCGTGCGACATCGCTTGCGTGCTCTGGCGGAGGCTATGGCGCTGGCGCTGGCGCTGGCTCCGAGGAGATGCTGGCCGGCGGACAGGCGCCAATTTGCGGGGAAGGGCGCGCGGGGCTGCAGACGGGCGCTGGCAGGCGGGCTGGCGGGCTGGCGGGCTGGCGGGCAGGCGGGCAGCGACGCGGCATCATGCCACCGCGCAGGCGCGACTGCGTGACTGCGCGCGGCGGGCGGGCTCAATGGCGGGACGGCGGGCGCGGATGATGCGATGGCGCGGAGTCACCGCTGCGATCGCTCGGGGGGCACAGGGGCAGCGAGCGCGGCCGGGGGCGCGGCGGGAAGCAGCGCGGGAAGCGCACAGGGCTTGCGCGCCGCAGCTAATTAGCGCCGGCCTTCGGCCCTGCGCACAGGGGCAGCACAGTTCTCGGCCCATCGTCATCATGGCGCTGGTCATGAGAATTCTTCTGCCAGTGCTCGACATTGCTGCGTGCCACGCGATGCACACCTACAAAAGCCCCGGAGCCGCGCCCCACGACAGTGCTCGCTTTGCGCTGAAATACCTCCACACGCCGCGGACTATGTTCAATCCCACTCCCCGCCTGCGCCAGCTTATCCAACACAAGACGCTATCCTGAGCTTACCCCAGATCGTCCGCAACTGCCTGCCGAATCCGGTCTGATTGCTCCGCGCCTCGCACCACCGAGCACCCGAACTCTTTTAACCTGTGCTGCCACCATGCCTGGCCTTCTTCACTTTCCCATCCCGCGCCGGATGGACTCCTCCTCGCCGCCGCCCTACGAAGTTGACGCCCACGAGACCAAGATCCTGGCCAAGGTCATCAAGCGCGCCACCTCGCCCAGCCGCACCAACATGGACCCCTTCAAGCGCCACAGCATTGTTGGCCGCCACAAGTCCGAGCGCAAGAGTGTCACCAAGCTGGAGTCCGCGAAGCCTGCCAGGATGGACCTGCTTGTTGAGTCACCTCCAATCGTCCTCTACAACTCGCCCCAGAACTCCACTGGCGCCATCTTTTCCGGCCAGCTCCTGGTCGACGTCACCGACCCTGAAGTGTCCTTCGACAAGTTTGACATGCAGCTGCTGGCCACCACCACCACCAAGGAGCCCGTCGTGAAGCAGTGCTCCGACTGCACCTCGCAAACCACCGAATTGAAGAAGTGGACCTTCAACCAAGGCCAGCTCGCCCTCATTAAGGGCGAGCACCAGTTCCCCTTCAGCTACCTGGTTCCCGGCCACCTCCCCGCCTCCACCAACAACCCCCTCGTCATCCTGGACTACCACCTTGCCGCCGAAGCCACCACCACCACCGGCGAGGTCATCTCCTTCGGCCGTAGCATCATTGTCAAGCGTGCCATCCTGCCTGGGAATGACAAGCATTCCGTCCGCATCTTCCCCCCCACCAACTTGACCGCCTCTGTTACCCTCCCCAACATTGTTCACCCCATTGGAGACTTCAATGTCGAGATGCGCATGTCTGGTCTCGTCGAAGAGAAGAGGGACAAGTCTACCACCCGCTGGAAGCTCCGCAAGCTCAATTGGCGTATCGAGGAGCATACCAAGTTCGTCTCGCCTGCCTGCCCCAAGCATATCGCCAAGGTCGGCGGCGAAGGCAAGGGCATCATCCACGAAGACACCCGTGTCATTGGCTCGGATGACGTCAAGCACGGCTGGAAGACAGACATCCAGAACGATACCATCGAGGTCGAGTTCAATGCCATGGTCAACCCTCTGCTCAAGCCTACTTGCGATGTCCAGGCTGAGAACGGCCTTGAGGTCAAGCACAACCTTGTCGTTGAGATGGTTGTTGCTGAGGAATGGGCCCTTGACAACAAGCCAACTCAAGTTACGCCCACTGGCGCCGCACGGGTCCTGAGAACCCAATTCAACCTGGTACTCACCGAGAGAGCTGGCCTCGGAATCTCATGGGACGAGGAACAACCGCCGGTTTACGAAGCTATCACAGCTAGTCCCCCGACGTATTCCGAGGAGCTGGCTCCCCGCATGTCCGATGAGATTGAGCGCCTGTCGTTTAATCATTCTTAAACCATCTCGACAGTTGTTCAACACTTTGAGACGCATTCACGAATTTCTTTGTACATTTCTACACTCTTGAAGAACTCAGGGTGGATGCGGAGGATATACCCAAGCATGCCACGGATTGGCAGCTGAATCTTGACTGGTCGTATTTTCATTGATTGGAGTTTTGCGGATCAAAAAAAAGCATTGTTTGGATGGCTCGAGGAGGAGCATGAGCCACCGGGATTACATCATAAGAGAACATGGATTTGCGTCTAGAATAGCCGACAGTATCATGCCAATACCCAGGCCGCTTCAAGAAAAGCGAGCGAGATCTATATATAATCTAATCTCAACTATCAACCTCTCCCTCCCTCTCTCATATATGTTCATGATGTGTATGATGCGTCCCTAACGCTCGCTTTCCATCTCGAGTTGAAACATTCATCCGGATGAATGCTTCAACTCCCTACGTAGGCGGTACGTGCTTATGTAGTGCGGTAAGCACTTCCGCCCAACCCCGCCACTTTTGTGGTGCGAGAACTCTTGGAGGAGCGCTTTAACGGTGGTCCAACGATGTTTCACTTCCAGCAAGCGGCCTTGAGGCGGAATTCCTGGTTGCGATTTCACTGCCCGTTTGCCGCTACGAGTCAAGTGCCTGCAGAAGGTTGTTGCTCAGCAATAGCTCAGAACTGCAGCTGTGTGGTGTAGCATTCGAAGAATTGCCAGGTTTGATTTGACGACCGGAGCGGCAGGTGTCGAGTGCTAAGAATTGACCAAAATTTTGAATGTGGCGAAACGGTTTACGAGGTGAGGTCGCTGACGTCGGAGAAGATCCCGTTGGCAGTCGCAGATCCCGATGACGTTAGCGGGGCTCGGCGTGTTTGACGGGACGTGGAAGGCTTGGCGCATTTGCACCCAAGAAGTTCCTGTTGACTTGCGCGCTCCGCTGCAGGCAGCTCCACGCAATTGCACCCAACCCAGCAACCCCCGCCCGAAATGTTGTGCGCAAGTAAGATGCGCCCCGCGCCATCGTTCAATCGATTCCACTGACCACAGCCCAGTTTCCGGCGAAGCGCCGCAGGTCCCAGTCGCGTCGAAGAAGAGCGGTTCGTCCATTTCCAAGCTGTCTCGACGCGCGCCGCAGCTCATACACCGCAGGAAATGTCTTCGAGAAGCGTCTGATTGAGGCGTATGTTGCCGAGCACGGCACCGACCCCGTCAACGGCGAAGAGCTCACCAGCGACGATCTTGTCGAGCTCAAGACCCAGCACACCGTTCGCCCACGTCCTCCGACCCTCACCTCAATCCCCTCCCTCCTCGCTACTTTCCAGAACGAATGGGATGCCGTCGCCCTCGAGACCTACCAGCTGAAGCAGCAGCTTGCACAAACCCGCCAGGAACTCAGCACTGCCCTCTACCAACACGATGCGGCCGTTCGGGTCATCGCGCGGTTAACGCGTGAGAGGGACGAGGCCCGCGACGCTCTGTCCCGGATCAGCGTGAGCGCCGGTGGCGCGCCTAGTGGGGATGCCATGCAGGTGGATAGCGCCGGTCTGCCCGACGAGATCACGGCCAAAATTGATCAGACACACCAACAGTACGTTGCGTCCAAACACCGTGGTTTTGCGGAGAGGCGAACTGACAATTTCCAGGCTGTCTGCTACGAGGAGGAAGCGTCCTGTGCCGGATGGCTGGGCGACGGCTGACAACATCCAATCCTTTGATACCACGTTCGAGACGGAGCCTCTATACCCCGGCGGCAAGACGCTAGCTCTCGACAAGAGTGGCGACCTTGCGCTTACTGGTGGAAAGGATGGTGTCGCTGGCGTTTTCTCGATATCACAGAAGCAAGCAGTCCAAGCTTTGAAGGCTGGCGGCAGCGTCACTGCTGGTGCCTGGTACAACGACAGGCCGGTCATTGCTACGTCGATTGGCGCGGTCAAGGTGTTTGAGAACGGCGCCGAGGTTGCTCAGATTGGCTCGCACGCCGGAGCTGCAACGTCCCTCTCCCTCCACCCGAGCGGCGATATTCTCGCGTCAACGGGCGTGGACAAGAGCTACGTGCTCTACGATCTTGGCAGCAACAAGCAGCTCACGCAGGTCTTCACCGATGCTGGTATGTCTCACACAATCACTTGGATGCAAGCTGCTAACAGGGTTCCAGAACTCCTCTGTAGCGGATTTCACCCCGACGGCCACCTCTTTGCGGCCGGTGGTAGGGACGGTCAAATCAAGGTCTTCGACGTCAAGTCCGGCGAAAGCATGGCCAACTTCGACGCCGGCGGAGCTCTTCAAGCAATCGCGTTTTCGGAGAATGGCACTTGGCTGGCAGCTGCGGTGCAGGGGCAGACGAGCGTCCAGATCTGGGATCTGCGCAAGGCGGCAAGCATCAAGACGCTCGAGGTTGGTAGCACGGTGGAGAGCGTGCAGTGGGATTACACGGGCCAGTTCCTTGCGGCGGCGGGATCGGGCAGCGTTGCTGTGCAGCACTACGCAAAGTCCTCCAAGAGCTGGTCGGAACCATTTAGGAAAGCAATCCCGGCGGCGGCGGCGCAGTGGGGAGCTTCGGCGCAGTCTCTGGTGACACTGACGGCCGAGGGAGGGCTCACCGTTCTTGGCTCGGCTTAAAAGGGATCTGTGGGGTTGGCGTCAAGTGTAAATTATCGGGCAATCGCATCGTGCGCGCAGGCCCAAGCGAGCAAGACTGGAATAATGACATCAGGATGGGTTTGGCGACTCATCCAAAAGTGTGTCGAAGCTCTGAGAAGGCAAGGCAGTGCTGTATGTACTCGAGTATGTAGAAGCGGTCTCATGAGCTCGGCGCTAGATGCAGCGCACAGCGTACCTACAACGGCCCTTGCTTGCGTCCGACGGAAGCCCGGCGTTCCCAGGCCTCAGCGCCACCCGACAGCTGCGACGTGCGACTGCTCGCAGCGGCCACGGCGGGTTTGCAATTGACGTTGCCAGCGCAAGCTGCGCGAGGCCTGCACGACGTTGACCGAGGCGCCGAGTAGGCCGGGGCCTCCAAATCACAACACCTCATTAATCCGCCACCAAGGACCGCCGGCCGCATTGGCGCTGCTGGAGCCGCCTCCTCGCGCCTCACGCCTCGCCCCCGCCCAACACCGCCAGCGCTCGCCCAGCATCCCACCCTCCGCCGCGCCTGCGCCCCCCGTGGTTTCGAGTATGGACAGCACGAACCCCAGCAACGGTTGGCCGCATCACCGCATCCCGAAGGTACGAGACGGCCCCAGTGCGCCGCCGCCGCCATGCAAATTGCACAGGAGCGGCCCGCGCTGACCAACCAATAAAGACTGACGACGCTGCCTGTCCAGAGAGCCCACGACGATATGCAGCGCGGCCATCGCGAAAGCCCCGACCAGCCCGTCCGCCGCCATCCACCACCCTTCCACCGACAAGCCCGCTCCCCACCGTCGACGAGCTCCACCCAGCCGCCCTCTCACCAACATCCACAAACCTCCGGCCTACACCTGCCTCCCCTCCGCAACCGCTTCCCCGGCGACGGGCTCGACTTCAGGCGGCCTGCCATGTCGACCGGCCAAGCAACGAGCAACGCCCGGCCGGCGGACGTCATAGACCTCACCTCCGAGGACGAGCCCTCTACCGCCGGCACCTCGACCACGCCAATCGCCCAGCCCATGCAGTCCGCCCGCGCCTCCCGCCCTCCTCGCTTCGCACGAGAGATTATCGACTTGTCCGACGACACGGCTCCACACCCGCCGGCGCACTCCACGGCCCAAAACCGAGGCCCCTCGAGCCCGGAGGTCGAGTTTGTGTCGGAGCGCCCCATACCCGCACGAAGACCAGCGGCGCCTGCCGTCGACCTCACCGATGTCGACTTGGATATCGATGCCGCCTTCTTTGCCGACTTCGGGGGGCTGAGGCACGGCGTAAACAGGGCACCGCCGGGCGAAGGAGGATTCAGGACGCGCAGCCAGAGGAACAGCCCGACGCTGCACCGGCGATTCATGCACATACTCGGTGAGCGCAGATCTGTTCAGAACCAGCAACAGCAGCGGCAGAGGGAGCGGCGGGACCAGCGCGATACGCAGCAGCGCGGGGGCCTGAGGACGCCCTACATTCAGCGGCTAATTGGACGTGATCCAGATGGCCTTCTCGAGATCCACGCTCCGCCCATGATGAACTTCATGGGCCCCGGCGCGATGAATTACGATGTGGTCGGTTTCCACCTGGGGGGCGAACGCGAGAGCAGTCCTGCGACGTACGAGGCGCCATCCAAAGCTCCGCCGGGGTTCACTCGGTCGCCGGAGGAGGAGGACGTGCTGGTGTGCCCGAACTGTGATGCAGAGCTTTGCGCGGGGCCGGATGGGGGAGACAAGCGGCAAGTGTGGATCATCAGAGCATGTGGGCATGTAAGTGCACCTTCAGCAGTCACTTTTGATTGCACAGACACTGATAACAACCAACAACAGGCATACTGCGGCGAGTGTGCAAACAACCGGCATGCTTCGAAACGAAAAGGCAAAGAGCCGGTTGGCTCGACCAGCAGCAGACTTCCTAACCCCTTCCAAAAATGCGTGGTGAAGGACTGTGGGAAGAAGTGCGCCGCACGGACAGCCATGGTCCAGTTGTTCCTGTGATTCTCCTTTCCTGTTCTCTTTTTTCTCTTCCAGCGGCACAAAAGCGGGCATCGGGACCAGCATCAGGAGTTCTTTGCTCACGTCGTTTCTTTTGGTGGGCGTTTATGCATGTTCATGTTAGACGGCAAGGCGGCATGGGAATGCGGGCAAGGCATCAACAGGACCGGGAGCGATTGTGACGGGCCTTTTTCTCATGGGTCATGGGAGGCATATTTACTTTTGAACATCTTTGCTGTGGGTTCCCCATCAGCCATGTCTGTTGCACCTTTTTCTCGGCGCGGCGAGTGAGACGTGGTGCTCGAGTGGGGTGAGGGTCGGACAGCGAGGGGTTGGAGCAATGCAAGACGGTGACGGGCTCCTGCAGCTGTGTGCAACCTGAACGGCCGTGACGAGAAAGCTGCAATTAATGGCGTGTCGGAGGAGCAGTGGAGCAGTCGGAGCACCGGGGCATCGGGGCTTGCAGCTCGCAGAACGCCGACGCTGGGGCTGCCTCGGCTGGAAGCTGCCAGAGCATCGCCAACCATGCGTCCCAACCATCGTCGCCGACCTTTTTCTGTTGAAGCGCAGCACCAGCTTCTGCAGCGTCGCCTCGTCTTTCTGCGCCCTCGCCTCCTCCGCACACGCCGAGCCTCATAGTCACCAGCTTTTTCTGCCTACACAACCGCGACTCTCCCGCGATAGCTACGAAGGCACCGCAAGACACGCTTTGGCCCAGGATCTCGTGAATCCGCTGCAAATCGACCCCGATACCGACCATGTCAACCGCGCCTCCCACGCCGAAGGGCAGCAGCGTCGCACAGACATACCTCCTCTGCTACAATGCCGCTTCGGCGCTTCTCTGGACCTCGGTGCTGGGACGTGTCGTCCTGCTTGTGCCGTTGGTTGGCATTACGAACGTTTTCGGGGGCGTGGATGACTTCGTGCGGTGGGTGCAGACGCTCGCCTTGGCTGAGGTTGCACATGCGGCTTTTGGTGAGTGGCTTTTTTCTCGGTGGATGCGAGACGGATGAGGAGACAACGCATGGTGGTGATGGCAGGAGAGCTAGAGGAGAGAAGGGCCCTGGAAAGGAAAACCAGGGCATGTACAGGCGGATGGTAGGCTGTTTGCAGTCACTAATCCTGCCTATACTGCAGGTCTCGTCCGCGCGCCCCTCTTAACCACCCTTATGCAGGTGGCCTCCCGCCTCCTGCTCGTCTGGGGCATCGCCTACCCCTTCCCCCACTCGACCGCCCACTCTCCAGCCTTCGCCGGAATGCTGCTCGCTTGGTCCGTCACCGAAGTTATCCGCTACAGCTACTTCGTCTTCCTGCTGAGTAGCGGCTACATCCCCGGGGTTTTGAGCTGGTTGCGGTACAACACCTTTTACGTCCTCTACCCGCTTGGTATCTCTTGCGAATGCTGGTTGGTGTACAAGGCTATTGGTCCTGCCGGCGAAGTGAACCCGTTGATTGCATACGGCCTGTGGGCGGTGCTGGCAATTTATGTGCCTGGTGAGTACCATCAAACCCTGTCCATTCAAACGCGATGTTGCTAAGTTCTGATACAGGCTCGTACATTCTGTACTCGCACATGATGGCGCAGAGGCGTAGAGTCATGCGTGGAAAGAAGAGGGCGGACTAAGAGAAGAGCATTGAGGCAGAAAGAGAGCAGAAACTTTTATAATGCCAGTACTCGAAGATGCATGGACCTCTCAACGCAGTGGCCGCTACCAGCTGATTACCAGAATTGGGAAGCCACGTCAGTCGATGCAAATGCAACTCCCAACGTCTCAGACTCGGGAAATCGGGCACTGGCGGTGGCCAAAGACCGACAGGAGAACGATCTTTGGGCGGTCAGATTGGAGCGAACTTCTAAGACGAGACAAACAATCTACTAGACTTAACTAATGATAATACCGCGAGTCAGCGCGTCCAGGACACCCAACAATCGATTTCACAAGCACAAACGGATCATTTCACTCTACATTTCTTCACCAAGACCCATAACCGTTTGGAAGAGCGTGACGAAAGCATCGCGCGGAGCCAAGTTCCAGTGCTCCGGCTTTGCGTTGCCTCTGCTAGGTCATCAGACGTAGGTCAAAAGTGCCACAGTGGGTCGCAAAAGGAATGGATGCCTTCAATCTAACCGTGTTGTTGATGGGTTTCATTTGGGTGGCTTTTGTGCGTACATAGAACAAAGCAATTCCTGCATCACGATAGATACATCATCCCCCTACGCATGTGCCTCAGTCTCCGCGCCTCGTCGGATACAACCCCTCTCTTGTATTGCCACGTCTTTGGTACCTCACTGCGGTGCTGCAGCAGAAACAAACTTCCGCAGAGCGCCGTCGTCGATCGAGCCAGCTGTTTCTGTTGATCATCGTTTCGGATCTGCGTGGAGCACAGTCATGTTTCGCTGGAGCCGTCTCCCTCAAACGACAGCAAAGACTATCATAGCAATGAGGCATTGACCTTGCCAAATCACCGATCTCCACTGTGGCCCGTTCCATGGTCTATCATTTTTGAGAGGACAGGGTCTTTTGTCAAAATGCTCCACCGTTCGCGGTATCCACCTACTGTGGGTCGCATCAGACTATAGCTTTGCTGTATATAAGATCAGAAGACTATAGTTACGTGTACAAGCCTTTCCAAATGCGCGGGTATGTGGTCGGTTCGTGAAGTATTGTGACACCTTTGTGCTCTGCAACCGTGGACAGTTGAAGGATTCGTCCGGATGCAGATGTGCAGTGACAGAGATTCCATACGCATGAATGGTTTAACTGCTCGCGCAGGCACGCACGTAATGCAACACTTACCGAATCGATCATGCAGCTGCGACATGAAGGAATCACGCCGGACCCATCAACCAGCGCCAAGTCCACGGATAAACAAAGAAAGCCAACATAGCTGGCGCTCATGCTGCTACCACAGAGAGGCTTAATTATCACTCTAGATGCGTAGGGATGACGAAGCTTTGATGTATCTCTGTGAATTCTTGCGTGTCTCATGTGTATGTAAACTCGTCTAAGGTATCTCTCGCAGTTAAAACCAACCCCATAGCACCCTGTAATCGTAGAAGGTGCAGATAATGTACACGCCTGTACCAAACCCAATGACCTATGACCTATGTTCGCGTGCGCGCCATGCCCTGGCCGATTGAACGCCGATGGGTTCGTAGACCCAGCAAAGTGAGACGTAGAAAACAAATATGAAGTCAGAGTGTAACAATTCGTGGTTTGCATGTCACAGAACCCCGATCCATTCAGCGTGCGGGGTCCTGCCTACTTGCTTGGACGGTCGGTAGTGCGTTAGATGCGGACGGAGAGATGATACTTTGTCCTAAGAAGAACATTTGATGATCGCCGGTGCGAATGCTAATGCTGATGATGCTAAATGCTGCTGTAAATGCTTATGCTGTGTTGATGCTCGCTAATGACGATGACGATGAAGGCGGTGACGTAGGTGAAGAGATGAGTCTGTGACGATGGAAAACAGCCGGTCTGCTGAGAAGCAGGCTGAATAGGCGGCGTCAACGAGCAATATCGGCAGCCAGGGTGTGAGACCCGAGAGGGTGCCTGATGACGAAAGATGCGTGATGCCTGAGGCTCGGACGAGGCCGACGCATGGCATTAATCACCGTGGTACGACGGTTGGCGGAAGCCGAACCGGAAGCATGTCCTGAGGATGCTGGGGCAGGCGAGGGCCGTCCAGCACGTGGCCTGCAGGACGCGGAGGATAGATGGAAGAGGGAAAAAAAAAAAAAAGTCGAGCTCCGACCAGCGGACCGATAAATTTGCGAGGTTGCAACCGGAGGGGTGAGCCGACAGTCAGACCAGTCAGTGCGCGGCGTTGGCACCAGCGACAGAAGGGCAGGTCAGGTCGGTGAGCTAACGGAGCAGCAGAGATGTGGAAGGCCCAGTGTCAGTCGCCCCGCCGCTTCGCTCGAGCCTCGGGCAGCAAAGAAAACCCAATTTCGAATTTTTCTGCTCCCACGCCAGACGCCTTCGGCCTGCAGCCCCCCACATGGCGAAGAGCCAGGCCAAATTTTCTGGAGCCGATGCAACCGGCCCAGCCACGCCCCGCTCAACCCACGCCCCTGCTTTTCTGTGTGCATTCCAGCCGTTTCCACCCAGTTGCCCCATGCAGCTAGCATGCTCTCGCTCGGCCAGGGTCGTGGACGGCGGGCTGTGGCATCCATCGCGCGGCGTGGGCGCAGGCGTGGGCGTCGAGCCGGCCGGGCGCGCTCATTACCGAAGGCACGGTAGTACCGGACGGGCCGAAGGCAGTGGAACCGCGCGGTCGACGGGTCGCAGCTCGCATCCGCAGGTCGAGTGGTGAAGGGCCGGAGCGGTGTGCGAGGACGTTGTCTGCGGCAGTCTGCAGGGCAGTGCTCATGTGATGGTGGCCCTGTGTCGTGCGCAAGGATGGCCGTGGTCCTCAGGAACAGCTTCGACGCAGGGTCTCGAGCCTGTTGCTTTTTCGCCTTGGCGGAACCGCCCGGGTTCGTGTGCGTCGTGTGCGGGAACCCTGAATGGCCGCGTGTTTTGGGATAGCGTGGCCCAGGGATTGCCATGGTCTCAAGAATGGCATTCCCGTCGCCGGGCCTGGCGTGCTGAAAATTTTAGGAACCGGTGAAGCGTGGAGCTTCGGCGAGGCTGCGCTTTTGGGCAACTCCCATCGCCGACTTCCCTGCGGCGCATGCAGATCCAACGTAATGCCGGGACTGGGATTTGGCGAGCTGTGTGAACGTCGCATGTCGCTTTTCCCCCCAGCCGCGCCCCCTGCACCTCCTGATGCAAGTATGACTGTCCGCGTTGTGATTTCTGGCAACCGCTCAACACGCGTCTGCCAGCACACCAACCCACCGGGTTGGGACGCCGTCCACTGGATCCTCGTCGTCGCCGCGGCCGCTGGCCCGGCGCGGCGGCAGCCAGATTCTGGCCTTGCCCATTGCGCGCGCGTCGAGCTTGCCCTCGCGGCGCATGTTCATCTCCAACACGATGACACGTAGAAAGTCGCTGTTCTCGCGCGGTTCTCTTTGGCGCACGGCTGGCTGCGGGCTCATGGCACGGCCGGCTTCCGACGTGGGGTCCGTGGAACGGCGCTTGCCGCGAGACTGGCTGCGCGAACGGCGTTCGTACGTCTGCATCTGAATCATGGGAGCGTCACTGGGGTCGTCCATGGGCTGGCCGTGCAGGAGAGCTTCGTGAAGATGCTGGGAAAGCTCTGTTGGCGAAAGCGGCCTGTTCGAAGTGGTGGGGTTGAGGTAACGGCGGAGCGCGGCATCGGGCGTTCCCTGGAAATTCTTGGGCCGCATTTCGCTCGTGAATCGGGGCGAGAGTAGGGAGCGGGTGAGCAGGTCATCGGGCGGAACGCTGGGGGCTGTGAAGTTGGAGAAGGACTTCGCGGCAGACTTGAGGGCCTGGATGGAAGCAGTCAGGTTCGACGTGAAGGCTGACCTCAGTCTCGATGCTGGTGCTTGACGTTCCATCTGGACCTCGGGAGCCGGAGGCTCAGGCATCTCCTCGTCGTTTTCGACGAATCCATAGTGGAGCAGCGGGTGGTCCAGCACGGCCTCCTCTTTTGGTGGTGACGAGACGACTCTCTTCTCCTTGCGCTCACCTGCTCGCCTTGCAAGCGACGGGGACCGGGGGGTCGAGGGACTGCTCCAGGACAGGAGAGACCTCTCCTCGTCCAGGTCGGGAACGGATGGAATGGACTCGCTGGAGACGGAGCGCGGCGACACAAAGTCACGTTCCTTCTGGCTGCCATCTTCAAGGCTCAAGCTGTCGTCGGTGTCGCAATCCTCCACACGCTCCAGCAAAATGTCGAGCGGCGAGCCGTAACTGCCAGGCGAGATCTCCTTGTCCTCTGCTCTCCACTCCTCGATAAGCTCATCAATGGAGATGCGGCGTTCGGCGTAGCGGAGGCGGCGGCGTGGGGAGGTCGTGCAGCGCGGCTTGGGAATGGATGTCACAGCCAGCAGGGCGGCGACGGCGGGCGGGACGGCGCTGGGGTGGTGTTCCGAGCACGAGCGCAGCTTGCGGGAGCCATGGGTAGGTTTGGAGCGGGCAGCCGGTGAGCCGGTCTGGGGCTGGGTGCGAGCTGGAATGACCATGGGCTTCGAGTGGACGGGCGCGGGCGGGTGGGCGGCAGAGTCCTTCTTGGAGTCCGGCGGAGCAGGTGAGCGCGGCCTCGGCATCCTGACGGAACCCATGGCGCGGTCGGACGGGTGCTGGTGCGAGGTGTAGCGGTAGGAGCGTGGCACCATCATGGCTGCTCGTCCGGGGCGAGGTTGGTAATATGCAGGCGGCGGCGGGCTTCGCTCGGTCGGTGGGTCTGTTCCTGGTGACGTTGTGCCGGCATAGGCTCCGAAGCTACTGCCACTTGCCGAGCGGTCTCGTAATGGAAACAGGGCAGACGGGCGCGACGGGGAGGAGGCGGACATGAGGCTGAGGAAGACGGAGCGGGCGCGGGGAGCAGAGGTAGGAGTAGGCCGGAGCAGCACGGGTAGGGCCGCAGGCGCGGGATGGGCGATGACGGGGAGTCGAGATAAGCTGGCGACACGCGGGCGCTGGTGGCGACGGCGCCTGGGGGCACGGCTGCAAGGGGCGCAGCAGCTGAGGGCGCCGGCAGCCAGCCAGCCGTATCCGCGACATTACTGAGCGCTGAGGTCGCAGCTGGCCGTGTGGCCGCCTTCCCATTGCCGCCAGGCGCGCAGCAGCAGCAGGGCAGGTCGGGCGCCAGGGACCCCCGAGGACGATCGCATGCCGCACGATTGGTAACCCACGCCGCTAGGCCTCTGCCGTTGCGACGCACGCGAGCACACGCCCGCCCCAGCCCTGTCCGCCGCCGCGCGCGCCCGCCACGGCCTTCGCCCCGATGCGCCCAGCCCTCAGGGTCTCGCGAGCATCTCAGCGCGTCCGGGTGCCAGCGGCCAGCTGCCAGCGTCGCTGCGTGCCTGCGCCTGCGCTGCGCTGCGCCTGCGCCTGACGCGGGTCGCGTGTGTTGCGCCGCGCGCGCGCGCCCGTGCCTGCCAAGCGGCTCGCGCGCCGTCGCATTCCTGGCGCTGACGTCGCCGTCTCGTGATGCTTCGGGCAGGTCCAAGCCCGCGGCCCGCCAGCCTCTCAGCGCGGCCGTCCTTATCTCCAGCGCGCGCCCACGCCCTCGCCGAAAGCGCACCGCTGCGCCGATGCACCCCACAGAATCTCAAGATGCGGTTGCCAGCACTCAAGCTTTGCTCCAGTGCTCCTTTGGGAGCCGCCTGCATGCTGCTAATCGACGAAACAACCCCAGACCCAAGCACCGCCGCCCTGCCCGCCAGGCAGCGCCGCAACAGCCGCTCAGCGCCCCCAAGGTCCTGCGCGTCACCCTCGCTCCGGGCGACACTGACGCTGCGCTACGCTGCAACCAGCAGGCTGACCTGCAGATCCGGGGTTCACGCCCGCGAGGACAGGCGGCAAAAGCGGCGTCCCGGTCTTTCGACATCATCCACCGCTCTCCTGCCCCCGATAAGCCCGCGCCTCCACTACCTCATCACACGGCGCTGAAAAAAAAAAAAGATGAAAACAGGTGAGATCCGCCACTGGGTTGCTGCGTAGTGGGGTTGTCCGTCTATCACCCTGCTTGGCTGACTCTCCAGCCCACTCGCCGTGCATTTTGTGTCGCGTGGAGCGGCGCTGTGGCTATCTTCAGCTGCACCTCTGTCCCGCAAGGGAATAAACGGGCGGGATGATGACGGGCTGCAGCAGGTCGTCCTTGGCATGCGTGGCCAGTACGACCCCAACACCACCGGCCTTATCTTGATTCCATTAGGTCGCCGGTGTGATAACCTGCTTGCCGACCACCACGCCCTGTGCAGTCCATGACGCTACCTCTCTGCCCATCCGCCTGCCTGTATAGACCGGCCCCAGGACTTCGCTCCGGACCGCCCGAAACAGACTGCGCGTCGGGACGCCTGACGGCTTGGTGACGGCCCCTTCCGCAGTAACTTCGACGTGTGTCCGAGCATGGCGCCTATCTTGACGCGTGCGTGTTTGTAGCTAGCAAGTAGCTGTACCAACTATCCGTTATCTAGCCCACAGTCTGGCCATGAACGCGGGGACGCTAATCGGAGCGCCCAACGACGGGATGCTTCGGCATGGGGCGGACGAACACCCCGCCGCCGCCTCTCTCCCATGCGGGCTAGAGTAAGCGCAGCCTCTCTCTGCGTTGCCGCTACCAATAGCGTCTGCTGCCGAGCGACTTCCGCGGCCGTCCCGCCTCCATCGTCGAAGTGTAGGATCGGATGGCTTCATCATTGGGACGGCTCTGCGGGCCCGTGACGAGTGCAAGGACACACGACCATCTGCATTGCTCGAGTACAGCTGCTCATGACCACTGCGCCGCTGCTTCCCCGCATACCAATGCCCCTCATTCATCAGCCTCATGTGAACCGATACGCGTCGACGTCGCCACCGCGTGGACAAGGAACACACGCCTACCGCTGCGTGAAGAAGGCGGCGCTCAGCACGAGAGCCAAATGTTTTCAGAGCTCCAAACGCTTTACCTGCCCGCGTCCTCCAAGCTTACTCAGGCACGCCGCCATCACTCAACACAAAAACGTTTCGACGCCGGCGGCCGGCGACCACCTTACGTACAGTACCAGGCCCGGACCGCGGGGCAAGGGAAGGCCACCACGAAGCCAAAATTCGCCCCGACAGGCCTCCCCATCGCACGGAGAAGAACGTGAGGGCGGCGCGACGCCCTCCCTCTCCGCGAACCAGGCTCATCCAAGTCGCCGCGCCAGATTACCTTGCAGCAGCCCAGCCTTCCCGTGCATTCCATCGCTCAACGCGGTCAGCCGCCAATGGCATGCGTTCGCGCCCTGCATAAGTAGTGTCGTCCAGCACAACGGCTCCCCGGAGCTGGTTTGCTGGCTTGCCCGTATTGGTTTGGCCGGCCTTGCTGCAGACACCGCATTGCCTTGCCTTCTTGGGTCAGCTGCCAATCCAAGCGTGCACGGCAAAGCGCGAGGCCGACCCGACCCTTAAGATGCCGACAATACCGCTGGCTTGACCGCGTTTCTGAAACGCTCTGCAGTACGTGACGCTCGTACCTCGTTCAGCAGCACGGCAGAAACCTTATTTATTAGTCATCAGACCACCACCCAAGCCTCGCAGGCGTCATCAGCTCGCCAACAAAAACCGGACGATGAGTGAACCGGCATGGATAGAGTTGTGCGGGGTCCGGGGTAACGAAGCTGGAGGTTCCGCGCTTCCAAGAAGTCGAGCCGGGCCTGCTGGCCAGAACACGAGGAAGAGCAGGCAAGACAAGCAGGGAAGAGAAAAAGGCCTCCCGGCTACACCTAATTGAAACCCCCCAATTTCCTGCTCCAGCTGACTTGACAGCCTTACAGAGGGATGCTGCAGCCGAAGGCTAGCGTGAAGAGCACAGTGTCCTTTCAAAAGGGCAGATTGGGCCCGGATCTTGCTAAGCTGCGGGCAGTTGAAGGATTCGTCCGGATGTAAACGTCACTCAGAGCATGCGCCAAAGCCATGCGGACGAATGCTTCAACCCCCTACGCAGTGGTCGGTGTCGAAAGCATCCTGGCGCTAGCCATCCGCTGCGGAACAACCCCACTGTAGCTTATTCCCTGGACCGTATGTACCTCCAAGCTCTGACGAATGGTAGGACGCGGGGAGGTGAACTTACATCACCTTCACAGAGTTTGAGACCGCAGCAGGCTACCGTCGGGCTTCATGGAAATAGGCAAATGTCATACCTCATACTTGACAAACGGAAACCACACATGCTGACTTTGCTTGCTTGCTGTGCTTGCTTGCGCTGCACTGACTCCGCTCAAATCAGAGCAAAGGGACGAAAGAATACACCGAACAAATGAGGGCGATGCGCACACCAAACACAAATCCGTTGCCTCATTCGAAGGATAGCGAGAAAGCAAGAATGCGGAAAGGAAAGCTCAAATTCTGATCAACATGCACGAGGAAAACATGCCCGCGAGGACACCACCAGAAAGCACTACTTTTCCTTTCCCCGTTCTCCAGCGTGAAGGGCCGTAAAGAGAAGAAGCCGTCGACTCGTGTGTATCCCGGCCATCCGCATCCGCCTCCGCATCCGTCTCCGCTCCCTGTACCCCGCTCCTCACGTTTCACGCTTTCCTTTGCCAATTATAATAACAATCTCTCCTACAAGCAGCGCCGAGCAAATTAACTTTGAAGGAAACCAAGGAAGGCAGATTGCAAAGCAAAAACAAGGAAGAAAATTCTTTGAAAAGGCGTTTCCAACCGTGGCTCATGGTGTACAGACCGTGGTAGAGAGGAGAAAGAAGTTAGAACTCGCTGCCCAGGCAGCAAGTCAGCGACGGACTGCCGGCCGTCGACGGCAGAGTTCCCTGCTCCTGCACGAACACGCGCATCCTGACTCAGACACTTAGAGTCCAGCTTGGTTGAGTTTACGTGCAGGAGAGCAATCGGTCCTGTCAGCCGTGGACGCCATCCAGCCCGTCTAGGGTATCCATATAAGCAGAAAGAAAAAGTCAAGAGAAGAGGAAGCCAAAGCATCCACCGTAGCCGGTTGCCTTCAGCCTGTGTTATGGGAGGTTGCTTGTACTCGCAAGTGCTGCTGGTCGCTGTCCCTTCAGTACGTCTCGTTGTCGTCTGTCCAACCTGCTTCGCTGCCCTCGACGCTCAGTATGCGGCCATCCTCGTGCTCGATCATCGTCTCCGTCGCGCCCAAACCACGGATACCGCCTGCTGGCCTGGACTTGCGGTACGTGTTGTTCAGCTCGGGAGTATAGCGCTGCATGTGGTTGGCCCGCAGCTTGGCATAGTATGCTTCGCTGGCGTCCGGCTCAGGCTCAGAGACGTCGCTGTACGTCTCCCAGTTCTCCGAGCCAGACTGGGCGGTGTGAGCGGTTGAGGAGGTTGTTGACGTCTGGCGGCTGTCGGAACGAGCCGGCGGTGGCGCCATGGGGGGGTATTGGCCACGGCCAGACTCTGGCCGCACAAAGGACATGAAGGAACGATCATCGTAGGGATCCTCCGGGGCAATCGAGCGGACGATGCTGCTGCGGTCCGAGAGGTTCTCGTGGTCGTAGTTGTTAGTCTCCGAAGGAGGGGTGAAGAAATCCTTCATTTTCGGCGGAGGAGCACGCGGTGGTCCCATGTTACCGCGTATTGTCGAGTTGTGGCCACGGATGGTCGAGTCATCCTTGCCGGGTTGGAAGCGACGGTCAGTGTTGGAGTTGTTACCGTCTCGCATGTTCCTCAGCGGGGCGCGACCGGGAATCTTGGTGGGGCTTCCGCCCCTGACACTGCCATTCGAAGACACCGATGCGCCGAACGGGTTGTGGCCCCGGGAAACGCCGCCCATGCTGTAGTCGGCATTGCTGCTGAAGCTGGCCGTGCTCTGGCTGAAGTTTGTCGCAACAGGTGTTTTTGCCCGGGAAGGCGGTGCCTGAGATCCACCACGAACGCTACCCGCACGAGATATCGTGCCGCCGTCACGGGCAAGAGACGAGGCTGACTTGCTGTGCTTGTGTAGGGTAGGCCTCTGCGTTGCAGGTCCCGCCGATGGGGTTTTCGAGCGGGGTGGAAGCGCTTTCGTGGCGATGGAGGCCTCAAGTTCGTCGAGGTATCTCTCACCCTGGACCAAGAACGGCCTGCCGTACTCGTCTTCGTAGGTCTCGAGAACACTTCTCAGTTCAGCCTCCACCTTTGGGAGCTCCTTTGCTATCCTCTTCCGCATCTTCTCCTCTCTCAACAGCTTGCCAGGATCACGCCTCTCGCCCTTCTGACCACGTCCCATGAGGCGTGACGCATCTTGTGCGGAAGCGTTGAGCTCGTCGCGATCGTTGAGCAGGGAACGATGCTTGTCCAAGAGGGCTAGAACAGGAGCACGCTGCTCCCTCAAAGCCTCGAGACGATCAATTTCGGCCTCATGAGCGGACAGGAGAGCGTCGCTATAAACGTCTGGAAGGATGGTGAGCTACAATCCATGTGCTTGGGGATGGAATAAGTACCTGAGAAGGCGGGTGTGAAGTCAAGCATTTCCTCCTCGGAGAAGTAAAGGCTGTCCCAAAGCTGTTGGAGTTTATCGCGGGCATCCTCGACAAACAAGTGCAGGTTCTGACGCTTCAGCTCGTTGAGCCTTGCTAGTTCGTCCTCGTAGTCGTTGATGGCTCTTAGACCGCACCCACGACTGCCTGCGAGGAATGCCTTGCGGTCAGCCTCCTCGACGCCCAAGCGATCCCAAAGCGCCTCGATATTATTGCGAAGGTCCCTCAGACGCCTCTCCCTCTGCGCCTTTTCCTCAACCAACCTCTCCTTCATAGAGCGGAGACGGTCCAGATCGTCCTGATGCAGTCCCAACTGCTCCGGCGCCTCCCTCGCAAACTCCAAGATATCGCTGTCGGTCTGTGCCTGAGGGGTGCCAAGCTCGGCCCATAGCTTGATGATTTCGTCCGCCGTGGTCTGCACCCAGCCCAGGCGGTGGGTGTACTCTTCGTAAACGCGGGAGAATTCCTTGTCGAGCGAAGCGACATAGGAGGGCGAGACGTCAAAGGTCGGAGGGATCTTCGCGTCCGACAATGTAGGAGGGAGCCTGATCTGGAGGAAGGAAGGCTCGAGGTGGGAGGCATATGACTCGAGGGCTTGCGCAAGCTCTGATCGTCGTTAGCACAGACATCTGCAGCGTCGTTGTGGGCTGCAACATACTCTTGACTTGCTCAAAACGCTCGCGATGTTGCCTGCCGATAGCCTTGTGTTTCTCCTTCAGGTTCTGGATGCAGCGGGTCAAGGGATAGGTGATCTGTAGGTCTTCGTCTTCGGGACGGTAGCTGTCCCGAGCGCTTCTGCCGTCCAGCGAGGCTTCTAACTGCCTAATGCTCTTGACAAGGCGTTGGGCTTCCTCGGTCTTCTCGCATTTCTCTCTGTTGCGCACGTCAGCCACAGCATGCGGGAGCAGGTCGCGGGTTCGGCGTACGCGTTCACGATCTTCAGCCGGTTGTTGAGCGTCTCTGACAGCGCAGAGAAGAGCTGCGATGCACGTCAGCAAAAGAAGTGTGCAGCTGCACGGCATCCAGGCGTACCTCTGCCTCGCGCGAGTCGCGCTCATGGTTGGGCACGCCAATCTCATCGAACAGGCCGTGCAGCTGGCCGATGATGGTGGTGACCTGCTGCGCCAGGTAACTAGTGTCCATGGCCATGCACAGCAGGACCGCGACGTGTCATGCAACACTGCAGGAAGGGAGTCGGAAGGCGTTCCGAGTGACTGGCGTGCAGATAGGCGAGCTTGCCGAGTCGTGGGCGAGCTGAACGATCGTGGGCGCAGGTGTGCGGGTGTGCGGCGGAGACCGTGGGGCGCTGGAGGTCGATCTAGCGCTCTCGAGCGAGCTTTGGCGGAGCTGGAAGGGAGCGAAGAGGTGGCGAGGTGAGGAGCACGGCAGGCTGGGTGGGTACGTAGCGCTTCTTTAGACGCGCATCGGCCTGTGGTGTTGAAGTGTTTACGGCGGTGCGCCCGGGCGGCCTGTTACTGCAGCAACAGATCTCGCGTCGCCGAAAACGTGCGCTGCGGCCGCCGCTGGCATTTGCATGTTAAGGCTGTGAGATTTAGACCCGATCGAGCCAATCCAAACCGGTTTTCGCCCGCTGCAAGCAATCCGTGCAACGATCTGCCCGCTTCAGCCTGCCGAGAGCCCCGCGGCGGCCGCAGCCTCAGGCGAATCTGCGTCTGTCCGCCTCTATCGCGCGACGGAGGATCAAACACCGCCCCGGAAAATCACTCAGCTCTGCAAGGAGCTGCCCTTTCGCGTTTCAACGCCAGACCTGTCTATTGAACTCTGTTGCTCCTCGCCGCTTGACCGGCACTGCCGTCAAAACACGCCATCCACAAAACACAGCTCCACTCCGACGCCTCATACTATCGACAGCTCACGTGCTTTGCATTGTGCCGTACAATCAACTGCTTTGCGTCAGCAGTGAGGGCCTCGAATGCTTCAACCCCTGTGCGGTGCAACAGTGGTTCATGGCGCGACTTCCCCTTTCATTTTTTTTTTTATTGAAATCCCGTATCAACCGTGCAACTTCTCATGGGCCCCTCTGCACAACGTTACTCCAGCTCCCTATGACAGCATACGAGCCCGTCTAATTTAAGAACGGATCCGCACCCCAACGCGGCTCGCTGTTATTACCCCACATGATTATAAAGTCGCACTGATCGACGGCATTGCACTTGCTTCAACAGACCTCGAATCAATTCCTACGGACTGTCTATCAACAACCGCCAGAATGGAAAAGATACCCCTCCCGCATGAAAAACACAACCAGAACTCGATAATCGGAGAACGCCGGGGATATGATAATGATGCCAGTGACGGTTCGACACTGCAAAGGGAGAATACATGACGGTGAATCTTTGGGGGCTCATGATCAGTCATGACGAAGGGGGCACGACTCGCGGAGACGGAGGCGGAAAATGTGGTATTGGGTGTGTTTTGGGCTGACGAAGGGGGGTTTGGCCGTCCATGTTGCTACGGAAAAGCAATGCAATCCTCGAATCTGTCCAGACTCGGCGCACGTGCCCTGGAAACCCCGCTCCGAGGTTGGGGGCAGGAGCATCGTTGGCCCGTCCTGTCGATATATATAGCGACAACAACGAACCGGACTGAACTACGCGCCAAGTTGGACGGGAGGAGCCGCCGCTAGAGTGCTGAAGTCGCCCGCCGCATCCTGTCAACAGGTCTGCGCCGGACTACATCCCACATCCTCTTCACATGTCCATCGAGTCACCGCCGTTGGCAAAGTTGAAGTTCTGCTGCTGAGGCTGCGCGCCAAAGCCGAATGTGCCGTCCTGACCCTGCTGAGGAGCCAGATCATTCATGTCGCCGGCCGCGTCGTCCTCATCCGAGAAGTACTTCTCGATGATGTTGTACGCCTTCATGTAAATCTCCTCGTTCGCGTTGTTCTGGCAGTCGTGGATCTTCTCCATGCCACCGCACTCCTCGATGAACAGCGCGTAGCGGTTGATGGGCTCACCACCCTCCGTAGCCTCCTTGTCCATTTCACCAACCTTGAGGATGTTCTCGAGACCGTCCAGAGCCACCTGGATAATCTTGTTGTCAGGGCAAGCCAGAAGATCACACAGAGGGCGAATGCAGCCTTGAGAGACGAGGTAGCGGATCTGGTCGGGCTTCTGAAGACCACCTGAGGTCGCGTTCGAGATGGCCCAGCAAGCTTCCTTGCGCGTCTTGAAGTCGCCGTTGGAGAGGAGATGGATGAGCGGGGGGATAATGTTTGCGTCAACGACGGCCTGGATCTGAGTCGAATTGCCTGCAGTGATGTTGGAGATGGTCCAGCAAGCCTCCTTGCGGATGCCATCCTTGGTGGAGCTCAACAGGGAGAGGAGAGCGGGCAGAGCGCCGCAGTTAATGATAACCTGAGTCTGAACGTCATCGCCAGTAACAATGTTGCCAACCGAGCGCAACGCCGGAGTCTGGACCGAGGTGGAAGCATGCATCAGGAGCTCGACCAGACGGCGCGGAATGCCAGCCTCAATGACTGCCTGGATCTTGTCGTTGGAGCCATCAGATAGGTACGAAATGGCCCAGCAGGCATCGATCAGGACCTCATCATCGAGTGAGTAGACCAGCTTCGCGAGAACGGGCAGGGCAGGGGCAATCTATAAGCCCGAGTATTAGTGTCATGGCTTAATACGTATGATATTGTCGGTATACTCACGGTCTGCCAGTCGGGCTGAGGGGTCTTGCCACGGCAGAAGTTGCTCAGAGTCCAGGTGGCGTTACGCAGCATACTCAGCTTGCGGCTGTCGCCGAGAAGGTTGAGCAGGGGCCTAAGAGCGCCAGCCTGCAGAACGAAGTCGCGGCAGGCCGGGCTGTCACCAGCGATGTTACCCAGAGCCCAAACGGCCTGTTCTCTAACATCCGGCTCATGGCTGCTCAGAAGCTCGACGAAGATGGGCACGGCGCCAGCCTCAATGACTACCTGTGTCTGCTGGGCAGAACCGGATGCGATGTTGGTAAGAGCCCAGGCAGCTTCGAACTGGACGAGGGTGTGAGGAGAGCGCAGGAACTCGACGAATCTGCTGACGACACCGGTCTCGATGACACGCTCAATGGGAGGGTTGCGCTCCTTGGACAAGAGTTTGCGGAACTTGGTGGTCGCCTGGATCTGCTCGTCTATCTGGTCGGAGAAGACGCCCTTGACCATCTGAGGGAGCTCCTCATTGAGCTGCACGCAGGCACGTCAGCGAACGCGTCCTAGAAGTTGAGCATGGACAGCGCTAAGGAAAACCATGGCCCTCGGCATGGCTCGTGCCGGTGGATAAGGATAAGGAGATGGCCAGTCCGCCCGGCAACTATCAGGCGGGGAAACAGCGGCAATAAAAGCCTGAGCCAGAGGCAGCAAGGGCAGGCGCTTTCGGGACCCCGATGCGCAACAGCCCTCGCTCGCGTGGGCGCGGAGTGTGGATGGCAGCGGGGTGCGACGTACCTGATTCTCGATGTTCCCACCCTCATCATCGCTGTCGGGAGCGGCGCCCAGCGCGGCACCGGGACCGCCACCTTCGCGGGGCGCGATGCCGCGGCGCTTTGCGAGGTTCTCCTCTCTCTTCTGCTTGCGGATCTCGACCTGCTGCTCCTCGCGGCGGCGGCGCAGCTCGTCGGGCTTGAAGGTGTTCTTCGCCTTGAACGTCGTGCGACGGTGCTCGGGAATGTAGCGATCAGCCATGGTGGCGGAACTTCGCGGCGGCGGACGGGCGGACGCGGGTAGTGAAGGGGTGGTTGAGGTGACGAGGGTCGCTGCAGGCAGCGGGGTACAAGGTGAGGCAGGAAGCTCGTGGGGTTTGGAGGTTCAGGTCAAGCGGGCGGAAAATAATGCGGCAACAGCCCTGCGAGGATTGGGCGTTGTTTTGCGCCTAGCGCCCAGCTGACTCAGCGAGCTGCTCTTGGCGCCCGCGCTGCTTCACCCTGCAACGCCGCAGCCCGGCCCTGCACGCGCCGCTGAAAGCGTGCGGCGTGGAGCCTTCGAGCGCTTTCGTCTGCTGCACGCACGCGCCGCTGTCTTGGTGCGCCGCCTGCCGCCGCGCCAACCAAGCTGCCAGAAGCAGTTCTGTGTGCCCCGCCGGCCGATCCCCAAGCGCCAGCCAATGGTCGCCCATGTGCGACGCGCTCACTGTTCGCCTGTGACGCCGCAGCCGTTGCCGTGACGAGACGAGCATTATTGTCCTGCACGTTCCCGTGACTTTTCCTCTTTGGTCGCGAGCCCTGGACGTCCACCCACCAAACGCCTTCTCCCGGCTCGGTTCTCTGCAAATCCCGCGTCCACGACGCGTCGCGCGTCGGGCGTGCCCAGCATGCCGCTCAGAGCTCCAGTAAGGGTGCCCGAGGGCTTCATGACGGCCAAGGACGCGCTCGCAGCACCGATTGACGCAGTAGTGAACGTGATCGGCGTTGTTGCCGATTTCATGCCGCTCGCGACGACCTCAGGCACTGGTATATACTGCATCTTGCTTGCTCGCCGATCTGCGCTGACCGTCCCGCAGACCTGCAGTTTACCATGCACATCCAGGACGAGTCCCTCACTTCAAAACTTGGCGAAGGCGGCAAAGGCATGAGAGTCAAATTCTTCGTCAAGTCTGCTGATGACGCGCCTCAAATTGAGACTCTGGGTGACACTGTGCTCCTACGCAGCTTCAAGGTTCGTGCCCAACGCCAACTGTCACAACGCCTAGTGTTTACCAGCCTTTCAGGTGCGCATTTACGCCAGGGAACCTTTTTTGATCCGACAACGGTGGAGCGAATGTATAGTGTTTCCGTCGGCCTCTATTCCAGATCCACACTTCAACGATTCCTACGCTTCTGGTCAAATGCTGCGCTATTCAAGCACCCCTTCGCACGCTCAGAAGCCCACCGCAGAGCAGCAAATGTGGGCAATTGCTTTGCATCACGCCCTGTGTCCAGATCCAGCGACGAGGGCTCGACCCACAACTGAGGCCCCGGAAAGGCGGTCCGGCGACAAGTTTAACTTCATCAAGAACGTTGGGCCTCATCAATTCTTCGATCTCGTCGTCGAAGTTGTCAAGATATACCCGCTCAATAACGAGATATACGTCACTGACTACACTGAAAACAATCTACTTTACCGCTATAATCATCCAGACGAAAATCTGGATCTCGACAGCGGTAGGGACGGCGATACGTACGACTATATCGGATCTGTCCGCAAACAGGAATGGCCGGGGCCATTTGGCCAGATGACTCTACAGGTGAAGCTCTGGGAGCCTCACGCAAGCCACACCTTCAATAAAGTGAGGGAAGGGGAGACTATCGAATTGAAGAATGTTCACATCAAGATGGACAGCGCAGGTACCAAGATCGAGGGCGCCATACATGGAGACAGGCAGTATCCCACACGCGTATATGTTCGCAAGATCCCGCAATACGATGGACGCGTTTTTGAGTTGGAGAGTCGGAAGAAGAGCTACCTAGCTCGACTCAAGAACCAAGAACAGAAAACACAAAGAAACAAGACGAGGAAGGAGAAGCGAAAGGAAAAAAAGGCGTCAGACAAGAAGAGTAAACATTCAGCAACTCACGCAGAAGATCAGATGAGCGAATCGGATCACGGCGGACCAAACTCCCATGGTCAGTTTCACGAGAGAATCCTGTGAGGTTTTGGTACTGACTCCGTGCAGTGAAATGCGAAAGACCCCATGATCCTACAGCGCGTCTAGCCGATATTGAGAGCAGCGATAAGCGCCTGTACAAAACTCCCAATGGAATCGACTGCACCTTGCCATTCATAAACGCAACGTATAGAGCGCGCGTACGCGTCGTCGACTTCTGGCCAGAGAAACTCGAGGACTTTTCCAAATCTCTGGACGATCCTGAGTACAACGACGTCAATGTAGAAGGCGGGACACAAAGCCCGACGTCATACTCAGCCCTCTCGATAAGTACGCAGCGCTGGGAGTGGCACTTTTGTTTGTTGGTTGAGGATGCAAAGCAGCCGCCCGGAACCAAGAACCCTGTCAGAATGCCACTTTTGGTGTTTGACAAAGATGCGGAGTACCTTCTTCGCCTTGATGCTACAGAGTAAGTCTCAACCCTCGAATAATATAGCTCCACTGAACATAATACCGTAGCCTGCGGAAAAATAAGAGGACCCTTGCCCAATTGCGAGAAAAGCTTTTTATCCTGTGGGGAAACCTCGAGGAGCTGAAGTCCACAGATCAGAACCCTCTCGATGCAGCGGTGGCCGAGAAACACTCGAGCAATATGTTTGATTGCTGTATAAAGGAGACGGGCGTGAGGGTGGACATCAAGACGCCATCGGAAGGGCCGGAAGCGGAGTTTGGCTATCAGAGGATATATCATCTCTGCGGCACGACCATTAACGACTGATTGAAAAGACCCTCGGCATTCAAAGCATGTTTAGGGGCAAGGCTCTCCGCATTCACCGGCGTTTGTGGAAGCGGATCGAAGGGCTGAAAGGGTCACGATATTCCTTGAATGCAAATAACCCGATTGGGATTCTATTCACATTGCAATATAATCAATCGGAGAAGGGTTGTCTCGTCTTCGTACTGAATGGCTGTGGTGTTGGCAAGGACTAACTGGCCCAAGGAGTGCCTTCCGCGGTCGCTACCCCACTGTCTTGTCGCTTGCTCTGACCAACTTCGCCAACGCCCCCAGCGGCCAGGCTTTCTGAAGCTGTCGTCTGTGGCGCTTCTCCTTCGGGCATAGCCGCTTGTCAGCTGTCAGCGCTAACGTGCTTTGCGGCTGTGTGCAGCAAGAGCAGCAGCCGAGGCCATGGCGACTGCGCCGCAGCTGCCTGAGAAAACATAGCGCAAGAGCCAATCCGCCATCAGCTGTCGCCCACAATCTATCTTGCGATGGATAAGCCGCTACGGGAAGCCAGGAGCTCGGACAGAACATCGCGACGTCCTCCACTTTCTCTCGACAACCCGTCCATCTCATCAACGCTCGTGCGAACGGCGCCATACCACGCCTACCTGACATCTCTTCCCAAGTACGAGACGGAAAGCTTGCTCGCCGACGGCGTTCAAGCTGGAAGGCATTGCACCGTTTTCTACCTCGAAATCGCGTCGGACGGCACGCTTGACGACCCGGAAGCCTTCACCTGCAAGCTCAATGGCGGGTTCTACTGGCAGGGGGACGATCTGCAGCTGTTAGCTCTCCGCAGCCGTCTGGACACGTCGGTGCCGTACGCGCAACGCATCATAGCCGTGGAAACCATCTTGCCCATCACCATCGAGATCTTGGGATCCTCGCTTAATCTCCAACCGCGGCTGTTCCAGCAGCACGTCCGGGACATGTGGACACCCAACAGCCAAGCATCGTGCCACGCCCTTCTGGATGCCGATGCCATGATCCCGCGTGTCTGGACACGTCCAGAATCCTTCGGCGTGACTATCCAGGTACCGAGAATGATTGATGGCGCCTCAATACGCACGGTTTCTTCATGGCAGCAGAGGAAACTTTCAAACATGTTGAATGATCACGACACCTCGCCTTTGCTCTTCAAGAATGGCCCAGTCCCGTGCCATCCTCGATTCTTTGAGCATGTCACAGTGGAGATCCATGTGGAGCCGGAAGATAAATGGACAGGTGAGTCCAAATTGCAGCTCTTGATTCTTCCTCTCGCGCTACGGCGTCCTTTCCAAGCCTCAAGATAGCTCTCTCATGATCACCGCAGCCTTGTTACTGTTCCCGCCTGGTTTTGACGAGCGCCTTCCGTTCCCACGGTCTCGAAAGGCGGCCTGTGAGCCTAGCCCACCCACGCCAACGTCGAGCTGGGGCAAGAACCTGCTCGAATACGAGGGACAGACGGAGCATTTCACCCAGTGGCAGATGGAGTACCAACGTCTCTCGGACACCCTGTCTGCAAGCAATGATCCTTTCGTTCTGACTGCTTCCCTATATGCGCACGCACTAGGCTATTGGGAGATACACGCCAATATGCTGGATAGGGTTGTGCAGTCGTTGGGCCAGGTCTTGAACTCGATGCGGTTGAAGCCTGCCAGCGATACCGGCGAGATCTATCCGCAACAGGACTTAAAGGAGCTCATTATTTCCGACCTTTCTGTCCTTTCCGGCACCTTGGACCACATCGAAACTTTGATGCAACTGGAACACCTCCCCGGCAACGATTTCAAGAAGCTTTCGTCTTCATCCTCTGCCCTCGTCAGCCAGCATCGCCGCTTCTCCGCACTCCAGACGCGGCTGACAAGGCATTTGCCTCTGGTTCAACACCACATCGATGTCGTGCTATCCCAGCAGCACATTCTGCTTGCGCACACGCAACTCTTGGAAAGCAGAAAAGGCATCGAGCAAGCTGACACGGTCAAGAGACTCACGGCTTTGGCGTTCATTTTCATTCCCATTTCCACGGCGACCAGTTTTTTCGGGATGAACATCCAGGAACTCAACCCCAATCCGCGAATGTGGGTCTTTTGGGTTGCGACCGCCACATTGCTGGCCTTCGCACTTGTCGGCGCAAACTGGAATCGAATTTGTGCATCTTTGGCCCGGAATTTGCAACGGCTGATGGAACGCGTGGACGAGATGACGGAGCGAAGTAGATGGAGATGAATGGGTTCTGGAGTGGTGCAGCAGCAAATCCCTCGCGCGAGGAAGGCGAAGTCTCATACGTGGTCCATTCGGGAATTATCGCAACAAGTCCATGCATGAGCAGTTGGAGCATTCGTCCGGATGCAAGTGTGCACTGAAAAAAATTCCAAAATTATCCGGATGAATGCTTCAACTGCCCTTGAAGGTATGGGCGTGTTGCAATACTTTCTGAGCCAACCTCGTAGCTGGAAAAGCAAACCTGCAGAATTGGAGCATCCGTTCGGATGGCTTTGGCGTGAATCTCACGGACCTCTGAGTGTAGATGAATGCTTCAACTCCGCAGATGTGCTTGTCAAGGGAATTCCACGCTACAAACACAAGTCAACGTCTCTCTACCTGCATATGGTTACTGTAAAGGCTTCAGTAGAAGCAGTTTTACGGGCTTGTGGTGTCTCAACCTTGTGAGGAGTAAGTCGGTGACCTCACAAGAGAGTCCAAGGCCGAACTGATGCGCATCTCGCTGTCATGCCGTCGCAAAGGGGCCTGGGTGTGGTTCATAGCATCATCGTCGCATTTGAGACCGGCATCTTCTGGAGGAAACTTGTAGGTGTTTTGCAGAGCAAGATCGCCATCTGCGGAATCTTGGAAGCTTAGCCTAGCCGTTCTTGCACTTAGTGGAATGCCGACGATGACCTGTTGACTGCGGCGCAGATGCGTAGGCCTCCTGTGGGGTTGTTGAGGGAAAGCAGCCGAAAAGTTCTGCGCGAGGCTCTCCTGAGGAAGAATCCCGTTCTCTTTGCCGAAGCCTGTCTACGTTGTGAGCAACCACACGTTTAATGCATGGATTGGGGACAGGAACCTACCTTGCCAGCTTCCGATTGCCGTGAGTGCGGGTTGGAAAAGCAAGATCATGGGAAGGATCTGTCCGAACCCCCACTTATTCGCCGTCGGTCCATCCAGAGAACAGTAGTGGCCACTCGAGGAGTTGCCCTGGGATGGATCTTCGTAGCCGTAGCCGTTCCATGGGTTCCAGTCCGGCGGTTGCGCAAATCGTTGAGCAAAGACGAAGACCAGGGAAACGGCGAAGAAAATGAGCTGCTGACAGAACACCAGAAACATGCTGCCGAGGAAGAGGTATCTGCACAGCATCGCGACACCGTCCCGAACGAGGTAGAGGATACCTGCAGATATGTGGTTGTCGTCCTCGGTCGACGGCGACCGCACTCGCTTGATGCTGCAGAACGAGAGGAACCGCTCTCTGAATCTTATTCTTGATATCCCCATGATCGGCAGGTGTAGTGCAAGTTGAAGAAATGGATACATGACAAAGATGATGTACAAGATTGGGAGGACTCGGCTGACATCATCGTCGTCGTTGATGAAGCGTTCGTTGGAGAGACACTCCTCTGTCTCGCCGACGCAGTAGTTGTCGGTGTCGCCGAAGAGGTAGTAGAAGGCCACACGCAGGGGCTGGAACGGGAGGGTGATGGAAGTCATTGTCGCTAACAACAAAGCGAACACGTAGACGAAGACCAGCCGGGAAACGATAGCATCACGATGCTTGGAGAAGTAACTCTTCAAAGTGAGAATGCAGGCCAGGTGTGAGCTGCTCGACAAGCAGCTCAGGTAGAGGATGAGCATGAAGTGCGCATTCTGATACTTGAGCTGTGACGGAGGAAAGCTCTCCTCACGCTCGCGGCCTTCGTTGACCGGGGGTGGATATGGATGTGCATCCTGGTTCCAGATGTCCTCATCGTTTGCTCGCACGAGTCCGGCAATGAGTATGGCGTAACCGGTCAGCAGCTGCTGATCGGCCATGGACAGCATGAAGCGTTCGAGCCTGGCTCGGCGTCGCCGATAGCTCTCTAAGGATCGTCGTTGGCGCTTTCGGCAGAGTAGGCGGATAAGTCGCTTTGGGAAGATTGCGTCGGGATCATCATTCAAAGCATCAAAGATTGCAGCAGAGATCGAGCAAAAGGTTGTAACAGTAGCTGCTACAGTAAAGGATATAATTACCTGTTCTCCGCGATCAGAAGGTCCGCAGCAAAGCACGAGCAAGAGAGACTTACACCTATTCCGACAACATCTGGATCTGCAGCACAAGTGCCGTTCGGAAATATGTAGTCAAGGTCAAACCATACAAGATCAGTCAGGGCCATTGTGGATGTAGCGACGAAAGAACCAAGATTGCAGACGGGGCCATCGTGCTCGGGCGCTAGCAGGCACCTTATCAAGGAGTGCGAATCTGCCTTGCGTTAAAAAGAACCGGGCAAATGTTTAAGGCGCATCTGCCTGCCACGGGATCGCGGGCGTGTTGGCAGCCAAGGTTTCTGGGAGCGCTTCAGAAGACGATCCCACGCGGGGGCTTAGCCGGCACTAGACGCATATCAGGACTGTGTGCCGTGTCTGCGGCCTATCATCTCCCGTTGCGTCGACGCGTCAGCAATGCCCCAGCACTGCCTGCAGCCTGGCGTACCTGGGTGCGCGATAACACACTGCGAGTTAACCTAAATAGAACTACACCGCTGTTACCTGGTCCAACAAGGAGCTGCGCTGGATCTCCAGTATCCACCATTGATTGGGGGCCGGCACTCTGGTTCTGAGAAATCTGGAAACATGGTCTCCTGATGCCGTTCCGTCAAGTCCCATCGTGGCGAAGCCTCTTGTCACTCGAAGTTGCGCAGTTTCATCTTGGCGCCGAAGCCCGTGGCGTTGAACACATGCGCATCTTTGAAGGATGCAGCTTCCCACGTCATTGACAGATAGGTGCTTCAGCTGACAGCCAGCTCGTAGTAGTCTTGACAAGCCAGATGTATGGGAAGCCCTTTGCGTCCGGTGGACTGCTTCAACCCCTCTTGACTGGACGTAACGTGGGTCTGATCGGTCGTGCTCAAAGAACGTGTGTTCCTCACGCTGGCCGTCGGCCGCAACGGCTTCACAATTGCACAAAAAAACTTCGCTGCGCAGCCACAGTCTGCCCGTAGCACTGGAGAGAGGCAACCATCCAGCCAAGCCCTGGGGATGGCGCGGCTGGGAACCAACTGTTGGGGCCACATCCGGTGAACCTCCACAGCGTGCTGCACATTGAAGGCCCCAGCTCACGCCTCACTATTGCAATTGAATGGCTGTCTTCTTGTCTGGTTGTGCCACGATAATCATGCATCCTCCCGTTCAGCGTCAGCACACAGCCCCAGCGGATCCCTGCTCCCGCCCCCTTCGCCCTGCCGACCCCACCCTGTAGCCCTTTGCTCCATACCAGATCAGCGCAGGCCGAAACGCAGCGTCTTTGGCTATTCAGGAAGTTACCATGTTTGCCCGATCCGCTCAGGTCCCTGTTCCGCAGAAGCAACCCTTACGAGAGTGCTGGTCCCAACCTCGTGGCACCCTTTCAAGGTTGTTGCGCGCAGAAATCTTGCCCGCTGGATATTTCGCAACAAACTTGTGGAGTCGACGGATTGTCTATGCGGGATTCTTTATAAGTATAACTATCAGCTGTAGAAATGTATACGTATTATACATGGAAATCTAAGCCATTATATATACTAATCAATCGCAAGATCAAGATACATATGAAAGTATTTGTTCGTCACTCGAAGACTGAAACCCTCAGCGTTCCTCCATCATATCCTTCCTCGACTCCGGACTGATCAATTCCCACTTGTCGCTCTCCCCATCCAACTCTGCCCGTTGTTGCGAGGTTTGGCTGATGCTCGTCGTCTTTCGCACGCCACCAGACGGCGCATCCGAATCCGACTCGCACATGTCGTGCGATACGACCACAGTCAGGGGCTTCCCGCTGCCGCCAACCATGACCGGGCTCTGCGAAGCGATGGAACCACGTCTGGGGTCTCGCTGGGTCCTGTTGCCGCTGCGCGACTGTGCGATGATGTCGGCCACCATGTGCTGCTCCGCCTTGCCGCTGCCACTGCCGTCGAAGGAGCTGACGGAGCCGTCCAGATCCGCGGGGTCGACGGTAAGCCAGTGGATGATGATGACGGCCCAGGTGACTGCAGGTGAAATACTGATCAGCATCCTATCACGCATCAAGAAGGGAGGCAGCGTTTGTGACATACCGTCAAGAGAGCAGAAGGTGAAGCACAGCCAACCCTGCTCGTGGCCCTGCATGAACGAGAGCACGGTCAGGTTGGCCAGTGTGGGAATCATGATCAGCAAGCCGCCAATCACGGTTTTAGTAGCGAGCTTCCGCAGAACGCGCAGCAGACGTTCGTTGCTACTGCTCTGCTGAAGTCGGCCGCGCTGGCGCATCTCGATATCGTTGTGTTGTCTGCGCTGGAATATCCATTGTGGCCAGCTACCACTGTTGCCAGGGCTTGATCGGTTGTGGTGGAATTGAAGTAGCGGCCAAAGTAGGCAGATGAAGAGCCCGGTGAAGCCGATGTTGACGATGATGTCGAAAGACAGCAGCGGCACTGTGACCTTCAATGGGAGGCCGATACGACACTTTCAATCAATCTTAGAGATGTCGGCAATCGGATAGATGAAGGCGATCATGGCGATGCTTCCGAAGCCCAGGGAAACGACGGTCATGCAGATCAGCCACACTTTGTCCGACATGCGACGCTTATAGGGTGCGCGGATAACGTGTGCTCGTTCCACCTGTAAATCACGTTAGGCCTTTTCACTTGGTTGTGTGGGGAAATGGTAGTGACGTACAAGAAACAGGTACATAAAGACCTTGCTGCCAACGTAGAAGACAAGGCAAATGATGATGGCGCTGTAGCAGTCGGAGAAGGATGCCAGGCCAAGGCCGTTCTGCAGAATTCCCGCTGAAACAATGAAGCACATGCCGAAGATGTACATGAGCGAGACGACCACGCGCACGATGTTCATTCCCGAGAGGTTGTTCAGTCTTAGATGTTTTGCACGCGTTCCTGTATTTTATTAGTCTCCGTAGACAATTGGACGTCAGTCGGATGTTGCTCACCGAACATGTATGCCAACGACAGCATGCAAACCAAGGACACTACAGTGAAGACAATACGTGAAATCTTGTCATCCGGAGGGCCATGATGGCCTGCAGAAGATGTCGTCATTCTCCAAGACGTAGGATAGGGGCGGGACAGAGCGTGTCGTGCGGAACGTCAAAGCCAGACCCCTGCAAAAGAGGGTTATATATAAAATCAAGGGTTGAGTGGCTCGAGGCATGTGCAGGCGAGGGGCGAAGCATGTACCAGGAGAACCCCGCGGTCGGATCTACGCTCCTCGGACCCGCGCTCGACTATTTGGACGGATGCGACACGCGCTTGGCCGAATTCGGTAGCTACGCGCTTCCCGATCTACGCTACTATAGTATCGATGCACAGGATCAGGAACCGGAAAGAGATGCTGTGGTGAGAATCGCTCTGGCTAGGCCCTGGATCACAGATGACGCCCGGCGTTCTAGTCTACTTGCTGTCTCCTTGGTGGTCTCCGAGCCGCACCGCTAAAGTGAGCTCTGGCGAACAGGCCTTAATAGCGGGCCTTCTTGACGTTAGGCGTGGCACGGTACAGCGTATTTTGCTGCCAACCTCCCGCACGTGGGTTCCTCTCAACTCAAATCTCGCAAGTTGCGCGGGACGGTCGAGTTCAGTAGCTGCGATTGAGAGCAACCAGGGTGGCGGCCGTCACCGCATGGTAAAACGCAACGTGAGCGTAATAAGAGAGGCATAAACCTCATGGGATGACGTGTTACTGTGCGAAGGTATTTTCGATATCCGGGGGCCCGGGGACGAGGTTTGGTGATCCAACGTACCGCAGAACTCCAAGCTCACACTCTCATTTTTGTATTCCGTGGGTTCTCTCTCGTCCACTTCATAATTCAGCAGGACCCCCAACCACACCCAAGATGACGACTCAGGCAGCAAATTCCCTCGCGTGTGGAATATGTTTATCTTATTGCAGAGTAAGCGAAGAGCACGAAACTTCCTCTCCTCGGTCACCGCTGCTGATGTAGCTCTCCAAAGAGGGACAAAACTAAGCACAAAGCTTGGTGATCCCAGTTTTCTATCGGGTAATATCTGCTTCCGGTCATTACCGTCTACCTCCGTGATAATAACAAGGCCAGACTCACCAGCTCTAATTATCCAGCGTATTCCTCCTACTCCGATCGCCCCTTAGGTCTTTCCCGCCACCAATCACCACTTCCAGCGCCTGCGTTAGCGCGTTCTCATCGTACCTCAAAAACCCTTCTCCTTTCCCCTCTCCGCCACCAACTCTTCTCCCATACAACCTCACCGTTTCAATCCCCAGCGCCGACAGCTCTGCCCTGTCCACAGCCGGTGTACCCGCACCGGCCAAGTGAATCACATGCGTGACATACTTCCTGTACTCGAATGGCGTGATGGCGTCCGCTCCGCCACGCACCCTACTCTCGGCACCCGCCTTTGCAATCGCAGCCACAAAATCCGTGGCAGAGAAGGGATGCCTCGAGGGACCCGTCTCGCGGTCCACAGTGCTGTTGAGGATCAAGACCTTGTGCCGCACCGCCGCGGTTTGGGCGATGGCGGCACCAACGCCGCGCAGGATCAGCGACGGGACGATGGAGGTGTACAGCGAGCCGATGCTGTAAACGACCGCCTGGCTGTCGTTTGCGATGGTGGCCACGACCTTCGGGTTGGCCGGGGGCCGGATCTCTTGGCCGTACGGGTTGATGTACCAAATGCGGTCGATGCGGGCTGGGAGGTCTTCTTCCTCGGTCTTGCTGAAGATGATGTTTTGCTTGCGGAGGGTGGGGAGAGAGCCTGGAAGGTTTGCGTCCTCGATGAAGTCGTGGTCTTCGGTCTCTTGGCCGGCTGGGGAGGTCATGTCTGGGAGAGCGGTAGGCTCCGAGGGGTGCGAGATGGCATTCTGGCCGGTGATGCAAGTGCCGTCAGTGAGGCCAGCGCTGATGTGGTGCGAGAAGTTAGTGTTGATGGCAGGGAGGACACAAGTGTTCGGCGGGACGCCACAGATGCTGCTGAGGAGGTAGATGGCAGATTCGAGACTGCCAGAAAAGAGGCGAGCGCTGCGAAGAGTCAGCCACGCCTCGGGTTTGCCAAAGAGGATGAAGTGTGCCCACCCGGTAAGGAACAGGTTGCCAATGCTGGCAGACGAAAAGTTGAAAGTGGAAGTTGGCCGGACCCTCTTCACGATCTCCAGGTTGAGGAGGTTGAGGAAGGACCTGATGAGCTCTTTCTTCTCGGAGGAGATGCCTTTCCACAGGTCGTGGCGTGCCTCGACGATGTCGAGCCACTCGTGTCGTGCCTCATCGGCATCCAGACACAGACGATGGTTGAAGAAAGCCGTGATGGCCGCTCTTTCGAGATCTCCGTTCTCGGGAATCAGACGGACCAGACGGCCTGCGGGGTCAGGGTCAGGCACACAGACACGGACTCAGAGACGCGCTGGACTCACTCCGCAAGTCGCCGATTCCTACGGCATTGTCAGCATCGGGCAGCGAAAGCATGCGTGGAGACTCACCCGGGCCGCCGAAGACGCGGATCAGCTCTGAGGTGCTGCCACCGTTGTCACTGATGGGGATGACGTAGCTCAACGAGCATTCTTTCCGTCCGGCGACGTTCTTGAAGACATCGACCAGGTTGTTTGCAGCGCTTCCGCCGGAAAAGACCACAATGCCTTTCGGCTTGACCGAGTCTCCGAGGATGGGCAGTGCCATGGCGGGAAGCGAGGGCAGGGAGGCCGCAGCAAGAAGACAGCTAAGCGAAGGCGCTCAAAAAGCCTGGAGCATGGCGGCTTTATGGACGAGTGCTCCAGTGAACAGGACACTTTCCTACACGTAGTCACAAGGAGCGCGAAGCTCAGGGAGAGCAGTGGCGCAGCAGGGCGCTGGGACTACTTCCCGAGGAGGGCTCGACGCGCGACGCGCCAGCTTACGAGCACGAACAGTCATTGGTCTGAATGCAACGTCATCGCTCATGTTGTCGTACCGCTTTGCAACAAATCACCACTACAGCTATGGTCTTGTCTGGCATCCCAGCGGTCCTGGAAAAAGGTGTGATTCAAAAGCTTTGTACGCCGTCGGGCGCGTTGGCCCCGGCAGAAGCGTGCGTCAAGTATACATGTGTGCAGCATCCTGCGTGTGATGGCTCCCATTCGCGGGCCCGGCATCCATTGTGCCTGCCTGGACATCCCTCTGCCTCTGCATTTGCGCCATGGTGATTTTTCGTCTCCCCTCAATACTCTCCCGACTCCCCCGTTCTTGCACGGCCAGCCTACGCGGTCGCAAGACCCTCGTTCTTCTCCTGTTCTTGGCGACGAGCGCGCTTCTCCAGCAGAGCGTCTTTCCGGTCGGCGAGGAGCTTGTACTGGCGAGTCTCGACGCCCTGCAGCCAGTAGCCGAAGCTGCCTCCGATGGTTGCGTACAGCGGGTAGGCCCAGAGCGAGCCCTTGTTGAAGAACGGGCGCATCTCCATGCCCAGCTGCCATAGCCGGACAGCGACGCCTGTGAAAACGACGACCTGTTAGCCAGCCCGCTCACACGCGGAACGCATCGGCCGTGGGCTGCGGCGGGTGCGGAGGAGGAGGTCAGATGGGCGTACCGAAGCCGCTCCAGAAGAGGACCTTGGAGACCATTGTGTGACGGCGGGTGACGGCGGGTGACGGGCTGCGAGTGTGCGAGGCGGTAGACAGCAGCAGCGAGGCGGGCGTAGCAGTCTCGGGGAATGGGACGGCGGCTGGCGGTGGTGTGCGGGAGGATGGCTTGGTGCATCGCTCGCGCGCTGTGCTGAGGCCCACGGGCTTGGCGCGCGTGAGCAGGACCGGCTCCGCTGCCATTCGTCCACCCCGATCGGCGCCGCGACCGCGACATTCTTCGCGTCCCCCCGCGCAACGTCGCAACACCGCGACATGGCTTCTGTCGACCAACGCAAGCGCTCGCTGGGCGGCGAGCCTGATGCGCTCGCTGACCCTGCCATTGCTCGCAAAAAGCTGAAGACCTCCGACCTGCCGCTCACCCAGAACAAACGCGCCGCTATCGAGGCTATCCTGCACACTTTCAAGAAAAAGGGCGAGTTCGACACTCTGCGCAAGGATGCCTTCCGCCAGTTCGACCAGAGCGTGAGTTGTCCGCCCATCGCCTTGAAGAGGAACTCCGGCTGATGCTCTGCACCGACAGGATGCAAAGGCTACACTCATCCAGTCGCTGGAGGAGCTTGGCGAGAGCGAGACCACCCGCAACCCTACCCTTCTCTCCAAGGACCGCCGCATAGCTGCCCCGCTGCTTGAGGGTGCAGCCGAGCGCAGCGAAATTTACCGCGCCGCCGAAACCCATGTGCGCGAAATCCTAAAGTCCGTCCTCGATGAGCAAGCTAGCGCCGAAGCCCGTATGCGCGAAATCCGTCGCGCCGACGTCGGAGACGAAGCTGCAACCGACGAGCTGCGCCGCGGCAGCAAGACCGAAGACGGATATCTGAAGGAAGCCGAAGATCGCCGCCAAGTGCGACAGAAGGAACGTGAGGCCCGCTGGGAGGAGGAGGAACAGAGGGAGCGTGAGGAGGCGAAGAAAGCCGCAGAGGAGCGCCATCGCAAGCACGAGGAGGAGGAACGGAGGGAGAGGGAACGTCAAGACCGCGAGGAGGCGCGCCGGAGACTGCGCGAGGAGAGGGAGGCTGAGCGCCAGCGCGAGTACGAGCGGGAGCGTGAAGAGCGCAGGGAGAGGGAGCGACAATGGGAACGTGAGAGGGAGGAGCGCCGCGAAAGGCGACGACGCGAGGATGACGAGTACGAGCGCGAGCGTTCCAGACGGTATGAAAGAGGCCCGGACCGGACACGCCGCCGCTCGACGAGCAGAGACACGAGCAGGGAAAGATATAGGAATAAGAGTCGGGACCGAAGTAGGGACAGGAGCAGGGAGAAGAGCAGAGGCAAACGGCCTTCTCCCACGCCAGAGGCGCGCCGCCCGAGTCCGGATCACAGCAAACCTGTCGAACAAACGGCGGAGAAGACCGCCGAAGAGGTCAAGATTTCGGACGAGGAGGCTCTCAGAAAGCTCATCGAGGAGAGCAAGGCTCTTGAGAAGTCGCGTCAACGCCCTGAATTGGAGCGTTCTAGTTCTCTTGAACCGCCCAGCCGCAAATCCCTGGTTCCCAAGTCTATCGTGCCTCGCGATCCCGCAACCCAACGCCTGACCAAACTCGACACTAAGGAAAAAGCACCCACATCCTCGCCTTCCACACCCAAACTTGAGGATCACAGCTCAAAGAAGGACGATACCCCCAGCCTTAAGAAAGAAGACTCCATCAAAGAAGAGACTCGCTCCATCCGCGCACCCTCCGTCGCCGCCTCCGCTCGCTCCTCACGCGCCGACCGCGACCACGACCGCGAGTCCCGCCGCGGTGGCGCACGCTCCCGCTCGAGAGACAGAGAATCCCACCGCGCCGGCCGCTCGCGCTCGCGAAGCCGTGCCACCGCCACCCGCCGCAGCCGCTACCACTCGCGCTCCCCGAGCGTCACCCGCCCGTCCCGCTACGACAACGACCGCCGCTCCGGCCGCTTCTACGACGCCCGCGACCGCGATCGCGGCGGAGACCGCTACAACAGGCGCAGCAACTACCGCGCGGCGCACTCGCGCAGCCCGTCCCGCGGCCGCTACCGTGCTGCGAGTCGGAGCCCGCCGCCGCGGAGGAACTTCAGGGGAGGCAGGTCGCGGAGCAGGAGCCCCAACGACCGGGACAACATCACGGATCGGTACATCCCGGGTGGTGGCGGTGGAGGCTCGAGGAGAGATAGGGATAGGGATCGTGACCGCGATCGGGACTTCAGGGACAGAGACCGTGATCGCGATCGTGATCGCGACAGAGATAGGGACAGGGACAGGGACCGTGATTTCAGAGGCAGCCGTGGCGATATCGATAGATACATTCCGGGTGGCAGGGCGGGCGGGGCGACGAGGGACGACCGGAACAGGAGCAGGGATAGGGATAGGGATCGGAGGCGGGACAGGAGCAGGAGTCGAAGCAGGGGCTCAAGAAGATGAGGCGGGATTGCCAAACGCGTGCTGGTAAAGGTTGGCTTGTGTAAGATATCAAGGCTGAAGGACTCGGTTTGGAAGGAAACGCGCTGCTTCTATTGCTGCGAAAGCTACAGCACATAATATTGAATGAGGGATGTGTTAAACGCATGTGGAAGCTGTATAATTTGTGACCTGGATGCTTGGCGCAAGAATTGAGGGGATATAGTTGAGGTGAAAGAGAGACTGGAGGAGAGAGTAAAATTACATACAGCGTCCCCGGACAGGCGCTGTAGACATCCCTCTCTGGAAAAAGCAGGCCACGCCGTGAAAACTATAGCACAAGTACAGAGATTCTGTCAATTAGCTCTGTGATTATTAAGCTTGAATCAGCTATAGTAATAACCTTGCCCTGGATTTCTCAAAATTCAGTATTTGATCAGTTCAGAAAGTATCATAATAAATATACAACCTTTAAATAGAGGTAGTTGAAGCATTCTTCCGGACGCAAATGGGCAGTAAAAGAAATGTCAACCCTATCCGAATGAAAGCTGTGGCTGTTCGTAAAGGCAGACACTTGTTGCGAATACTTTCACATCTTGCGCATGCGGTATCTGTAAGCCTAGGGGCTGAGAAATTCATTTAATTTACAGATTTTTTCCTCGTGTTCCTATCATTTTACATATCATATCTTCGTTAACTCTATGACGCAGGGGGTTTCGTCATATCAATCAAGGTTGTGGGGGTATCTAATGGCAACAACTGATAGAAGTATGTCCCAGGAAGAAGACAAACGAGCGCCCAAAATCAAACTATCCAGTCCTGGACAGATGAAAGAAATGTATAGAAGGGAAAATAGCAGTAACTGTGCTTGAGATCCCACATGGAGACCATCGAGGACGATAAGAAATTGCGGTGGAAAACGACATGATAAGAAAAGGAAAAGGGCCCACGACTGCTACCGTCGTCATCAGGACCGTTCATGAATCGAGCTGAGCTTCAGCTGATATATTCTGAAAATGAAGATGAAGATGGCATGAAGGAAAGGAAAAGATGCTGAGAAATGCTGTGACATGCAGAATCCGCGTGCGACGACTTGAAGAGAAGACAGGACACAGATTCATGTGACCGCAGCTATACCCAAACCCGAGTTGGACCTTTTTTCTCTAGCCAATAAGGTCATGATGATTTGGAATGATATGATGCATGTATGCTTTGATGAAAAATGGCCGCTCAATACTCATCGTGTGAAACAATACCACAGCAGACCCACCCCGGCCAGCACGTTTGCTTGCTGGCCAATAATAATAACCCCATTGAGTTGATCCGCACCCAAGTGTCCTCTCATGCGCGCTCAGTCATCGAGAAACAGTTCTTGGAATCTTGATTCTTCACCTTCGTCTTCGACACTCAATCTCGATGAAGCATTGTTTATTGCTTCCTTCGTCTCCTCTTATTCTTCTCACCCGCAGGCTCCATATAAGTGCCTGCCTCCGAGACAGACTCCGGAGGCGGGTTTCCACCATGCGCGCCGTTCTCTTTTGGCCCATCTTCAATACCACTGGCCCAGTTGACAGACGGTTTTTGCTGCTGTCGGGCTTGCGCATTTGGTGGCGGTGGGACGTCCATCTTTGGCACACCCAGTTCCTCTTCGATGGCTTCGGCCTGGCTCTGTCGACGAGCCTGCTCACGGAGTTTTGCGGCCGCTGCGCGTTGCGCTTGAGCTTCCTGGGTTGGGCTCATGAAACCGAACGGGCTGCCGTTCTGACCACCCCATCCACTCACATGCGCGCTGGTCGAGCCGTTGGGGGACGGTGGCACTATGGGTGAAGACCCTGCGTTTGAGGCAGCCTTTCCCGGTGAAGCATTGCCAGACGGTGTGGTTGACGCATTGTTGGCCGGACTGTTGCGAGAGTGTGGAGGCGAAGGCGGAGCGCTGGGGCGGTTGCTGTTGCCGTTGCTGTGATTGCCGTTTTGGTTTGCTGGGAATGTGGGGAAGGGGAAAGTAGTGTTTGGTGTCCAAGTGTTTTGCGCTGGAACGGTAGACGCGGGTGAAGTCGGGCCTCCCGGAACTTGAATCGGCAAGGGTCCCCAACTTTGTTGACTGAAGGAGCGGGAGGGTGGCACAGGTAGCGGGCCCGAGTAATTAGGATGCGGAGGCGAGGCAGTGCCAGCGGCGTGGAAAGCTGAGGGGTTGGGAGACGCAGTTCCGGCTGGGCCACCCGCGCCCGCGTAGGTAAATGCTGGAGACGAGGTGCCACCAATGCCGGCCGCGAAAGGCGATGCAGTCCCGGGCGTGAAAAAGGATTGCGGAGCATTGGGATAATACGTAGGCTGATTCGGTAGCATATGACCTGGAGAGAAGACGCCGGTGCTGTGTCCTGGAGAAAACGTCCCGTTGGCGCTAGGTGTGGCTGCTGGAGAGGCGAATGACTGTTTGGCTGGTTAGCGTTGAGCAACTGCTGATACGTGGGGTAGACTCACATGTCTGGGAGGCCTGTAAAGCTGGCTGTTCTGGTACTGGCTTGGAAGCGCGACCGGGGCGTGAGGAATGCTAGCGACGGAGCCGCCTCTTAGACTGGCTACGCCGCCTGGGCATGCATGGCCGACCGGTGAGCGGGCCTGGTAGTGATGCGGTGCCAGCGGAGCGGATGCTCTGCGTGGGCGCGGGTCGGGTAAAGGGACCGTCTGCGAGCGCGAGAGCTTGGGTGACGGCTGATCTGCGGGTGCGTGAGGGTGCGTCTCAGACTGTCTGCGCGAGTGTACAGCCGAGTCACGGCGTGGCTGGCCGTTCGATTCGATGCGACGCTGGCTCTTCCCTTCAATGCGGTGCCGGTGGGCCTTCGGTACGTCGTCCACCTCTTCTGGCTCAGAGAGGTAGATGCCATCTTCCGACTCCTCGTACTCCTGGGCTATCGAGTGGAGGGCCTCCAGGAAGTCCAGGACCTTTGCTTGGGCCTCGCGCGGGGAGCACTCCTTCTTCTGGATAGCCTCCTCGACGTTGAGGCAGAAGGCCTTCCACTCCCGCTTTGTCAAGACTCCCTCGTGCACAAACTCCTCGATTTCGTCAAGCAGGTCTTCGACTTCCTTTGTCTGGTCCACCTCGCGCTTCTTCTGCCGGACCATTCTCGACAATTCCCATATTGCTCTGGTGGCAGTGACGAGTGAGGCGCACTGGGTGACGGTCTGTAGCGGCGGTAGTTTGAACGACATGGCGGCGGCTAGGGTAAGCAGGAGAGCAATCGCACTGTGGATTAGGAGGGTGTGCTGCTCATAACAAGAGGGCGGAGAAATAGAAAAGCAGAGGTGTTTGGAGGGGGTGCACGGGATTAGCGCGCGACGTTTGGGAAGCGGGCAGGAGATTGGAAATCACGACAGGCGGTCTCAGAGTATTTATCGGACGGCGCGCAGCCACTCCCGAGAGCGGAGAGCCACCGTTGTCTGCGCGGGAAGCGTGTTGTACGTCGCACATGGGGCGAAGCTCGCGTTGCTTTGGCCCGCCGTGGGGGATGCGCTCCGCGGCGCCTCACTGGCCGCCGACGTGGCCGCAGACTCGATGTGTTCGGGATACCTGGTCTTGGGGGCCGCTGCCCAACACGCCTGCCGGGATGATCTTCGCCGCGATAAGATGGGACGCTGGGAAACTGGCTGACGGGCGAGGACGAGCAACTCTGGCGCAGCATGAATCGCGGCGCGTGGCAGGACTGCAGGCGGGCGCCAAACAGCATCGAGGACGGCGGCCGGTCTGATCCGAGAGGGCCTTGGTGCGCAGTAGTCGCGCGGTGGTGCCGCGGGATGCGCGCAGCATCACAAATGACAGGGCCTCCAATCCGCATGTTCTGCGGGGGAATGCTCGGTGCTGCTCCCCCTCTCGTGACGGCGGAGGAGCGTTCTCTGGGATGTTGGGTTGGGCTGCCACGGCCACGGGCGCTTGGCGGGCTGCGAGCTTAAGGTTGGCTCGCTTGTGCCCGGCGAGGCCACGGCCACGGCCCTCAAGCCCCAAGCCGCAAGCCTCAAGCCTCAAGATCAGCCCGCTACCTACCACCCACCAACTGGCCTATCGTCATCTTACGCGAAGAGCGGTCAGATTGGGCGGCCGCCTGTTGACCGCAAGTCCAGACGTCACCAGCGCAGGCACCCGCCGCTCCTGGCGCACCTGTTTGCCCTGGTTGTCTGGATCCCGCAGCACGCGGCTCTGCCTGCCGCAGCATCCAGTCGGACATTTGTGCCTGCCGCATCGCTCGCGCTGCTTTCGACAAGTCGGCGGCCAGGCGCCCTCCCTGCCGGCCCTGCAACAGCCTGGCTTTGCTCACGGCATCTACTGCAGTGCTCTGAGCACGACCAATGCCGGACGCCTCGAGTCGCGCCATTGACCGGTATGCACCAGTGCTCGGAGACACCAATGTTTCCGTGCTGTTCAGCACCCCGGCCGGCCGCGCTCAGGCATTCCGTCATCGCGCAGGGCCCACCCCGCGCCGAGTCCCCCCCCTGCCGTGAGGCCTGAGCTGGCTGCTCGCGTCGCTGCTCGGCGCGCTTTGTCAGCTCGCTCGCGTCCCACAACTATTTTAACCCGCCCGCTCTCCTGCACCTCGCCTTTCCTCCGAAGCTCTCTTTGCCTTTTGGCTTAGATCAAGTGTAGTATCTGTTCTTTTCAGTTTAATCTCTGAAACGTGTCTACGGACACATTCGTGATTAATCTAGTTTTTGGACGGGGGGAGACGGCCGCTGAGCTTGCTCATGTCGCCACCCACAGTGTCGCCCGTATTGCACTGCCTCGGGCTGACGCGAACACCCTGTTTTCGTTGAGACACGTGCCATGCGCAGGTGCTTGAGGAAGACAGCGAGTGCGAGCGAGTGCTGGGAGGGGAATGGGCGATGGCTGGGGATGGGTGTACGAGGTCGGGTTGGAGAATAGGTACTGGCCGTTGAAGCTTTCATGCGGATGCGGATGGGTTTGGCATCTTTTGCACCGACTGCCCATGAAGGGGTGTGCGTGTTGCAATATCTTCCGAATCGGCCTCGTAGGCCTGGGGAAGAGGAATGCGTGGGAGGCTGGTGCATCGTACACGCGAGCAGAAATTTTCGCGGGTGCCTGCAGAACCCAGTGCACCGCGTGGGGAGCCCGTGACATAGCAACTGCAGGTGAAAGCAGTAGGATGAAATGCTTAAGATGCTTATCAACCGGCGTGGGATGAGCGATGTATAGGTCGAGAAGAGACCATGAGCAGCGGCTCTCTCACCTGCGTTTGAAGTTTCTCTGCGGCGTGGGGCCGTGCGGCGACTTCTCGACGACAACATCAGGCGTGTTGTCGATTGGATGAGAAAGCGCGTGTTGCGCTGTGATGTTCTGGTGCATGCAGGTGGGACGTGAGACGCCCAGTGGAAAAGTGCAGCCGACCAGCGCGGGTGATGCAATGGTGCTGCCGTGCGCCGTGTTTGCAAGCAAAGTCAACTTCACCCGGCGCAGGCAAACTCTGTCTGCAACACCAACCATCCACCAAGAATAGCACCCGTTTCCACAATGGCCCAAAGAAAGAGAATGGTCGATCCGGCCATCTTCGAGCAGCTCCAGCAGCGCGTCGACCAGGACACCGCTGTGCGGGAAGTGAGTCTTGCGTGACGCTGATCCCCCAACCGCCGTGGGGTTTCAACCTGTTAACGCCCACTAGGAGCTCCGCGATATCACCCAGACCCTTGAGAAACATGGTAAATCACTCATAGCCCTCTGATCCATCGTTCATGTGCTGATTGTTTGTAGGCCGCTTAGCCCAGTCGATCCTCGCTCGCGCTCACTCTACTCCCTCTGCTGATCGTACGGACAGCGCCTTCCATGGCATCTTGCTCGGGTTTCCTTGCTGACGTCTGTCAAGTGCCCAGCTCTGTCGAATATGCCGAGGCTGCTATTGGCTATGAGATAGAAGCCATCCAGAAGCTTGCCGAAGCTGCTTCCAAGCACCCGTACTACAAGTTCAATGGCATCTGGTCTCGTCAGGTCCAGGACACGGCAAGTTTATCTTCTGCCATCTTGATTCTCAAGATTCTTATGAAAAACAGGTTTTCACCGTCCTGTACTGTGGCTACCTTGGCGGCTGCACTCCCGGGGGCAGCGATGCAAAGGTCGGCCGTTTGTTGACGATTGAGGAGGTCGGAGACTTCTTGAAGGGTTTGCTCATACTTTGGACTGCTACGTGTACGCACAGCGAATCTGACCCGCATACAGTACCCGTCAACCTCAAGGAAAGGGACGCCTTCCATCTTACCATCGAGGAATACCTCCAGGCTCTCATCTCTCTGATCGAAGAGCTGGTCAGTAGCCATCGCAGACCTTTGATTACCGGGCCTCGGTACGCTGACTCAAGACAGGCTCGTCTTGCACGTAACTCTGTTACTCTCGGAGACTACTCGCGTCCGATGCAGATTGCGCAGTTCATCAAGGATGTTCACGCGGGCTTCCAGATCCTTAACCTGAAGAACGATGCCCTGAGGAGGCGCAGCGATGGCATCAAATATAGGGTAAGGATCCTCGTCTTTGAATCCAGTCGGGCCCGATTGCTAAGAAAGTGGTGAATAGGTCAAGGAGGTTGAGGATGTGGTGTATGATCTCTCTTTGCGCAACCTGGTCCCTTCGGAGAGCACCTAAGCGTTCCGCTGCTGGAAAGCTACAGAGGTTGCTGGATGGCTTCAAGGTAATGCATGGCGAATGCACAAGACATCATGAGCGTGCGCTTAATAATAGGATTGCGCTTACATGAGGCTACAAAAAATAATAAAAAATTTGCCAATCTAATCTGGCATTCCTTATGAAGCTGATTGAGCTGTGTTTACGTGTATGGACGGTGGGCTTTGCGGGGAGAGCAAACCGAGAAAGCTCCGGGCTAATTTCCAGCGAAAAGCCGACAGCAAGCGAACACCTCTTGCAACCCGGAGCTTCCCTCAACACCAGTGATGGTCCGTCGGTAAACCAGCATGTCGCAACAGCCACAGACAATCTTCACGCGCATCGAGGATCCAGCCGCCAAGGCCCCCTCGGTGCCTGTCCCAGCCGCCTCGTCTTCGCCTCCCTCGTCCTCCAAGCCCGTCGAGACCCTGAACACGGACATCGCGCGCATCTACACCCACATCCACCCGTTCCTTGTCGTCTCCATCTTTGCCTTGCAGTTCGATGGCGTCGTCGCCGATCCCGTCGCCTCGCTTTTCAATGCGCTCATTCCGTTGAGCGTCCTGCAGGTCGTCTACGCCATCCTTTGCCTGCCGGCAGCGGGGTCTTCGAGCTCAAAGTCTTCAGGTGCGCGGAGGAAGGGCCCTGGCGGCAAGACGGAAGCTGGCGTCAGCAGCAAGGTTTCGGTACGTTTGGAAGAACCATCAATTGCTCTCGAATAGGTTGTGGTAGCTCGGCTAACATTGGTGCAGACCGCCGTGCTCGCCCTCATCCTCTCCACCATCGCTGGTGTTCCGCTGGTATCCATCATTCTGATCCTTTTTGGCGCGCCGTTGACAACGCACCTCGGCCACACCGTCATCTGTGCTGCGCACATCGCATACCTCGCCGCTGTCCCTACAATTTACGCGTTTGGTGTTGATGGCGCCAAGTGGAGGGAGCTCGTGGCCCTGATGGTGCCCGTGGACGAAGTTTTTGGTGCTGCGATTGGAACGCTTGTTGGTGCTTGGGCTGGTGCTGTCCCAATTCCGCTGGATTGGTGAGTGAAAACAAAATTGCTACGTCATTCCACTATAAGCTAACTGGGTGCTTTTAGGGACCGCGAGTGGCAGAAGTGGCCCGTCACCATCGTCTGCGGTGCGTATGCTGGCTATGCTGCAGGAAAGCTTTTGGGAGGAGTTCTGCTCCGGGGAAGGACATTTGCGTTTGACTGAAGTCTGCAATGATATGAAGTACATGTGCAAATGAGAGCAAGACCGACCACATCAATGGATGTTGCAACTACACACGCACATGCACGATTCGTGTAACGGACAACCATTCCCGCCAACATAATCTTTAGTGACGGGTTTTAGTAGATATTTCCTCGGCGGCTCGGGGTGAGTTTATCCAGATATGGCGGTTGGATGCCTCGGTGTTTAGGACGCGCCTCCCGTATCGGCAGTGCATGGTGCATCCCTTTCCAGGCGCAGGTGGACAAGCTTTCACTCATGCTCAACACCATGCTTACCGGTCAGATGCGAAGACGGTCAATAGTCCGATATCGCAGTCGGAGATAACGCGTGCAGACGCCAGGCAATCAATCGAGCGGCTCGCGCAGCCTCAAACTTTCAGAGTTACCAATTTGCCGGGGCGACAAGCTTCTTCCTTACGCAAGTGATCCTCACAGCCGTGGTTGGTCGCCCACCAAACCGCGGTACATACCGAGGGACACCAAAAGAGTCAGAACCCCGGTCGGCGCGGAGCCCACCAGCTTTTGCCTGACTCAGTTGCATAAAAAGTTCCAACCACCGCTCGAGCTCGCTGACTTCGTCATCCACTTCTTGGTCGCGTCGACACCGATACCCAGCGCCAACATGCCACCCAAGGCCGAGGGATCCACCAGGGGACGAGGCGCCAGGCGCGCGCGGGGCACCAGCACACGCGGACGCGGCGGACGTGGCGGGGCGCAAGCCGCAGCAGCTCAGGAACAACCGCAAGACGTTGCGCCCGCAGCAAAGGCCTCGAATGCCGCCGATGAAGACTCGCTATTCCTCCCGAAAGATGATCCCGTTCCTGCAGATGTTTCGATGACCGACGCCGACGACACCTCCACCACCGAGCCAGCCAATACTGCAAGCGCAGCAGACGCCAGCGCTGGCGCATCGCGCCCCGAAGATGCGCGCATATCCTCAGTCCGCGGCTCGCAGACGCCGGCAGGCTCACCTGCGCCGGGCTCACCTGCTTCCACCGGCGCGGCCCGGGGTGGGAAGAAGGCAGTCAACCGCATGCCCACATTCAAGGGCCGCAGAAGCAAGGAGGAGCGTGAAGCTTTGGAGGCTGAAGCCGAGAGGAAGAGGAGAGAGAAGCTGCAGGAGCTCAACAATGAGATGAATGCTGGTCGTGGCAGGGGAGAACGTGGCAGGGGGCGCGGAAGAGGCGACCGTGGTGGGCGTGGTGGAAGGGGCGGGTACATGGGACAGAGAGGGTTCGATGGAGCTTTGAAGCAGGACCTGGGTGGTGTCTTTGCTTCTGGGACAGTCAATGGTAAGTCCTATCTGATCGATGTTCTATTTCTTTTCTAATAGGTTTGATGCAACAGAGAACCGCTCACGAATGATTCACCGCGGCAAGACTTTCGGGGCCTCCCACGCTGGCGGCGTCAAACGTGAACGTACAGTCTTCAAGTCAGAAGGCGACAATGATGGAGCCAAGGGTGAAGAGCACGATGACGACGGCTACATATCTTCCGACCCCGAGATTGAGATGTTGGGCCCTCGACAGGACGTCGACGACATCGAAACTATCAACCTGGTTAGCGACGATGAAAATGAGGATGTTGAGATGGCCGGCGGCCCTTCGTCTCAGTCGAGACGCAGCAGGATCAGGTTCAACACTCCCGGCCTTGCTCCCGTGCGAATCCGACGCCGAGAGCACGAGAACGCCCCGCGCAAGATCACCGCCGAAGCGCCTGGCGATCCTGAAATCAAGACTGAAGTCGACACATCTTCACCCCGCAAGGGCAAAGGGAAGGCAAAGGATGTGGAAGTCACCGGATCACAGGGTCGTTGGAAGGGCGCTTGGGGGTATACGGAGGACGACAAAGGAGTTGTCACAATCAAAGATGAACCCACGGACGAGCCTGGCCCAGTACCTTCCGACATTCCGGAAGAACCTGTTGAGGACGCGCCTTCCTCACCAGAACTGTCAAGAAAGACAAAACCCAAGATTAAGCAGAGGAGAAAGCCACGATTCCGCGACGTTCGCGCTGCTCTCGTCAGTGAAGAGGACAAGCAAGAACAAGAACGCCACGAAGAGAGCATGAGGGTTCTTGTGGACGAGCTTGGCGAGGTCGTACTACCTCCATCTACAGTAGCCGACGCGGATGGCGACACTGCCATGGGAGAAGGCGAGAAGCCAAAGGAAGACCAGCCCGTGGACAAGAAGGCCGATCGTGTCTACCTGTTCCAGCTACCACCTGTCTTACCAAGCCTTACGATCGACGAAACGGTCAAGAGAGAGCCCCAGTCACCAGAGGCAACATCTCATAACAACCCGATTGACCTTGGGACACCCGAAAACAACTCCAATACTCCGATCAAGATCGAGGATGATGGCGGCGCCCTTGACACGGTGAGCCCGGATCTACCCACCCAGCTTGCGTCCGGCGCAGTTGGCAAGCTGCGCGTCCACAAAAGCGGCCGCACGACACTGGATTGGGGTGGCACCAGCCTGGAGCTTTCCATGGGTATGGACGCCTCGTTCCTTCAGGACATCATCGTCACGAAGATTACGCCGGAGGAGCAGAGGGTCGGCAGAGATGGTGGCGAGGCGATGAGCTTTGGCCAGGTCTGCGGCAAGTTCGTCGTTACGCCAGACTGGGACGAGATTGTCGGATGAGCGAACGACTTGGAATGTGCTGGAAAGGTGGAAGTTGATCAGGCTGGTAAAAAGACAGAAGCAAGGGAAGCTCTCATTGCTAGGACAGGCATGACGGCATTGCGTGGTGTTTGAGGGTTTTTGGGTGTCAAGGATGGCATTTGACTGGCGCTTTGATATGAGGAAAGCGGAAAGGCCGGAGGTGGAACGTGGATGGCCATATTGCCTCCTTGTGGCATTGACTGAGATCATCGAGCACTTTAAAAGTTTTGTAGTTATACCCAATATCAACTGAACTGATTTTCTTATGCAGCTGTCGAGGTATGCAGCTGCCATTTGTGTGCCTCTGCTGACGTTCGTGAGCGATAGTGAGCTCTCCAAAGGTGATGAAGGTCTTCATGCAGCTGAAGGTGGCGGGTACATGCTGGTGTGGTATACGGAGGTTGAAGTATTCGTCCGCATAGAATTTGGGACTTTTCAATTCCACGTTCATATCCAGAAGAATGCTTCAGCTGCCTCCGAGGTATCTGCCCAATGCCGTACTTTCCCAACAGACAGGGGATGATCGGTGGCGGTCCCCGGGCAGCTGTCCATGTCACGTGCAGGCTGTGGTGGACCCTGTCCATATTGCGGCGCCCTTGACGCGTCCCTCTCCTCTTCCTTTCCTTCAGTCTGCCAACGACTCGACCCTCGAACCGCTCCGACTGCATCGCGGCAACTGGCAAGCAGTGACCTGCTGTTTCGAAGTACACCCACTTCCTGCTGCCCGCAGCCTTCGGAAGCACTTCAAACACATTGTCGTCCGCTGCATCAGCTCCTACCACGGTCGCAAGCCGCGAACGCGTCTCGTCGACAAACTCTTCTACGCGACGCGCATGATCTACCGGCCTCAAGTGCCACTCTTACGTTCCCACGTCCTTCCTGCAAGTCCACCCAAAATGTCCGGAAAGAGAGATGCTATTTACTTGTGCCATAGACCTGCGAGTCTGTGGGCGTGCCCATAAGTCCGTCATGAAGGATTCAAGGGAGTTCTACGACAATGTCTCCACACGCGAAGCCGTCATCGACTTCGAGGAGGAGCTCACGGACGACCTGACGATCAAGGAGGCCCAGGCTCTTGCCACAACTCACTCAAATACAATTTTCGACGTTCGGTTGCTCCTCAAGATGATCCTCGACCACCACGAAGACTTGATACGCAAGAGATGGGCCAAGAAGGCCGCCAGGAAGCGCAGGGAGGTCCTGAAGGCCGTCTGTGACGATCTTCCAGCAGACCACTGCTGGGATATCTACGCCGCCACAATGCTTCTTGGTCTTCCCGTGGCAGAGAAGGAGTACCTCTACGGATACCTCTGGCCGCACCTCAACGTAGAAGACCTCATCAAGGGCGATAACCTTCCACTCCTCCTCAACACCCGCGGTCGAACTCCTGTCTCCGCATTTGTCTACGAGGACATGGACAGCTGGTACGCGGCATTCGAGAAACCACTCGTCAAGATTCCGAATCACTTGGACGGCTACATGATCCTGCACGATCAGCTGTCATTGGAATTTTACGGAAAGATCGTCCCCATAGATCGCGAGAAAGACGGCCCTGAGACACCTCAATTTGTCTTAGGGGAGATCTTGCGCAAGACAGGAAAATACGTCCGTATCGGCTTTGGATTGGCTGTTCTTCATATCCAGGAGTTTACATACCGCATGCTCCTCGCTTGCTGCTACCAGATCCTGCCGGAAATGGACGAAAATACTCTGATTAAAGGATCCCCAGAGCGTTATATTATCAATCCCGAACCTCCTCAAATCAAGCCAAAGATTCTCTCTGGCGAGTGGCCAAGCCTTAGCGCTAAGCTGGCACTCGTGCCTTATACTAGGCATGAGGATGCGGACTTTGACTTCACAGAAAGCCTTATTCAAGCCGAATGTAGCAAATGCGAGGACTACATCTGGCTTCTCCGCGAGGATCCAGGATTCTTTGACGCGGTCATCCGTCACCGCCACAGCACACAGCAACAAACGAGCCACAGCAATGTCACTGAAATACGCCAGAGCTGGGCATCTGCTCTCTGGTCGGTTATCCACGACGCATACTTCATCATCGTCTGGTGGGATTGCGCTTTGAAACAGTTCCGCAAGGTGCGCGCAATGCACCAGGAGCTTGGGGGCGATATCGCAAGGAGCCCCAATTCTCTTCCTCCCGAGTACGAGACCGAACTCAGAGTCTTCCTCATGGGCATGGACAACATCCAGATCTTCCACCTGGCAGGTCTATCCGAGCTTTGCAAGACTGATTCATCCCTTCGTAAAGTCTTCAACTACCACGACATGTCGAAGAACCCTTTCATGGTCAGGCGCGACTATCTGCACAACAAGTTCGCAAATGTGCTCGAGGCGCTCATAAGCCCGTCAACATGCAAGATGTTTGGGATCGAGGCCACCGTCCACGAGCTCGACCGTCTGTTCCTCAAGGATCCAGGCAAGAACTGCATGACCCCGGACCTTCAGGAGCATCTCGGCCAGCTCGCCCTTTCCTCAGAAGTGACCCGCCAGGTGTATCTCCACCAACCGCGCCTGCACCGCAACAACATGCCGAAGGCCTGCCGTTCCATCAGCAAGATGGACGCCATCCGCCGTGTGAGCGAAATGTGCAGCCAGACCCCTCTCCTCACCAGCACGCCCCCCACCACCGAGCTCGTCATCCTCTGCTCGACCGGCATGCCGGACAAGGACAGGTTCCTCTACCCCGCCGACAAGCCTCACACCCCGGACACCATCAAGGCCATGATCGACGCCGAGCGCAACCTCGACGCCTTCTGGCAGACGGCAGACAAGCTATTCTGGGCCCTGTCCAGGAAGCTCGACGCGGCCGAGGAGGGCGAGCAGCCGGCCGACGGCGTCGGCAAGCCGTACAGGTGCGCGGCGGCCGGCGGCCTGCACACGCTCCTCAAGGAGCACCTCCGGAAGCCGCGCGAGATCAGGCGCACGACCGAGGACGGCACGGTCGCGGTGTCGGCGTTCGCGGCGCTGACGCTGGACGGCCGGCGGCGCCGCCGCCGCAAGCGCTTCCCGCCGGTGGCTGCGGGCGTGGACGCGGCGGAGGCGTGCTGGCGCGTGCCGGTGCGCGCGCTGCGCGTCGTGCGCGCGCTCTGGTACGAGCCGCACCCGCACGAGGCGGCGCCGGACGTCGTGTGGAAGGACTTTGTCTTCCTGATGGCGTCGATGGGCTTCGATGTGCTGCGGCTGGGAGGCGGCGCGTGGCTGTTCTCGGCCAGGAGGGAGAGGGTGGCGAGGGAGATGGTGTTCCAGGAGCCGTGGGAGGCGGAGAGGGAGAAGATGTCGCCGCTGGCGTTGAGGGAGATCGTAAGGAGGCTGGAGCACCATCTCGGGTGGAGGAAGGAGTACTTCGCGGCGGCGAAGAAGTAAGGGAGCGAGGGCTTGGGGAAAGGGCACTCCTTCCTCCGTCTGGGATGGTGCCCTGGGAATGGGGTGGTTCTCGTGATAGCTTTGTTCTCTGCGTGGATTAATGGGGAACTTCTTATGACCGGTGCTTGAATTCTCATGACTGTGATTGGATCAATGGGGAGTTGGAGCATTCATCCGGACGGGGCGTGCCGTATCTCAAATGCACACCTGCATCCACACGAATGCTCCAACTGCCTGAGGACGCATAGAATATCCCCGATGCCACTACCGCATATCACAACCATCCAGCCCACCCGTCGTATCTCTTGGCAGCAACCCACCGAAACGCCCGACTCCCGTGTGCCATCGGTTCCTGCCGCACATCGGTCCGTGCCTCATCTCGTCCTCTCTGTTATGGGTTGTACCCATGTGGTGGTGTCTCGGATGGATCCTGAGACGATCACGTGTAGCGCTAGTATTCGCTTATATAGAGTCGCTGGGGACGCGTGTTCTTTCCTCCCCAGCTTGACCCTCGTGTAGACGGAATCCAACACTTCAGCGCTTACTCTGGGGTTGAACCATCACACTCTCTCTTCAACTCCCCGTGTCCACCGGCACCATCTCACCGATAATGCACTGCCCCAAGCTGCAACGGCGGAGGAGGACATGACGCAGGGCCACAGCAGAGATACGAGCTCCCTTCGCGCCACGCCGCCGAGCAATGCCGTCATCGTCAAACGCGCCAAACTCTATACTCGCGCGGGCGGCAGTGCATTCAAGTGCCGGGACAAGCTAGCCTGATGGCAGTTGTTTTAGGTTGATTGCAGGGTCCAATCCTCACATTTATTAGCGCGAGGCCCAAGCAACAGGCATCACTGAGTCGAGTCACGATGATACGAGGACCTTCTGTGCGGTGGAAAAGGATAGTTTGTGTAGTGATATGGACTATCAAACATCCTAAAACCGGCGGCGTCCGCTAGCCTTCTCCCACAACACCACATCCCACGTGGCGTTCCTTGGCGGACTAGAGGATCCCGGGAATTAACTCGCCGCTGGACAGAAACACAAAGCCCTTAGGTCGAGGAAATGGCCTTCCCCTGCATCGTCTGCTTGAACACCTGCAGCGCGAGTTCGGGCTCTGCAAAAGGTTAGCGTGTGGCTCGTCACTTGGGCTTTGTGGACACCACTTACGGTAGTACGGGACCTCGTGGCCGGCCTCGAAGGCACGCAGGAACGAGAAGTTGTCGACGGTCTTGAAGGTGCCGGACGCATTACCATTTACCGTGTACGACTCGAGAGAGGCGGCGCGGAACGACGCCTGGCCGTCGAACTCGACCAGCTGGGCGACGTCGTAGTTGCCCATCCAGTTGCAGATCCAGTCGGCGTCACCGGCCCAGATGAGGGTCGTGAGACCGGACTGGACGACCGAGTTGAGCTCGGGCAGGAAGGAGCGGGGGTCTGCGAGCGGTTAGTTTCACACTCGGGAAGCTAAGAAAATTGACTTACTGTCACCAGTGGCCGAGAACTTCAGGTAGGGGCCGGTGGGGCATTCCGAATAGGTTGACTGCGCACCAATGGCCTTGACAACGTCGTCGCGAGCCAGGTAGTCGGCGTAGGTCTCTGGCGGGTCGGTGACGCTGGACGAGATGCGGACATCGTAAACGTTGAAGTCAGCCTCCTCGCTGAGGGGACCCTCGATGTTGTTGTAGCACTTGTTGTCCGCATTGATACATGCCCTGTTGGTTCCGGAGCTTTCGCAGGACTGCACGGCGGGCAGGCAGGTGTTCTCGTAGGCGGTGTAGTACGAGGTGGCCTCGCTGGCGGTGATGATCTGCTTGTAGGTGTTGTTGACGCTGAAGTCAATGTAGGCCTTCTCCTGGACCTCGGCATCGATCCAGCCGTTGTTCACACCGAGGGCAACCAGGTTAATCTTCTGGCCGTCAACGGAGCCGTCGTCAATGGCCGTGTTCTGGCTCTGGATGTACGAGGCGAATTCAGGACCATAGTGACCACCGTACTGGACAAACGTAAGCGTCCCCTCAAGCAAGCTCCGAGACAACAAATGGACTAACAGATTCAGTGAAAATACCAAAGTCCCTGCTCTCGTACTGCGGGAACTGATCGTAGAAGGCCTGGATCAACTTCCAGACGTACGGAGCAGCCGTCTCGGTAGAAGTCACGTCGTTCGTTCCGTAGGAGAAGCCAACACCGATCGGTTGGTCGACGTAGAGCACTAGACGGCATTAGCGGAAGGCGTTGGAGATCACGTGAGTGGCACTTGCTGTTGGCATAGGAGTTCCAGCTGTACTCGTTTAATGAGGGCTCCGTGGCGCCGTCAACGAAGTGGCACGGGCCGTTTTCCTGGAAGAGACCAATCATGCTCGAGCAGCCGGGACCGCCGTTGAACCTGATCGACTTTGATTAGCGTGTTTGCGGTTTCAAAACAGAAACGTCTTGGCGCATTACCAAGCGGCGAGGGGAGCGGTCGTGGGGTTGCTGCGGGCCTCGAAGAACCAGAACCTGCGTTCCATTAGCGTTTCGAAATGATTTGCAGGGGAAGGCTCGTACGCACCACATGTTCATGTTGGTGCCGACGGACAGGTAGCCGGAGTACTGGTTGACGCCGGGCGTGGTCTCGCAGATGCCGCTGTTGTTGACAAACTCCATCCGCGCGCCGGTGGCAGCGTGCTCGAAGACGTTGTACGTGACGCCATTCTTCTCGACGGTGGAGCGCTTGTCGACGTTGCCGGCGAAGGGAGCAGCCAGGACCAGGTTGGCGGCCGCGAGGGCCGAGGCCAGGAAAGCGAAGGTAGACCGCATGGCGCACTTCGGAGTAGTGGCGATGAGCAGGTGCGCTGGCTCAGACAGTGAGGGCGGGCATGGTGGTATTTATGGCGCGGCTTTGTCTTCTGCCCACCAGAGGACGGATGCGGCAGGATCGACTGTCCTGCGTCCTAGGCCTGACCAAGCAGGTGTTCGGATTCCGACAGGGACGCGGCTTCTGGAAGACGTTTAAGCCACGGTGAAAGGCGCACCGCGCAAATTGTACAGCGCGCGTACATTAAGCCGGCGGCCAAGGAGCGAATGGGAGGCTTCGCTGTGTCAAGCAATGCCAGGCACCTGAGCGCCGAGACGGCGCGCCAGCCGGGCGAGCCAATGGGTGCAGCCAGCAGCCAGCAGGCTGGGCGCGCGCAGGCGGCGCGTTCGCCGAGCTGGACCTGGCACAGCTGTTTCACTGCTCGTGGAGAAGGGAGATAAGCAATGCCACCAGCCCGCGACCTTCCCGTTGCGGCCTAGCCGCGCCCCGGCCGGCCCTGCACGTGATCCGCGCTCTTCTGATTCTCGCTCACGGGCCCTCTCCTCCACTCCACCACCAACCTTCTTCTCTCGAGACCTGCCTTTGCGGGGTACGCGCCTTTGCCGTCGCTGCAGCTGCACGCCCTGCTTGCCGCCGAGCTCCGTCTGCCTTGTGCCACGAAGGTGCGCCTGCGGCCCTGCCCTGCGGCCCTGCGCTTTCTCGAGGAATCTTGCTGTGGCCTTCGTCGTCTTCGCGCTGCTCTTGTGTGTTTCTCTCTTCTGGAGCGGTTCCTGGGCTTGACCACCGGCGTTGCTCGGTGGCTTGCGTGGCTGGATTATACGAGCGGAAGGCGCCGCCATCTCGACCTGCCAGAGACAGTCAGCTGCTCGTATAAGAACGTTATCCCATCAACATCCCGTCCTCGGCCCAACAAGCAGCAGTCAAGGCTGAGTCGAAAGGGAAGGTTGCCCGCACGGCCTTTGCGGTACAATCCTTTCTCTCAGGCGGGGTTCACATGAACCGTGCAAAGCCGCGCTCACGATTTCTTCTGTCCCAGTCCTGACACTGCGCCCTTTTCCTTGACCGTTTCGGAAGTTCCGGACCGCTTCTCAACGGCACAAGCAGATGCGGCATTCCTGTTCGTCGACGCACTCAAGTACTGCTCAACAGTTTTGATGGTAAGCAGGTCTGGACACATGTCCGTCGTCCGGTGGACTTGAAGACGTCAGCGTCGCATTGCCAGAAGACCTCGCGCTCTTGCTCTCCTTTTCACATTTGTCTGCTGTCTGACCGGCTGCATGAGCCACATTCTCACTTTCGATAGAAGCCAAGGCCGGCACAGCATTGGTCCGGGCGAGATGACCGTGGGAAGGCTGCCGGGACCAGAATCATTCGACCAACTCGTCGAACACGCGTCATTTCATGTCTGTCGTTCCGGATGAGGGTTTCAGCTCTCGGTCGAAAATCGCTGTAGCAAGCGTGTAGGCCGACTTTCATCGGGCGTCAGTCGCCTTTGGGACTCTTCGGCATGCCGACTCCCGGCACGACGGCTGCGGGTACGCGTGGCAGGTTGCACATGTTGCACCTCGAAATTAAACTTCTCTCCAGATGTGCCACGCGCTGCAATCCGATGACGCGGGCCCTTCCCGAGCGTGCGACCTGAGCTACACGGAACTCTAACCTGTGCTTCAGGACCTGCAGTTCTCGCTGCTCTTGGACGGCAGGCGGTACAGGGGAGAATCATATTCTGCTGTCTGTACGTGCTCCCGTCGTCGAACCTGGTATTCGGTGTGACCGGAATCCGTGGTGTCGGTATCGCGCTCGCCCAAAGAAGACGGCAGAGAGCATCGGAGCAGGGATGGCTTAAATAGAACTGACATCCAAGTAGGGAACATGGTCCGAACAGCCAGCTTCTTCACAAGAGCCCTGCTGGGCTGCAGAAGGAATCACGTTCCGCTGACATCTTGAAGGTGGAGTGATCATGGTTTCTGCAGAGTCAGCTTTGAAGTGGAGGGATCGCCTGCGCCTAAATCCTTTGAGGCAATGCTTCTCACCGGGAATCCCAGGGACGCCAGACCCCGGCCGCGTCGGGAATCCATCCCATCGGCTCCTCGATTCCCGAACAACGTCAAGAGATCTCGGTCGCTACTCGCCGTCTCAGCTCGGCCGAGGTTGCACATCTACACAGTAGCAGGCTGGCCTGCAGCCGTGGACGCATAGCCGAATCTGGCCATGGCTCGGGACGCGGACGGTGGATGGTGTGCGCGCTGGCCGAGCGCGCATCACCACCCTTCCCTGTCTCCAGCCCAGCGATGGCGCGCTCACCCAGCTCCTCCCGCGCCCGCCGCCGCAACTCGCCGTTTCGCTTCCACAACGCGCCGCGCTCGCTGGCAGGATCGCCGCCGCAACTGCCGGTAGTTTAGGTCTCTGCGTCGGACGTCGACGGGATCGCCACGCCGCGTGACGAATGCGGATGGCGGCTGCTTACCCCAGAGCTCCTCCGGAGAATTCGAGAGGGGCCGCATCGCGACTTTTTGCCCAAGCCTCTCTCGCTTCTTCCTCCACACGCTCACTCCATGCATCCAATGTCGACTGACGCGGTGGGTCTGCCGTGTAATCATGACCGCCCTCGACGGTAACGCGGTGCGCCTCGATCATCACTGGCGCCTCGCACGTTGCCGTTCTTGGCAGTCACACGCCGTCTGGCAGCGCAGATCTGGGCTGCCCTGTGCATCCCATGCAGCCAAGGCAGCCACACCTGCGTTGGCATGGGTACCGCCACCGCCCATGATAGCGCCGCCAGTCTACCTCAAGCTGCTTGGCCACTCGTATCCCTCCGCCAGCTTAGCAAGTAGACATGTATCATCCATATTGCATGAGGCTTTGAGCCTGACCAGAGATGCCTCCACTGTCGCACTGTGCGGAGCCGAATGCTGTGTCCCCGACTCGCCGACTGCCGGCCAAGGCGAGGCTCCAAGCTCACCACGATGTTGGATATATATGAGATGGCGGATATCTTGTCAACAGCGTGACTCCTCGCCTGCATTAGCATCTCATTGCATTCACTTTATTTTCCCTCGGTTCTCGTGGGGCGTGTGTTTACCCGATTTACTCGGTGTTCATTTATCTTGTCGATCCCAAACAGCCCCCTTGAACGTCTGCGGACCCAATCTTCAAAAGAGCTCTTCTATGCTCTTTCCGCTTGTACAATCTCCTACGTTTAACCCCGAGCTCAGTCTCGATCCTCGACCTTCAGCACACCATGCGTCTGTCTCAGTTGTTCCCGACTGCCGGGCTGTTGGCTGCCACTGCTAGCGCTGCCCCCACTGCGCCGGACGGACCTTTAAGCTTACCCGGCAACTTTAATGCGGCTACCGCGTCGCTCGGGGACTTTGCAAAGCACGCTTTTGACACAGCCAAGTCGAACATTCCGTTCAGCGGAAGTTGCACGCCAGATAAGCTTGTTGTTCGGAAAGAATGGTAAGTTCTTGTTATTTTCAAGCATATTCACTCGTGTTAAATGCCAATCGTCTACTTCCATGCATCGTCATCTCTGTTCTTCATGTCAACTCACACTATCTCGATCAACTACATGAATCAATCATATGGTCGGAACCGTGACACACCTGACCTCCTTTCTTTCTCACATTCCCACGGCTTCTTCCATTTCCAACGAAATCCATGAAACATGCCACCTCCAAACAACAGCTGAAAGAACCTCCCAGGGGTGACATGAGTGCTGAAGACCGCATCTCCTACACCGACGCGGTCCAATGTCTGCAAAGCAAGCCCGCTCGCACGCCCTCCGAGCTGGCCCCCGGAGCAAAAAGCCACTTCGATGACTGGATCGTAGCGCACATTAACCAAACCTTCTTCGTGCACTACACAGTAAGTCTCGTCCCCATCCCTCATGTCCCACCAACGCCCCCCAACTGACGCCTCCATCCCAGGCCACCTTCCTCAGCTGGCACCGCTGGTACATCTGGGAGTACGAACAAGCCCTCCGCAACGAATGCGGCTATACCGGCTACCAACCCTACTGGGACTGGACCAAAACCGCCGAGACGGGCCTAGAAAGCTCGCCCATCTTCGACGGCTCGGCCACCTCGCTCGGCGGCAACGGCGAGCACGAGCCCGAAACGGGCGACGTCGTCATCTCGGTCGGCGACAACCCGGTGTACCTCGCGCCGGGCACGGGCGGCGGGTGCGTCAAGACCGGGCCCTTCTCCAACTACACGGTCAACCTGGGCCCGCTGTCGCTGTCGCTGCTGAACGGGTCGAGCGTCGGCAGCTCGCTGACGCCGACCAAGGGCGACGACTACCTGTGGAACCCGCGCTGCCTGAAGCGTGACCTGAGCGACAGCGTCAACAAGCGCCACGCCAACCGCACCGGCGTGCTGGACGTGCTGCGCAGGCCGCAGGACGTCTACGACTTCCAGATGACGCTGCAGGCGTACCCCGGCAGCGGCGAGATCGGCGTGCACGGCGGCGGCCACTACAGCATCGGTGGCGACCCTGGCAGGGACTTCTACGTGTCGCCGGGCGACCCGGTAAGCTTTGATGCCCCCATACACCTCGGTTCAGAGATCGATCGAGCTCGTTCCTTGCTGACGCTTGTTTTGCGGCCAGGCATTCTACCTCCACCACGGCATGGTGGACCGCACGTGGTGGATGTGGCAGATGCAGAACCCGGCGGAGCGGACGGAGGGCCCCAAGGCGTTGAGCGGGACGGGGACGTTGCTGAACGACCCGCCCAGCGCGAACGTGACGTACGAGGACGAGATGAACTTGGGGTTCGTGACCGACAAGACGGTGAAGGTGAAGGATGTGATGAGCACGACGGGCGGGCCGTTCTGTTATGTGTACGCGTAGGGGCCCGGTTTCTGTTCACGTTTGGTTGGTTGTTGCTTTTCTTCTTCGGCTTCCATCTTCCGAACGACCCTTCACTGAAGCATAAGCGTAAAAATCGATCGAGATGGGGGATGTACTGCAAAATTGCATGTCGGGATACCACGGGGCTGGGATGTAAGAGGTGTTCAGCTGTAGAAAGGGTCAAGAGGAGCACATTCGCTCAGTCTGCTACCAGCTTAATGTTAATGACTCCAATAAATCAGACACGCCGAGCCCAAAAGGATCACGCGTACTATGACTGTTCATATGCATCGTTAGTATTTTGGCCGTCCTTGCGTGATTGGGAAAAGGAGGCTGCGTCGGGCACTTGATCAAGACATTCCATGATCTGCTTCCACACCAAACGCAACACCCGGAAATGCCTATCAGCACCTGAAAACGCCAACTGCCCTTGTAAAATAATCCTGGAAGCTGCTCTAAACTTTTCCGGCGCAGCGGCCACCCCATCACAGCACCTTCTCCTTCTTCAAATCGTTCACCACCATATACCTCCCGATCCCGATCCAGCCCCACCGAAACCACACCATCTGGCTCTTGTGCGCCTTGACCATGGCACCCTGGGCGGTCCGCACCTGGGCCGGCCCGCTCACGAACAGCAGCGGCGTGGGGAAGCCGCCGAGCTCCTTCTTGCGCAGCAGCACGCTCAGCACGGTCAGCGGGCCGTCCAGCACGCTGGCGTACTTGCGCGCGATGCCGACCGTCGTCAGAGTGTACAGCTTCACGGGGCAGTCCCAGCCGGCGTGGCGGTGCATCAGGGCCTTGAGGAAGGCGTGCGCGCCGGCGTGCAGCGAGCGGTGGTTGGGGTGGCCCGACACGCCGCCCGCGTCGAAGGTTATGATGGCGTCGATGGTGGCGTCGGGGGCGCGCGTCGACGGCGTGGCCGACATGTTGGGCGCGAAGGCTTTGGTGAGGAGGTTGGAGAGGAGGCGCGGGTTCCAGGTCACGCTCATCGAGTCGGGGAAGTTGCTGGCGTGGGGTTAGCATTCTGGGAGTGGGTGGTGGTGGGCGGTAGGTACCTGTCTTCGATGACGAGCATGTCGTCTTCGCTTCGGAGGCCGAGGAGCATGCCGCTCTTCAGCAGCTCCTGCTTGCGAGTCTCGCCTAGGCCGTCCGCATCGCCTGCGCGTAGTCCGGCCAGAGTCAGCGGCGTGCTGTTGCGGTCGGGCGTGTGGCTCTTAGCACGTACCGCTGGACAGACAGAGGATCTTCAGGTGGTTCCCCAGCTCCGGCCGCGTCAGGGCCTGGATGGCAGGCGCAAAGAACATGGCTTCGTCATCCGGGTGGGCGATCAGCAGGGCGATGCGCTTGCCCTGCAGGGTGGGCAGCGAGGCGCTCATCTGCATCGTGTACAGCCATGTGGCGGCGATGAGGACGGGCACGGCGACCCAGGTGACCCACGACATCTTGGACCGGGGGAGCTGTATGCGCGGTGGGGATGAGCTCAGGGCCCAATGGTGGGGGAGAGGGCGGAGGTGGTGAGGACCTTCATGGCCGGGCTGGCGACGCGTGGAGAAATGGCTTGTAGCTAGCCAGCTGGAGCTCCGGCTGAAGGGGAACGAAGCTGTCTGGACCCTGACGCAGCACGATCGTCGGGCGCCTTGCCGGCGGACGGCCTGCACTTCCGGCCCGCGTCCGCAGAGCCGCGGAGCTGTACGAGCTCTCCAGCACCACCTGAAAGCTCACCACCGTCGCGCCACACTCCAGCCCCTCTCGAACCCCCTCCCCCGATCAGCGATCGCATCCATCCCCCATGGACGACTCGCAACCCCAACCCCGAAACCGCAAAGAGCGCCGCGCCGCCGCCAAGGCAGCCGGCACGCCTCTCTCCTCCGCCAAAGCTCCCAAGAACCCAACCGCAACCAAGCTCGACTTCTCGCAGCAGCAGCAGTCCTCCTCCACCACCGCCACCGAAAGCGACCTCGGCATCCCCATGGCGATCCCCGACTTCTCGGGCCCCAAAGGCCCCACCCTCTACGAGATCGCCGAGCAGCGGATGCGCGCATTGCACGCGACCGGGGCGCCGGTGTCCAGCCTGGAGGGCGAGGAAGTCGAGTTCCCCGGCGGCGGCAGCACCTTCGTCGACGACGGCGAGGAATTCGGCCCCGGCGCCGAGGCGCTGCTGTACGCCTTCACGCTGACGACGCTGCACTTCACGCTCGACGTCCTCGTGCACAACCAGTACCGCGAGGAGATCACCTGGAGCGAGATCCGCTGGCGCACCGCCCAGGTCTTCCCGCTCCTGTGGCTGACCATCTACATGTTCAAGACGCCTACCGCGATGCGCTTCCCGACGGCGAGGCAGGCTGTTTTTCTGGTGACGGCCGTCGTTGCCGGGTGCTACTGCGTGCATATAGGGAATATGTACGGATATTACGCCGTTATGAAGAGGTCGCCGCCGTTGGGTACGCTGTGGATTTGGACCGTCGTAGAGATGCGATTGGCGTATGCAGTGGCGAGCGTAGTGGCGGTGCTGGGATACACGTGGTGGAATAAATATGGGCTGTTTTGAGGAGGGTTGTAGTGTTTTGAGCTTAGCATTGCGTCGGCGTACTGAGGTCTGGGAAAAGATGGCTTTGTAGGCGGGTGTTGAAATCGACCGCCTTGCTCATGCGGTGATCAATCAATTGGAGTTGTCATGCTAGTACCGACTCTGCGAGATTACATAAATGAAGCCAGCATCTGTAACAGTACAAATTCGAGCCTAGGCAACGCGCATATAGAAGAACGAGGGCTTCAATTGGCTTTCATTGTCAACTACCTGACCTAAGACTTGTTCTTCATCTCACGAAGGGCAGCCATGACCTCGACCGGATCCGTCTTACCAACAACCTTGTGGATCTCCGGGTCCTGGAAATTATTACCCAACTGCATGTGACTAGAAGGTAGACAACAACCTACCGTAACTCTCATGAAGACATTGTGCGCCTTCTCATCTCCAATGGTGAACTTGCCCTGAGTTTGCTTGTTCTGCTGCGAGAAAGTATCCAGCTTCTGGACAGCTTCGCTCTGGAGCACCTTCTTCCCAAAAGCGACATTGCCCTTGGTGTACTCGTGGCCAGGGAAGACCTTCGTCTCGTCGGGCAATGCAGAAAGCGTCTCGTTCAAGGCCTTGTGCATCTCCGCAGCGGTTCCTTCGAAAAAGCGTCCACAGCCGCCAATGAACAGCGTATCGCCCGTGAAGACGGCTTTGTCGCTGCCATCCTCAAAGAGGTAGCAGATGCTGTCTTGGGTGTGGCAGGGCGTGTGCAGAGCAGTGACCTTGATGCCATCGCCAACAGTGAACGTCTCCTTGTGCCCGGGCGTCGTCGTCTTGTGCGCACAGTCCTTGCCGCCGACGACGGGAAGCTTGTAGTGCTTCAGGATCTCGCCGTTTCCGCCGGCATGGTCGTGGTGGTGGTGCGTATTGATGATCTTCGAGAGCTTGATGGCTCCGCTGTCGGTCTTCTCCTTCAGAACCGGGAGCACCCTGGGGGAGCCCAATCAGCGACTGCTTATTCCGGACCCGCGTGGAGACCTACTCCGGAGGGTTCGCCGGGTCAATGATCACGGCGTCCTTGGTCTTGTCGTCGGAGACGAGGTAGGCATAGTTATTGCCGCTCCCCTCCCCTGGTGCGCGAGCGTTAGAGTCCGAGCACCTTGGTGGTAGTGGCCGGCGTAACCTACACATCGGAATCGATTGGATATGCATGGCGCGTGCAGTCGACAGCTATGTCCGAGTCAATCCAAGCTCAAACAGTTGATCTCTCAGCGGACCTACTCTCGAAGTCAATCGAACAGAAGGTTGGTACGGCGCTCTCTTCAGCACAGTCGCGAGAAAACTCATGAGGATGACCGCGGCAGCAATTGAGTAAGTCCGGGCGGAGAGCATCGTGGCCGAGCGGGGCGGAAGCTTCGCGCCCCCCAGACGTCATCCGGCCTTTAGCCTTAACCCCGCCCCACGTGACCGGAAATTTCGACCGTCCAACTGGCTCACCACGACAACACCAACACCTCCACAGGCCATCCAACCGACCCACGCCTCCGGCCCAGCACCCTCACCCCGACCGCGACGCCCGCAATGCCGTCTCTCCCCGCCCTCGCCCTCCCCGGCCAGCCCCTCGGCGCCGCCGCCAGCTACGCGCCCGGCCCCGGCATCCACATCCAGGACCAGCAGCTCTGCGCCTCGCTGCTCGGCCCGGTCAGCGCGACGAAGGCCCCCTCGCGGCCGTCCGCGGGCGCCGGTGGACCGCCCGGCATGCCCGCGCTGTCGATCGCGCGGCCCGACGCGCACGCGGCGGTGGGCGCGTCGGCGGCGACGAACACGCTGCCCGAGGTCGACGCGGTCGTGCTGGCGCGGGTGACGCGGCTGACGCCGCGGCAGGCGACGGTCGCGATACTGGTGGTGGGCGAGGCGGTGTGCCGCGAGGGGTTCCAGGGCATCATCCGCCGCGAGGACGTGCGGGCGACGGAGAAGGATCGCGTGAAGATCGGGGAGATGTTCAGGGTGGGGGATATCGTGCGGGGCGTTGTGGTGAGTTTTTTTTTCTCTTGCGGTGGTGCTACGGGGAGCGGGGTTGAGGCTGTGGTGCTGATGTGCGGTGGTGCAGATCTCGCTGGGCGACCAGTCGAACTACTACCTCTCGACTGCGACGAACGAGCTGGGCGTCGTGATGGCGAAGAGCGAGGCGGAGAACCAGATGTATCCGATCAGCTGGAAGGAGTTTAGGGATCCGAAGACGGGTCTGACGGAGAGCAGGAAGGTCGCGAAGCCTTTCTGAGTTTGCGGCGCGAGGCGAGCTGGCCACCCGTTGGAGCTTGCTTGCGTACCATTAGAGTCCGTAACTGCGCAATGCCGGTTGAGCGGAAGACTCGAGCCACCATGATAGCCGTATGGATGGGAGATCTACGATCAGGCCTGGAGGCTCGATAGCCGAGGCTCACACGCTCCAATCCCCGCAGCCAGGTACCCGAAGGAGACTCAGATGAGATTTCATGGATCTGGAGGCATTCTATCGGGCAACTAGTTTGAGCCGAAGGATGTATACATGACGGCACCTCCACGGCAGAAACAGCGCGGTCAGTTGAAGTCAGGGTAATAGAGCGAGGTTCAGGCCGGAAAAGTTAAGCTAGGACAAGAAGAGATGCAACAGACAAGAAAGTTTGGGGGTACGAGTATTCCAATTGATAAGAAGCGAGCACATAAAAACGTCTATTCTACTTGTGTATGACATCACTGCAAAAGTCTGTCGAACCACGAACCATCTTAAGAGTTCCCGGCCTACAAATTGATGAGGAACCAGCGAAAAGGTATGTGTGTTGACGTCCAAATGTACATGGATGAGCTAACAAGTCTCTGTGAATTGACAGCAATCTGGTACCCTGGGGTTGACTTATAATCCACGACAGCCGTTTCTTCTCCTATGAAAGCAGCAGTAGGACATATGGCCATACGGTAGAGCGAGGATGCTCCCGGGTTATGTCCGAGGCCCCGCAGATTATGCTGTAGGCTGAGAGTTCTATCTATGGGTGCAACTGTTTTTTTTCTTTTCTCTGCAAACAATCCTTTCTTGGAGTATTCCTCCATGCTCTTCGTGCGTTGCTGTAGTTCTCTGCTGTCTAGATTTGGGTAGAACGATACCAAGGACTCCCGTACAAGCTTTAAAGCTAAACTTTGTAGGTGCGATCTGCCCGTTGCAATAGTAAGTTACTGAATCAAGAAGACTGCGAAAATGAATAGAAATGTTATGCTACGGAGGTATCTTTGGGTCTTTACACTACACGACGACGACATCTCCTATCTCTTGACCCCATTCTCCAGCGACTGCAATCACAATCGTCTTCTCGAGCAACACCTCTTCGACCCCGGCCTGTTTCAGGTACTCAGGATGCCATAGCTTCGGCGTCGCAGGCCTTTCGACCGAGCACTGCCAGACGCCATTTTCGTCAAGCTTGACCTTGTCCGACATATCCGCTCCATCCACATAGAGTCGCAGTGGGGGAAGGCCTTGCCCGCTGCCTTCAAGCCTGCCACTAACGTTCAACACGAACGCTCCGTCCTTTCCTTGTTCGCTCTTCTCCACCTTCAACTCCTTCAACTCTACCTTCCCATCACCCACCTTCCCCTCCCTCCCCAAATCCACAACATCCGACTCCAATGGCCCAGTCCTCCCCGGTGGCACCCTGCCCCCACCCACCTTCTCAAACGCCCACGCCACCGCCAACAACTCATGATCCCCATACGCCCTCCCCGCAAACGTCAGGTTCACCGGCATCCCCGTATCGTCCATCACCCCCATACACACACTCACCGTCGGCACGCCGAGGTGCCGCAACACCCTATTCCCATTGCTATACAACACGCCGTTCCGCCACGCCTCCCTCGCCGCCCCGTCATCCACATCCGCCTCCGCCCGCCCCACGTCCCCATTCGCCGGGAACGCCACCACATCCACACCCTCCCGCTCCATCCACCCCTCCAGATCCCGCTCCCGCGCCGCCTCCAGCGCCCGCAGCGCGTCCGCCAGCCCCGGGTAGTCTAGCAACCCCTTACCGGCGCCGTGCCGCTCGCGCCACGCCCGCAGCACGCCCGGCAGCGCGCGCCAGTCGATGCGGTTCCCGCGCTCGGCGTAGCGAGTCTGGACGCCGGCCTCCTCGACGGGGAACACGGTCGCGGCGTCGACGTGCGCGGCGAAGTCGGAGAGGTGCTGGTCGCCGTTGGCGCGCAGGAACGCGTCCCACGCCAGCGCGAGCAGGGCGCCGCGCTCGGCGGCGAGCCAGCCGTCCGGCAGGCCGGGCACGGTGGCGATGTGGCCCGCGGCGGCGCGGGCCTCGTAGTTGGTGACGAGCGGGAAGTCGGTGTCGCGGACGATGGCGCCGGCGGCGGTGAGGGTGGTGCGGGCGCGGGCGAGGAGGGCGGCGATGGAGGGGCGGAGGGCGACGGGACGGGCGGTGGGCTGGCCGGTGTACATGCGTGGGAGGGCGATGCGTTTGCCGTGGAGGGCGGTTGGGGAGGCGAGGGCGTGGTGGGTGGGGGGTGGGTGGGGGGCGGGCAGCGGGATGAAGGGCTGGGCGCGCCAGAAGTCGCCGGCAGTGATGGGGTCGGGGACGGTGAGGACGTCGAGGAGCGTGAGGAGGTCGGAGACGGTGCGGGTGTGCGGGACGACGACGTCGCAGGTGGGGTAGAGCGGCCAGTTGCCGCGGATGGAGAGGAGGCCGCGGGAGGGCGTGTAGGCGACGAGCCCGTTGTTGGAGGCGGGCGAGCGGCCCGAGGACACGGTTTCCTCGGCCATGCCGAAGGCGCCGAAGGACGCGGCGGTCGAGGTGGCGGAGCCGTTGGAGGAGCCGGACGCGAAGGCGGCGGTGAGATAGGCGCCGTTGTAGGGGCTTTCGGCTCGTCCGTACACGCCGCGTTGCATGCCGCCGGCAGCCATGGGCGGCATGTTGGTCTTGCCGATCAGCACGGCGCCGGCTTCGCGCAGCTGCTGGACCGTGAAGGCGTCCTCGTTGGCGGTGAGTTTGGCGAAGGCGGGGGAGCCGCTGGCGACGGTGAGGCCCTTGACTTTGTAGCTGTCCTTCACGGTGTAGGGGATGCCTTCGAGCGGCCGCGACGGACGGCCGGCTGCCTTGTCGGCGGCGCGGCGGGCGTCGGACGCTGCGGCATCGCGGAGGACCGAGGGGTTCAGGATGGGGATGGAGTTGAGGCGAGGACCGCGGCAGTCGTAGGTCGAGATGCGGAGCAGGTAGCGCGTGGTGAGCTCGACGCTGGTGATTGCGCCGGCGTCGAGGGCGTTCCTGAGGTCGGAGATACTGGCTTCCACGAGGTTCAGGGTCATTTTGAGTGCTGTGAAATGCATTAGCGGCATCCCGTCGCATCTGGAGCCCAGAGCTTACAGTGATGCTGAGTCTCGAGGGTTCTCGTTTGAAGTTGCTGAAGTGCAGACTGGCTGTGACAGCCGAATTTATGTCTTCCTCCCCCGCAATCAGCACAATGCGAAATCGGACGGGCGAAAGCCGCAGCCAAGACGCCGCGAAGCTGAAAAACGGGGTGGTTCTGATAGGTGAAGTTTGATGGGGTGCTCCTCTCCGCGCACGTGCCTCGACAGTTCCCTTAAGTACAGGTTCACGCGAATGCTACAGCCTAAGTACAGTTGTAGGCGGATGCGCTCCGCGCGCAATGGCTTTTTACGTAAATAAGGAGCCATTCCACGATAACGAGTGGGATTTGGAGCTTCTTGGGAACGCTTTACGTCGGGACGATATCGGACAGCTTTGGCGGGCGTGCGCAGTGGGAAGAGGCGTCCAAATTCTCGACAGAATCACCGAATGCTGGGCTGGAGTTGAGAGGAAGCCACTATCAGGCCTCTGGCAGATTCTTGCTGATGGGCTGTGAGACTGACGGAGATTCCAATGCTGTGAATGATTTGCTGGAGAAAGAGAAAGATAGAACAACGATTCGAGCGATAAGAAAAATAAATGGACGTTGAACTGCAGCAGTGCGATCAAGAATATGGAAGTATTCAAAAGAAACGGAGATGTGCTAAGTTACAAATGCAACTGATGCAGACCGGCATACCTTGGGTCTGCGCCAGAGCGTTGAAGTGAGGCAGCTTCGTGCTGATGTATCTGGTCTCCAACGCTCCCAAACGGGCATGTCCATCCGACTTCGGCAACTGCGCGGTTGTACCGCCTCGAGCGACTGAGCAGCTATCGCACGTGTCGTGGGAATCAGCTCGTCGGGACAAAGGCGTAGGTCCCGGGCGCCAACGATCGTGGCTGACGGATAAACGGCTCTTGACAAGTAAAGCTGCGCGGGGTGTGAAGAGCGACATCCGACCGCAATCGTGCTCGCAATGAGCGTTCAGTCTATCTGCATGAACATTAACGTCCTCAGTCGGCCTGTGCTCATCCGCAGTTGTGCTGGCGCCGTGAAGTCGTTGGCGCTGGATGTGCGACCTCTCGACAAGGACGATTGGCATGCGGTGGCTAGTGGCTGACCGGATCGGCAACTGGGGTAAACGATATCGGAGCGCCCACCCCCACCTCTGGCACGCTCGGCACCATCAAGCAACAACCACTAGATATATAGTTAGAGAAGCCCTGTATTCAAGTTTGAACGTTACTCGACCACCATGGCCAACGCTGAGACATATCCGCCACCACCGGTGGTTGAGCTTCCGCTTCTAAACGCCATCCCCGATCACCTGGTGGACCGCTTCGACCCGGTGTTCGTCGAGAACCACAACAAATACCAGCGCGGACGGCTGCACACGCATCAGATCCCTATTGAGTGGTATCGTGCGAACCCGGCCAAGTACACCATCGCCTATGGCCGCGGCCGTTTCCCCACCAACCGCGTCAACATAGCGGAGCAGAAATGCCCGGTCAAGGACGGGGAGATTACCATTCGCATCTTCGAGCGCGTGGAAGAGGGAGGCGTGAAAAGGAAGCGGCCGGCCTACATGAACTTTCATGGCGGCGGCTGGGTGTTTGGCGGCCTCCACAGCGACCATGAGTTCTGCAAGATGCTTGCGCATCGTCTCGGCTGCGTTGTCTTCGACGTCGACTACAGGCTGGCTCCCGAGCATCCCCATCCGACACAGGTGGAGGACTGCTGGGCCGCTTTTCAGTGGATGAGGGAGAAGAAGGCTGACGAGTTTGGCCTTGACTTGGAGAGGCTTGCTGTTGGTGGAGCATCCGCAGGTGGCCATCTCTCTGCTGTGACTGCGCTCAAGTGCCGCGACAACGGCATTCCCCTGGCATTCCAGCTGCTGCAGGTTCCGGTTACGGACCTGCACGTGTTCACTCCGACCGGAGAGCTGGACCCGAATTGTCCATACGAGAGCTACAGAGAAATGTGGGATACGGTGGCTCTTCCTGGAGAGCGCATGAGCTATTTTCACAAGGCTTTTCTGGGGAATCCTCGGCCTGCAAAATATGACAATGTAAGTCGAGCAGCAATTCCCGAGACCCTCTTTTGTGTTAAAAAGCTGACGCGTTCCAGGACTGGGAAGTTTCGCCCATCAAGCATCCGGATCTGTCCAATCTTGCTCCAGCTCTGATCGTGACCGCCGAGATGGATCCGTTGAGGGACGAGGGGGAGGCCTACGGGAAGAGAATGAATGAGTCTGGCTCGAAGGCTGAAATTTGGAGAATACCTGGTGTCCCGCATACAGTGGTTCACTTGGACGGCGTCCTGGAAGGTGGAAAAGCGTTTAACTCCAAGGCAGTGAAGGACCTGTCCAGAGTTTTCAATGTTCCAGTCACTCCTTGAGCTCGGAGAGCATCAAATCCAGCGTACATATTCTCGTTACTCTGAAATCCTTATGGGACTGGGATAGCCTGACGTTTGGGTTGATCTGTTGCATTTTGCTGTCCATTCGTAAGCCTATACAGACAGGGCCGTGCCTCGGAATACATAATCGTCTTCTACGGCATGAACCCGTAACCTTGATCTCTCCGGGCAAGTGCGTTGACGCGATGAAATACGCTTGAGAAGCAAGTCGCAGTGTTTAAATCAGTGGCGTTCGGTGGTTTCTGGTCTACAAATTTACCGGGCGAGCCCAGTATATCGAGTAGCTACCATTCCGCAGCAGCCTCGACCCCGTACTCCGTACTCGGATAGATGCATCCGCTGGATAGCGCATATAGCCAAGTTGTCCGCCCAGCGAGTCAAGGAAACCACTACATAGATTAACAGTCGCGGTATAGCCTCGCTCTCTCGTCGGCATTACTACCAAGGAGATAGGAGTTAGACGTTAAAAGCGACCTTGGACGTGCCAAGAAAGCGAGGCGGTGAGGGCGGCTATCGCGGAGATTGCCCCGCGGCGGGGAAGCGGCGCTTAATGAGAATACGGACAAGCGAGAAAGAGTTGGACGTCGAATATGGAGGGGGGTACGTAGTCTGATTTCCCAGTTTGTCCGCATCAAGGGTGATGCCAAGAAAAGAGACACTGACGCTCGATGCAGGGGAAAAAGTCAAAGAAGCGAGCGGGAGACGGGATGATCGACGGTGCGCCTGACGGAAGTGAGCCGAAGCTATTCCTGGGGATACAAGACACATTATAGGGCCGCGTGGATAGATGAAACGCAATTGATGATCACGCGGAGGCTCGCAGATGCACGCCTTAGGGAGGGCGTGATTGACGTGCTGAGCTGCGGGTGCGGGCTCGCGTCCGCGTCGTCTAGAGGTGCCTGGAGGGAGGAGGGAGAGAGTGGCGTGTTGGAGTTTGGGTTGAGGGAGGAGCAGGAGCCCTGACGTGACGCTGTGACGCTGCAATCAGCCGCACTGCGTGACTAATGTTTCAACCATGTGCGGGCGCTTGCGAGTAATGACGCGCTAGGCCCATGTTGGAGCGCTAGCCGAGCTGCGGCACCATCGCGAAATCTCTCCACCACCGACGGCAAGCGCGAAGTTTCTTCCTCACCCCCGCGACTTCATTCAACCGCCGTAGCGCAGGATACCCATTTCTTTGCGCACTTCGCGACACCCCCAGCAACCTCGTCAAAAATGGCCCCCGTTGTACGTTCACTGCTTTGCTGCCCGCCGAACTCGTGAGCGAGGCTCGGCCTTCGAGAGCAGTAGGCTAAGTGTGCATTACAGAAGCGTGCCGGCCCCAAGAAGGGCTCCAAGGTCACCAAGAAGGTACGCAGTGCCCCGTCCGCTCCGCAAATCGCGCCCGCCGACTGACGCCCGCTGCAGTTCATCATCAACGCCTCGCAGCCCGTGAGCGACAAGATCTTCGACATCACCGCCTTCGAGAAGTTCCTTCACGACCGCATCAAGGTCGACGGCCGCACCGGCAACCTCGGCGACACCGTCCAGATCTCCCAGCAGGGCGACGGCAAGATCGAGGTCATTGCCCACCAGGAGTTCTCCGGTCGCTACCTCAAGTACCTGTAAGTTCGGCTACAACCGAGATTGGTGAGTGGGGGGACATTGGCTGATAAGGCTGTGTCACAGGACCAAGAAGTTCCTCAAGAAGCAGCAGCTCCGTGACTGGCTCCGCGTCGTCTCCACCTCCAAGGGTGTTTACGAGCTCCGCTTCTTCAACGTCGTCAATGACGAGGCTGACGAGGATGAGGAGTAAAGAGTAGGCTTGATACCCGGGCTTTAGCGTCATCTTGATCAAGATAGCTGGAAAGTCATCCTTCTTGCCCCTCACTGGATTTGATGTTTGCTGTGATGTGATCGTACTGCATGTTTGTGCCCGAAGTTTGCTGCCTTAATGAATTGCATTGCAGGGTGAAATATAAAGAATGTCGGCTCACATTATTGTCCTGGCAGAATCCCAACCATACGTGAGATGTTGAGGTCCCTAGAGAAGTCAGCAGTGCGCCAAGCTCGTGCGGTCAAATTATCGGACTGCAGAAGCATACTACTCTTGTAGTCCATCACCAGAGAAGGCCTCGTTGCGCAATCACCATGTCCACTGACTCGCCTTCTCACAGGCTAATGCAATTTCGGTATGAATGTGTGCGTGTAAGCCACTAAAATAGTCACTGATAATGTGTACTAACGAAAATTAGGAACAGAACGAAACAGCAGCTCCCAGCCCTCCTCCAATCCAGCCCACCTCTCGCAACCCCATAATGACAAGAAAGCCACGCTAATCGCAATCACCCACTCAATGGGTGCCCTGCCTCAACATCAGTGTCTGTTCTTGTGCTTGTTCTTGTCGGTCTGCGGTACAGGTGAGGCGGTCCTCAAGTTAATGAGGAGAGACTCATCGTCGATTGTAGCAGAAGGAGCCCATTTGATGACATAGAGATCATCAACTTCGGTGGGGGCAGCGCGGTAGTTCATCTCGATCTCGCCTGCATCGGAGAGATGATAAGCCCAGGCACCATACAGGCCGAAGCCGGTAGTGTTCATCGCCGAGGTAGAGTTCGTCACTCCAACAGTCTCCATGGAGTTGCCTGAACTGCTAATGCCCCAGTAGACGCTATCGAACTCTCCACCGTCGGCCGTCACTGTCCACGCCCCGTCATCGCTATCGCTCGTCGCCACTGCAAGGTCAGCGCCTTGGCAATCTGAGTTGATCTTGTGGTCGTACAAGTAACGTTCGCAACACTCGTGGCATTCGAAGGGGCCTGCTTGCCAGCGTATGCCACACCTGCCGGACTTGTCAGCGATGCGAATCCAAGGCTAGCCTCAGGGATACTGACCGTCTGCGATGAAGACATCAAGGCCGTTGGTGATGTTGTGTCCGTACGCGTAGAGCTTGAAAGAAGCGGCCCTTGGCTTGAGCAGGGCGGCAGCGGTTGAGTGACGGACGAGAGCCAGCACGACGGCTGTCAAAGAGAGGGTGAAGTTCATTGTAGTTGTCAGGTTGTTGGAAAGACTGTGAAGTGAATTTGGATCTGAAGGAGAGACCACGCAGAGCTTCAACGACCAAGGGACGGGCCTTCAGCCGTGATGCGGTGGCACCGAGTATTTGTAACGCTTGCAGGACACAGGCGATCTGGCAAAGCAGCCATCTCTCAGGCCGTCATTTATCCAGACCATCCACGGCTGGAGCCCACACGGCCAGGCCCCGGGCAGCTCGGTTAGCAAGGCGAGGCAAAAACGACCCCCATTAACGGAGCAGGGCGTTTCTGGCGCTCCGTTTCCAATAGCTCGAGCTATGCAGGTGTTGCGGCCTGACAGGGACAACGTGGACTTGGTCTCAAACGGTGGACCCCAAAACGGGTTGCGCGGCGGCTGCAGATGACTGCTCCTCTGAATCAAGCGTATTACGTCCGCCACAACCGCGGGCCGGGGGGTGTCGTTGTATGGACTGCATGCACGGCATCAAGAGCGTTTAGGCGAGCAGGTGGCAGGCGCGGGCGTGAGCTGACGTTGCGGCGAGCAGCCAACCAGCACGAGCATATCCAGCCGGCATGACGCGCGTACACCCGCCCCGAAGAGGAAATTTTCGGACAACAAGCTCAGGCTGCTAAGGTTTCGGAAAGAATAGACCAGCCGCCGCCTTTGCCAAGATGCATGTCTCGAGTCTAGCAGGGGCCAACTTCTCCATCTCTGAGGCTCCCTGCGGAGCAGTCGCCGTGTAGGCGGTTAGTGCGGGTGGTTGTGTCGATGTTTGGGCCCGCACGCGTGGATCCCAGGATGCGCCTGCCCCTGTCCACCATGCCGCATTCGGCGAAGAGCGCGACCAAGCATTCGCTTCCACAGCACGTCTGCTCTTCAACCTCAGCGCTGCTCCTCTGTCAGCGCCCCGCGAACTTCAGCCACCTGCGCGTCGAATACGAGCCGGCCGGTCCGAGGAGCGTTTGCAGCAGCAGCGTCTCTCGCCGCCATCAAGATGTGTGGTTCGGCGCAGCTGACGAGTCCCCCCCTCGGTCTTGCTCGATGATCCCGCGCGGCGGATGAACGGGTGCGTCAGGCACCCAGCCTGGATCAAACGGTCCGCCATGATCACCGTTTAGTCCTCTCGGCACCCGCTCCCGGCCCTGGACCAGCTTCTGTCGGCCAACTCCACACTCTCGAAACACTTACGAGCGATCTTGAGCTGTGATCTACTGACCCTTTGCCAGATCGGTCGTCTCATCGCAGACAACAAAAGCAAAAATAACCATTTAAACAGGGCACTTCCCATAGCGGCTATGCGCGTTCTGGTGCGCTGATGCAACCTCCTTCACCGAGACTCGGAGGCCTTGCGGAAAACAACGTTTGCTAAACACCGACGTTCTAGCGGACGCATGGCCGCCTGACTCAGGCAACCCTTGCTGCCATGTGCCATTCTACGTATCCGTAGCGCTGGCGTATTTGGTATGCATCTTGTCTCCGTAATCTGACCGCGCTGGGACGAAAGGGGTGTACCAGCGCAGCAGCCGCCAGGCAAAGTTAGCGGAAAAGCTGGTACCACTTTCGTGCATGCTGCCAGGATGGCAACGCCTCGAATTGCTATTCTCGGCCATCGCGTCGTCAGCTACGGCCTGACAATCCCGGACAACATGGCCGCCGAGAAGCTTCAAGATTACCATACATTGCATGCGCGGGACGCCCTGACCAACGGCCCATACCCGCCGTCAGCACGCGCCCCCCACAGCAAGCGTATTTCCGCGCCGGACTGAAGGCACAGCCGTGGCTTACAGGCCCCCGCGCCATCGTGGCGGTAAAGGACGGCGTGCGTCTTAAGCTGCAGAAAACGTTATTGAAACCTGTGTGCTAGGCGGCTTCCGCAGCAACCCTCTTCCCCGAAACGGGCCGCCTGGATTCGCACACAGCCACTGGCAGGATGGGGGCCCCCATGGGCAGCTCGGTTAGAGCCTCAGACAGCCCAGCCTGGCGTTTGTCGTTTGATGCTAGTGTATTTTGCCTCTTTGATATCCCATGATTCGGCTAAGCGATAGTGGCCGCCTTCGCCGTGGGGCCCTAACCAGCTGAATGCTACCATCGCTTACACGCATCGGTGACAGCTACCCGACCCTCCACGTGGAAAATTGCCTGGCATAGCCGCCGGTCCGCAAATCTTTTTGGTCCACAGTCCAGGTAACCGAGCTGCCCCCATATCGTCAAACAATAGTCTCGTCCTTAGTCTGCTTCACCGGATCCGCGCCGCCCGTTTATCGCTGGCGTGCATGAGGGTTACCAGGAGCGGCGAAGAGCCCCTTTGCGGCAGGGGTGGCATGCGTCGTACTGCATCGCCAGGCAGGAAGGCATGCGTGCCGCATGCATGGAGACAGTGTTGGACTTTGACGATGGTGTCGTGTCGCAGCGCCAACCGTACTCGTACCACATGCTCGCCTTGTTGCTGATCATACGAGCCATCGTCACCTCTCTTTCATATTTAACTTCATCCCTCTCTTGGAGCTGGAGTTTGGCTCACCACCGCGGTCTTTTCTCTCTCTACATCATCCACCCAGTCATCTCTGCTGGGTCTTCGTTCACTTGTCGAGATCGTTCTCTCAGTTACTTCATACCTTTGTGTCCTCTGGTCACTGCCCACGGCAGCACATCTTGAAGATGCAAAAATCCTTCCTTTGGAATCTTTTCTTGGCCGGAGCGCTCGCCGCGCCGCAGGCAGTTACGTCGACGGCCTCAGCAGCTGGATCCGTTTGCACTGGCAATACTGCCGCTGACAGATCCGTCTGGTGTGACTACGACATTCAGACGGACTGGTACACCGAAATCCCGGACACCGGAGTGACGGTTGAGGTTGGTCATTCCAATGCCTCAGCCAGATTGAGGGCCCAGATTTCTTCGTTTGAGGACCGATCTGCTGCGGGGAGATTACGCACTTCAACTGCTGATCGTTATACAGTACTGGTTCGACGTACAAAATGTGACCGTGTCACCGGATGGCATTGAGCGCATGGCCCTGGCAGTGAACGGGTCCATTCCTGGCCCGACCATCGAGGCAAACTGGGGAGACACTGTCGGTAAGACTAACCCTGTCTCTGACGTGCTATTGCTGCAGGGGTGATCTGTTCCTGACATGTCTACAGTCATCCACGTGACGAACAGCATGACGAACAACGGTACCGGAATTCACTGGCATGGCATTCGTCAGAACCACACCAATTGGATGGATGGTGTCCCAAGTATCACTCAATGCCCGATTGCGGTACGTTTTCGATCATTCTCACATGCATCCGGATGAATTGAAGCTGACAATGCATAGCCTGGAGAGTCCATGACATACACTTGGCGCGCAACTCAGTACGGCTCCAGCTGTAAGCCAACCCACTCCCCTTTCGACCCTCGGAAGCCTCTGTTAACCATCTCCAGGGTACCACTCCCACTTCTCCCTGCAAGCCTGGGTCGGTGTCTTCGGCGCCATAGTGATCCACGGCCCGGCATCCGGGAACTACGACGAAGACGTCGGCCCGGTCGTCCTCAGCGACTGGTCGCACCAGACGGCGGACGAGCTGTACTCGTACGCGCAGACGACCGGGCCGCCAACGCTCGACAACGGCCTGATCAACGGGCTCAACGTGTACAACAACTCGGGCACCATCACGGGGTCTCGGTGGGAGACCAGCGTGACGTCGGGCAGCTCGTACCGCATGCGCCTCGTCAACACGGCCATCGACACGCATTACAAGTTCATGATCGACAACCACACGCTCACCGTCATCGCCATGGACTTCGTCCCCATCGAGCCGTATACCACCAACATGCTCGACATCAACATGGGCCAGCGCTACGACGTGGTGGTGACGGCCGACCAAGACGCGCAGGACTACTGGATCCGCGCGATCCCGCAGCTGTCGTGCTCGTCCAACGACGCGACCAACAACATCCGCGGCATCCTGCGCTACGACAGCACCAGCACCGCGGACCCGACCACGACCGCGTACGACTACACGGACGAGTGCGTGGACGAGCCGTACGCGTCGCTGGTGCCGGCCATGGCGCAGAACCCGACGGACCTGACGGCTACCGACTCGACCGACATGCCGGTGACGGTGGGCGTGCTGAGCGGCCTGTTCAAGTGGTACATCAGCTCCAACACCATGGCCGTGGAATGGGAGGAGCCGACCAACCTGATGGCCGCCAACGGCCAGACCAACTGGACCGCCGACGACTGCATCGTCGAGCTGCCCGACGCCAACGTGTGGGCCTACTTCGTCATCGAGACGGCCCAGGGCGTGCCGCACCCGTTCCATCTGCACGGTAAGAAGAAGAGAGAATCCTCCCCCCCCCCTCCCTTTCCTACCATCTCTGCCGCCACCGAGCCTTGGAAGCTGACGAACGCAGGCCACGACTTCTGGATCCTCGCCTCCGGCACGGGCACCTACTCCGACTCGGTCACGCTCAACACGGCCAACCCGCCGCGCCGCGACGTCGCGACCCTGCCGGCCAGCGGCTACGTCGTCATCGCCTTCTACACCGACAACCCCGGCTCCTGGTGAGTAGCCTTCCCCTCCCCCCTCCGGAACCCGAGCGTTGCTGACACACAAAAGGCTCATGCACTGCCACATCGGCTGGCACACGTCCGAGGGCCTGGCCGTCCAGTTCCTCGAGCGCGCCGACGAGATCTCGGGCGTCATCGACTCGACGGCCATGACCGACACGTGCTCGGCGTGGGAGAGCTACGCGGTCGCGGAGAACGTCGTCGAGGAGGACTCGGGGGTGTGAGCTGCGACCACGAGCAAAGAGGTGCTGTGTGACTCGACGGCCGTTTTCACGTCATTCGTTTGAACTATAATTATCTGAGTGGTTTGCTTTGGTTGGTTGGTTGGTTCGGGGGGAAAGGCGTTAGGAGGCTCATATTCCCTATTTCGTTGTGTTTTTGAGATTTTTAGTTCCCTTCGTAGGGTGGTGCTGTGGAGTCAGTACTCTCGTAATCTCTGGTACATAAGTAGAGCAGCGGCGGTGAAGGTGCGGGGTTGGCAGTATGTACAGCGGCGGTGGATGGATCATGTATATAAGACGACGGATACATGATGACAAGATCAGTGGAAGCGCCTGCTCAAAACACCTCACCAATCACGACCACCAAACCGTGACTCCATCAACTCCTCTCTTCAACAAGATCTCAACTCAGCCCTGCCCGCATACTTTTTCCCGCAACCGCCCATCCGTTCCCAGCAGCCCCTCTCTCTTGGCGCCCGCCGCCCCACCAAGCGGGACTATGGCGCTGCGCAACCTCCGCGCAAACGATTACCCAAAAAGGAGGGCTGCGGGCGATAATCAGCGAAGGCCCCATTCACCCGCTGCCGCCAAGTCCCCGGGCAGACGGGCCGCACGGACGGCTGTGACTCCTCCTACTCTCCCAAGCAGCTACGAGCTCCGGCCAAGGGGAGGGACGAGCCGCGCTGCCTTGACGAAGAGCAAGTGTATGCAGATATGCATGAAAGATGGGACGAGCGGGCGATGAGTCCGCGACGGGCTTCCAGCCCACCATCGGGCAGCAAGCAAGCGAGCAAGCAGACCAGACACCGCAAGCCCTCGCCCCGGCCGTGGACCTCATCAGCGGGCGGCGGCAGCACCCCCTCCAAAAGCCCAGCACCACCTCCGCCCAGCCCCCCATCCCTCCCAACCATCACCTTGATCAACGCTCAAGCAGCGGCACACCCGCCCGCATCCCGCCGCGACGGCAGCAAGGAAAGGCGGGCAAAACGGCCCTATTTCCCCCCCATTTCGATGCCAGCCAAGCCAAGCCTCCGCGCCAAGCCCCGGCTGCGTCCAAAACGCCGACGCCGGCGGATGCGGAAGCGGGATTGCTGCTCCATGCCGGTTGGCAGAACGCAAACCCACTCACTCGTGTGCTCGAGCGAGCCCGACGGCGACGACGACGACGACGACGTGCCTGTTGCTTACTTTGAGTTTTTGGTTGCTGCAGGAGGCCTGATGCGCGCAACCCGAGGATCGGGCGTTCGTGAAGGCTCTGCAGCAACAACGCGCGCGGAATAAAAGCGGCGTCGACGGCATCGTGGACGTGGCGGCGAGCGGCGTTCGGGCTCGATGGTTGGGCTTGGATTAGCGGTGATTCGCGGCGCGTTTGGGACGAGTTGCAAAACGGCGGCGCAGCGGCATGTTCGGCAGGATCGGCAAACGCTCGGAGCTGAGGCTCTTGGGGGAGGTGGGGGGGGCGGCACTTGCTCCACAGCGCCTCGTCGTGATGACTCAAGCCAGACGGAAAGAGTCTTCGTCGTCCTTGGAAGAAGGGAGATGGGAAGCAAGAGGGAGACGGAGGGGGGAGGATCCCGAAGGGCAGCGGGGCGGGGCGGGTGTGCGTGCGCGCGGCCCTCGCTCCAAGAAAAGAAGCCCGCGCAAAGGACGTGACGACAAGCGCATGTCCGCTGGATGAGTCTGCGGTTTCGAAAGCGGGTCCGGTCTGTGTGTGAGAGGCCAGATAAATTTTTCCCCTTCCTGACGGCCCCGGCGCGCGCCCGCAGCTCTCTTGTCGACTCATTCGAATGACCAAGTCCTTTTAACAATCAGACGATTTTCAACAAAACCGTCGCAGGCCACTCGAAGCTCAACCTTCCCGCATACGTCACTAGCCGCCGAACCGCTCCATCCAGCACAACAACAATCGTCATCGTCCCCCGCCCCCGCCGAGTGTTGAATGCATCCGACAGCTGCGTCGTGCGACCCCATCAGGATGCCGCCACCATGGCTGCATCCTGTGCAGGCCCCCACCAAAGACAACGGCTCGCAAGCAACGCTGTGCGCTGCTGCTGCCCGTCCGGCCTGGATGACCCCGGCGTCTAGTGATCCCGGCATCGATCCCCAGATCGACACCATCCCCATATGCCCCCATGGCAACGGCAGCCAGGCCATGGGCATCCTGCAACCCTTCAATGGCACCACTCCCGAGATGTCAGAGAAGCCGTCGGCCGCGTCGTCGCAGTCCGGATCGATACATGCGCCCATGGACATGGGGTCGGAGGAGGGGTCGTGGTGGATGAGTATGGTGCACAATTTCACCCCGTCTTGGGTACGTTCAACCCTCCAGGACCTCGAGTTCCGATTTTCCATGCTCTTTATCTTTGACGAGCCCCTGAACCGCTTTTGCAAATCCTGGAATCTCTTGTAGCTTGAATCATGACTCACTCGGATCCTGCAGTATTCCATAACCATGGCCACCGGCATGGCCGCCCTGATTCTCCATGCGCTGCCCTACCAGAACCAGGCAGTCACCGTGCTGTATACCACAATATTCGTTCTTGATGTCTTCCTGTTCGTTGTTATATCCATCCTCGCCATTCTGCGGTACACGCTCTACCCGCAAACATGGGGAATGATGATACGGCATCCCGTCCAGTCGCTTTTCCTGGGATGCTGCCCCATGGGTTTGACCACCGTCATCAACATGTTCATCTTTGTGTGCATCGATGGCGCCGGATGGGGGAAGTGGGCCTCTGATCTTGCGTGGACGCTGTGGTGGATCGACGTAGTGATGGCGGTGGCTTGTTCCTGCGGACTGCCATTCCTGCTGTGAGTTGCCTGCCTACAGTCTTAAGAACTGCATTGACTGACGCCGACATGCAGCATGCATGTGCACCATGTGGATCTCCCGTCCATGACAGCGGTATGGCTGCTTCCAGCGGCTACCCCGATTGTGACAGCATCGAACGGTGCGACCGTGGCATCGATGCTGTCGAGTTCGAACCCGCAGCATGCACTGTGGACCCTGATGGTCAGCTACGTGCTGTGGGGGATCGGTCTCCCCATGGCTGTGGTGACTCTGAGCCTCTACTTCCATCGCTTGACAATGCACAAGCTGCCGCCGCGGGAAATGATCATCACCGTTTTCATGCCAGTTGGTCCCATTGGTCAAGCCAGCTACACCATCATGAACTTGGGCAAGATGGCGTTGACCCTGTTCCCAGAGGTAATATCACGACATCCTTGCTCTTTAGAGGGCCAACGACTAACGAGGCTCAGACTGGTGCCATACACCCGATGGCGGGTGATGTTTTCTACATCTCCGGATTCTTCACAGCGATACTCCTGTGGGGATTCGGCCTCGTGTGGCTGTTCTTCGCTGTAGCGTCGGTGACTCGCTCCAGATTCCCCTTCAACATGGGGTGGTGGGGATTTACTTTCCCAACTGGTGTTTACGTCCTGGCAACGCTGCAGCTTGGAGTGGAAATGCCGTCTGCTTTCTTCGATATTCTCGGAACTGTAAGTTGGGATGCCCGTGAAACAAGGGTGTCATTCGCTAACCAGGTATCTAAACAGGTCATGGCAGTCATTGTTGTCCTGATTTGGTTCCTTGTGGCCGTCGTAACGGTGAAGCGGAACTTGATTGGAGAGGTCAATTTTGCGCCGTGCTTCCTGAGCTCCAGACGGCTTCGGATGAATGGAGAGGTAGCCGACAGGGTATGAATAATTATAGAGATCAATTCAAGACACCGCCAAGGCAGGTCCGTGCTCTCGAGAAGAATCCGGCACCCACTCAGAACCGTCGACCTTCGACCAGCCACGGCGTTTCAACGAACCCAGGTGGTCATCATCGTCCAATGTCTCAACAAGTGCATTCCAACGGTAGTCCCTGCTCTTTACCGACAGTTGCAGCTTGTGGTGCAAGATGCTTCCGGTCAGCAACTCGTATCCGCGGTCCAGCTCAACCCAGAGATCAGCGGGTTGGGTCCTCCTCATCCGATCTGGTTCGTGTAGGATGGTGCTAGTGGGTTCCGGTGCAAGCTGAAACACCATGCTGCAGTGCTTTGGGATGAGGGTCAAGTGACGTGCTAGGAGGCGAAGGTTTTCGCTGGTGGGGAAGATTGCGACGTAGGCGAAGGACGTGGCGCTGTTAGTGTCCCAGTTCGCCTGGATGAGAAGGTGTCGCAGAACGCACGGAGACAAGTAGTGCTGATAGGCGTACAGGTTGTAGGCGGGGAGCGAGGAGCCTTCGTTGTAGCCTATGTGGCACCAGCGGCGGCGGACCATGAGGCCGTAGGGGTTACTCAAGCCATTGGGGAAGCGGTCGTATGTGGAGTGCGGGTTCTGACGGAGCTCGAGGATGTGGTGGTCTTGGTCGAAGGCCCAACTGTGCTCGTAGTTGCCACTGGAGCCGGCGAGGAGAGCAAGGACGGGAGGAGGAGCGGCTATCTTGATGGACTGCGGATCGATGTACTCGAACACCATGGTCCAGAAATCATTGGAAAGCGTGGTGTTGGCTGCGGCCGGACGGTCGTACAGCTCGCCGAAAGCGCAGACGACGAACGTCTTGACCCGGGCCGGGAGCTTGAATGTGGCCAAAAACGAGCGGAAGTGCTGCAGCTCAGGCGCGGATCGCGGGATCCACGGCGCTTTCGGCGAGTCGTCGACTTCGACGGTCAGCCTGAGGTGCTGGAAGAGCAGGGGCCTGGTGATCCGACGCCATCGGGGTGAAACGCGAGACAGGGCCTTCAGCGGCTGGCCACGGAACGAGGTGAGGGTGAGCGGATCGGGCTCGTCGAAGAACTTGGCGTCCGACGGCGGGCCACGGTCGAGGTGTGAGACGATGTCGAGGAGGAGCTCCTCGGGCAGCGCGTCCATGTCGACGCGGTGGGAGGTGGCGTGCTGGACCTCGGCGAGCTGGGCCTGCTGATGCGGAGTCGGGACGTGGACCGGCCCGCGACGAATGACGTCGGGAGCCCCCCGCTCTTTCCTCGCGTCTCCTGCGTAGTGTACCCCAGAACCCCAGACGCCGCTCGCGACACCACGACACGTCGGCCGCGGTGGGCCGGGCGACATTCCACGGGCCCGCGGCTGTGCCACCTCACCGGCCCTCAGCTTGCCGGATGCGTCTGCGGATCCTCCATCCTCCCACTAGCGGTGCCCGACAGCGTTGCAGGCAGCTCTGACTTGTCCAGCTGGCGTATGTAGGGCCGCCTCGTATTTACCGACAGACAGGCGCGTGACAGACTGCAACCTCGACGTCTCTTGGGCCACTCCGCCTACGCCGAAACCAGCAACCACACAGCTGTTTCGCCTTCGTCCTCCGCTAACATTAGCACCGGATCGGCCCCGGGTCCCAGCCCGATTTGCGCCCGGCCGCTGCCAAGCTTTCGCCGCGCTGCTCCACAGCTGCGCTACAACCTTGGTCTCTTTTCCGTGGCCGCTGACCCGTCGTGCCACCGCGTCGGGAGCTAACCCACCTTGCATCGCCGCTTTCTTCGTGGAGCCGCGCGAAGCAACTGCAACCCTCTTGCCTCTCACGTACACGCCCTTTCGGAACAGCGCGCCGCCGCGCCCGCGTCCTACGTACATGCCACTGATCGAGCCTGGGCTATAAAGACGCCGTCCGCCCTTGCATTCACCTGCACTCAGACACTGCGCTCCGGCTTCTGCTCGTCAGCACTCAAAAGCACCACACGGCATTCCAATCGTTTTATCAAGACCCAACACCAACTTCTGATCGCCATGTCAGTCCGATCGCAAGTCCTTCTCGGCGCCCTCGGCCTTCTGCCAGCTGCCCTGGCCAGCCCTACCAATTCCATCGTTTCAGCCAGGCAGTCGTCTCTCAACTACCCCTTCACGCTCACCGCCTATGCCCCGAACAACTCCACCCTCAACGGCGCCAAAGCACAAGATGGCGGTAGCCTCTTCCAGGCCAAGGTTGGCTCGTATTGCCCGACCATCGTGTCGGACTGCCCAAATGGCACCGAGACCGCCTATGTCGGAACCCTGTACCCGGTAAGTCCTGCTCCGCTCTTTGACCGTGCCTTGTGCCTTCTTAAACTTACAACTGGCAGTCCGCTATGGTTCCCGGCGGCCAAGATCTGTACGTCACCAAAGAAGGCCAGATCCTGATCACTGTCCAGCACTCGCATTCCATCCCACCAGGCGCCTACTGGAACTACTATGGATGGACCTGGAATGCGCTGCCAGCCGATGACGAGACCTGCCCATCGCCCGTCTCAAACTGCCCTGCTGACGACCCTCGCTACAACTGCGCCGCGCCAACCGGCTACTGGACCTTCCATGCCCCAAATGCTCCCGAAGATGTCGGCGGTGTAGTTGCTTGCCCGAGCGCCTATGATCCCGCCTACGCCGTGGCGTACGCCGTGACCCCCGAGTTCAATCGCACCGGCTGCACCCCCATGGTGGGACTTGGTACCCACAACTACACGGGCGAGCTCCCTCCGGTGTGGTCTTACTTGTGATGGGGTAGCCTGGCTTCCTTTGTTATTTCCCTTGTACCCAGTACTCTAGCCCTGACGACTCACTGGTGAGAAAGTAATATTATTAATGCATAATCACTCTACAAAACAAGTATTCATACCAGCATGCAGCCGTGTTTCCGCCAATGCATCTTTACCATAGCACTGTCGCCATATCCATCATCTTCTCAAACATCCCCATCATGCATATTCTGATTTGTTCGAGTGCGTGGTGATACCGGAGGCTGTGATAATGCCTTTCGGCCCACGATCTCGGCGCTTGATGTTTGAACAAACGCGCACTCCGCCAGGAGAAGGGTGGAGATTAACGCTAGCGAAGGCACCTGATACACCAGACACGACAAGTTGGAAACAACAGGTTGAGCGGTATTGACCCAGTGATGGTTCACACTGTCACAAATCACTTCAGTACTTGAAAGTGGTCTCGGCTGTTTACTCGGATACTGAGGCCATGGCTCAGTACGCCCCAGTCCGTTATCTTGTAGGATAGTAGTAGTCTCCAATAAATGGTACTCGCATTAAATCTGCTCAGTCACTGATTACATTGGGTAGAATGTTCGGCACGGGTGAGAGAAAGAATGGAATCTCGAATGTCCTCGAAGACCGTAATACAAAGGAAATCAAAGAGATTAAATCAGCCAAGCAACCGCAAAGAGTGAACAGCGAGAAGTAACTCAGGCCCCATAACAAAAGAAAAACAACACCAACCAACCATACCCTCCGCTTTAGAATAGGCCGAGGGCAAACTATCGCACACGTCAGCACCCGCACCCTTCGGGAAGGGAGTCAGACTTACCGGCAACAACGCATGACATCCAATCTGATTCGCGACCGGCACAATCGCCGCGAAATCCTCGATCCGCCACCCCCTCGGCGCATACACCGCCAAATACACCATCCCCCCCGCAACGACCACGCAAAACGCATACATGTACTTGAAATCCCGCACGATCCGATCCAAGCCGGCGCGGAAACCGCTCTCGGTGAGCTCCTTCGCCGTGGTCGTCCACTCCATCCGGACGCTGAGGAAGTGGCACAGGATGGCCTTGGCGAGGTGGTACGAGATGCCGCCGAAGAAGAGCAGGAACATGGGCGTCCACTTTGCCGTCTCGAGCAGCGCGGCGAAGAAGGTGGTCTGCCCCAGGCGGTGGCGCAGCATGGCGTAGCCGAGCGGGGACAGCACGTTGAAGACGACGGCCATGCCGACGAAGATCTGCCACGACGTCAGGTAGAACTGGTCGATCGAGTCGCCGCACCAGCCGACGAGGAGGTAGTTGGCGATGGTGAGCGGGATGGCCGACGCGATGGCGTAGTAGGTGCCGATGTACGCAAGGATGGTGACTTTGGACGTGACTTTGATGTTGGAGGTGAGGAAGCGCAGGAAGAGGCGCGTGAAGGGGCCGCGGGTGGGCCAGCGGATGAGCGGGTTGAAGACCAGCTCGTTGCAGCCGTAGGCGTATTTTTCCCAGCGTGCGAGCTCGTCGTAGACGGTGAGAGAGACACCCTCTTTGAAGCCGCCGTCATGGTAGGTGGCCAGGCGGACGACGAAGTTGTTCATCTGGAGGCGGAGCGAGACGTCGAAGTCTTCGGAGACGTGGCTGTCGGACCAGAATTTGGTCATTTGATCCTCTTCGTCGTGCCAGGAGATGCTTTGAATGGCTTTCCAGCGGATGAAGGTGTTGTGGCCAACGAACGGAGCGCAGTCACCGTTGCCAACGGCGAAGGTAATGCTCGTGTAGATCAGGTTCGTGAAGTACGTTATGCCGTTTTCGAAGACATTGTTGACGACCTGGAGAATACCGGATGCATGCTGCAGAAGGGCAACTTCAGGAGATTCGTGCATCTCCAATGCGCCATAAAGCAGGCAGTCTTCGGGAACGCGGGTATCCGAGTCGATGATGAGGATAATCTCTCCCAGCCGTACGTTTCCGGCAGCCCAGGTCCTGTCTTGGTCCTTCTCCACCATGGCATCGCGGGCTTTCTCGTAAAGGGTGGCTTCTTCCTCAACGCTAAGTTCATCCTCCGTACAGCCCCGCTCGGCACATACAACATCGATCATTCTTTGCAGTTCGTCTTCGACGCGCAGAGAAAAGTCCAGGCAGTGGTTCATGTTTGAAGCCTTTTTGAACTGGCCCTTGCGAACGAAGTGGATCTCTCCTTTCTCTGTGTCTGCATTCTCGTTATGCTTGGGTCGGGCGCACCAGCCGATATTGTTGAGCTCGTAGAAAGCTTTGCGAGCCTCCTGTAAGTCTTCTTTCACGAGCCTCATGCCGTCGTCGTTTACGTAGATTGAAGCAGTGCCGCCATGCTCCTCATAGTGCTTAACTGCCCTCAGCAGAGTCTCGACAGTCGGGATGATAACTCTGTGGCGTAGTTAGTCTTGTGTCAATATTCGAGTGCTTACATCATTACCCTTTCAGGCCTTCCTTGTATACGGGCATCTGGATTGTCACATGTGGTAGCTCATAATCCGCATGTCTCCCGAGCTTCGGTGCTTTGGCTGCACACAGCTTGTCAGCAGTCTTTTTCATCACATCATTCGGTAACATACCAGAGTAGAACATGCTGTTGCCTTGGACGCCAGACAGGGGACCAAAGAGTTGGAAGATGGATCCGGTGATGACGATCATGAAGAACTAAAGTAAGCGAGCGTAAGCCGTCCGTGATTTCTTACAGATAGAGCCCCCGGTCATCTGCAGGAACATGCATATTGCTTACCAGTGAGAAACTTGCGAAGAGCGGGACCGTTGCAAGCTTAATGGAACGTCAGCAACCGCGACACTTGAGGTTCCAGTATATGAACACCCAGACTCACCAAGGCGAAGCGCATATAGTCGCCGTCATATCGCACCTCTGATAAGAGCTACAAAAATCAGCAGTGTCATCGGAGCTTACAATACCACGTGCCAACTCACCTTAGCAACACACGCCATCTCGACAACAACGACCAGAATCATGGCAAGGCCAATGATCACAGAATGAGTCAGCAGGAAGGGCCTTTTGGGGACTTCCAAACCGTCCCTCTCAGGATCGAAGAGCATGTCTCCCTGTTCCTCCTTCTCGAGAGCGGACTCCACGACCCTCATCTTCTCAGTTAGAAGACGTGGGGTGCTGGCGCCAGATCTTTGGATTACAGTGGCCGGGAAGTAAGACCTGCGAGCATCTTCGGGATAAAAGGAACTCGTCGTAGTTTGCACGATGCCCCGGCGGTCGCTAGAAATGAGAGGCGCGGGCATTTGTGCTCCCCATACCTATGAGTTGGTTAGCACCGAGGCGGGGAAGCGGTCTCGAGGGTGGTTTACAATGCCAAACAGTCTGGCTTCGATATCAGAACCATGTGCAACAATTCCAGGCACAGTATCCCCCCACACAAGGAGAAAGCGCTCGTTTCTGCAGAGACACATGTAGGAGTCTCTCTTGATCGTTGCCTTCCCCGAACTTATGTCTTCCACTGAGGCGACGATCGGCAGGATTACTGACCCGTGTGGGTCGAGGGGGACTTCGATCTGGAAGGGCGGAATTTGCTGAAGAACATGGCTGACAATCTCTGGTGACATGGTGAAAGCGACGGTGACCCCAAGTACCTCGACGGCCTTGGCAAGCTCTGGGTTGATGAACATGGGCTCGGCAATGTACATGCCATCAGGTCGCCGAAGCATGACACCCAGGTTGTCCGCACTGCCTTCGATGATGCCAAAGTCATCTTCAGCTGCCTCAAGCCACTTGTTCTGCACACACTTTTTGTGAAGATATTTGGCTGTCTGTTGATGTGATGATAAGCAAACGGTACAGCGACAGGATCTGGGTCTACAAACAACAAAATGACGATCTTGACCTCCGGATCGGCCTGAAATGATGCTCGATGCTGCAGTGCTTGGCCTCACGTCTGCTGCAAGGTGCGGTTTGTTCGAAAATTTCACGATGGTAGGTGAAGCGGGAGTAATAGAGTCATGATCGAGATTAGCTGGCCTTGGAGAAGCCATTGGTAGCAAGCGATGATAACGAGTGTGGGTATAGGACAGCTCCAAACAAAATTCTCAAGATATTGAGGACAGAAGAAGGTCAGCACCGGCTGAGCGGAAGATTGCTCGTAACCAAAATTCAAAGGGCAGTGGGACAAAGTCAGGACGCATATATGGGATAATTACAAGGAATACCACTCCGGAGCATGACAGCATCTGCTGTGGCGATAGGGGCCGGGGAGGCCGTCCAGCGCAAGTGGCTGAGACAGATCAGTCCTCGACATTAGAAAATGGAATAGAAGCCGCGATGGTGGCATCGAGATTCGGATCTGCAGAGCGATGAGGCTGGATGCTGCCGGGATGGCGTTTTCCGCGGATGTCAAGGGATCCTTGTGCCAAAGTCTTCCATGTTCAGCAGGTCGGCCCCAGCCGGCGCCATTCTCCAAGTGAAGGTCCATTGATCTTCAAAAAGAGTCCCTTCGGGTATAGGATGGCGCTTGGGGCAACCTAGGCCTCGCACGTGAGTACACGTTCTCGAGGTCTAGATGAAAAAATGGCCGGGATTAAGTCTGCCGAGTAGGCAGTGCAGCTTCAGCTCCCACATGGCCGCACTCTTACAAGGCCATAGATCGCCACCAGGATTACGACCATGATAATTGTATACATGGGAGCACAATCTTGGCGTGGGCATGGTGCTGTGGACGTTGATGTATACGAAGGGCTCTCGAGCCCCCCACCAGAAGAGCAAATCGACGGATGCAGAAGTGTGCTTCTTGAGTGAACCTGACACCAAGGGAGACACTGATCGAGTTAGCTGACCTCGAAGGGGAAATGCTAAAGGTGTGCATAGTAGAGGCCGGGTGGGAGAGTTCTCTGGAGGACTACGTAGAAGATTGAGTGAAAACGGCGGTTGCTCAAAAGAGGCGTCGTGCAACTGGCCGATTGATGAAGCTAGGATTCAGCTGTTGACCGCGACATGGGCTTGCACAAGTGCGTGCTGGCAGAACAGGCGGCTAAAGAGAAGGTGACATGAGGCACCAAAGCTTCAAATCGGCATGGCTTGGACACGGCAAGTAGCACACGCGTCTCGGTGGTGCGTGTGCTCGGTCCGCCGCGGCTGGGTCCGGTGTAAAAGAAAGCGGACAGGGGCCACTGTAGGAGATGTGCGAGGCGCCTGGCCGGATGGCGTAGCTGGGCCAGGCAGAGATGGAGTTCGGAGCGGTGGATGGAATGTGGGTTGGCACGTTGGGCGGAAGACCAGAGTGGCGCGACGCGGCAGGGAGGGACAAGCCCGCGCTCGGGCCACCCCAGCACTCCCCCGGGTCGCCACCGCAGCTGCTCCGTCCCCTCACTCCAGCCATCGCCGACTTCACCATCTATCTGTACCGTGTTCGCGCAGCCGAGATCAGATCTGCCTTGTGCTATGCTACGACTGCTGTACCCCACCCCGTATCCTCCCGGGGGGCTCAGTCTGCGGCCTTTAGTGACCATCGCCGTCGGCTTCCATTAGCAGCAAGCCATCCTCTCTCTCTCCTGACTGACTCTGGGCGCCACAGCTACTTCTGCTTTGATCCTAGCCATTTCCCTCGGTCCTGAATCCTGCTTTAGGCCGCAAGCAGAGCTGATCTGCTTCGCCTGCCCCTCCGTCTGCAGCCAGCCGCAAAAAACAGGCCTGCAATCATGGCACGGTGGTCGGTGTTGAGACAGTCTCGGAAGCATGCATGGAGGCTTGCCCGCGGGCACTTCCAGCTCAAACACGTCGGCCCGCTGCCGCTAGATCCGCCGTGTGGAAATATCGTTGACGCTGGCCGCTTACTGGACCGACGCGCGCCGGGGCGTTCCACGACTGAGCAGTAGCACGCGCCATGGCGCATCAACCTTAAACTCACTCACCAACTTCTGCGTCACATATATTTCCCTTGTACTAGCAGCTTCAATGGCTCGCGTCGATGTGGAACAAGCACCCTAGGTAGCATGATACACCTCCATTCACACACGCCCACTTCCGTCATCTTCGCTGGGAGTGGACGCCATGTCACGCCGCCATCAGCTCGTGCATGCCTGGAACCTGATCCTCTGGTGGCTGTTTGCCTCATGTTCTGCATGCTATTGCTCATTCCCACAGTCTTGTTCACATCGAGCATGCTTATTCCAGCCGTGACTGTGCTTCTCCACGAGGCTTCTACTGCCGATCCAGCTGGTACAGCGGAAAGCATGGCTAATTTATTTTTTGCTCGTGCTCGAATCGACTTCGGCTGCATGCGCCGCGATTTCAGTCGTGGATAAGGATCGCAGACCTGCTCGGCGCAACCAATTCTGAGAACCGCCCTCAACACAGCAGCCTGCTGCCCTCGATCTCTCTTTTCTCCTTCTTTTGACAAGCCGCTGTTGGAGTCTTCTAACCCGGGCGAGTGAGCAGCCCTCGAAACTCTCCACAGCCCCAAAAATCACTGACAGAGACGACGAAGACATTTCATTCGAGAACCAGCAACCCAAATTGAACTCCTCGATCATGCAACATTCCTCGGAAAGCCCACTCGATTCTCCAAATGGCTTCAGCAGTGTCCATAGCCGTGGTCCTAGTGTTATCAGCTCCCCGAATACGCCGCTTTCCGGGCCACAAACTTCTTATTCGGGTATAATTTTACGGCGATTCTGCACAACATGCCATTGCTAACAGTGTCCAGTCACTAACAGCAATGGACCTCGGAATCGGAAATTCAGGAGCTCGCGGCTGAGACCAGGAGAGTAAGCCGTCACTGTAGCCGTTTCTTGTCTGCTTGTCACTAAATATCCAATTCCAGGTACGACGAAAAGCCATGGGTGCACAACAAGAGTCTGAAGATGAAGTGGGAGAAACTCATCTTTTGGGGCGGTATTGTGCTTGGATTTGCTATAGGTGGTGCAATCTGCTTCCTGTCGTGGACCTCGGTGATGAACGGAGAGGTGAGTGGAACACAAAGTGTGTGTAACCGATATGCAGGTGGAACACTCACGTGCTGTTTAGTTTTGCCTCATGTTCGAAGACGACTTCCACGTTGGCATCGACGATGGCACGTGGAACTACGAGATCCAACGTGGCGGATTCGGCACGGGCTCGTTCGAGTGGACTACCAACGACGAAAAGAACGTTTTCACCGACGATGAAGGCCTGCACATCGTACCAACCCTGACTACTGAGAGCACTGACATCACTCTTGACGAGATGTACGACAAATACGTTGTCAATCTTACAACAGACGGAACATGCACTCACCCGCGTCTGGACATTGACTCTTGTTCCATTCGGAGCAATAAAACAGCCGGCACCATCGTCAACCCGGTCCGCAGCGCACGCCTCAATACAAAGGGAAAGAGGACTATCAAATACGGCAAGGTCGAGGTGGTTGCGAAGATGCCGAAAGGCTCATGGCTCTGGCCCGCCATCTGGATGATGCCTGACGCCAGTATCTACGGCTCATGGCCTCGCAGCGGCGAAATTGACATTGCAGAGAGCAGAGGCAATTACGGAGACGACTACAAAGATGGAAGGGACAGCGTGATCAGCGCCCTCCACTGGGGGCCACTTCCCGAAGCCGATGGGTTCTACAAGACCAGCGGGAAGCACAACATCCGCCGAACGGACTACAGCGAATCCTTCCACACATACGGCCTCGAATGGACGGAAGACTACCTGTTCACGTACCTGGATAGCCGTCTCTTGGTAAGCAGACTCACCCCCACCACCCCTTCATCTCGACTGCCCAGCTCACCACCTTCCTCCCCGCCCAGCAAGTCTTCTTCATCAAGTTCAACCACGGCTACAAGTACATGTGGGACCGCGGCCGCTTCGGCGAGACCAAGATCAACAAGTCGGCGCTCTTCGACCCGTGGTCGCAGACGGGGCGACCCAACACGCCCTTTGACCAGTCCTTTTACCTCATCCTCAACGTCGCCGTGGGCGGCACCAATGGTTTTTTCGAAGACGGCGTGGCCAACAAGCCCTGGGTCGACGCCAGCTTCCGCGCGCCAAAGGAGTTCTTCGATGCGCGCGAGCTGTGGCTGCCGACGTGGCCCAACGGGACGGAGAGGGGCATGACGGTCAGGAGCGTGAAGATGTGGAGGCAGGGGAAGTGCTGAGGCGCCTCTTCAACTTTGCGTCTCCTTATCTGCTCGGAATTCGGAATCGCTGCTGATAGAATGGCGGCGGAGTGGTGAGTAAGCCGGTATTCTTTCCTTCACTATACAACAAACGATAAGACAGCATACTTTATTGATCTCCTTTTCATCGGAACGTGGAGCGGAGATCAGGAACGGTGTTGCTTCAGTCCCCTGTACTTAATACCAATCTTTCTCGTCTTTGCTTCGGGCGACACTGCCGATACGACCATTATCCCTCCTGCAATAAGGCATTGGCAATGCCGCCAACGCACACCTGTCGAGCAACCAAAAGGTATCCATGTCGCGATCAGGAGACATTTTCTCTCTCGTTCAGCCCAGGTGTCGAAAGCAAGTGCAACAGTGCCATGTGACATCAAACTTCACCCTACCAATACAAACAAACAAAAATCCTTCGAGGTACCATACCTATCGCCGAAAAGGAAAAGAAGAAGGGTCGGGGCGTTTCTCGTCCGCCGGGGGGCCGTTTTTAGCGGCTGCTATTCCTGGCCTTATCTTCCCGCATCGCCGTGTCGCCATCCACCCATGACTCGGCCGCCGGCGCAGGCACGCTATACCATGCGGAGAAGTCCTCCGCGAAGTGACGCCACGCCCTTGTCCACGGTTGCTGGCTGGCCAGTTGCCGCTCTGTCCAGAGCACACCGCGGCGGCGAGGGCCAAGCGGCCAAGCAGAAGAACTCGGAGCACGGCAGGCAGCCGCGATGGGCGATCGAAATCTTGCCTTCTCATCTTCGTGAACGAGTACCTAGCGCGTCGCCCGTCGCCCGACGAACCCTCGAACCGTCGCCAGAGCTAGACAATGCGACGTCGAAAAAAAAAAAAAAAACCGAACGACCTTCAACCTAACCGTAACGGCCAAGCTTTCATGCCCGACCGGTTCGCTGGCTCTCGCTACCGTCGTCGGAACTAGACTAGGCCGAGCGCCTGCCCCGCCGCGTCGGCGCGATGGCATTATTGCTGGCGACGGAGTAGTATGTAGTAAAGGAAGCGTGAGTTCGGCAGAATAATAGCCCCACTTGCCATGGTTGGAATAATGCTGCATGCAAGGGCATCGTGGGGGGGGGGGGGGGGGGGGGGTTGTTCCTGCGAACTACTGCATGCGGGTTGCCATGCGCTCGCGCTCCTTTTTGATTAAATGCTGACGGGCGTTGGATAAGCGTGCAGGAAGTACGAGGCGCTAAAATTGCTTGATAGGAACGAAGCGTTCAGGCAGACGCGCGACTGGCGTTTTGTGCTGTTGCAGGGCTGGCTGATAGGTGTGCTCTGCAGCTGGTGGAGTGATGTGCAGGGCTGAGGGGTGATTGGGAAATGTCCAGGGCGGAAGGGCGGTCGGCAAGGACGTTCAATCAAGGAAGGCGAAAAGCGGAGCGATGGGGCGGCGACGGGAGGATTCTTGGGGTAATTGAAGGAGCAGGAGCAATTCGATATAGCGAGCGCCTCGTTCAACTGCCTGCTGGTCAGATGGAAGAAGCGCAAGAGCGGAAGGAAGAGGGCCATAGGGCGAGCTTTTGCTGCAGGCGAGGGCGTAGCTGGACCGTAGCCGGCGGCGCTGGAGAGGTGGAGGAATTGGTCGCTGATGAGCAGGAGGATGAACGCCCTGTGGGGATGGTGAAGAGGATATACGAGCACGAGGGTGGTCAAAACGGGCAATGAGCCGGTGGCAGAGGCGGCGCATTTGCTGTAGATTGGACTTGCTCGCAGGCGGCGGAAGCGAAGCGCGCCGACGGTGAGCGGCAGGGACGTCGACGGCGCGAAGGATTGCAAGGCCAAGGGGCGGGTCGGAAGGCGGCAGGCCTGGGCTCGTATGTAGCCAAATTAAGCACCAGAGGCCTCTGCAACGAGGCGGGAATTCGATAGTTGTGCTTTCCGTGCAGGCGGCTGTCTTTACGAGCTGGGCAGGTGCCGCTGCGGGAGGGCAAACAAGAGTGGCCGGGTAATGCAGGCTGACCTTGGCGCAGCACGCCGGCGAATGACGGTGACGGTTCCCTGCCCGCAGAGATTTCCCATGCGGGATGCGCCTGGAGAGCGACAAGCAGCCACCGCCTTGGTTTCATGCAGACGCGAGCACGAGCACGGGCTGAGGCTCGCTTTGGGCGGTCGGCCGCGGCGGAGGAGCCCGCTCGACGCGCCGACGCTGCAGGCCAGCCCCAGGCAGCAGCAGAGGCGGCAGCGGCGGCGGTGCGTGAAGACAGCGGGTGCAGAGCCGCGTTGCGGGAGGCCGTCACCGTGTGGGTGGTGGGCGGTGGACGGTGGGTGTGCATCGCCGGGTGCGAGTGCAGAGGCGCAAGCGAGCGGCGGCGCGCTTGCTCGACCCCAGCCGGCCCGCCGCAACCTCCCTCCTCCTCTCACCGTCCGCCCGTGTCCCGGAAGCATTCCCATCCATCGCGTCGTCTAGCCCGCCCCCGCTGGCGTGCTGGCTGCCACTTGTCGCCGGCGCCCTCGTCAAGCCCCACCATGCCACCCGCCGCCGCCGCCCCGGCTCTCGTGTCGCGCCTCAGAGCCACGCCGATAGCCCTACAGCCCACTTGCAGCCGCAGCTGGAGAAATGTCGGCTGACTCGATAGTTCATTTCGCCGACAAGCCCTTGGCCGGGGGGCCCAAGTCGACATGAGATCCGAATCTGGCCCACCGCTGCCGTGCCCGTCAGCGCCCACCGCGCCGGGCGCTGCTGAGAGGCGGAGAGGAGCAACTGAAGCTCCTCAGTCAGCATAATTCGGTCACCCGCGCTCGTTCCTGGCCTGATACGCCCCGGATTGGGCTCTAGTCCCCAGCTTGCGCGCCGCAACTTGTGTGTCAGTCGTGCTATCTCCCATCTCTGCCAGGAGCCGGGCCCCGGTATAAACACTGCTCGCTGCCGCGCCGCTTCGCCCGCCAGGCCAGGTCCTGCACGCTCTTCATCCGTTAAGGTTGCAAGAAGCAACTCAATCGTCCTCGCTTCCCAGCTAGACCTGCTTGGCCTTTTCCTCGGTTGCGTCCCTGGAAAGGCCCAACGCAACAATGGCGCCATCCAATTCTGCACCTCTAAATTGGGTGCGGTCGTCTATTCAGCTGTGTCTTCTCTTCTCGTCGGTATGTGTGCGACCCCTATGCCCGCTGTTAGTGGTCGACTCCCCTGCGTGCCTGCTTTGCCGGTCCATGGCTAAATTGACCGGCGCTTAAAACAGTTCTCGACGCTCTTGGCAGATGCGCGCTATATCGATGTCGAGAAGCGACAGAGCGCTACCCCTACTTCGACTGCCGTCTCTACAGCTGCCCCGGTGTGCCCGGGCTCGGACGGCGTCACTTACCAGCTTGCCAGCGGCTCCACTTTCCTCGTTGAGTGCGGAGTCGACCGCATAGCCAATGACCTGAAGACCGTTGACCCCGTTGCCAATTTCGCCGCCTGCATCGCCGCCTGCGACACTACTGCCAACTGCAAAGATGTCTCCTTCGCCGGTGGAACGGGCGCAGGTGCCTGCTATCTCAAGTCCGCCGCCGGCGGCATTTCGACCAACGCCGGCATCTGGGGAGCTAAACTGATCGCCAAGGGATCTGCTGCATCCTCGTCGGCCGCGGCCTCGTCAACTGCTGGACCCACCGGCAGCGCTTCCACCACCGGCGCGGGTTCCAGCACCACGGCGAGGGCTCCTTCCGCTAGCGTGCCCGCTGGCTGGGAGCTCAAGGGCTGCTACGTTGATTCCGTCAATGCCAGAATCATGAATAATCTGCAGCCGGATGATGCCGACATGACCGTTGAGAGCTGCGTCAACGCGTGCATTGGCCTCGGCTACACGGTAGCCGGCATGGAGTATGGGGTGCAATGGTGCGTATTGTGGCACTTTAGCATGTGATCAAGAACTCTACAGACTGACAGTGGTGCAGCTTCTGCGACAACTTCCTCCGCAATGGCGCCGTGGAAACTGATGCCGGCGATTGCAACATGAACTGCGGTGGCGATGCAACTGAGAAATGTGGCGCTGGATCCAGAGTGTCGATCTGGTCCAACGATGACTTGCAGGTTTACCAGCCCCCAGCCGCTCAGAACACCAGTCTTCCAGGTAACTGGGAGTACGTTGGCTGCCTCTTGGACAGCGCTGTTGCTCGGACCTTCCCGTACGAGCTGGTAATGACCGATAACAACACCGCGGATAACTGCCTTTCGCAATGCTCTGAATACGGCTACGCTCACGGCGGAATGGAGTTTGGCAACCAGTGCTTCTGCGGTGATGCTTCAGATATCGACGCTGCGGGCTCTGCGCTCCAGCCCGAATCCGATTGCAACATGGCTTGCTCCGGCAACGCTACTTACATCTGCGGTGCTGGCAACCGTATCAGCTACTACAGGTGGGGCGGCGATGACCCACTCTATGTCTGGCACTACCCAACTGGTGCGGCCGCGGGCGAATACTCGCTTCTCATTGGTGGCGTTATCATCCCTCTCCTCAGCGCTCCGGCCCGCAACGGCAAGATCGTTTTTGTCGAGAAAGTTGGAACCGGCCCTGCAAACAGCACCGGCTCGTACGAACTGGATCCCAGCCTGATTGACGACTTTGACGCCGCTTGGAGACCACTCCACCCGAAGACCGACGTCTTCTGTTCTGGAGGTGTCACCTTGCCCGACCGGGCAGGCCGCCAGCTCAACGTGGGTGGCTGGTCTGCCGACTCCTTGTACGGCGTCCGTCTCTACTGGCCAGATGGTGAACTTGGTACAGCTGGCACCAACGACTGGCAAGAAAACGTCAATGAGCTTCGGCTGCAAGTCGGACGCTGGTACCCTTCGGCGATGGTCATGGCCAATGGCTCAGTTCTTGTGGTTGGTGGCGAGGATGGCTCCAACGGCCCGCCTGTCCCTAACATGGAGGTTCTCCCCAAGCCCGCTGGAGGCTACCTGGTGGACGCACCCTACCTGGAGCGCACAGATCCCTACAGCACCTATCCGTTCTTGGCTGTTCTGCCGAGCGGTGGCATCTTCATTTCCTATTACAACGAAGCCCGTATTTTGGACGAGAAGTCTCTCACAGTAAAGACGGAGTTGCCCAACATTCCCGGCGCGGTCAACAACTTCCTCGGCGGCCGCACCTACCCCTTCGAAGGCACCGCTGTTCTCTTCCCGCAGCATGCTCCTTACACTGACCCTGTGAGGGTGCTCATATGCGGTGGCTCAGCGCCGGGACAGGCTCCCGGACTTGACAACTGTGTTCACATGACTCCCGATGCTCCGGAGGACGGCTGGACAATCGAGCGCATGGTATGTGGCCCTCCTTCAGTTCTACTTTTCCTTGTGCTAACCCAATAAATAGCCGAGCAAGCGTGTCATCGTTTGCATGACTGCTCTCCCTGATGGAACTTACTTGATCCTCAACGGTGGCCAGAAGGGCGAGGCAGGTTTCGCCCTGGCATCGGACCCCAACTACAACGCCGTTCTCTACGATCCGACCAAGCCTCTTAACCAGCGCTTCAGCATCATGGCCAACACGACCGTTGCGCGCATGTACCACAGCGAAGCCACTCTGATGGACGATGGCCGTGTCATTGTCTCCGGCAGCGACCCGCAGGATGCTCGCTTCCCTCAGGAGTACCGTGTCGAAGTCTTCACCCCTCCTTACCTCCTTTCTGGCGCCGCTCGCCCCGAGTTCACTCTCCCGAACGACGATTTCGCCTACGGTGAAACCTTCACCATTCAAGTCTCGGGTGCGACCACTGGCAACGTCCGCGTTTCCATCCTCGGCTCGGTCATCTCGACCCACGGCAACAGCATGGGCCAACGTACCTTCTTCCCGGCGGCCAGCTGCAGCGGTACCACCTGCACCGTCACCACCCCGCCTAACGCGCACGTCTGCCCGCCTGGTTGGTTCCAGATGTTTGTCCTCGACGGCCCGACGCCCAGCCATGCCAAGTGGATCCGCATCGGCGGTGATCCTGCGGAGTTCGGCAACTGGCCTCCTTATGATGACTTTGATCTCCCCGGCCTGGGCGCGACGTTGCCAACTACGGGTTCGACGGCGCAGAGCAGGCTGTCGAACGCAACGAGGAAAGGTTGAGAAGAGGGGTGCCGTTCTCTGATGAGTGCTTGAAGATATTAAAGATGAAATATACACGACGATAATTTCTATTTTTTTTTTTCGTAAATACAACGAAATCTGTACTGCATCACCTAAGCCCACGCTACATCACTCGTAATCAAACCTTTCGGGGGTAATATTTCCCACACTCACAGTAAATCAAGCCGCATCAATACTCCTTCACTACTCATCCACCACACACTCAATCATCGCGATGAAACTCCTCAGCCTCCACACCTTCTCAACCCTCAACCCCGCCCTCCGCACCAGCGCCTCCATCTCCTCCCCCGTCCTCTCCACCCCACCAAACATGACAAATGCATTCTGCGTCATCAGATTCGCCAACTCGGGCCACGCCGACTGCCGCACCTCATCTTCGCCAGCCAACAGCTCCGACGGCGCCACCCCTTCCCGCCCCCGAAGCATGTACGCCGGCCCCGTCAGCACCTCGTTCACAAGCAACCGGCACCCGACCCCCGACGCCACCATGGCCGCCCTCCCCCCCGCCAACACCCGCCCCGCCGCCTCGTCGTCGTAGTCGCGCAGCACGCCGCGCATGAAGAACGCGTCGCCCCGCGCGGGGTTGTCGCCCTCGAAGTAGTCGTGCGGCACGAAGCTGATGCGGGACGCCACATCCGGTGCACAGTCGGCCACGACGGGCGGCAGGTCCTGGGCGACGACGCGCAGGCGCGGGCGCAGGGCGAGCAGGTCGAGGGCGGCGTCGGCGGGCCCGCAGCCGACGTCGACGAGAGTGGCGGTGGACTGTGGCCAGGGACAGTCGTGCAGCAGCGCGGGCCGGGTGAGCTGGTTCAGCCAGGGCACGACGCCGGCGAGCTTGGCGGCGGTGCTGGCGTTGCACGGCTGGGCGGCCCAGTCGAGGAAGGGGGTGGCGGACCGGGCGACGGCGAGGGAGAAGGGAGAGGTCGAGGGGGCGAAGGTGTGGGCGGTGGTGGGGTTGGTTAGGTTGGCGTGGAGGCCGAGGTTGGCTTCGGCGGTTTCGCGCGTGCTGGGGAGGCGGTCAGGTTAGGGGATGGACTGGGAGGTGCGTGGTGGAGAGGCTCACAAGAACGACAGCATCGGCTTCCCGCCCTCCTTCTCCAGCAGCCCCAAGCTGTGCCGCGTGTTGGCAAACACGCCCGGCGCCGTCTCGCAGAAGATGAAGTCGGACTCGAGGATGCGGAGGATCCTGCCTGCGAGGGGCACAGTTGGGAGACGGGTCGTCAGTCACATATGCGCGCCACTGACGAGTGAGGAAGCTGTTTCTTACCCAGCTTGTTCGCATTCACGCCCACCCGCCGCGCCAGCTCCGCCAGCGCGACCGCGCCGCCCGCGCCGGCGATCTCGTCGGCCACGCGCAGCTCGAGCGCGGCTTCGAGCGCGCTGGCTTTGGTCTGCGAGAGCGCGAGGAGCGCGAGCTTGTGCCGCGTCGGCGTCACGGCGGCCTCGAGGGCGCGGGCGTCGACGCGGAGCTTCTCGAGGAGGGCGAAGGTTTCGGGCGGGGGCAGGTGCTTGGGGTCGTCGAGGTGGGAGGGGTGGGGGGGGCGTAGAGGGAGAGGTCGGAGAGGGAGTTGTTGTGGTGTTGAAGTTGGCGGTCTAGCTGCTGGGCTGTTTGGGAGAGGGTGGTGATGAGGGTTTGGAGGAAGGACATGTTTTTTTTTTTTGCTCTGGATTGTAGAGGTGGATTGGCGTGCGGTCTAAATAGATACTTGGAAGTGAAGCCGTCTGGCTTTATGTTTTATAGCGATGCTGTGTTGGGTGATGGTGTGTTGCTCGATGTGGGGTAGGTTTGGTGAGACGCCTCCTTGCATACGACCTGCAGTGCTGAAACGATCCCTTCCCCGCAATCGACCTCCCCACAATCACCGTGAGAAGCACAGCAGTGACGGACAGCCACACACTTACCAGTAAGCTTATTTATATTCTGGATTAGCCGTATCTTACTACTTTCTTATCCAATCTAACCTCTCCTTCCCACCGATCAACCAGCCTCCACCCACAGCACACCCACCCCCAACACCATGGCCACCCACCCCCTCCACGTCCTCATCGTCGGCGCCGGCCTCGGCGGCACCGCCTGCGCCCTCGCCTGCCGCGCCCAAGGCCTGCGCGTCACGCTCCTCGACCAGGTCAAGGCGTTCGCGCCGCTGGGCGACTCCATCGGGCTCGGCCCCAACGCGGCGCGCCTACTCGGCCGCTGGGACGCCGGCTTCGCGGCCCGGCTGGCGGCCGCCAGCAGCGCGGCCGGGAGCGTCGTCGTGCACGACTACAGGGACGGCAGAGTGCTGGGCGTGGACGACACGCCCGGGCGGGCGGAGGAGGCGTTCGGGCATAGGAACTTGATCGGGCATCGGGGGCGGTACCACGAGCTGTTTTTGGAGCAGTGCGAGGCGGTGGGCGTGGAGGTGCGGGCCGGCGCGAGGGTGGTGGCGTATGATGCTGAGAGGCCGAGCGTGACGCTGGAGGGCGGGGAGGTGGTGGTGGGGGATGTGGTCGTGGCGGCGGATGGGGTGAGGAGTTTGGGGAGGAGGGAGGTGCTCGGGTATCTGGACGAGCCGGTGCACAGCGGGTATGCTGTTTACCGGGCGTTCATGGAGGGGGAGGCGTTCAGGGACGATCCGCTGACGGCACCGTTTGTGGAGAATGGTGGGTTGGGTTGCTCCTTTACCGGATTGGTTGGATGGAGTGCTGATGAGGGTGTTTTTTTGCAGGTGACAGCATCCATCTGTATCTGGGCCCCGACCTCCATGGCTTCGTGACGTGCCTCCGCGACGGCAAGTGGATCAACGCTGTTCTCACGCACAAGGACGACGCCGACATCGACGAGGGCTGGAGCTTCCCCGGCAAGAAGTCCGATATCCTCCCGCTCATCGAGGACTGGGATCCGAGTTTCCGCCGCGTCTGGGAGAAGATGGAGGAGAAAAACATCCTCGATTGGAAGCTGGTGTACCGCCCGTGTCTGAAGAAGTGGGTACACGATTCCGGAAAAGTCGCCATCATGGGCGACGCTGCGCACCCGTTTGTTCCGACGTCGGTGCAGGGCGCAAGTCAGGCCATAGAGGATGGGGCTACGATTGCGAAGTGTTTGGGCAAGGCGAACCGAGACGTGCCATTGGCTCTGCATACTTTCTTTGAGCTGAGGTACGAGCATGTGGCGAAGGCGCAAGGGATGGGGTTGTCGCAAAGGGAGAAGTGGCATAACCTGCATGACAAGGAGACCGGGGAGATGAAGCGGGAGTTTGATATGTCAAATGGCCTGCTGGAGAGCTATGTACTATTCGCCCACGACTGCGAGAAGGTTGTTGACGAGAAGTGGGACACCGTCTCGGCAGAAGTCAAGGCAAGGATCGAGAGAGGCGAAAAGCTCAGCCGGGAGTAGTTACACACGGACCGAAAAGCGTATATCTCGTCCAGATATGTCTGACTAGCCAAGTGTTCGAACAAGTTAGCGATGAGCTGAGTGACATAACCGAGAGGGTTGCAAGCCCTAGCTCCGGTTCTTGAGCAAAGAGCTTCCCGCGGCGCCGTCTAATCGTCTTCTGCAGGTATGGCGGGATGCTTCGCCGCCATCTCATCTAAGTACGCAAGCACAACCTTTCCCCAAACAGGTTTGCGCTTGTAGAAGGCAAACTTCTCTGGCAGCTTGTGCAGCAATCCCCCAAGCCTCTCTGCGAAGCCTGGTTCCTCCGCAATATCGACTAGGCGGTACAGATACCTGCCCCCAGCATCAGCATCAACCACTCTATCGTCCGCTGAACGGTTACCAGGATAAACAACTCACGTTTTCGTCATCATGCACATCGCACCCGACACAGGCAAGCGGCGCAACACCTGCCTCTCCACACGAAGCTGGACCTGGTTAATATCGATGCCGTCGTCCGCACTGCCTTCATCTCCCTCGTAAAGATGCGTGCCGTCCAGGAAAAAAAGCTCCTCGCGGTCGTTGATCCCCCAATTCACGCGCATAACCAGCCTATCAGCGCTCATACTCTTGAAAAACCTGCTCCCACCACCACCACCACCACCACCGATCAGCAACCCTGCCCCAACAAATCCACCGAAAAGGCTCCACTCACTTATTCATCGCCCTCTGCAGCTTCTCCCTATACGTCGGCACCGGCCCATGAATCGCCGTCAGCCCCCGATCCATCTTCTCGCGGACATCGAACCCGGCCGGAAAAGCGCTCACCACCGCCTTCAACACGTACTCGCCGTCGGGGTCCGCCCCCTCCCCCGGCGGCACCAACACCGCCACGTCCTCCTCCGTCACCCGCGCCACCACCTCCAGCGGCCGCAGCCCGCCCCACGGCTCGCGCACCTCCCACCGCTCCCCCGTCACCCGGCTGCGCAGCCACCGCGGCGGCGACTCCTCGCCCTCCGCCACCCACACGCTCGGAAAGCGCCGCGGCAGGTACGCCGCCAGCGCGGCCAGCAGCTCGCGCACCGCGGGCTCGGCTTCGGGGCGGCAGTCGAGCGCCGTCGGCCAGCCGTGGGCGGCCAGCACGGCGCGCTTGTGCGCCATGCGTGCGGCGTAGTTGGCGTCGATGCGGAGCCAGTCGGCGGCCGGCAGGGCGCGGAGCGCCATCGTGGCGGCGTAGACGCGGGGGGCGATGTACGGGTCGCGGTACCAGGGGTCCGGGGCGGCGGTCCGGGGGGAGGGGTCCGGGGAGGGGGCGGTGGTGGCGAGGTCGAGGGGCGTTGGGGCGGCAGTGGAGCGGGGGCCGTAGAAGGGGGTTGGTTTGGTGGGGAGGGGGAGGGGGAGGGGGAGGAGGGGGGACGGGGCGGCGGAGGGAGAGGAAGGTGCGGGGGAGGAAGGTGATGGTGAGGAGGAGGGTGAGGGCGGCGAGGAGGGTGAGGGCGTCGTCTCTCGAGGGAAGGTGGTCGGCGAGCATGGCGGAGGGCGGAGAGGGTTATGGGTTGGTGGGTGCGAGGCTCATCATCGTCTTGCGACAGAGTTGAGGTGAGCTGGAGTGATGGTGGAAGTGCATGTCACGTGACGTATCCTTATCGACGGGCAATCCCCCACCTTCTGATTAGATCGGCTGGACCTTCTACAAAGCTGCCAGGCCGGGGCGGACGCGCGCGACGGAAGCAGCGAAAATGCACTGAAAAGGATTGGGGGAATGGTGAGTGGACGGAGAGTGGTGAGGGGACAGCAAAGCGATGGTGTCAAGCTTATCCGCATCCCACGTGATGGTGGGTTTCGTGCAGGTGAGCAGGCGCAGACGGACAGTCAGCAACGACTGACGACACGAAGAAGGCAGGAGGCACAAGGCAGGAGGCAGAAGGCAGACGGCAGCCCGTTTTAGCTCCAGGAAAACGTTTCGCTAGCGCGGGGCAGCGTTTGCGGGGATTGCGGTGTTGGAAAGAAGAAAGACGCAGACGCAGCCACAGCCACGCAGCGCACAGCCAAGCTTTCCCCGTCCCCGTCGCCGCAGCTGAGCTCCCGCCGCTCCTGCCTCAGTGCGGGCGCACGGAAAAATGAGCTGATTTTCCCGGTTGCCTGGTTGGCCGGGCGGGACGGGCGGGCAGCTCGCAAAAGCCGACCGGGCAGAAGTCCGCGCCGCCGCCCCGAGCACGAGAACGTGGCAGCGACCACGGTGCATCCCAGATCTGCCTGCACAGCTGCGCCGCCCACACGTTGCGCCCATGTGCCGCATGCATGCGCTGCACGTCGATAGAGTTGCCAGCCAGCACGGTCTTGTCGCCGCCCCGCCGGCCACCGGGCTCTCGTGCCATCGCTGAGGAACAGGCAGTGCCCGCCGCTGATCTCGTCACCTCCCTTCGTTTTTTTTTTTACCTTCCCAACCCGCCTGCCTCTCGTTTGCCTCGTTTGCCTACCGCGCGCGCAGATCGCAGGTTTCAATTTGATGCAGGAATCAGCTGAGGGAGGCGACACCGTCCTCGCCCTGCGCCTTTTCCCGCCCACTCAGCAGCTCCGACTCCTTCCTCGATGCGGCTCGGAGCTTGCCGATACATACATGTAGATCGCTATGAACCTCTCGTGCAGCTGTTCGCCTTTCGTTCCGTCCTCTGTCCTCCCGCAGCCCATTCGCAGCTCCCTCCTCCCGCTGCTTGTGAAGAAACGGAGCACACATCCTTTTTGAAAAGACCCCTCCGCGCCGCCGTTGAAGCATCCCTCGCCGCACCGCGATCCCAACCGACAACCGCACGACGGATCCTGGTGTAAACGACTGTTGCGGATTTCCGTCCGGGGCCGAGCCACGATCCTGACCGTGTGTGCCAGACAGCCTTCGCTCCCCGCGCTGCCTGCGTCGACACCTCGGCTCTCCGCGGTACCTACGTCCTGGTACAGTACGTACCAGTACGTCAGCGCCCCGCCCCTCGTGAGTTCCGGGTAGGAAAAAAAGAAAAGAAGAGAGAGAAAAACAAAACGCCTAACGCCCCTCCTCTCTCAGGGCGGTCTCGTCCTCGCCCACTCGCCGCGCAGCTCGTCGGCGAGGCTCTGCACCGGCCAGCCGGTGCTGCGCTGGTGGCGCTCCACCAGCTCGCAGATCTTCTCGCGCTTGAACGCCTCGTTGGCGTACAGCCCGGCGGCGTACAGGCACTGCGTCGACACCACCTCGGCCGGCTCGTAGTCGATGGTCATGGCCAGCCCGACGATGGTGTCGATGGCCGTGTTGAGCGTCTTCTCGCGCGCCAGATACTCGTGGTAGCCCCCAGCCGCCGGCTGGTGGACCAGGAGCAGGATCCGCGCGAAGCTGTGCATCTGGACCGCCGCCGCTGTGCGTTGTTCTGCTGTTAGCTGCTGACCTGACGCGCGTTGCTGGTGCTGTGCGAGAGGGCGTGCGTGCGAGGTTGGGCGGATTGGGAGAAGTGTTAACAGGGAGGAGCTGGACAGAGGGCTGTTTCAACGGGCAGCATCGTCACGTACCAAAGCCAGGTGGGTTGATCCAAATAGGCTTGAATGGGCCGCTATTCTCAGTTTCCGCGCTCGTCATCGGCAGCGGGTTGAAATGCAGGGTCACGTTCATGCGCCACTCCTCCAGCATGTTGAACAGGATGTCGGCCCTCTCGATCCTCAACTGTAAGTTTACCTCGCCCATCTTCCGTTCCTCCTCCGACGCGTAGTTGACGGCCTGCGCGAGGAGGTACACCGCGCGCGACGCGATGTCGTACTGGTCCATGAGCTGGTACGGCCGCGTGGGCTTGTAGAAGCTGAAGCAGCGACGCCGCTCGCGGAAGGCCGCCCACACGTCCTGCCGCAGCCAGCTCCACCACACTGCTTGCTTCAGCCCGCCAGACTGCCCGTTGATGTCTTGCGACCGCTGGATCCAGAAGACGCCCTTGAGGTGGCGCTCCCAGCCGCTGCCCGCGCCATCGATCATCTCGTACTTGGAGACAATCAGCGCCGTCGCGAGCAGCTCAAGGCTGCGGTTGAAGGACTCGTAGCGCATGGCGCCTTGGAGATACTGCAGCGTTTCGGAGTAGTACTGCACCGCTGCGGTGCGGTCCATCGTCTCGCCGTTGTTACCCGGCCTGATGGACAGATGGCGGGACGACAGAGCGAGAATAGACTTCATGAGGCCCTCGTTGTTCATGGCCAGCTGCGGGACGAGCGAGGAGAAGTGCTTGAGCGGGTCGTACAGATCCAGCCAGAAGCTGAGGTTGTCGACAAAGTGCTTGAAGACGGGGATCTCGTGTTCGCGCAGCGTTACCGTCGTCTGCCAGTACTTGCGCTCGGCCTGGTTGACCGGGGCCTCGGACGGCGGGCCGGGGGTCGAGGACAGGCGCGGCGGGAAGCCGGAGACGGGTGTGCTCACGGAGACGGAGGGGCTGTGGAAGCCCTGCGTGGAGAAGCTGGCAGCGCGGAGACTGCTAAAGCTTGACTCGTCCGCGGCGTGGGAGCGTTGACCGAGATTCTGCTCGTTGAACTCTACAGGATTAAGATTGTCTGCGTTGTCGGCCAGAAGACCGAACCAGCGCAGAGGGGCAATCTCAGCAGGATACGGGTTGGAGCTCAGCGTGCTCTGCGGGCTCATCGTGTCCTCCGGGGGGGCGGTCCACGGCAGGGGCGGGGATATGTGCTGCTGCTGCTGCTGCTGCTGCTGCCGCCGCTGCTGCTGTTGCTGCAGTGCCGCTGCAGGGCTGTCTCCCGGCGCCTGGCCCTCGCGGGCCCCTTCCCGCAGCCCTTGCCCTGGCGCCTCTATGGACTGGTCCCATCGGACCTGTGCCGGCGCCGCGAGCGAGCTTCTACCTGGGCCCTGCGGCTTCGCGATCTCGGGCGGCTGCTGCTGCTGCGATACCTGCTGGAACGACGGCAGCCGGAGCGCCTGCTGCTGCGCGTGCTGCTGCGCGTGCTGCTGCTGCTGCTGGTGATGGTGATGCCGACGCAGCTGCTGCGCGTGCTGCTGAGGGTGCGACACGCGTGGCTGCTCGAGCGAGGAATGGAGCGCGGAGGAGCCGCTGGGGGAGGGCTGCACGCCGGGGGAGGTCTGCTGCAGTGAGTGAGCGCTCGGGCTGGGGTCGGGACGGTCTGGGCCAGGTCCAGGCGCGCTGCGGCTCTGTGGGCGGGCCCAAGGGTCCAGCCCTACAGGCTGCAGGGCCCGCTGGATGCAGGGCGCTGGCCGCGTGGTTGGATGGGACGGAAGGGGCAGGTTACCTTGGCGGGCGTGTTGTATACGCAAGGGCGGTTGCCCTTGGAACAGGGCCCACAGATCGGCTTGACCTCATCGCATTTCATATGACGCGCGCGGCAGACGGCACTGCACAGTCAGCACCGTTACGCCTGTGCAACCGCCATCGACGATGGCGGAGGGCGTGCGCGCTCGGGTGGCTTGGTCGGCGCGCGGGTGTGATTGTGGGCTTGGGCGGAACGGCGCAGGGCACACTCACCAGCCAGTTGTCGTGCGCAGCCCGCGGCCGCGAGGTCTGCGTGGCTTGCGCTTGGGCGCACTGGGCTGCTCAGAAGGGGGATTGCCGGTCGTCGATGGTGTCGCAAGCATCGTTTCGAGGCTTGCACATCAGGCCATACGCCACTTTACTCGAGGGCTCGGGGCAAAGATGGGGCGGGGGAGGATGCGCAGACGGGTACCCATCGCGAACGGCGGTGATGGTTAGCCCACTGAAAATTGCTGCCCGGCCTCGACGCGGACGCTGCAGCGCCGCCGCCGAGCGCCCCCTGGGCCCCCGCGCCCCGCCCCGCCGTATCCTTACCGCTCGCTAAGCCGCCTGTCGCGCTCAGACCGGACAACGTCTTCCATGATTTCCGCGTGTCTCACGGGCGCAGAGCTGCTCGCCAGGATCAGCGGTCGCCACAGCCTTGCCCCTCCAGAGCTAGCGAGGCCGGCGTGGTGGCGCGGGTCGCGGCCGCTTGGTCGATGCTAGCTGGCTAGTGTGGGCAAGTCCTTCGCGGGCGGGCGTCCTCTTGCCCAGGCGTGTTCTGCCGTTTCCCGGTTCGGATTCGACACAGCCCGAAACGCAAAGCACACCGGCGGCGGCAGCCCTACCCATACACGTATTTGAACCTGCGCGCTCGTTCCTGGTAACTTTGCCTCTTCCCCGTGTCGGGGCACAGCTGCAAAGTCACGTGAAAGAATGGGTTTGGGTGACGATGCGGGCTGCGCTGACTCCTCACACCGCGTTGGCGCGGTTCCCCAGAGCCGCACTAGGGCGTGGGGCCTTCAACGGCGGCGCGAGGGCGCTAAGCAGAACCACCCACCGTGCCACCGTCCTCACTCGCGCGCAGAATCACCTGAGTGAGCGACTGCACCCAGCGCTCAGATCGGCTTCCCCGCGTTTTCGCTCGTGCTGCCTTCGGCCCGCCCGACCAGCCAATCGCCGCGCCAGCTCTCTCACGGCTTGCCCGTTTCGGCATGCCGCCATCTTCACCTCTCCCTCGAGTCCCAGTCCAGCGCTTCCGGCACACCTGCTCCCACGCCTCGACCCCTCTCGTTTCCGCTGCGGGGCTGCGGATAAGCTGCCATTATGTCTCCATTTTCGCCCCGTGTCGCAACCGCTGCGTCCCTGTGTCTGACAGCTCGAGCAGTGGGCTCTCGTGCCTCTCGTTCACGCCGTTCTTATCCAGCTAACGACCCTTAAGCTTTTCTGAACAGCCCGGTTCTCACGGAAGCAGCCTTCCATCACGCCTGCCGGCTTCGCGGCTATTTACCGGGATCGCCATGTCGACCAAACACTTCTTCCCCGATACAAACGGCATCGTCGTCCGCGCCTTGAACTCAATCGCCGCCCGCAACCCGCACCTCGAGCACGATGAAGCAAACCGCGTCGTCTTCTCCAGGACCCATCCTCCGTCGAAGGTCACTATAATATCCGGCGGCGGCAGTGGCCACGAGCCGGCATGGGCGGGATACGTTGGAGACGGCATGCTCACAGCTTCCGTGGGTGGAGAGGTCTTTGCTAGTCCGTCGACGAAACAAGTCATGGCGGCCATCAGGAACGTGCCGTCGGATGCTGGCGTTATCCTGTGCATCACCAACTACACAGGAGACAGACTCCACTTTGGCCTGGCACGGGAGAGGGCGCACGCAGCGGGCCAGAAGATTGCTCAGATACCTTTGACCGATGACGTGGCGCTGGGAAGGAAGAAGTCTGAGTTGCTGGGCCGCAGAGGTCTTGCAGGAAACGTTCTGGGTGCGGACATAACTACTGCACTTGATTGACAAAACGCTGACAAGCTCGCAGTGCTCAAGCTTTTGGGAGCTGCCGCCCACGAATCCTGGAACTTCGAAGAATGCTGGAAGCTCGGCACGGAAGTGAATGCGCAACTGGCAACCATCGGAACAAGCCTGGACCACTGCCACATCCCGGGCCGAACCCACCACGAAACTATCGACCAGGATGCATGCGTGCTTGGAATGGGTATCCACAATGAACCGGTAGGCACACTGCAGGCACTCATGGCCACGATTAAGCTTACACTTTGCACAGGGCCTGCGGAAGATCTCCCCGATGCCATCTCCGCAAGATTTGATCAAGGAGATGCTGCTTTACGTCCTGGGCCCGAATGATTCAGATCGTGCGTTTGTCAAGTTTGACCCCAAGGACGAGATTGCGCTCCTGATCAACAACTTTGGTGGACTCTCAAACCTGGAGCTGGAAGCTCTCACCCAAATTGCTCTAGAGCAATTAGGTATGAATTCCTCTGTCCTTCTACATAGCTTTGCCTGGATTTAACAACCAGTATAGAGCAGGACTGGGAAATCAAACCATGCCGCATCTACTCCGGCATGTTCGAGACCTCTCTCAATGGCCCTGGATTTTCCTTGACGCTCGGGAATCTTTCAAACGTTGCGAGTGCAGTCAACCGCCCATCCTCAGAGCTTCTCAGGCTTCTCGACGCGCCAACGTCGGCTCCAGCATGGCCGCGGAGTGGATACGGATCCGTGGAGATATCTCAAGAGTCGGCTGTAAGGCGAGAGCAGGCACGATCCGAGGCTGACAAGCCAAGCTCCGACGTTAAGGGCCCGGGAGGTATGTGATCACTCGACATTCATTTCATGCATTCCTCCAACCCGACGATAGGCTGGGGCTGAGGTCTTACCGTGTGTCAATCAAACTAACACCCTTCTCAACAGCCCCGCCCTCCCTCCTCCACGCCCTCCGCACAGCCTGCGCTGCAGCACTCGCTGCCGAGCCCGATATCACCAAATACGACATCCAAATGGGCGACGGAGACTGCGGCGAAGCGGTTGCCGGCGTGTGCAACACGCTGCTCGCCCAAATGAAAGGCGCTCCATTCGTGACCAAAGCGCCCTCCCTGTTCCCCGCCCTCGACGCCATCAACGCCACCCTCGAGGACATGGGCGGCAGCCTCGGCGCCATCCTATCTATTCTCCTGACCGCCTTCGCGGGGAACCTGCAGCGCGCTGCGGCCACCTCGGCGTCGTCTTTGAAGCTCGACGGCGGGAGTATCGGGGCAGCGGCGGGCGAGGCGCTGGAGAGCTTGAAGGCGTACACGGGGGCGAGGGTCGGCGATCGGACCGTGATGGATACGCTGATCCCCTTCTGTGATGTTTTGCGGGATACGGCGGACGTGGGGAAGGCGCTGGTGGCGGCGGAGGAGGGCGCGAAGAGGACGGCGGGGATGAAGCCGCGGTTTGGGCGCGCGACGTACGTGGGCGATACGAAGGAGGGAGAGGCGATGCCACCGGACCCAGGAGCGTATGCTGTGGCGGTGTTCTTCAAGGGGCTGGTCGAGGGCGGTGGGTGGGCTTGATTGGCGGGTGGAGTGAGCGAACAGCCGTAATTGGAAAGAAGCCAGGGGTGTTGATGCTGGGGTTGGTTAAATTGTAGCAAACCCATCTCCTTTCTTCCAGCGAGCACACGCGGCCGCGTTGTGCGGCACGATTCACTTCAGGTCGGGCTGCTCGAGGATGTCTGCGGCGAAATCCTTGCAAGTGATCTGCCCGTTGCCCGAGGGCCGGCCCGCGGGCTTACGACAATCAAAACAGGGAAATCTTCAGCCTCTTCCACGAACTCCGAGCACGTAAACGTCATTAGGCCGTTCCCGTTCGTCAACGACCTCGCTACACAAACGAAGCACCCCCTCACCGTCCAAATACCAAACAAAAATTCCAGCGCACAAACCTCAACCAGCGCCCCCTAGCCACTCGTTCCTAACCCCCCCTCCCGCCGGCTTCTCGCGGAGCCCACCCACCAACCCCAACCCCCCTCCCTCCCTCCCTCCCTCCCTCACCTACTTCTCGACCACCACCTGCGCCACCGCGTACACCACAACCCCAAGCCCGCACATACCGCTCACGACCCCAAACCCGACCGCATACGCCGGCGCATCCCTCGCCGGGAACAGGTACGCGCCATAGATCTGCGCGAGGTTGCCAAGCGCATTGACGAGCGCGAGCGCGACGGCGCGCTCGGCGCGGCAGCGGGCGGCTAAGGCGGCGCTGGCGTGCGCCAGCGCCAGCGCGTTGGCGGACCACAGCGCGGCGGCCATGACGACGAGCAGCGCGTAGCGGGCGGCGGGGGTCGCGATGGCGGCGGTGACGACGGAGGCGGCGGTGGCGGCGGCGAGGCAGGTGGATGCGGCGGCGGCGCGGAGGCGCGGGCGGTGGTCGAGGAGGGTGGTGCTGGCGGCGACGAGGAGGAAGGAGGTGGCGTGGATGGGGATGACCATATATTGGGCGGTGTGGGCGGTGTAGCCGAGGGTGGCGACGAGGGTGGGGTAGAAGTAGGAGAGGGTGGAGGAGCCGACGATGGTCTGGGGGTGGGGTGGGGTGTTAGTTGGGGGGGGGTGGTGAGGGTGGCTTGCCATGTAGCCGACGACTAGCAGCCAGGTTTGCCAGTTGCGGACTGCTTGGGTGAGGGCTTGTGCGGCGCTTGGCTGCTCCTCATCGGCGGTCTGGGTTGTGATGCTGTCGGCCGTCAGCCGCTGGACGGCGACATGGCGCTCGCGGTCGGAGAACTTGGCGGTCGTGGCGGGGAAGTCGAGGAGGAGGAAGGAGGAGGCTATGGCCCAGCCGCATGTCGCGGCGCCCTCGACGATCTGTTTGCAGTGTGGGTTGTGGTGTCAGTCAAGGGTGGGTCGCTGGTGCGGTGTTGGGAGCGGTTGGCGTACGAAAAGCCACCTCCACCCGGCGATGCCGTGGGAACCGTCAAGGCTGTCTGTGATGGCGCCGGCGAGGAGGCCGCCAAAGGCGCCGGAGAGGACGGCGGCGGAGATGTAGATGCCGAAGCGTTTCGATTGCTCGTTCTTCTTGTACCACGATGAGAGGATCAGGAGGATGCCGGGGGCAAAGCCGGCCTCGAAGATGCCCACGACGAAGCGCAGGGCGACGAGCTGGTGGTAGTTGTGGATGACGGCCATGCAACATGTGATGGCTCCCCACATGAACATGATGGCGGGGAGGAAGCGGGAGGGCCTCGTTCTCGAGAGTATGAGGTTGGACGGCACTTCGAAGACCACGTAGCTGATGAAGAACACCACGAGCGAGACGGAGTATTGGCTGGACGTGAGATGCAGGTCGTCCATCATGCCGGCTATTTTCGCATTGCCGATGCTTTGAGAGTCGGTGAGATTCAGCATCTACGCGGGAGTGGATTCTCGGCTTTTTCACATACTTTGTCCGGTCCATGTACGACAGCAGGTACATGAGCCAGATGGTTGGCATGAGAAAGAGGTCGATCTTGCGCACGAGCTTCTTCTCCTCTTCCGGGGAGAAGTCGCCGTCGTGGCCGGGCTTCATCTCTTCGGGCCTGGAGCGGGCGGACAGGGACTCAATGTGCTCTGTATCTCCGTACTTGGAGTGGTCAAGAGGCATGCTGGCAGCGGCAACGAGATGGCGGAAGAGATGGCAGAGATGAAAATTCCGAAGGGCGGCAGATAAGAGTGCAGATGACAGTGGATGCAGGCCGAGCGACAGGCAAGGCAGCGCAGCTAAAAGGCCTCACGCACGCGGTCAACCGTCCGGGAGGGCACGCGGCGGGCGGTTACAGTCGGCCAGGGCTCCAGAGAACGAGCAGCACTGGCTCTCCTCGACGGCACGGCCAGACGGCACCAAGAGAGGCGGCTCACGGCGCAAACACGCGACATGCTGGACGTCGGACGGGGTGAGGGCTCGGTGCTTCGAAGGCGAATTGACCGAAGCGTGCGTCGGCTAGCCCTGTTTTGAGCCCACCACGATGCGGGCGGCGGCAGCCGTGGCCAGGCGGGCTGGCGGGAGTGAACACCAAGCCCCAGGCGAGGTGTTGAACGCGTGAGCTGCGAAGGCACATCCATACTAGCTCCCGCATTCCCCACAGTTCCCCAGGTACGCTTTGGTCTTGTTGCGGGGGGGAGCCACGCGCGAACCGCTGCGGATCTGGCCACCGGCATCGTAGGGCGCACCTGAGTCGCCTGCCTCGTGTCGAGGCCACAGCGCCGACGGTTGTGGCGCGAAGAGGCTGCGGCGCCGCTACGAGGTGGTGGATTGGACGTCAGTCATTCCCGGTGAAATATTCCGCAGCCACTCCTCCTTCGCTCGGCAACAACCGGCGACGTCTAGCTGGGCAACGTGGAGGTCATCTCCCTTCTCCGCCCATTGCCGAGTGACCCTCAATACTCCAGTTTCCGCAGTCCAACAAAATGCCCCAGCGTCCGACCAATGGCGCCATCCGTGCGTCGAGGCGAGGCGTCTGCCCCGTGCCGAGGCGCGTCCCACTCCACACCTCCCCGCGACTTACACCCAACCCGTCCGTCCACAAGTGAACCTCGCCGCCTCGCGTCACCACTCCGCTTTCGATCGCCGGCCGTCCCGCCATAGCTCGCCGTGGGCCGGGTCGAGGACACCCTCCTCGACACCGGTGCGGCGTCGAGTCCCAAACCCATGCGGATCAGACTACAAATGGCCCGCCGCCCGCTGCCTTCGACTTCATCTGTCTTCTCCTCGCCCGGATCCACCATTTCTGTGATCTCCCGACCGCCGCAGCCGCTCGCTTGATACCTGGTCCTCCTCGTCGCGTGCACTCCACCCAACATGGGCTCCATCGAAGAAGGCCAGGAGGTTCTGCAAGGCGACGGCAACCCAATGCCCGCCTACCTCAGCACTGAGCCGCCTGCAAACATGAACTGGCAGATAACTCTCAAGGACAAAGTGATTGTCATCACTGGAGTAAGCAGCCTTCCCACATCCCGGTACACCGGCCCCTTCAGGAACCACCCGCACCTTGTCACGCTTCCGCCCCACACCAAAGATCCCGCGTCGATCGCTTGAGCCTGGAGTTTACTCCGAAAGCTTATGTCCATATCGCCGACCACTTACCTGCCCTCTCGCCCACACTCACCGTGTTGCCTCCGCCACCCGAAAATCAAAAAAACCCAGGAAACGCTCCAACGCAAGCCACCGCTGACCCGCCCTCTCCCCCAGGCCAACCGCGGCATCGGCCTCGGCATCGCCGAAGTCTGCCTCGCCAACTCCGCCCGCGCCGTCTACTCGCTCGACCTGCTCGACCCGGGCGACGACTTCCGCGCGCTCCAAAAGCGCCACCCGCACCTCAAGCACCTCCACGCGGACGTAACGTCAGAGCCCAGCATCGACGCCGCGCTCGACGCCATCGTCGCGGCCGAGGGCGCCTTCCACGGGCTGGTGGCCAACGCGGGCATGACGCAGCACCAGCCGGCGCTGGACTTCACGCGGGCGCAGGTGGAGCGGCTGTTCGCGCTCAACGTGTTCGGGGCGTTCAGCTGCGCGCAGGCGGCGGCGCGGCGCTTCGTCGCGCTCGGCGTGCGCGGCGCCGTCGTCTTCACCGCCAGCATGACGTCCTACCGCCCCAACCGCGCCGCCCCGAGCGCCCCCTACGGCGCCTCCAAGGCCGCCCTGCGCAACCTGACGCACACCCTCGCCATGGAGTGGGCCCCGCACGGCATCCGCGTCAACTCCATCTCGCCCGGCTTCGTGCGGACCGCCATGACGTATTATGTCGAGAACAGCCCCGATTGGGACCAGAAGATGCGTAGCTACGGCGGCATGCCGCGGCTGGCGATCCCGCAGGAGTTGGGCGGCGCGTATGTGTACTTGCTGAGCGATGTGGCGAGCTATACGACGGGGATCGATATTCCGATTGCTGGCGTTGTGGGGGCGTGGTGAGCGTCCGCGGTGAGAGGGAGGGAGGGCGAGAGACGGAAGGCAGAGGGGGCGTTGGTTTTCGTGTTGGAGGGTGGCGGGTTGGTCTTTTTAAAGCTTGAGGAATTCACGGAGTCTGGCGAAGGGATGGAAGAGTCGAGACGACACAGAATACGCAATCGAGATACTTTACTCACCCCCTAGCTCACGTCTCTCGCGCTGACACCCTTGCGTCGTGCCCGTCGATCAACTTGCTTGATCAGGCAAGACAGCGAGCCCCCTTTTCGAAGGGCATCCAAGCAGGATGTATGTATTACCTAAGGCCTCCGCCGTGTGACTAGTGCTCGGCGCGACCACGGATGGACTCCAACTGCCGGTCCCACTCTTACCGCGAAGTCTTGCTGCACGTGGAGTATGGATGCGGCAGGGGTCGGCAGTGATTTCGTACTGGGAAAAGAGTTCCAGTGCCCTTTGGTAATACGATGGCGGGAGAGAGTCTGCAAGGCTCTGTATTTGAAGCATCATACCTCCCTAAAGCGCCAGCCAAGCAACCGGAACATCAAAGCCTATTTCTCCACCCAACATCAACCTGCAGGAAAGGCCTCGCAGCCCCGTGAGCTCTTCATGTTCGAACGGTCGCAGCATCGGGCAGCAGAACTACTTTAGTTCCCTGAAGGGAAAGGTTTCGCGCCAAGCCCACTTTCGTTTTGTTTTTTTTTTCCTGCTCCACGGGACACATTTGGCCGAAGGGACTCCCGAAAATCAGGCCATTTTCACTTCTGAGAAGTAACACGGCACCGAGATCCCGCTCCACATTGAAAAAAGACTCAGATCGCAGCTTGGCTCCTGAGCTGCCAGCCGTGGTACCGGCCTCGGAGACATGTGCTCCGCGTCGGAATTGGATGGGTTGGACGAAGATGGGGGAAAGGGGGTGTTGGGGGCCGACATTGTTGAAGGGATTGGAGGGGTGAAACCCGATTCCACGGAGAGCCAGAGATCAGGTGGGCTGGAACGAAAAGCGCCATTGATTAGAGCGTAGCTCGAGGTCGAACATGACTCGAAGTTGTTTCGATGTGGCTGGACCCAGGTGGCCATGGCGTCGCATGTTCCATGATTCAGCGGGGAGGAAGGTCGACACGGCGGACTGGGATGAGAATCAGGCAACGAGAAAGCACACCTTACGCATCCAGAAGAGAGACTGGCAAAAGTGGGTTGTCGTCAGGCCTAGAACTTCCATCGTTTCGCAGAAACGCGGCAGGGTAGTGACTAGCGCAGGTCAGTAAAACGACTCTTTAGTATATCTGATCAATCTCAGATCCGACCGTCTGCGTTGCATCTTGAGGCATCCTCATGCCTTGCGTGCCGGCAGACACGCGTACTTCTGTCACCCTACCTGATTGACAGCCCCCTTCGTCAATTGTAGGCGCGGGAGCAGTCTGCCAGCCCTTCGTGACCGTCCAGTTGATATTTCGTCCTAGCTTATTACGTTAGTAACATGGACATCATGTCGGGTTCAAATTCGTACAACACCGTTTAAGCTGTTCTTTTCATGCAGCGAGACTCCACGTTCTTCCAGCTGCAAAGCACGGCATAATCAATGCCAACAGAGTCCTAGGCATGCACGCATCTTCTGTGGGGTGGGCAGACGGCATTGAAATCGCGCGGATATGAAGAACAGAGGTGATATTGACAGGTAAGGGAGAGGGGAAGGGTGAAGTTGGAAGACATGGGCAGTCTTACCGGAGGAGAGTACTACGGAAGGCATGATGAACTCCTGAAGCGAGCATGCATCAAAGAACCAAGAGAATGGAACTGCCAATCAAAGCAGGTCTATAGAACAGAAAAACATCTCAGCCTGTAGACAGCCATCCCGAGCGTGCAGCTCCCCACCCCGTCATGAACCCCGTCGTCGACAGCAGCGCGCACATCTACAACGCAGACGACGGGAACACTGAGGTGCACATAGCCCGACCGACGATCTAACACGGCGCGTAGTCACATCAGAAGCCAAGCTGCCACTTCATTTTGTGATGAAGTACGTCAAGCAACAGCGCCAAAGCACCATCCCCGCGGAGATCTCATCGACCGGACGTGCCTCGTCTCGAGGCGCAGCACTCGGCTCGCTCGGAGAGATCCCGTCCCAACTTCCGATCCGGAAATGCTGTTGTAACGCTGTAGGTATATGCCGGTCGCTCTTCTGGGACGAACCATCCGTCCCCGTTTCGAGGACTCCGCAGTCGGAGCTGCTAAAAATATGCTGGCCGGAGGGTTGTGGTCGGCTGGTTTTCTCACGCACCCCCTCACCGACCGAATCGGGTATTTTCAATAAGTCTATATTCCTAAAAACGTGCTGTCTTGCTTATATACTCTCGGCGCAAGGCTTCGGTAAAGGCCTCGTGTCGAAGAGTACCCCGCGGTCCATCTATGGCAGCAAAGGTTGCCGACCAAGTTTACCTGACATGAGCCTGCAGCGAAATCTGCACGACACTCCTCGTGGCCGTCTGAGACGTGAGCTCTGCTACCTCGCTCTCCAACTCCACGAGCCCGACGACGCCTGCTTCATTATTCCCGCCGCACTAGCCGCTCCCGCCGATATCCGCCGTTCAGCACCGATACGCGCTCCGACCAATGACGCCGGAGCAAACAAATCCCGATCCAGCCTGCCTGATCCTGCCGCGGAACGGGGTCCCTTCGTCGAACCCGTCTCCTGCCATGCTCTCCCTCTCGTCTCGTGCCTGCCTCCCTTCCACTGACCGGCTGATCCCCCGGCGCCCCGGATAGGCTTGCGCCACAACAGAGCCGCAGACCGGGCTTTCTGGAAGAACGCCTGTTCGATTCGCGGTGCCGGATCTGCACTAAGCTCGATGAGGAAAGCTGTTGGTGCTTGTTTCGTCGTGTTCGTGCCAGCTATTTCCCACCTCTTGCAACCCGCTCGTCGTACGGGATCGAATCAGACTCTTTCAGTGACAACGGAAGACGCATGGAACTGAGAGAATCGTACTGCTGTCGTCTCGAGGATCAAGCAATTTTTACACCCAAAGCCAAGTCTTGTCCGCACTTCTATCTTTTGCCCTCAAGCTACTCTGTGCAATGCTACGCACCTTTCAAGCAAGAAGTTAAAAAAAAAATCCACGAATATATATCCGATGCAAATCCCCAAAACCATGCAACGCAGCTTCAGAAAGCAATGCCATGACGCCCCTCCCCAATGACCTCTGCATGCGAAAAAAAAATCCTAAAACTCCCTTCGGAACCCCTCTAAGTAACCCCAAGTATGTGTATGCCCGCTCCCACCTTTGCTGCTTTTCACCTCCCTTCACTCTCACTCCACCATCTCCACATCACTCCCACCCACACTCCTCGCGCTCCCCGTCTCCGTCCCATCTCTCGCCACCGCCCCCATCCCGGCCCACCCAGCCCCGGCCGTTCTCATCACAGCCGCAAGGTCCAAGCTCATATCGAACCACCTCTCCCTCCTGGTCGTCTCCCTGCGGCCGCCCTCAAGCGCGCTCCTTGCTGCCCTGGTTGTACGCTGCCGCTTCGGCTTGCCGCCGGCCGAGAGCATGTTGCTGACGAGCAGGCGCTCGTTCTCGAGCCGCATGTCGAAAGCCGCGATGCTGCGCACGTACGGTGCGAGATCCTCTACTATGGTGCGGAGGGTGCGGTCGAAAGAGGAAGCCGTCATGCCGGACCCGCTAGCGCTGGTGAGAGTGGCAGTAGGGGGCTCGGCGAGGGGGTCGAAGACGAAGAAGTCGGTGCGGTTGAGAGAGTGGCTTTGGCGGCTGGAAGAGAGGTGTGTGAGAATGGCAGTTGCGATGTCTGATTCGTCAAGGCTAGGAAGGGGTAGCACAGCCTCGGCGTGCAGGTTCGTGGCATTGTTGCATCGCTTGGCAGCCAAGTGAGAGCTCACAGCCAAGTGGGTGTCAAAGTTGGTGAAGTCGGTCATGGCATCGGTTTGGAGGAATGCGTAACCATCGGTGAAGTTCGCGCGGGCCTTTTCAGGCAGGGGTGGCTGGGTTGGATCCATGATAGGCTGGTTTCTTGTAAGGATACCAACTCTGCAACACATGTCTGCAGCACTTGACAGATCCGCCAAGTGCTCCATGTTCCACAGAGCCTTGAGATTGGAAAAACGATCGAATCCTCCCACGTCCATTGGATTACCAGGCTGGATGGTGGAGCTGTAGGCCTGTGGTTCAAGGTTCCAGGACTCAGTGAGCTCGAGCATAAGCTCATACTCTCTGTCGAATCCGATATAATCATCGGTTAAGAGCATATCATGCCCAACCCAGCCCATGCCCGCCTGGTAGGTGTCTTGACTAGCCACGCGAAGAGTTTGGCCGTGTTCATCAACATCTTTTCCAGGAGGCCATCGTTGATACATCCATTCAAGACCACCCTTGCGGTCACCCACAGCCATCTGACACCAGAAATCGAGCTCCGTGATACTGGCCCGCAAATCATGATTTTTGCTTTCGTAGAGATCTGACATGGCTTTTCGGTGAAGAAGGTGACCTTCTCTGGCCGCAAGAAGCAAGAGGTAGTCGGTCACCAAGTCTGTCGGAGCCGGAGACATGCGTAGAATAGCATGTAGAGAAGATTCGTTCATACGGACCAGGCTCTCATCTGTGCAGGTCATGACGATAGGTCTCTTCGAATGCACTGCAAGATGCTCGACCGTTTGCCAGAAGTTCTTGTCGTCTTCAAACAGTACATCGACCTCCTCAAGCAGGATAAGAGACTGTCTCTGGCTCTGCTTGGGTTTGCCGAGCGTGGGCTGCGCCGTTTCCTTGGTGGCTTTGATTTCCGGTTCTTTCCTCGGAGGAGCCTTCGGCTTCGCCTTTGCTTGGGTGACTGGTTTGAAGAACGAACCCATGCTCTTCTGTCGCCCGCTCTCGATATCCTTCTGCACAGCGGCCGATAGCCTCTCAGCATCCGAGTCCACTGCCAGCTGTTCGGGTTGTTCCCTAGCTCGCCGTTGAACAAGATGGTTCTCTGTCATGTCTCCAATCTTCTCCAGGACGTCTTTGCCACTCCTGCGGCTGCCGGGGTTGATCTCGAAAACCTCGAATCCCATCTCCTTCGCGACAGCATAGACGGCAGCCGTCTTTCCACACCCATGAGGACCGCTTATCAGAACCAGATTGTGAAGCTTCCGTACGCCATCGGCGTTGATAAAATCGCCTCCAGATCGGATCATCGACCTTTTTGCTCCATGGCTGGAACTGGGGCGAGAAGTAGCATCTGGATCCGTAAGGTCATCCAACTCGCCCAAACCATCCTCATCTGAGACAATGAAGTCATCCAACTCTTCTTTCTTTCTCTTTTTCTTTGGTGGTTTCGCAGCTCCGTTCTTCTTCGACTTCCCGCTCTTCCCAAGATCTCCGATGCCAACTCCAACTGCATTGACCTTGAGCGACTCCAGCCACCTGCGCATCACTGAGATTTCCATTGAAGACCCCAAGACATCAGCAGCGCGCTTTGGGGCGTATTTCTGAACCCAGGGCAGAGTCTCACATACTCCTGTGTCAAACGGCGTAAGAGTGCTAGTAATACTTTCGAAAAGATAAGTCAAAGCCGGGTGAACCGAATCTCCACCCGATTCGAGCCGATTCTCCGCTCGGGCTTCTGAAAAGCCTGATGAGTTGGAAACGAAGGCATGGAGTTCAGATCGGACCCTTCGTTGAATATCGGGGCTTGTGGTGAGCAAGCGTTGCGGAAGTCGAACTCCATTGTCGTGATGTATGCTTGTATCTTGCTGGAGTGTGCTGCGGTGGAGTTCATGCGTGAAACGCGGTAAGATGGCTTCGGTTTCAGGGACATCAAATGCAACGCTTTTGAATTTACGACGTTCCTTGAAAGGGAGTGCGGGCATTTTTAGTTCAGACGAAAGCTCCATTGCGGTTTCAAACTCTTCCTCGTCATCGACGCGAGTAACACCTTTCCATGGCCAAGGCGCTTCTGTCCCACCGAGGGTTCTGCGTGGCTTTGCAGAATTCCCGAACATCCCAAAACTGTGAAGTTCAGAAGTATTCTCCGCAGCCCGCGCTTGAGCTCGCAGCTTCCCTGGTGTGATAGCCGTTTCACGCCTGGTAGGTTTTGTTGGCGCTTCGGTAGGTGGTGCGTGAGAGTTGTCGCCTGCTTTCGCATCGTCCATATCCTTGCGGTTTGTCTTGCCCGTAAAAAAAGGATGTGTCGGCTTCGGAGGTCCTGCTCGCTTCGCAGGCTTCGAAGGTTTCGGAGGTTCATTGGGTTTTGGCGGGGCATCTGTCTCCAGATCAGGTGCGCGTTTGACACCAGCAAGGATCTCGTCGATATCTTCAGCCATCTGCACTGCCCTTTCGTCGTCCTTGATGTAAGAAATTTTGACTATCAGCTGCTTCGGCCCTTTCTTGTTTCCCCGGCTACGAGTCTTTCGCTGGGTTCCCGTATTGTTGGAGTAATCCTTCGGCTCTTTAGAAACAGGGCAGCTAAAGCGCCCCTTGGCATTGATTCGCAACATCTTCTTTGGCGGAGATGGATTGGATGGTGAAGACAAGACGGGAATGGCGTTTTTCCTAGGGGTAGTATGAGACCTAGCAGGGGACGATTGTACAGGAGGCGGCGAAGAGGGAGGAGCCTGTGCTTTACTGCTGTCATCAGCGTCTTCCCCCAACCTGGGAGAGGTACCCGGCACGGTATCCGAATCAAATGTTGCGGGCTTCTCGGCAGAGACGTTCGGACTCGAGGCTTCGACCTCAATCTGCTCTGGCTCCTTTTCCGCCTCAATCTCCAGTTGTTGTATCCAAGACGGTTGCTCATCCTGCTTCGTTTCCCCATCTTCCTGATCAGCAAGATCCAGACCTTCCACCGTAAGTGTTTCCGCGTGTTGCGCTGGCTCAGGGGATGTCGTCTTCTGTCGCTTGCGCCTTTCAATGTTGGGGTCTTCCTCGAGCGACGTTGCCTCGCTGAAATTGCTGACAGCTCCCCCCTCTTTCTTTTGTGCGACGCTTCCTTGAGCGAAGGCGACAAGTGATGCCTGCTTCACCTTGGGAGGAGCGTGGTCATCGTCCGGCTTCCTCTTGCCATTGCGTGTCTTCGACGCCGGCGGTCGGCCTCGTGGTTGTGGCTTTTTGGTGGTGGATTCCTCTACGTTGGGTTGGTTCTCGTCTTGGGGCGGCGCGTCGGTCAAGGCTGAATCTGGATCGTTGATGTGTTCAGGCGATTGCTGACCTGGAAAAAAAATTTAGACAGCGCGGGGCAGTGGTGGATGGCGGTAAGGCTCACGGAGAGGCTTCGTGAAGAAGGGGTGTATGTTTTGCTGGTCGGCTAGATTCATGGCCCTACCCACGGCAGCAGATGCCATTGAGCGCTAGCGCATGGCAAGACGAGGGTGAGCGGCAGACGTGCAATGGAGTGGGAGAGGCGCGTAAGGAAAGCAGGAACGCTGTGCGCGAAAGACTGGGGGGGTTGCTGAGGGGCTGTCTTCGCAGAGGGTGAAGACGCAGCAGCAGCGGGTTGGCTTGTGGGCCTGTCGCGCACGCGTCGAAGTGACGGGGAGTGACGCGCTGGACTGGCAGGCGCGATGGCCCGAGCGCCAAACCCCGGCGGTCGGTCGGAGAAATTAGCGCCGACAACTTTCTGCCGTCGAGAACTTTTTGTGAGCGCGATCCGCGACGCCGCCCAGCACTGCGCCGTCCTGTGCCTTCGCCGCCCTCCCAGACATCTCCGCGCGACTCTGCAGTCTGGCCGCCAGCCATGTCGTCCGGCAAGGAACTGGAGACCCCCCACACCCTGGCTTCGCTGCCGAAGCCCATCGACGCCGTCCATGGCCGCACCCTCGCCTCCACCGTCTACAGCTTGAGCGCCGCCCGGAAAAGGAAGAGGCCCGAACTCGCCGTCAGCGTCGACGGTGATGGAATCAGTATTTTTGATGTGCGCATTGCCTGGCAATCGGAGCGTGCTCTGCATACTGACTTTTCCAACAGGTCCAAGCACCGCGGCTAATCACTTCCTACGCTCTTCCTCCCCAATCTTCGTTCACTGCACCCCCGTTCTCCGTGTACCTCAAGGCAAACAAGCAGCGATTGGCAAAGAGATTTACCTATGCGACCGTGAAGCAAAGCTCTGGGAGCTCCCGGCACCAGATACTATGCTTCGCCGAGGAGATGCACACCCAACCCACGGGGAATCCGGAGAAGACCTCGTACACCATACCCTCCTCGGCCAGCCGCGTTTTCTCAATCGATACGCTTCCGCTCAAGCCCACCGATGGCTCTAGCGAAGATACCCACGATGTCGTTGTCTTGTTCGAGAACGGTCAACTTGACTGCTTGTCTGCTGATCTCCAGCACGTAAAGTGGTCAACGAACGTTTTGTCTTCCCAGAGTGCTACAAAGGTCGAATTCTCAACATACACGGACGCGGCTACGGCTCGACGAGGATTGTTCAAGAGCCGCGAAGATGCAATTGCGGCGCTGGATCCTGCCGCTGAGGGTCAATCGGGGACCCTCGCTACTACAGCTCTTTTGTGCCTGGTTACGCGCCCTACTGACGAGAAATCTTTCCGCACCGAGGGCCGGAGCCTTCACGTCTGCGCGGTCAGGCCCAAAGCCATGGGTGGCATTACCATCAACAAGCCTACTGTACAGGACCTTCTCACACTTCGTATCCCTTCTTCGAATATCAACTCTCAGGCCGACTCCTGTCCCTCCTACTCCCTCCACGCCTCACTTGGCCTGCTCTACCAACTTGTGTCTGGTTCAGTGGTCACCTACGATTTCTCTACAACAATCCCTCAGCTCCGGTCCGAACTTACTGTGCCTGGTACCCCTCTCCAAAACTTCGTCCGTGTTTTGCCGTCTCTTCTGATGGCTGCATCGCCGATATCTTGTGGTCTTTATGACGTCAAGTACAACTCAGTGCAGGCTATACTTCCTCTAGGGTCCGAGAAAAGTAAAGGCACCAAGGGAAAGAAGCGCAAGCAGGCTGTCGCTCTTGACACGAAATCTCCGTTGACCCTGCTGCACTACATTGCCGACCTGGGACTTGTGGTCGGATTGGCCAATGACGAGCTCATTGGACTCCAGGTTGGCTCGGAAGTCTCCTCGTCGAAGAGAAGTCGAGTTCGTGGTGGTCTCTTGATCGACGCCATCGGCAAGGGTGTTGGACACAAGCCTGCTAATTTGGACACGCCGTCGACTGGATCGCATCCCCTTGGTGTGTGCCTGATCAATCCTGCGGATAAGTCGAACAAGGAGTGGTATCGGACACGTAAAGAGCTGGATGAACTCATCAAAGCCGAGAACCTGAAAAGCTTTGAGGAAGTTTTCGCACGGGAAGTCAACATTGAACTGAAGGCAAAGACTGCTGATCAGCCTGCGGCCATCGAGGACGAAGTCAATGGGACCAACGATGTCGATATGGCTGATGGAGGAGACAAAGGCCAGGAGCGAAGGACAAATGGAGCTGTTGATGATGACGACGACGACCAGGCGCTCCCGGAATGGGATTTCCCAGCTACCCCTTGGGATGTCAACCTGCAAACAAAACGCCACAAAGCGGTATACTTGCTGAGCAAGGTCTTTGCTTTCTCGTCTACCCCCAGAGAGATCATCGCCCATGATCTACCCAGCACACCGTTGAGGATACGATTCTTCCCACCTAATGCATTCCAATGGCTTATCTGGACCGGCTTCCTCACCACTGACATGATCAGGCAAGCTATGCGCCGCGAAGCTACCGGCCTGCAACCCATCACGGCATTGGACGTTATTGCTTCTATTCTCAACTTCGACCCCGGGATGCAGCTGCTCTGCGATGTTCTCAGGGGTCACCCTGGTCTTGGCGTTGATCTGGTAGTTCAAGCTATCAAGGCGCTGGTAAAGAGTCTAGAGACAGAACCTTTCCCAGATATCAAGGGTCATCTCACCAACCGACCCGATCAAATCGAAGACACCAGCAGTCGGGACGAAGAGTCAGCGGATAAGGAGTTCGACATTGAGGCAGACGCAGCAGCGTGGGATCTTGCGCGCGCAGAATCTTTCGTCGACTCTGGAGTTTCCGTCCGCAGTCACTCCTTGTTGGAAGCACTGACAAAACTTCACACATTCCCATGCACCCTGGTCTCTCGGACTTTGAGAAAATCACTTACACACAAGGAGGTCATCTTCCTCATCAACATCCTCCGGCTCGAGCTCCACGGGGGCGGCTGGATCAACACCTACCTCCAGGACGGCCCGCACGACTCGGCTGAATCCGGCGGCCCGTCAGATCGTGCCATTGCCATCATTGCAGACCTTCTCGGCTGCGCGCTAGACGCTATTGGCGCTGCTGGCTGGCTCACATCCGGCAATGACGTCAAGGCCGACACTATTCAAGCGCTGCGCATGGAGGTCTCAGCCGCGCTCGAAGGCATCCACGAAGCGGCTTTCATGAAAGGCTTGCTCAACGACTTCCTACGGTTCGGCTGGAAGCGCAAAACGGTGCCTCGACCGGCCAGCAATAAGCACCTCAAGGCGAAGGGCAAGCCGCTCACTCTCCAAGCGACAGAAGCTGCGGAGGCGCGCATTCTGCCCCTCGGCTTCAAGGTCGAGGGTAAGATCGAGGACACTAAGACGACGCTAAGCGGTGAAACGAAGCAGTTGTCCAAGCGCGACATGGGCCGTCGGATCAGTATGCGGGTCGGGAAGTACAGTTTCGAGCGGATTGAGGTGTAGAGCAGTAAATGATGAATGGAAGTTGAGTGGTTGGTCGGATACCCAGCAAAAAAATAGGTTTATTAAGCACATGGCCATCTAGCTTGGGAGAAGAAATTGTGATCCCCGGATAAGATGCGTGTTGAAGCGTGTGCACTGTTGCAAGGCTTTACAGTCGGCTGGGTGGACCGTCGGCGTGGGTGAATTCAAAGGTAAGTGCTTGAGATACGAGTACTAAAGCTTGATCAATCCTGCATGCCCGCGTCTCCTGTACTTTGTGGCATCGAAGCATTTTA